>OY754953.1:6603002-7203002 GCA_963576515.1 Cryptocephalus primarius
GACAAAAAAATTTATTCAAGATTCTTTGTACTGTTTAAAATTGAAATATTTGTCCCGTTTATATCACACCTTGTATATCGAATCAATTTTTGTGGATTTATATTTCAATGGATCTAAAGACATTAACACAGTGTAGAGGAAAGTACACAAGTTAAGTACATACAAAATTATAATAGTTTAAAATAAAATATTAATAGTTCATATTTATATACTATATTTGACAAGAAGGTAATTATGGTACGTTTTTAAATGCCTGTATATAAATGAATGTCTTTCACTTAGGTAAACCAGAGGGTGTTCTTGTACTTTGGAAATTGGTCCATAACGACAGATTTGCATATGTCTCAAATAATCAAATGTTAAACAGTACAAAGAATAGAAAATAAAAAGTCCCTTAAAGCTAAACTCCTTCTTAAACTCCTCTTAAACTCCAGGCACCTTAAAGAATTGAGATTGCTTTAACACCATAAGGCGGAAGGTTTTATAAAATGTCAAATATTTCTGGGTAACTTTTTGATTGTAATATTATTAATTAAACTTCAAAAGGTATATTTTGGTATACAGTGGTTTGTTAAAAGTAATATGTTCTGTAATGGTGGACATATTGTAAATAATTCAATAACAAGCCGGTAAATTGCACTTGAAACTGTTTAGAAAATTCTAGATATTCCCCATAGAGAACTATGCTTTAAATTAAAACGAAACAATGGCAATTTCGATAAATCGCACAGATTTACTTTGGGGACAGTTTAGGAGGTGGAAAAGTTCTAAAGTTCTTCTGAAATCTTCCTTCTAGATTCCTGAAGTTTCCCGACGTTTATAAATAAAATTTAAACTTTTGAAATCTGCATAACCTTTCGGGATTCAATTTTAAAATCATTCAAGCCTGCCAAAATTCTAAGGGAACTTCCAAAGTTTTTCTTTAACTCTACTCTTGACTATACTGTTTGAAATTGTAACGAGAAGGCTTCTAGAATCCATCCATTCGAAACAAAATCGATGGTAATTTGCGTAATCCTCAGGAATTTATTTTAAGGGCAGTTTAGAATGTGGGAAGTTCCTCAAAAATCTTCTTTAAGGATTCCAGAAGGTTTATAGTCTTCAGATTTAAGTATAAAACAGTTCAAGTATCGATAAACCTTTTGAATTCTATTATAATCCCATTTTAGCCTTACGACATGCTTAAGGAACTCCTGAAGGTTTTCTTTGGCTTGATTGTGAATCCCTATCGTTTAAAATTATATCTAAAATGTTTGTAGATGTTGTTTTTATCCTCAGAGAGTGAATTCAAGTTTATGGTAACTTCGCTAATTTAAAATTGTAGGAAAACGTCGGTAATACGTATTATGGTATCGTTTGAACCCAAAATTAAATAGTATTAAAATAAAATTATACTTCAGCGCAATTACGAAACTCTAAAGTTCTTTCTGTGTCCTTTCGAGAGAGAAAAAGCCGTTTTAAACTTGCATATACTTCTGTGTTACTCAAGTTCATGGCACTTTTGCTAATTTAAAATTGTAGGAAACCACCTGTAATTTGTATCTGGGAGTCGGTCTGAAGTCTAAAGCCAAAACTAAACGGTTTAGGACTTGTGTAAAACATCTGGTTTTGCTTCGTAGACGGTTTAGAAATTGAAAGTTCCAAATAAATCCCTGGGATGTTCGTTAAAATTTTTTGAAATCTTATAACCTCCACCTTTTAACCAATTAAATCTCCATAAACATTCTACGTTCAGATGAAAGGCCATTCTGTCTTTCCAACATACGAAAGAAATTTCGAATTTCCTTTTAGTATGATACTAAGTCGATTGTGTGAAATTATATCTAAAACATCTTTAGAATCTACCTGAGATAATTTAACAATCTCTAAAGTTCTTTCAGTATTCTTCGAAGAGTGAAAACGTTCGAAACTAGCACTTAACTTGCAAATTGGGTGAAAGGTGCATTGGATTCTTTGAAATCTCTCTTCAGGAAATTGCCTGAACTCTCCAATTTGGTATCGCTGTACCGTCTAATGGCAAAACAAAATAGTTTAAAACTTCTACAAACCGCTTATATTAACTATGAAAACGGTTTTAATAGTTGATAGTTACAGTCAAACCTCAGTAAAATCTCTTTTATCTCTTACACTTAAGCAAAGAACATATGAAATATCAATAAATACCTTCGTTTCTATTTTAAATCGATCATGAATTCATAGTTTCCCACAGAAACTTCTAAATTTATTCTATAGTTTGATCCAATATTCCTTTTGTTTAAAATCGTAATAAGAAAACTTCTAAAGTGTATCAGTGTCTATTTAAAAGGATCTATTTTTTATGACGGTGGAAAAGACAGACCTTCTTGAACATACGTAAGGCCCAAAATTCAAGTGTGAGTTGAAACTATAGGTATATGTGTGAACGTTCTATTTTAAAGTCTTTATAAAGTCTAAATTAAATCGCAACTATACAGGAATACTTTGAAGGCGGTTTAGTTAGTTGAAATTTCTAGTAGACCTTTGGAAACGTCTTCAAATAACCTTTACACTTATGTTTGAGATACGTTAAATTTCCATAAAGTGTCTAGATGCAATTTTAAACCGATTCTAGCCTAAAGAAACACCTCTTCTAACGTTTTATTTAACTTTGTTATTGTTTTAAATCATAATAACCTTTCTAGAATCCATCTATGACCATTTAGGAATATTTAAATATTTTTCAGTGGAAATTTACAGGAGGAAACTTACGTAGAATCCAAAATTCCAGTTTAAGAAACTTCTGTAATTTGAAACTCTGGAATTTACTTTAATAACCTCCACACTTAAATATGAAATTCTTAAATTTTCCATAAACGTTTTAAAATCAACATTAATTAATCCCATTCTGCCCTTTCCACTTTCTGAAAGTACATTTTTAGAATCTATATGGAGCCATCTTCGAAAATATTATTATTATCTGTGGTCCTCGGAGAAAGAAAATCCTTTGAAACTTGTATAAAGCCTCTAAATTCAATTTTATGGCAATTTTGCTATTATAAAATTGTATACAAGGGAAATCTTGTGTGAAATCTTTATCTTGTCGATCATCCTGACGTTTCAGACTAAAATTACATATAAATGATGTAAGTTGTCCATGTAAATGTACCCATTCATTATTATAAACTATTTCCAGGCATGTTTCGTGGTAATTTCACATATGCAATATTTTTCATGTAGTTATATTAATTCATGAACTACCTTCGCACGAATTCTACACGTGTAAAGTATATTTTAAAATTAAAATATTATTTCTCCAAACATGTATTTTAGTTAATCCACATTCTGCGATAAGCGAAACGGAGTAAACGATTTTTTGTCGACGCTCGTTAGTGTACATGAGTAATAAATCCCATAAACTCTCTAGATTCTAGAATTGTAAAGTTATCATTACTAACTAATAGACTAATAGATCTATTTCTCTTTAACGTGATTCTAACTGAACTGTTGAACAACGTCCACTTAATTAGGGTAGCCTTTACAGAGAGAATAGCGTATATAATTTGGCAAACTAAATGGTTTAGCACTGTTATAATCATCTGTAAATCACTTTTAAAATTGCTTTGATAGGTTAAAACTTTCAGTGGCACTCCTGGAATGTTCCCGAAAGACTCTTAAAGTATCACAACCTTTAGACTCAAATTTGAAATCATGAAATTTCCAATAACCGTCCTAATTCAATTTTAAATAGTTTGATTTTCCAGTATTGTTAAGAAATTTTTAAAGTTCTTGTATAGTTTGACTGAAATTTTGCGATTGCGACTCCTATGTAGTCTCTAGATTTATTTTAAAAACGATTTCACATAGGCTGCCAATTCCACTGAAAACCCAAACTATTTTCAAAATACAGAACTTGAAACTTCAATTTGAAATATACCTAAACTGTCTAAATTCAATTTTAAACCTATTCTGTCATTTCAGCTTCCTAAAAAAACTTCTCACGATCGTGTTTATTTTTCATCAAGTTTCCCACCGTTGGAAAATATAATAAGAGAGGTTTTAAAATCTATGAGACTTTTTAAATTGGATTTACAGGCGTTTCCGTATTTTAAAACCTTAGAAATAAATGTGAATTCGTTACCTCAGAACCCAACCTTCAACAATAGATTCTAAACAAAAATTTTTATTCAAGATTCTTTGTACCGTTTAAAATTGAAATATTTGTCCTGTTTATATTATACCTTATATATTGAAACAATTTTTTTGAATTTATATTTCAATGGAAGAAGAATACCAAGAATATTTAAGCGACAATAGTTGTTTGTATGTGAAGTGTACCCACAAGAGAACAAATCGACAAATTATTTGTTGGACACAAATGGCCAACATTCCGACTTGGGACAAATCACCGACTGCGTTTGGCCGATATACGAATGATAAATCATATCTCAAAATAAAACTGAGGAAATGGCAGCGGCCGATTTGGCCCAACTCAGAGTATTTTTTGGTAAAAATCTTTTCTATCACTTACCCCTGCTTCTGTGATGCTTCTGTACCTCGTGGGAGTGCCGGTCGTCAACTTCCAGGCCGTTGAAAACCCAGCAGCGCATCCGAACCTGATCCTCCCCGCTCGCCGGCTAAAAAGCAAACAGCAATAAATAAAATTCATTACTATTATCCAAATTGCCACAGCGTCAAATCTTAACTAAGAAATATAAATTTCTGAACTGCAAAGTGAAAAAAGGCTGACTTCGAAATTCATGTGGAGAAATAGGACGCTACTGATGCCAAGAAATAAACCCGTTTCTTCTCATGACGACTTCTTCCTAAGATATGGATGAGAAAATAATTGGGAGTATAACTACTGGAACGATCACCAATACCGGAAAACCTTCAGATTCAAATGAGCCGACGTTGGGAAGCCACAGGACGTAGGATCCTTTCTGGGCTCCACCTCTGCACAGTCTACTAATTTTCTACCAGAAATCGAAACAGTTTTTGACTTTAAAAAATGGAAATATTAAGAAATGCATATTTTCCCCGAAATTGAGTAGATTTCATTCACCTCCAGAACTATAGGTAGTTCAAGCAGTTCATTCCCATTAAAGAGTGCTGTATTTCCCGTAAGAACTGCTATATACTTCAACAATAATATATGATGTGCTCAAATGCATCCCAACAATAAAATCACTATTATAACGTGAATTATACCAGGCGTTCCAAATAAATCTTTTCTCCCTCCCTCTTAACCAATAATATGGAACACTATTGCAAATCCTGGTAAAATTAAAGTGCAAGCGTCCGGAAAGTCCAGAAGTTCAAAATAAATTGTGTTTAGTTATAAAATAGGATCTCCTACCTCCTCCGCGCTAGAGAACGAATGAAGTGAAGAAGGATAATGAATCTGCTCGAGAAGAGCCTTTATTGAGTGGATGACGATTAGATTTTCTCATTATAGTCGCACAATTTGAATTCCCCTAACCTACACTCACATGTAACACTTAATCATAAGACCTTCCAGTTGATAATTTCAACGAACAGAACGATTACGTTGCTAATAACTCACTGTTGATAACGCCATATTACCTCGTCAAACACACATCCGGCATTAGGGTGGAGCTTTCAGTTAATCAACGAAAAATACGTTCACGTATGTACCTTCACTCGATCACACGCCACTTTCTGATAGGAACACAAAACGTACAATCGCCAGATGACAGAAGACCTCACCTCTTAAGCGCCACCTGATGAAAAGAAGCTACACTACAGTCCCCAAGTAAAAGATAATCAACGATTTCCATACTTCGGATTTCGTACGACAGGTGGCGCTTATCGAGACATACAACCCAGCTTACCACACGCAACCAGACATACACATAAGTAAATCTGCAAAATTACATTTTATATCCGAAAATACTAAAATAGACTTACGGTTCCTTCACCCATGGTCCCTTAAAAATGAACAATGTTTGTAAGAAACGGCTCGGCTCTTCCAGAACTTCCTGGATGTATCCTTCCATCCATCCAGATCACACATCGGATACCTACAATAACAAAGAAATTAATTGAAATGATTTGCTACTATATTATTTGGATCAATTGAAAGTGATATGACAATTACAGTACAAACTTTCTTAGACATTATGAATAAAGTTCATCGAACTGAGAACAGTTGTTAAAAAGATATATTTCAGATATATTCCAAAAGTACTCTATCTCCTAATCTAGATTTAAAGAAAAGATTTTATACTGTAAAAACTTCTAATTATATTTGATCGATCAACTGAATTATATTAAATGATATATTAACATTTTTCAAACCATTATTATTATTCCAACCAACAAACCTGAAAATCAAATAGTTTTCAACATTCTTCAAAACATTTATCAGATACTTCACGCATTAATCTATGTCGAAACCAGACTCGAAAAGTATTCACTGAATATAAATAAATATAACAAAATCCAAAAACGACCAGAGAAATGATTAAAGAACCGGTCCTACACGGTGATTACAGAATTCAACCTTAAATCAAGCATACCATAAAAGTCTTACCCTTCTATTTCAAAACCCATGGTCACGGTCCTGGTTGTAGCTATAACTGGTTCTTCTTCCGATTCAGCGAATCTCCCCATCAAACTGAACCATAATAACCATTACCCATGTAACATGGCTTTCGTTTTCACTGGTGCTGTGGTCGTTCCATTTGTACACATCGGTTCATCAATCTCGGATGTTGCCTCTTGGTTTCACCACCGGCCCTTCATTTGTTTGTTTCATGATTATACTGCTGGATCACTGGCATAGCACTACCGTCCTTGTAGATTCTATTCTGTAAGATTACATAAGTTTAGAGATTATCCTTTGTAATGTTAGTTTGTTTGTATGTGTAGCGTTTGTCTTTCTTTTTAAGTGCACTGCTGACCGTTCAGTATGTGTCAGTCGATTAGACCAGGTGTACGTTAATCTATTAGAGCTTTGTGAATTTTCTTAAAAAAATATGGAAAACGCATGTTGGATTTGTTTCTTCTTGATTTTTTTTAAAAATTTTATAATCGTATCACAAACGTGATTGGTGAAATCATCACTCCACATAAAACGTAATGAAATTTCGGTTCTTCTCAAAAATTAGAAAAAAATTAGTTTCAGAAAAATAGAGTTGTTCTACATATCGCAACTTTGCACAATCATAAAACGATTTCCTTCTCAAAACACTTACATCGCTCATTGAAGACGAACCATAAGCAATAATACAGGAAATAATGGCTATGGATATAAATCTCCTTTGCCACTGCATTCGTTTCTCGTTGTACGACATTACATTAATAAACTCATTTGAGCGAAGTGTAATGCACACATCGAAAAGAACTGCTGATTTGTAAATCAAATAATGGTAAGTAATAGAAACAATGGATGTACAACTATGCAATACATCGCTTGGGAGTTGAGATTTTGAGAGGGAGTTTCACAAACAGATTGACGAAACCGTAAACCGAGAAAAGGTTTATCGGTTTATCGAAACTTCAACAACGGTAACAAAACCTACATGGATCACTTTAGACAACGATGGGTTCCACTCCACAGGAGCCCATTCTTAGTACTGCCAATAAAGAGAGTGCAATAGAAATACCTGAAGGGGTCCAGGAGGGACCGCACACACTTTTAACTAAGACGACAAAATCAATCAACAGCATGTGAATTATTCACTGACCAGCAACGGTAATTATACTACCCTAAATTAAGGTAAAATCACTTGCAATGACGATTGAAACGAGATCACGAAACCCTTGATGCTAAAAAGTCACAATACGTCGGTACTAGCACAGAACATAAAATGACCATTGATACGGCAAGACAGGAAGGGACACCTAGTCAAAACGAATACGCCTCGGCTAACTTCAAGTGACATCCAAATCGACCAATAATAGTCGTCGCTCTAATATTCTATTGGTGTCTAAAGGTAGAAATAGGTTTAATAAATTTTTCACATACGGTACATCATCAAATGACTTCAAAAGCTTTGAAGGCGTTTAAAATAGTCGTGAAAAGAATTACACGATTGGCGGATATAATTCTCTTCAGCGATTTGAAGTGAAACATGTGTTGATAGGATATATGTTGACGTAATGACAGGTGACTATTGGAGAGCTAAATAAATAATTATTATGTCTTCATTACTCTTTCTCTAATTTTCTCATTACATTTGATTGATCAATTGAATCATATTAAATAATTTGATGTTTTCCAAACCGTTACGTTAAAGAAAACTGAATAGCAAATAGTTCTCAACATTCTTCAAAATATTTAACGGATAGTTCATGCATCGAACGATCTCGAAACCTGATTCTAAAAGTATTCACTGATTGGGCCGTCACTTCCAAAAATTAAAAGCATGATCATAGAAATGGTTGAAGAACTGTTTCTATACAACGATTACAGAATTCAATCTTAAACCGAGTATACCATAAAAGTCTTACCTTTCCATCTCAATACCTTTGGTCCCGGTGATGGTTGTAGCAACAATTGGTTCTCGTCCTGACTCAGCGACACCACAACATAATAACCATTACCCATGGGTTCCAGTAACATGGCTTCCGATTTCTCAGGTGCTACGGTTGGCTTCTTTGTCTCCATCGGTTGATCGGTCTCGATTGTTGCCTATCGGTATCATCCTTCTATAACCTGTTCTGTAAGATAACGTAAGTTTAGAGAATTTTCTTTGTAACGTTTGTTTGCTTTGGAGGCGAAATTCTTTTTTGGAAAAAATAGCGATATTTTGAAAACCATTGGCCCCATCGACTTATAATTGACGCCATAAGGCTTAGAATGTCCTAACGCACCTACTCTGCGAATGTCATGTGGAAATTATATGTGGAATATACTTGCGATTTACTAGAAAAATAGCCAGAAAATAGATTTTCGAAATTAGGGTGCCAATCGAAAGGGAAGGCTTCCCAGATGCCGGGAGTGGAGGAAGACTTCTTCCTACTACTACTTTCCAAGATATGGCAGGTAGAATGGAGAGGAATTTCTTTTTTGGAAAAACCGCGATATTTCGAAAACCGTTGTGCCTGTCGACTTGCAATTAACGCCGTACAATGTCTGACTTACCCCGTGAGTTTTATGTAAAAATTCCAAAGTTCACATTTTCTAGCCGTTTTCGGGCGATTAAAAATAGTACGGGCCCGCCGGTCCGGCAGGCGACAAGCCTCATAAGGCACTGGTCAAATATTTTCGACGTACTCATAATTTTTCGTGCCATTAGTCA
Organism: Cryptocephalus primarius; assembly: GCA_963576515.1. NCBI lineage: Eukaryota > Metazoa > Arthropoda > Insecta > Coleoptera > Chrysomelidae > Cryptocephalus > Cryptocephalus primarius. The sequence continues at coordinate 6,612,227 of OY754953.1, forward strand.
TCATACGTGCGCTCGACTTCGACGCTAACGAGCGGCGACAAAAAACTGTTTACCTCGTTAGTCTTATCGCAGAATACGGATTAACTCAAATACGGTAAGGAGTAATATTATTTTTAAAGGAAATAATATTTTAATTTTAAAATATGCATTACACGTGTAGAATGCGTCCAGGGGCAACTCGTGAAAGGCTTATTACCACGGCTACGTGGAAAATAATATATAAGTGAAGTTGGTACGGAAAATGTCTGAAATTTTTTTGCAATAATGTGTATCCACCCCTATGGAACCTATTTGTTTTAATAAACCATTCCCATAATGTGCCTCACTCACTCAAAACACGGAAATTACAACCCTCAGGACCCACAAATATTTTAAATTTCGTTAAACCTTCTGCACTGAGGCAGTCTTGGTGATTTAATGCCGCAGAAGAGCAGGCAATTTCTATTTTCGATTCTTTGTACTGTTTAAAATTCAATTATTTGTAACGTCTGTAAATCTTTCATGTTAAGCCAACTTGTAAGGCTCAAAAATATATTTTCCCGAAAGATGTCAAAACGGCTAGTTTGCCTAACTTAAGGGTTAATAGACACTTAAAAGCGTAACGTAAATACGTGATGTCAAGTTTATATAAGTGTGAACTATTCACATTAACGGTACTTTTTTAAATTACTATCATTTTGTGTGTACTTCATCTGTTAACTTACAATATAAACAACAGTTGTCACTTATTGTACTTATTATTTCAAAACAGTATAATAGTTATTGGAAATTATTCCCCAAAAAAAATTTAACGAAAAGGTTCTACAGATTTTACTAAAACCTTAAGTAACACAAAATGTCAAATGTTTCCATTTTAAACGTCACAAAGAATCTACAATAAACAATTTTAGTTCGTTTAGGACATTCAACTGCCGTATTTCAACACCTATCCTTGAACCTTAAAGACATTTTAAATATTCTTTTTTCAAGGGCGAAAGGAAATTTCCTTAAATGATTCCAGGTAGAATCTAGAAACGTATTCGTTTTAATTTAAAATATCACCAAGTCTGAATCACGCCAAAAATCACTTTATAGGTTTCTATAGAGATTTGGAAAAATAGAAAAATAGATTTGGAAAATAGAAAGAAAAACAGAAATTTCAAAACGCCTCATTTCAATTAAATCCCGATGGCACGGCATATTTTTAACTAGAGACTTTTTTGATAAAATTAAGAGAAGCCAAACATGCTCGAGAATAAAGTGCCCTTTGGGGCATGTTTAGAGAAAAACGTTTCAAACAAAAATTATAAATATTAAGTAAGTAAGTCGAAGTCTGCAGCATATCACGAAATGCATTTTTCAAATTTTTTAGAAAAACTAAAAATTATCGAATGTAAAGTCCCCTTAGGGGCGCGTTTAGAAAAAATTATTTCCCACAAAAATTAGAGCCGATGAATGTAGTACTCTTGACATAAAGTTTAGTAAACATATATACAATCGTTTAGGAAAAAAATTGAGAGAAACTGAAAATTCACTTTGGCAAAAGGGCCTTCAAAGAACATCCTGTCAAAATTCAAAGATTTTCAAAAGTTCAAAGATTTGACATCATAGAAAAATGATAAACACCCTTTGCCCTTAACCGTTTTCAACACGTAGATTCAAGTTTTCAGGGGGAAAAAGCGACCACAAATACATACAAGGAGATTTTTCCAAAAACATGACCTCACATGAAAATAATAAATAAAACCATCGTTTCAAAATAATTTCACAAGTACTCACCATTTTTACGATGACGTAGGGCCCTCGATCCGTGGTCCTCCAGGGTGCACCAGAATGCATCAGTGTCACCACCATTACCTGAAGAAATAATAAAAACATAATTAATACACAACCTCAGGATAATTCTAGAACTGCTAGTCAAATATACTTGTAAGAAATCACCTACGTGATGCGTTAATGTCGCTTGCTTTGCAGCCAAAACCACGTTTTCAATACGAGAAAACTTCCCTACCGACGAACGTTAAAGCAATCACTCCCCTTCCTTCTTCTACGGGAACGTTAAAGAGACTGCCGTCAAGACAACGTCGATAATTACACGTGAATCATCTTCGACGCGTGTTTTCCCCACAAATAAAATTCCTAATAAGGATATTTCGAACGGCACTCGTCGCTAAGCTGACGAAATACGACAAAAAATTGTTTGTCACCTACTTAATTACTTACGGCTGATAACGAGGCGAGAAAATACGAAATCAGCCACCATAGGCGCCGGTTAAAATAGAAAGGGAATTTACATGAAAATAAAATGTATTCTTTTCGATCGTAATACAATTATTTACCAGATTGTAAGTATGGGTAAATAATTAATCGACGATATAACAAAATGTACATTACTACTGAAATTGAGCGAATTAATACCGTCACGTTAGCATGTAGTGCACAGGGTGTTACAAAGCAAGTGTCGCTAATTGTAATGAGTGATACGTTCCAAAATACGTACAAGTCTTATAGATCAAGACTGTTTAGTAGAAAATTTGGGATTTTTCGAATTTTCTAATGAAGATTTTCATGGGAATTTTTATTAGATTTTAACATAACTCCATAAAGAAGCATACAAAATCTCACTTGCCTTTCATCGCATTTTAATTTTTCATAATCGATCCATGCGCGTTTTTCGCGAAAATGTATAAATATTAATAGCTTTTTGATCAACTATTAAATAGAATGGTACAAAGCATAATTGTATTGCTGATAAAATCCTCATGGAAAACAGAGAATATCTTTGAATTTCCAAAGACAACATAGCCAGTTGCGTGCAAGTTAGTAAGTAAGTGCAAGTAAAAAGTGCAAGTTAATTTCAAACTATTGAAAAGTAAAATTGATCGAAATATTTATAAACTTTAATTCTAGTGCAAATATCCTATTTCCTCACAAACCATGAGTCTTCGTTGCATAGCAATGCAAAGTATTCTTTCATTTCACCACACTTATCAAGTATTATGTTGCTCTTATTAATGTATTTCATTTTATTTCAGAAAAAAGACTTACCCTAAAAGTCATCATGCGACGAGCCACCTTCGGTTTGGGAACATGTCCAAACTTCAAAGACTGTTGCATATGGCGGACCTGGAAGACAGAAGACAAATTAAAATACTTTGTAAGATTTTTGGGCAATTGCTAGTAAAGATTATTGCAATAAATATTGATTTGCAAGTTTCATTTTATCATTTCTTTCCTCATTTATCCGTCCAAGGGACCTACGAAAGGGGAATTTCGCCTATCGACTTGAAATGAACGCCATACGTCTTAGAATCTCCCAAGGGACCTACCCTGCGAGTTTCGGCTCGATATTCTAAAGTTCACATTTTGAGGCCGAAAAATAGGAAGGTAAACCCCTTGGGATTTTCTCCAAAACAGCCAAAAAATAGATTTCCGAAATTAGGGTTACAATCGAAAGGCGAGGCTTCCCTGATGCCAGGATTTTGCCAGTGAAGGATTTTCTTTCCTAAGACGTTTACTTTCCGAGTTCTGGATGGTACAAATCGCGATATTTCGAAAACCGTTGGGCCTATCGACTTGAAATCGACTCCATACGGCTTAGAACCTCCTAAGGAATCTACTCTGTAAGACTGGAGCACGACAGAAACACGACCGGATTTATCGAATAATTCTTATGGATTAACTACAACAGTCTTACCGATTCTAATTTCAGGAGCAGACATCGACAAAGCTGAGGTCACGGGGGTCCGACCTCTCTCTGCTGATCCCATCTCCACAACAACTCTAACAATAAGCCTTATTTAAAATAGTCTATATTTCAGTTTTGGCTCCAAAAAGTAGAGACACTTCACCAATTTAATTTTTAGAGACAAATCGCCAACTGCCACTGAACCTGCAACACCTCGTTGGCGATTTGTCCCAAATTGATAGAGAAATCTCACAACCGAAGACAAATCGCCAACCACAGTTGATCATTTTAATTTCGGAGACAACTCGCCAACTGCTCTCTCATTGGTCCGATGTTATTGGTTAAATGGCAGTTGGCGATTTGTACCAAATCGGAAAGTTGCCTACTTGACGGCAACATTACTCCAAACGGGGACAAAGCAGTGGACAGTTGGCCCCATTTGTAGTAATTTTTGCTGAAAATCTTTCCTACAACCTTTTCTGTTGCTCACCTCTGCGTCTGTGATGCTTCTGTACCTCATGGGAGTGCCAGTCGTCAACTTCCAGGCCGTTCAAAACTGAGCAGTGGATCTGAACCCCCTCTCTTGCCGTCTAAAAAACAACCAGCAATAAATAAAATTATCTACTATTGCCAAAATTGTTGCCTAATTGATATAAGTTTCTGAATGGCAAACGCACAACAGATCATTTTCTCATTTTTGAAATTCCAGTGTCAAATAAAAGAAGACACTCCTCATGCCAAGAATTAAAACTATTCTTCTCGTGACGGCCGCTTTCTGAGGTATGGATGTTTCAAAATATTTATCGGCTACTTCATGCATCGAACTAACTTGAAATCTGACTCGGAAAAGTATTCACTGATTGGGCAGATAAGTACCGTTACTCTCAAAAACACAAAAACCAGCATAGAAATGGTTGAAGAACTGTTTCTACATAACGATTATAGAATTCAATCTTGAACCGAGTATACCATAGAAGTCTTACCTTTCCATCTCAATACCCTTGGTCCCGGTCATGGTTGTAACAATAATTGGTTCTCGTTCCGACTCAGCGACACTAGACCATAATAACCATCACCCATGGGTTCCAGTAACATGGCTTCCGTTTTCTCAGGTGCCTACGGTTGGCCGTTTGTCTCCATCGGTTGATCAATCGCGATTGTTGCTATCCATCCTTGTATAACCAGTTCTGTAAGATAATGTAACTTTAGAGATTTTTCTTTGTAACGTTTGTTTGTATGTGTAAGGTTCTACTTTCTTTTTAAATGCACTGCTGACCATTCCATATAAGTCAGTCGAATAGATATCGTATAATTCATAAGATTTTGCCTGTCTATTTAAAAGAAGATGGAAAATTAATGTCGGCTTTGCTTCCGCTTGATTTTCTTTTTAAAACTTTATAACCATATAACATCTGTGATTGGTGAATTCATCACTCCATATGAATGCAATGAATTATGGTTTTTTTCAAAAGTTAGTCACCTTTCTCCACCAGAAATTACTTCCAATGGAACTTATTACAGAGTTTCCAAAAAGTCTCAAAATAATTTAAGTGGTGTTACAAATCGCAACTTCACGCACATATGAAACAATTTCCTTCTTAAAACACTTACATCGTTCACTGAAGAGAGGAACCATAAGCAATAATACAGGAAGTAATGGATCTGCATATAAATCCGATGGTTCTCCATTCCCGATGATCCAGCGACTTCACATAGAATATCCGGGCAAGCACTTGAACCATTTCCGAAATCATAGATCTCCATTGCCACTGCATCCATCTCTTGTCGTCTGACATCACATCCATTTCCAAACCCTACGGTCGTGTCGAAAGCAATTCCTAAATTTTACACAATTGCATTAACAAACACGTATGGACGAAGTGTAATGTAAAGGTTGAAAATAATTGCTGACTTGTAAATCCAATAATGGTAAATAATAGAAGTAATGAATGCAATATATCGCTTGGGAGTCGAGATTTTGAGGAGCTTCACATACAGATTTGCCGACAATGTAAACCAGGAAAGGTTTTATCGAAAGTCTAACAACGGTAAGAAAACTTACAAGGACCACTTTAGACAACGATGGGTTCCACACGACACGAGCCCATTCTTAATACTACTAATAAAGAGAGTGCAATAGAAATACCTGAAGGGGTCCAGGAGGAACCGCACACACTTTTAACTTTGACGACAAATGCCGTCACTCGCAATCACCGCGATGAATTAACAGCATGTGAATTATCCACTGACCGGCAACGGTAACTACAACTAAGCTAAATTACGGTAAAATCACTTTCACTCATTACTGCAGTCACGATTGAAAGGAGGTCACGACAGCTTGACATGGAACGTGAACTACAGAATGATTCTCAAGGCAGACGTGGAGGCGACATCTATTGTACGGAAACCTAAGTACATTATGTCAGTTCTGGCACAGAACGTAAAACAACCATTGATACGGCAAGATAAGAAGGGACACCTAGTAAAAACGAACACGCCTCACCTAATTTCACGTGACATCCAGACCAACCAATAAGAGACGTCGCTCTAATATTCTATTTGTGTCTAATGGTAGAAATAGGTTGAACAAATTTTTAAACGACTATTCGACGTCTCCATTATGATACGGTTCATTTCATGAATATCCAGGGTGAATGGGAATACATGTATCTGGAATTATCTACTTACTGTTTTAAGACAAGCATGAAAGCGACATCTATTGCGAAATAGCATCAATCACATATGGTACACCATCAAATAACTTCAAAAGTTTTGAAGGCGTTTCTTTAAATAAATAAGTGGAGTAAATACAGTCATTGAATCGTTAGTAAATTTAAGCGTATTAATAGAACTTCAACTCGAATACAAGTTTAATTAAGGAGATACCGTGCGAGGTAATTAGTGATATTACCACGATATACACGCAACCCTCGTTACAGATCGATACCACCAAGAAATCGATAAATTACTTATTACCGGACCAACAAAACCAGATGGTTTGCATAATCTGATCGCCATAACCACCACATTTTACCATCCAAGTTGAATAACAACCGAAAGCTATTAAAGCCAAAATTATGCAATGCTGGTTGCGTGTGCCTGGGGGTAATGCCACTTTTCTCCTTATTAAATTAATATTTAACCTGTTGGAAGTTGTATTAGAGTTCAAACTAAGCTAGTTTTAGGCTCTTATACCTTAATATATCAGTAATATTACCGTACGTGCTTCCGTTAACTCGTCTTTAGAAAATGTAACGTGCAGGTAGCACCGGTAACCTGCTGAGCTGCTGCTTCTCAACCCCATGCCAAAAGACTCCTCCTTGCAGGCGGTGCCCCCTTGGGGAGTGAGCTTCAGCGTTTTTAATGGCAAGAACAGGATGGTGATCAGATATTTAAGCAATATTCTGCATGCTAAAACTTCAAAGATTTTGTTAATAACATCATATGATCAATACATGAATTTTTGTCATATTTGGTTTGTAGGTATTTCAGAAATAAAGCTCGAAGAAAACGTGTAAAGCCGTTTAGGGAAAAAACTAAAACTTTATAAGAGTAAAGTACTCTTTAGGGTAGCTTTAAAGAAAACGGTATTTAAAAATCTAAGTAAAACAAAATTATAAAATGTAATGTTCCCTATAGGGCTCGCATAGAAGAAAACAGTACAAGGAACAATTATAGCTGATTAACGTAGGTATTCAAATATAAAGTTTAGTAGGAATATATGAAACAAGAAGCATGGAGGGAATGAAGTGAAAATAAAGTACAAACCATTTTGGCAATGACGTAAGATGCAATATCCCTTCCTCCATGGTGCATCTACTTTCACCAGAATGTCACTGTCGCTACCTAAAAAAAATCATAAAACCTAAATATCACAAAATCACGTTATACAGCGAGAAAATCACCGAACCAACGAACACTCCTGCGGTCTTCGAAGGCGATTCTAATAGAATTACTAACAAAATCACTCTCGACCCTTCTCCTACGGAAGGTTCAACGAGACTGCCGATAAATCACCTGCGATAATTAAAGCTGAATCATCCTCAAGGCCTCTCCTCGCACAAATAAAATTCCTAATAGGGAATAATTACAGAAAAACGATCATTACCAGATGACTCACGACTGATAAAGGACTAGAAACGTACGATTATACTAAAATTGCTTAAATTAATACTGGCCATATTATATATTATTATGTAGTAGTACACAGGGTGTTACCAGTAAAGTGACACTAATCTGGATGATTGACATGATCGAAAATACGTACGAGTGTTATAAGCAAGAGTTGTTTGTAGAAAACTTGACTTTGTAACATTTTCTAATGCAGATTTTCATGGGGTTTTCCTTGCTATTAAACAAAATCTCACTTGTCAATTGCGCAATGAAACTCGCAGTCAATAATTAGATGAGAAGAGTTGCTTGGAGGCATAGAATAACCCTGCAAGAGTTGCCGCAATATTATTCGAAATAATCATGATCTATTAGTTGGAATACTAAAGCAAATTGGTTCAATTTAGCCTCAAAATCACATTACCGAATGAGGTTCCAAGAGGTCTATCGGATTCGAATAATACTACAGGTTCCTTAGCAGGTTCCATAATTACTACGTGCGTAACTGTCAATACTGATCAAATTTTTCTCACCACCCGGTACTCTAGGGTGTACCGCCGACCAATTCCAAGCGTTAAGATCGCGCATTTTCCGACCGTCGGGAGCCTACAATAATAATCACAGTTTAGCATATATCAATAGCGAATCTATGGGTTTGTAAAAAAATGAACCATCAAATATCTGTAACGCCCTGTATACCTGTTATGATCCACGAAGCTGTGCAGCAATAAAATCTCGGAATTTACGCAAAATTCCCTAACGAATTGACGGTTCGGCCAGGGTATCCGCGAGTTGCGCGCGCATTCTGGACAAATCACGACTTACGATCTGGCCAACGTGGAAAGCGGCAGCGGGGGCAAATCGTCTACGGGCCATCTATGAGCAAAAAAACTTCTGGAACATTTAATATTTTATTTATACAAAAAGTTTGAGGTTCTATAAATAATATCTACATGATCATTTCCATACTTCGAACGAATTCAACAAAATATCAAAGAGTAAGGGTGGAGGAGGTGAAGTGGAGGGGAGGGGGTAAAAGCAAGGTAATTATCGAGCGAAGGGGGTGTGTGTAGTGAACGGAACAACTCCAGAATATAACAATTACCTAACTGTACAAAAATAGATACACACGAACTAACAATAAATAAATCGTAAAAATAACACCCGTCTTAACTCCGCCATAACACGCCATAACAATTCTCCGTGTTCCCCCGCCATTAAAACCCCCGCAAAAGTAAATTTACTTAAGCTCATCGAATCTGTGACTTTTATAACAATCATATCTTTTATCTCTCGCAATTTATGTACACATAACTCTTCGATGAATACTTGTATGCCCCATTAGCCCAAAACCTTGTGATGTAGTGAGTTTTGACTGAAACGTTATTTTAAATTAACTTCCACACAACCCCTTTTACACCCCAAAAAAGATATATACAGTCAAAACGTCCAGTACAGAAAAATAAGTAGGAGAGACAGGGTGAAGAGTAAAAGGGATAGGTTCTACAGATTGGATAAACTTCTTCTTCTAATGGTGTCAATGTAGATTTTTCTTTTTAGAAATTGGAGTAAAGAACGTATTACGAGTTGGATATTAAAAAGTTGAAACTTGTTTTATTACCTGCAAAATTCATTTTGGCCAAAAACTGACCCGATCATTCGAAAATCGAACGTAAAAAACGAGTCGTTTTATCAAATCAAAAGTTGCCACAAGGGGCCTGCGCATAACTGTAAATTCATGACTCTTCCTAAAACAATTTTTCTGAAAAGTCGATTATGTGAGAAACAATTTGGAAAAAATTAACCGTTACGGTTATAAACACTTACCTACTTACTTTAGCTAATGACATCTGTAAAGTAAATTGACGTTCCTATATTTTTTCCAAAATAGTAAGTGTCTCATAACCACATTGACTCCACTGTTGGATCCAAGGGAAGGTTTAAGAAAATTTGTAACGCGCCTTTGCTTTACACATCCTTCTATCCGATCTGTAGGCCAAGTATGGGAAGGCGAGTGGTGGTATGTCCATGGATGATGGGATGAAATGTCGCCGTATTGTAATTATCATTAATATTAGGTATTTACAAGAGGTTTCATCTGATGTGTTTTATCACGTAGACGAAGATACTATATACAAGCGTGCCTTGTAGCGACAGTGGCAGGGCCGCGGTGTTTTTGTTGCCGTGTTGCATTGCAGCTGGATGCTCACCTGAAACAAAAATTTTCAGTAAATATTGTTTTTTGAAATTATAGCTGGGATCATTTTGATTTTTGCCCAAGAAAAGCCACTAGCTATTTCCACAAAGGGGAGGAGAAAAGAAATTCCCAAAAAATTATAGGTTTTGGGCTTCTTAAGGGGATAGTGGAGTCAAATACCGTGATTTTTTCAAAAAAGGGGATTCCCCTACTTTCTACCGTCCATATCTCGGAAAGTAGACTTCGTAGGAAAGAAAAACTTTCTCTCCTGGCATCAGGGAAGCGTCCCCTTTCGATTGACATCCATATTTCGAAAATTTTTTTTGGCTGTTTTTGGAGACGATCGCAAGGGGTTAACCTTCCGTTTTTTTGGCCTCAAAATATGAACACTAGAATTTCCAAATGAAACTTACAGGGTATGTCTGTTAGGGTATTCTAAGCCATATGGCGTTAATTTCAAGTCGATAGCCCCAACGGTTTTCGAAACATCGCGAATTTTCCAAAAAAGAAATTCCCCTCCATTTTACCTTCCATATGTCGGAAAGTAAACTTCGTAGGAAAGAAATTCCTTCACTCCTGGCATCAGGGAAGCATCCCCTTTCGATTGGCACCCTAATTTCGAAAATCTAATTTTCAGCCTTTTTGGAGAAAATCGCAAGGGGTTAACCTTCCGTTTTTTCGGGCCAAAAATGTGAACTTTGGAATTTCCAGATGAAATTCACAGAGTAGGTCAAAGAGACGATACTAAGTCCTATGGCGATAATTTCAAGTCGATAGGCGCCACGGTTTTCGAAATATCGCGATTTTTTCCAAAAAAAAAAGGGGGATTCCCCTCCATTCTACCCTCCATGTCTGGGAAAGAAAATCTTTGTATCATGTCCCTTAGGAATTTTCCGATGAGACTCTTAGTCCACCGTGTGTATTTAAATTGGGAATTTTCTATTCCAAGACACAACCTATTGAGATATTAAATATATAAAAACCTATATTAAAAAAAACCTAATAAATAATAACACAACTGCACAAATCAGAAGAATGAATGAATAAGGGCACATAAAATAATCGAAAAATAATATCACACTTTCACACTTAATTACGAACTATTGGTTGCATTGTGCACTACAAGCGCTCCCTTTCACCCCCGAAATTCCTAATCCCCTCCCACCCCACCGCGACGTGGGAGGGGGTTGGGGGGATGAATATTTAATATCACCAAACTAACTAGAAAGTAATTATTGTATTTCACCGGTGCCAGGATTTCCGTCCCGGGGTGATGTACACCTTTTAATAACCTGCCCGGGATGGGTAGGGCGCATCCCTTAACCCCCTTTAAGCGCAACCCTAATAAATTTTAGATGGTCGCGGGAGCGGCTGGTGCGTTTGCGTTCTTATTCGGTAATTTTAAAACGCCTCGCTCTCACTTTCGATGCTTTGATTAATCGCGCCCTCGTATTATTTATTAACACCGTGGGGGCGAAAGGGGGGAGGATGGAGATGGGGGGCGGCGGTCCCTTTTGAGTACATGATGAAATATAAATAAAAGCGAAAATTCACAGTATTCATTGTGTCCGATGGAGTTTTCGACTTGGGGTAATGGAAAGGAGAATTCATTTGTACGGGAAAAGGTGCTTACGACTACGACAAGGATTCGAAACCAAAATTACCGGAATCTACATAAGATATCAGGAAAATGACTTTTTAATACATACGAGAGGAAAAATATTGAAAGACCCGTCCGAACTGCAAGGAAGGGTAACCACCGACGCAGACGTACTGACGTGACAGACGGCCGAGGGATTTCTCGTACTATTGCTTTTAAAGTGGGGGAAAGTGGGGGGCCCATCGACGACGCTATCGATTCAATTTTTTTTTTAAATAAACCCATATACGGCGTGAGCCGATTTACTCGGAACTCGGACCGAAATTTAATCAAACCTCCCCCCTCTCCTCTAGGGGTAGTAACGGCCGGGGTTATTAACGGAAATAGTTCGATACGTTTTACATGCACGTTATGGCGTTACGTTCGCCCCCGGGATCGAATGCGGAATTAGTTTTAATAACGTGCTGGACAACCAGGCGCGTCGAAGTTATAAACTGAAAATACGCGTCAGTTTTAGCTGGTCGTAAAAATTTTACACGCGCGACAAAGTGCGCCCTTCTGGTGATTTTATTTAAATCGGTGTATTTATCGTACGGCCGAATAAGTACAAATCCACGTTTAACCTTCGATAGCCCTTTCGAACATTTTGGGTATACTCGTATATAAAGGCTCGAAGTGTACTTTACGACATAGCAAAAGTGTATTTAAGCAATTTCGGGGTGAAAACTGCTTAAGTTTGCAGAACGCCCCCGCTCTACGCCTGCGCAATGCAAAAGAGGTGACTACTCGATGTAACGAGGAGGTGCGTGCGCACACACGTGCGCGGTATGGCTGCGCTTTCATACTTTACAATATAGTAAAAATGTATTTAAGCAATTTCTTAAAGAAAACTGCTTAAACTGAGATACCACATACGGCCCAGGTATATAAAATCGAAAGTAAAATCCGGCAAGCGCCCCCACTCTACACCTGCGTAATACAGAAGAGGTGGCTTATCGCTATAACGAGAAGGTGCGTGCGCACATATGTGCGCGGTATGGCTGCGCCATTGTACTTTACAACGTAGTAAAAATGTATCTAAGCAATTTCTTAAAGAAAACTCCATAAGTTTCGACACCACATACGGCCCCGGTATATGAGATCGAAAGTAAAACCAAGGAAACTTAAGTTATTGTTAATACACTTCAAAAAGATATCAACTCGTTCTTACCGTTGATGACGTGCACGTTGACGCTGGCCGCCCCGGCGACCGTCGGTACGCACGAGTAGTTCCCGGAGTCCGAGAGGTGCGCATGCGTCAAATGCAGGCGCGACGTCAGGCCGTCTTGCCAGTGGGTCTGCAAAAATCAAAGCAATCAGTACGGTGCCATGACCAATGAAACGGCGCTTGATGGAGCAGAGCGACAGGTGCGCGCGCGCGTTGTGCGCATCACCCTGAGCACAACCAATCGGCAGTAGAGTTGATGAATAATTTTTTTTTGGATCGTTTAAGTACGCTTTATTAAAACTCAATTTATGACGACATAAAAATGCTATATTATCGCACGTGTAATAAACTGGTGCGTTATGAACTGTGAAGGTTTTCTTCGCAAGAAAATATATCTTCATGCTCTCAATTGAAAAAAATAAAACACAGTTTCAGGGTGTGGATTAATGAGTATTCGAATGCCGTTTTTAGGGAGTTTTATTAAAAATTCTCCCTTTGATGTTATGAAATGTTGGAGGGACGATTAGGGAGGATTTCTTTATGGAAGATTTATAAGTCGCGTTAATCACGACTGTCTCGCCTTTTAATTAATCCGAGAGGAGTGACAGTTAAATGAGAAGCGAAGGCAGAAACAATCAGATTTTTTATTCACAATTTACTCTCGCCTTAGTTTCATATTATTTATGAATTTTTTTTTTTTGGAAATACGTGACGAGAGTTTCGTAACACAATTTCGAGGCGGGAATAATTCACGCCTCCCCGCCCTCGCCCCTCGGGGCTTATTTTATGAAAATATTTCAATATTTTACATCTCTCGTCGTCTCTTTCCATTTTTCACATCCGCCCGTTATTAGCATCTCATTTTCCCTTATCTCGTTCAGATATCGCGAGAGCCAATTTCCCGTACCGGCGGTCTTACCATGGCGGCTCTATTATCGGCCGCTTTGTACCTCGGATGTGTATATAGCCATGGTTTATTTCGCGCGACACGGTATCAGATAAGTTAGGAAAATTCCGTTCACAAAGGAAATTTCGAGAATGTTTCCTTCTTTTAGCGAAGAAAAATGAAGCAGTAAATTGCAATCAAACGCTTACGTTATGACGTTTATTTAGTTAATTTTCAGATAGTCGGTTTTAGATTTCAATCCTCGAAAAAACCACTCTCATAGGATAATGCAACCCGATTAAGGTCCTTACCGAACTTAAGGAATAAATAAACGCAGTAAATAAAATAGAAATTTCCCTTGTAAGAAAACAGAGTGAAAATGAGTCGTTGAAAAGACAAAATGGCGGTATTTTTAAGAGATTCCCAAAAATGTATCGGAAAAACTAATTTGGAAGCGCACTTCAACAGGAAAATTTCCAACGATCAAAACCGAAAAATATACTCTTAAGATACTTCATTAAATATCCTTACTTAACTGTAGTAAAATCTGATTCCAAGTATTTTTTGTGAATTTTCAAATTGTTGCAAATTGCAACCTCCCCCAACCACTGTCAGGTCCTTAAATAAGCGGCCACAACTTCAAGATTTCCTTACGAAAATAGGCCAAACTCACTAAAGCTCTTAATGACAATTTAATCGATAACTTTTGTAAGTTTCATCAAAGTCTGAGGTCCGATGATTTTTTAGGAAATTTTGAAACTGTTGCAAATTTCAATTTCATCCGGCCACAATCGGGTTTTTAAATGGACACCAACAAAATTAAAACTCCTTTGTGGAAAGAGTTGAATTTTGCTAAAACTCATAAGGACACTTCATTCAATAAATTTAGAGAATTTCATTGAAATCTGATGTTAAATAATTCTTTTAGCAATTTTCGAAACTCGTGAAAATCGCAACTTCGTCAGGTCATTAAATAAATGCCAACAATTTCAAAACCCCTTCGTGTACAGAGCCGAAACTCACCAAAACCCTTAAGTGCACTTCAGTCAATAAATCTGGGGAGTTTCATCAAAATCTGATACTAAATAATTTTTCAGCAATTTTTGAAACTCTTGAAAAGTGCAACTATGGCATTAGTCGGGCCATTAAATAAATGCCGACAATTTCAAAACCTCTACGTGTACTCAGCCGAAACTTACTAAAAATTCTTAAGGGCATTTTATTCTATAACTTTAGGGAGTTTCATAAAAATCTAAAGTTAAATAATTTTTTTGCAAATTTTGAAATTCTTGCAAATCGCAACATGGTTCGGCATTAGTCAGGCCACTAAATAAATGCCAATAATTTCAAAACCCCATTGTGAAACCCTTAAGAACACTTCACTCAACAACTACGGGGAGTTTCATTAAAATCCGATGTTAAATAATTTTTCAGCACTTTTTGAAACACTTGCAGATCGCAACTTTGTTCAGCATTAGTCAGGCCGTTAAATAAATGCCAACAACTCCAAAATCGCTTCGTGTACAGAGCTGAAACTCACAAAAATTCTTAAGGACACTTCACTCAACAACTCTAGGGAGTTTCATGAAAATCAGATGTTAAATAATTTTTTAGCAATTTTTGAAATTCGTGCAAAAAAAGAATTGTTTCAAGGGGGTTCAAAATGAGCCTAGGACGTTTTAAATATTAGAAATTGGGACGCTAGGAAGCCTGAAGAATTTAAAATGGCGATTCCAGAAATTATTTTATCATTCCAAATTCGAAATAAGTACACAAACCGTTACTGAAAAGAAATAAGAAAAAATTTAAAAAATCTTTTATATTTGCCCTGATGGGCTTACTTTTCTTGATTTGCTAGTCCAAATGAAATTTCGATTTTCATCATTTTTCTAGAAATAGGGGATTTTTCATCTAATAATGTGCAGGTAAAATAGGTAATGGAAATGAGCTGTTCTTCATTAGCGACAGGAAGAGACATCTCATCATGTCAAAAGTGATTGGAATAACCTCGAAATCTGCTATGAGAATGGTAGTAATCCTACTGATGAACTAGGCGAAAATCGCCTTATAGTGCTTATCATTATATATTATAATCACTTGAAATGATAGAGAAAAGAAAACTTGAGCTAGAAATAAAGATTACTTTAAATCATGCGTAGAGCCTCGCAGCATGTTCTATTGCTATTAAAGTTTAATTTTCCTGAACATAAGATCGACGTGTAATTGCCACTGTCAACCCTCTCATATTCCAAGATTGAGGACTCATCCCGTCGGGATAACAAACGGTATCCCCGCCCATCACCCCTCGACCCTTAACGAAAGAATAAAATATTCCCGTAGGAAGGGGCGGAATATCTCCTCGAAAATTATCACCCTCGGATCGCATCATTTCTTTTAAAATGAGTTCATAACTTATTCGCGCGAAACTTCGCCCCGGCGGCGGCGGCAGAGTAATCCACTGTCATTTATAAAATGAAACGTTCAAGCGCTTTGTTATCCGGGAACAGAGGAACCGTAAGAAGAATCGTCAAGAGCAATTACAAAGTAACGCGCGACAAAAATTTCCATCCCTCGCTCCTCCTTCTCTCCCTGTGCCCCTAAGTGATTGTACTACAAGAAACGCGCACGCATTTCGGAAATGGAAAGCCGGGAGGGAAATCGGGAAGGTCTCCCGGAAACGGGGATTTTCGGCGGGGGACGTTTGCCCTTTATTCCACGAATATTAATCGAGAGATGCATAAGGACGGAAGGGAAGAGAGCGGGATAAACATTTTCCGATCCGTGGGTCCTGAGGGTCTCCACTTATTTAAGAGACGCGTCGAAAATGAAAAGGTCTACCCTCGTCTCGTTGGAAAAAAACAGAAATATTACTCCCAGTGATGTCTGCAAAGGGGCGGTTAAATTCTGACGACAGGAAAAATAGAAGTGTGGAGGGAATTACTTAGATCCTGTTATATTTTAATCTAACTGTTAAAGTGTGGAAGTAAAAAATCATCCATAGCGATCGATTCCTGTTGCATTTGTACGAGTTTTCCTTGATAACTGGTGGAAGAAAACAATCCCTTCAGCTGCGTTTACGAATATTCCTGTGATGCACACATTAAAATTCCACCCCAAGCGCCCTAAAACACACCCTTACCGCGTATACACCCCACGAAAAATATCGAATTGCCCCCGCTTTTCCGACCTCGGGTATAAGCGTCGATTGCGCAATGCCTTTACGTACCGTCGTGATAAAAGATTCGCCATAAGAAAAGTCAATTCGTCTTTATCACCTTTTATGGACTCCCTCTCTATAGAAATCATTTACCTTTCCAGGGCGATGGATGTGTGTTAGGGAAATGGAGGAGAGGAAGAGTAAGAACGAAGGACTACATCGAGGAAGTTCAATTCTTTTATTTTCTCGGGTACTTACTCACTTGTAATGGGATTTCTCTAGCTTGAAAATTATGTATTGAATTGTTTAAATCTTCTGCTAAAGGGAAAATTGATTTACTGCATTAAGGGGGGACATACATGTGAAACCCACAAAATGAGGTTATGATTTAGGGTCGATTTTAAGAATGAAATATATTTAGGAAGACTTATCGAGTATTTAGGCTTTAAACACTGTACATTATAGTGTAAAAAACTGCCATGGAGGTGTCGATCAAAAACAGAATGGCGGAGAGATCAGCATTCCTCTAAATCGTCTCAAAATGGGGTGTTCTAGAGATTTCCCACGTGAACTTGCAACATTTTGGTAGAAGGGAATTCGGCAAACAATACTAAAGCTTGAATTTGAACCTAAGAAATAGTAAAACTAACAAAAATTTATAACAAGTACAGCTAAATTTTCAAAGTGTCATTTTTTGGTAAAAATTTCGAATTTGACCGACTTCTTCTCAAGTTTCTGAGTTGAAATCTATCGAACATGTAGGTTCGCATTGTAGATATTACAATATTATGGGTGTCCTGAAATTTGCAGATAGGTAGCATGATTATTTTTTGAGTTATCACGCCCGCAGTCTCAAAAAACGATATTTCGAGAAAAACGCGTTTAAAGTTTGGATTTTTCAAAGGTAATTTTTCTACTAAAAGGCAGTAAAAACCAAGCTAAAATGCGAGGGAAAGACGCTCGGAGCGTCAATTCAAATGGGGATAAGTGATAATAATGCGAGCGCCTCTCAAAGGCGCGCGCAGGCGCAGCGACGGCGCAATGCATATTACGTTATAATTTAAAAACTACTTAAGATATCGTTCTGAAATTTTTCTGGCATATTCTGCATAATATTTGGGATATTTTAAGAGAATAAAAAAATCGATTTTTACATGTATATCCCCCTTTAAATGTTTGATACTACTTTAACAATCGACAGATTATTCCATATATCCATTTTGGCATTAACGCGCATTCTCTTTCCTCCTCCTCCTCGGCCTCATGTCACCACTGCACCTCTCGAAGATTTAAACAAATAAAATTCCCTTTTTCTTCTCCCTCTCGCTCCTTTTCTCTCCCGGGGTAATCCGCGGGTATTCCCGTTAGATAAATACAAAATTTTATATTTCCTACGTACGTACGATTTCTCAGCCGGAAGCTGTCTACAAGACTTTACGACCCCATAAAATTAAGCCGGGTTTACGGGCCTGGAGAGGGTGAAATACACGGGGCACCGCTACCCCTTCTAACGTTTTGTAGATTGTGGATTTCGCCTGGATGTGATGGGAGTTAATAGAAAAATCGATAAGTCAGGGGAATATTACATGGCGGATTGGTTTTTACTTGTTAAATTTCCAATAAATGGAAATGAGGCATTGTAACTCCCTTAAAACTTTGTAGGATCATTGGAGTTTTAACCCCTTAGCTTGGAACTTCCCCAACTTCTTTTAAATCGTCAGAACTCTATTTGAAATGGCAAGTTTTACTTACGAGAGGTGCCACCACTTTCAAAAGTTTCATAAAATGTCTAAACATACTTCACGTCATAAGGGAATTATAACTCTTTTAGAATCATTAAATCGACGGTCGGAAAATGCGCGATCTGAAATTACCAAAGTCGGAAAATTCGCTAACTTTCCAATGACACTTGGAATCGTTCCAATAGGCTGACATGAACAAGTTGCGGTCGGAAAATGCGTGATCAAGAACTGTGAGGGTTGGAAAGCTCGCGAATTTTCCGGCGAACTTCATGTTTGCCAATCTTTCACCAGTGAAAGTACAATTAGTAAGTTACGGCCGGAAAATGCACGATCATAATTGGCGAAGGTCGGAAAATTCGCTCGGAATTGGTCGCTACTACCCTCCGGAGTAGAAATAGGTCGGAAAATGCGCGATCGGAAATCGCGAAAGTCTGAAAATTCGCGAATTTTCCTGCGATACGCAGAATCATTAATTGCATTCCCGCGAGTACGCTTAGGTCGGAAGGTTAGAGCGCAGAAACCGGGAAGGTCGGAAAATTCGCGATTTTCTGGGGACAGGGATGAATGTGGATACAATTTTAGTTAGCTATACTGTTTATCCCTTGTATTCGCATCTACGTAAAATCACCGACCACCAACAAGTTTCCATGCGTCCCTACAAGGCATGTCTGACGTCATAGACGTCATACGAGTACTATTAGAATATTTTCATTTTAGATTTTAGAAGTTGTGATTATTTATTTGTTTATTGTAGCATTCACACCTGTTTACTACATTTCTGGACGGAGTATTTACATTTTTTAAATCAGAAAGTGACTGAACTCCATTGATAGAAGTTCAATTAGTACGCTACGGTCGGAAAACGCACGATCATAATCCGCGAAGGTCGGAAAATTCGCAGATTTGGAATTTGCTTGCGGATTTTCCCGAGTCGGTTCATTCGACACGGATACGGTGCGGTCGGAAAATGCGCGATCTCACCCCGCATTAATTTGGAAATTCCCGGGGTTTCCAACGACACTAAAAGCGTATTGATACTGGCCGAGGTTGGAAAATGCGAGGTCATTAATGGCGATGGAGGTGGAAAATCTACGGATTTTTAGAAAGTGCCTATAGAGAATTTATAAATTTTTCTGATGGAGGTAACAACTCATGGGGTGAATGTTATACGAGCAGCATTTTTCAACACAGAAAATTGATAGTCGCTATTTCCACCACTGCCAGCGTTGAATGGAGATCCCATTCCGTCCTATTCTATAATGTAACATTTCTGTGAGTAAGAGAATTGCTTAGTTAAGAGCAGATCGTCGCTTTGCGGCAAATCCAGCAACATATGTCCATTTTTCTTTATTTTTGCCCATTTTCTCTGTCTCTCTCTCTCGTACACACGCATTCTCGTCATCGCTGCCCGTGTTTGCGGCCCCCTCGACATTGTTGGTGGCGACGTGACAGGAATGTTAGTAACCAGATTTACACGCACATACCGACAGACGTAGTGTGCATGTTTGACGGCGGGATCGCATTAAACTAAAGACGGATGGTATTTAAAATTTATTACCCCCGAAATCTACATAATTTGGGTGGTGTATGTGATTTATCACGCGTATGTGCGAGCCGGTACGTATTCATAATTTACTTTCGCGGTCGAAATGGAATCGATTTCGATATCGGCGGTCCTCGTTTATATTCATTTGGTATCGCGGGGAAGAGGGACGAGGGCACTTGTTTACCCAGGCAGCCCTTTGAACACTGAATCATTTTTTAGTAGCAACAACAGAGATAACCTCTTGTCGTCCCTCTAACGGCATTTTCCACAAGTATCACTACACCGGCAAGAGCGTCGATTTAATTTTGACGGCATATCCACAGAAATAACTACGATTTGTATTAAAGTAAACTTAGGCTGTACGCAGCTCTCTATCAAACCGTGACAAAACATCGTTATAAAGTATAGGTATAGCTCGTCTCATTTTATTTGAGACTCGAATTGTGGTACGCGTTACCCGGACCGCGATTGTAAAAGATTGTAAACGACGAAGATGAAGAGGTTTAAAAATTGTTTTTCGCTCGTAGCGATAGGATTTTTACGTATACTAAATGGACAGTACTTAGAATACTTAGACAACTATAGGGGCTTCAAGAACTTATAAACTTAGAAAGAACTTATTCTCATCGATGAGTCGTGGTGTAAATTTAAATTACATAACTACGAAGTAAAATTATCTTAAGATAGGGACCGAAAATATATTTAAATGGTGTATTAAAATAAATTCATTTTATTTTGATCTCGACAAGCGTCCGTTTCCAAATTTTTGGAATATGGCTGCCTTGATTAAACAGAGAACTTGAAATAAATCAAGAGACAGGTTTAGATGAAGAAATAACAGTGGGTGAAGATATGGAGTATGGCGAAGGACCAGAATTAGGTGAGGAAGAATTGGAAAAAGTCGACGACATAAAACCTGCATCGTAATGGACTAGACACCATATGCAAAAACAGAGAAAAGGAGATGATTTAAAAAATTTTATGGTGTGGAAAACATTAATTTGTCTGTGATCACTTAAAAATTCCGGTATGGTCCAAATACCCCAGACGACCGTTCCAAACAATCTCCTAATCGGCAATAAAGCACTTCACCTTTCTCCGTTCAACAGATAATTTATAATTTTTTATTAGGGAGTCTTCTACTATTTTTACTGTAATTTTGTCTCAAATCTAATGCGACCTTCTATATATTTCATGATATAAATTTTACTTCCCTTTCCCGCCAATTTTGTTTAGTGGAAACTCACGATTTTTAGGGTCGCTTTTATGCTTTTCCTGCTCTTGTGCCGTTACTTCTTCGTTACTATTACCTGCCATATTATTTATCCAATAGTCGATACACCAAAAAAACCAAGCTTCACCCCGAAACGTCCCATAATAATAGCCCATTCAAAAAAAAAAGAGCAAAATATTCCGTTTTGGGTTGAAACCTTCTTAAAATTCAGGTTTAGGTAAAAAGAAAAGATATTTTTCAAAAAGTGTCAGATTAAAGTGACAGCGCTATTGTTTCAACATAGTTTAATGGTGAAAATTGCAAAAAATGCGTTTCTTAAATGTATTAAAAGAACACATGTAAGAGGGGGAAGATCGAAATTTGAATTTGCAATAAACAAAGAAAAGAAACATGAATTCTTTGGAAACTTGCACAGAAAGTTGCCTTTTGCTATCCTTAAGATTCCCTTAAAATTTTGCTAAAAAATATTAATAAGTTTATGAACTTTTCTATATGTTTATTAAAAAGTGTTTCTTTGCTACCTAAAAACCGCGGTTGTTGCTGCCATAGTAGAGAAATTTACAAGAGCTCATTTTTTTTCCGTCTTGGTCAATATTTTCAAAATATTCAATTGGAAATTTAAATTTAAAAGAACCCCCCCTTAACATGGAGTTTCAAAAATTGTCTAATTTGTTTATAAGGTTTTTCGTTTATAACATTACAAGGAATAAATTTATTTTCATTTCGTTTTGATACTATTTGGTATCAATTTTCACCACCATTCAAACTACGTTTAAAGAAAGGCGCCGTCACTTTAAACTGAAACTTTTTGAAAAATATCTTTTTCTTCTTACCTAAACTCGGATTTTAAAAAGGTTTCCACCTGAAAAACGGAAAAAACGGACTTTGAGACTTACGTGTATTAAGATTTCGCGCTATAACGCTATTGAGCCCATTACCTCTATGGTCAGTCTGCTGTTGTAATCCGCATCGTTGACGTGCAGCTGCGACGTCTGTAATAGGTCGGCTCCCTTGTACCAGGACACCGTGCTCAAATCGTGGGGACCCTGGTTCATGAGGCAGGTGAGCGTTATGGAGCTGCCGGCCTTAACGTGCAGGTCGCTTGGTCCTAGTATTCGAGCTTTCGCTTCTGGAACAGAAAGGGGGAAAATTACACGGGAAACAGGGAAATGTTACTATATTAAAGGAGGTGACGTAGTCTCTAACCCTTCCTCTCTTCCTCAGCACACACGCTTATACATACGCTCCATGGAAGTGAGAGGAATTTCTTTCTGTACAGTAAAGCTCTATGAATGGGATTTCTATGGTTATTATGGTTATAAAGGCGTTAATTCGTCTGTGTGACTGACTAAGGATGTAAAAATTGACGGACCGATTTGCTCCCAAAAAGATGCATTAACGTTTTAAAGCATAATTCGTTCCACTTTATTTGAGACTCAAATTGTGGTATGTGTTACCCGGACCCCGATTGTAAAGGACTATAAACGAAGAAGATGAAGGGGCTTAAAATTGTTATCGGCTCCTAGTGACAGGGTATTTACAGATATTAAATGGAACGTACTTAGAGTACTCCAAATAGCGCAAACATCATGGATAGCCATATCACAGCAAGTTGATAAAGTACTAAAAGTTCTTCAAAAAAGAAGAATTACAGCGTTTTTATTAAAATCTGATCTATTTTTTAAAGAAAGCCTTTCTAAGGCCTCTTGGAAGTGGTACGTACAAGAAATTTTGAAAAAAAGTACGTAGTTGATGAGATGGCTAATGAAAGAGGGCACACCATTTTAAGACTGCATTTTATAGAGAAAAATATATTCAAAAATAGAGAAAAAGCGGTTAAATTCAAACGTTTATGTCTCGGTAAATTTTAAACATATAAAGTCTTATAAGCCACCATTTTAAAGAAAACTCCATAAGCTATCTTGCCTATACCTACATTCACCCAGAAAAAAGTTATAGTCAAAAATTCAAAACAAACTTTTATTTGGAATTTTTCAATTTTCTTTTAAAATTTGGTTGGTTGAATTTATTTTATTAACAAAATAACTTTTTTGACTTAAAAAAATATCATTTCCATAAGAAATTTAATCCTCTACAAAAAACCTCACGGCATAAATCTTCGAAAAATGCACAGTTTTTGCGCTGAAGCAGAAAAACAGGAAAGTGGCCAAAACTTACCCCTTTCTCATGGCCAAATTTAGTAGCCCTTTTGGATTTTATCATTTCAGAGGTCGATTGACCGTATGGAACGAAACCCTTTGAACGCGTTAGTTGCTTATTAAATGACATAGTCAACAGCCTACAAGGCACGTTTATGTTGGGCATTTTTCGACCCTATATTGCAATTAGATGCTCCTAAAATGGAAAGAAAATTTTGTACACAGCCTTGTTTGCGTTGAGGAATTCACCTCGGAACTTCCAGCGTATTTCCCTTCATAAAACAACCACCCCTTACGATTTTAGAGATTTAAGGATGGTGTAAACGTAGAAACAACCTCGAACTCGCCCACATTTATTCCTGTTAGACTCGAAGGGTCTAAACCTCGGACGCGGCAATATCTTTTCGAAAATACTTCCGTCCTTATTGAAATTGTTTACCAGACAAGATACAAATGCTCGCCTTATTCCTGCACGCACGCACCCTCGGCTCGAACCTTCAAAATCCCATCCATTCGTAAATTTAAATCGATACGATATCTCACTGACCCGGATCGAGGAGAGGGACTAAAATTCGAAAAGTAAACTCATCCGGGCCGTCGGCCCCGCCACTAAATTACGCCTATCGAACGCTCGAATGAGAAATGCGCCGAACAAATCCGCACATGATATTTCCCACCTCTTCGGATTTACCCGTCTCGATCCCGACGTTCCCGTTCCTCCTTCGATCCCCCGACGTCCGCGGCCGGATCCTAACCTCATAGTTTTTCGACGTCGCTCGTTTATCTTTGTTAAATAACGATTCCCCCTCGGCCTATTCCCCATCCCGCGCCCCCTCCCGGACGTTAAAGTCCTGATGTATCGGTCGAAACTCGTTGCCTTATTGAGTTATCGGGATTTATGTGCGCGCCGGCATTACGGCCCTGTTAAATCATTGCGCGCGAAAAAGTTAGGTTAGGTTAAACGATCCGTAACGCGAGGGCTAATGGAACCCAATAGCCATGGTGAGAGACCTGAGGGTTTCCTCGGAGCGGAGCCGGCAGGCGAAGCGACCATGGCCGGGTGAATCCTGTTAGCTTCATTTTCACATTAATATTTTAAGAATGTAAAACGTTGACAGTGGTAGATGCTTCAGTGCGTGATTTTCAAGAAAACGGGCCACTGAAAGCACGGTATCCCCAGTTGTGGAGCGGAGCCGGCAGGTGGAGCGGCCAACGGCTCCTGACATTAGAGAGATTTTGCATTTTACATAACGTCGGGCGCTACTAGCGTTTACCTTATTTTAACAGGAACGCATGCGCATTAAGCATTTTCAATAGCGCTGTTGCTCAATGCGCATGCGTTCCTGTTAAAATAAGGTAAACGCTAATAGCGCCCGACGTTATGTGAAATGCAAAAACGCTCTATTTTCACAAAAAATCGCACTTCGCATAATACACGCTTCTCCCCTTTCTACTGTAGAACTGTAGACCAAGGGTTTTCTGAAATTTTCACAAAAAAATCGTGCCTCGCTTTTTACACGTTCCACCCCCTTTTTTACCGTGGAGCGGAGCCGAAAGGCGGAGCGAGCGAAGTTTTCCGGCAGGACGAATAGGTTGGACTCTACGGGCTCAAGGTTAGTTTGATGAGTTCTGCTCGTTTTCCACTTAAGGATGTAAAACGTGGACAGTCACATGTGCATGATTTTCAGGAAAACGAGCCGCTAAAAGTATGGTACTCAGTTGTGGAGGGGAGCCGACAGGCGGAGCAACCAAGGGTTTTCTGACATTTTCACAAAAAAATCTCGCCTTGCTTTTTACACGCTTCATCCCCCCCCCTCTTTACTGTGGAGCGGAGTCGAAAGGCGGAGCGACCGGGAGTTTTTTGATATGTTCACAAAAAAAATCAAGCCTCGCTTTTTACCCGTTTCACCCCCTTTTTTACCCTGGAGCGGAGCCGACAGGCGGTGCGACCAAGGGTTTTCTGACATTTTCACAAAAAAATCTCGCCTTGCTTTTTACACGCTTCATCCCCCCCCCCCTCTTTACTGTGGAGCGGAGTCGAAAGGCGGAGCGACCGGGAGTTTTTTGATATGTTCACAAAAAAAATCAAGCCTCGCTTTTTACCCGTTTCACCCCCTTTTTTACCCTGGAGCGGAGCCGACAGGCGGTGCGACCAAGGATTTTCTGACATTTTCACAAAAAAATCTCGCCTTGCTTTTTACACGCTTCATCCCCCCCCCCTCTTTACTGTGGAGCGGAGTCGAAAGGCGGAGCGACCGGGAGTTTTTTGATATGTTCACAAAAAAAAATCAAGCCTCGCTTTTTACCCGTTTCACCCCCTTTTTTACCCTGGAGCGGAGCCGACAGGCGGTGCGACCAAGGGTTTTCAGACATTTTCACAAAAAAATCGCTCTTCACTTTTCACCATTGTTTCTCCGTCCATACATGAGCGTTTCCACTTTGCTGAGAAGCCTATTGCAATCACTAGCTTTTCCATTACTCGCCTAATTTTTGCACCGTAAACCCAATTCCCTCTCCCCTCGAATTTCCCAACTTTTAACAAACATCTCGCCCCTTCGGCTAAACTCGAAACAAATCCAATCCCCGCGCACCGCCCCCGCCCGACTTTAAAAATCTCCAAGACTAATTTCCATCTCGTCGACCGCATCTCCTTCATCTCTTCCCTCTTATGAATATTTCAAGAGGATCCCGCCAATTTCTTATTTCTCCCGACTTTCGCGGCACCGAGATGAAACCCCCTCCCGCTATTCCCCCTCGCGACGTGTGTGTTCGCAGGGATGGATGGAGGGACCGTAAACTAGTCGAATAACTAAATTCCCGACGTAAAACGTAACTCTTACATTTAGACATAAACATCTCCTACCGTCTCCTTTTCAGAACGGGAATAAAATTCAGTTTACGGTTCACGGTGAGCGTCCCTACGTGAGGTTATATAAAACGGTAGGTATCCCCCTCAGGTCGGGACGGGAATGGTAATGATGGAGTTTAGATTACGCTTAGGGGGCATGTGGCGTACCGACCGCGTTTACTAAATTTTACGACAAGAAAAAATACCTACGAGCAATTCCCTCATTTTATTTCGAACGCAAGATGTATAATGCACGTGAGGGGAAAGTTTCCTGCGTTTATTTTAAGGGTTAGTAGGTGCGAGAGGATGAAATGGAATATACCCAAATAAGACGCTCAGATATTTTGCCGTTTTTGCCATTACCCCACTCTCCCCTACTATGAGGATATTTTTTTTATAGTTATTTGTGTTCAATAATTTTAGAATATTTTAGAATTTTATAGGTTTTTTTTTTGGAAAGTGCAAGGGTTTCCACTTAAATTTTAAGCGCTGAAAAGGCTCTGGAACCTCCCGTCTCCGAAATTCCCGTCCAAATCAAACCTAGAAAATTTAACAATTTTTACAATTTCCCAAGCTGTAAAGCGTGTTTTGGTTATCCCACTTCTGCGATATTCGCCCAAATAAGACACTTAAACGTATTATTATTTTGGTATCAAAAACAGTTCAGTAAATACCCTTAAAACTAACTGCCTCTCGAACTAATGCTTCCATAAATATCTTATAGCGTTTAGGAAGTATTACTGATTTCAATTCTGACGACGCCCTCCCCTACAGTTGGGGGAAAAGTGGAGCAAATTTCAATATTTTTGTCTTAGACCGATATATGGGAAACCTTTGACCGGATATTATAAGCTACTGTCATTTTCGACAACACCAACCTTGTTTTACCATAGTTTAAAATAATAGTTATAATTTCAAAAAAATTCCCGTACGCAGCACCCTACTCTCCCCTACTACATGAAGATATTTTTTGTTTTATAGTTATTTCACAGTTCAACAATTTTGCCAACAATTCTATAGAATTTCTAATATCAAGAACGACTTTAAAATTGAATCAAGAAGGTTTTTTGGAAAGTTCAAGGGTTTCCACTTAAATTTTAAACGCTGAAAAGACTCTGGAACCTCCTGGCTCCGAAATTTCCGTCCAAATCAAATCTAGAAAATTTAACAATTTTTACAATTTCCCAAGCTGTAAAGCGTGTTTTGGTTATCCCACTTCTGCGATATTCGCCCAAATAAGACACTTAAACGTATTATTATTTTGGTATCAAAAACAGTTCAGTAAATACCCTTAAAACTAACTGCCTCTCGAACTAATGCTTCCATAAATATCTTATAGCGTTTAGGAAGTATTACTGATTTCAATTCTGACGACGCCCTCCCCTACAGTTGGGGGAAAAGTGGAGCAAATTTCAATATTTTTGTCTTAGACCGATATATGGGAAACCTTTGACCGGATATTATAAGCTACTGTCATTTTCGACAACACCAACCTTGTTTTACCATAGTTTAAAATAATAGTTATAATTTCAAAAAAATTCCCGTACGCAGCACCCTACTCTCCCCTACTACATGAAGATATTTTTTGTTTTATAGTTATTTCACAGTTCAACAATTTTGCCAACAATTCTATAGAATTTCTAATATCAAGAACGACTTTAAAATTGAATCAAGAAGGTTTTTTGGAAAGTTCAAGGGTTTCCACTTAAATTTTAAACGCTGAAAAGACTCTGGAACCTCCTGGCTCCGAAATTTCCGTCCAAATCAAATCTAGAAAATTTAACAATTTTTACAATTTCCCAAGCTGTAAAGCGTGTTTTGGTTATCCCACTTCTGCGATATTCGCCCAAATAAGACACTTAAACGTATTATTATTTTGGTATCAAAAACAGTTCAGTAAATACCCTTAAAACTAACTGCCTCTCGAACTAATGCTTCCATAAATATCTTATAGCGTTTAGGAAGTATTACTGATTTCAATTCTGACGACCCCGCTCCCTACAGTTGGGGGAAAAGTGGAGCAAATTTCAATATTTTTGTTTTAGACCGATATATGGGAAACCTTTGACCGGATATTATAAGCTACTGTCATTTTCGACAACACCAACCTTGTTTTACCATAGTTTAAAGTAATAGTTATAATTTCAAAAAAATTCCCGTACGCCGTACCCTACTCTCCCCTACTACATGAAGATATTTTTGGTTTCATAGTTATTTCAGAGCTCAATAATTTTACCAACAATTCTATAGAATTTCTAAGTGCCAGAATGACTTTACAATTGAATCAAGAAGGTTTTTTGGAAAGTTCAAGGGTTTCCACTTAAATTTTAAGAGCTGAAAAGGTTCTGGAACCTCCTGGCACCGAAATTTCGGTCCAAATCAAATCTAGAAATTTTAACAATTTTTATAAACAATTTCCCAGGTTATAAAGCCCGTTTCGCGCGATCAATACACATATTCAAAATATTTTTTGCAAAAGGATCCTGGTATGACGTTTGATTCCATTGTATTAGTTATACAATCGCTTATTCAACTGCAAGCACGAAAGAGACGTCAATACGTAGTATTCACCTCGAATGTCAGGTGCATCTTTTGAAATAATATTGAAATGATATAATGTAATTGAAATTCATACATAGGGTAACGTGCATTTATCCTTCCTCGCTTAGCGCCAATCTATTTATATACTTACTGCATTACTGTAAGGCTGAAACCCTTACAAAAGATGCCATTCAAGATAATTCCTTCAGTTATTACTGTGCACGTACACACTTTCAAAAAATCCATAGATATTTTGAAACTCACTTAATACCCTTCCCTACTGAAATTTCAATGAATTTTACACGATCTCCCAAAAAACTTAGCTACTCTTTTCACCCAGGACCTACAAAATTGAAAAGTACGACAGGTCTTAACAGATGAAACAATTTTTCTAGTAACGCCATCTAACGATCAGTAGACGAAACCCTTAGGATCCATCAGTGCTTTTGCTACGGCGACATCTAGTATTTCCTGGAAGTATTAGCGGACTATACGAACCCGACGTGAGCGATTCAGTGATCGGCAGTTAAGTGAATTGAATCCGGGAAGAAAAGTGTTAAGAATTTTTCTTAAGGGTGGTTTGTCATTTCGGCTCAGATTCTGATCGAGCGCTTTTCGGTGGGGGAAATGTTGTAGTGTTTATATTCACTCCTACGGAGTTTTCCTTCGGGACTTTCCAAATTAGAGAAGTTATGCAATTGTCAACGCGACAACTTAACAACACACTTGGACTAAACTCGACTCCAAAATTAAAAAATCAAGTCGTGAAGTTTGGTTTCTAATCGAAACTTCCTTAATAACCCCACTAAGTTCCAAATTTCCCTTTGAATAACTCCCGAAGTTATCGGTTATTCATCCCCAATAAGGCCAGAAGTATTTATAAATTCATTCGAACAATAATTAATTCCCATCCCTCGCCTAGTCGAAATAAACTTAGTTGAGATGTTTCCCCTGAAGATTTCTGATAAATTCCGTTTCGTCCTTTATTCTCCCGAATTCCGATAGCTGTCACCTGTCAGGATACCTTCGCTCGCCGGGAATGCCGACGATTTTCCAGGGGGGAGGCTCCACCGCGGGACGTATTTTAATCAAGAGGCAAATATTTAAATTTTCGAAGTTATTACGGGGGCAACTTAATTGCTTTCCTCCGACGGAAGCCCCGGGGGAGCTCTTTGATAAACATCGCAGTAGCTAAGTGAAATATCTCGATAGAAAAATTGGAAACGTCGGATATTTTCACGTGAAACGTAGAAGTCCACGTTACTGGGGATCTAGATCAGTCGTAGACTGGTTACGAAAATAGCACTACGCCTAAAGAGAGAATTCTGCAAATATCTCGTCACGCCTAGGTGCCTGAAGGGACCCAGTCAGGGAAGGGGAGGTTCTGGAAAATGTGAGTAACGTGCTTATTCTGATAGTGCGCTACGTTGAATCTAATCGGAATTAATTCCCTTAGGACAAGAAAAGGTAAAGTAACGATCAGGTCATTGAGTAGGTGTAAGAGCAAAGAGGAAACATGAGAGCAAACGCATAAAACGATAGCAAGGAAAATACAGCCTATTTACTACGTTTTGTTGTTATTTTCCTGCTAGGAAAATATCTGCTATTTCTTATCGCCTATTGTGACTATTTCGTAGAGTTAGAGGAATGATTGTTTAAGGTGAACTAAGGTACCTTTAAACTGTGCCACGATTCCTACTACGCCTTTCCATTTCCTACGGAATTGAAGCTACGCCTAAAGTGTTTCGAGAATTCTGAAAATACATCGTCAGGCCTAGGTGCCTGAAGGGACTCAGTTAGGGGCGAAAGCTCAAAAGGGTAAAATGAGACGTGAAAAGAAGAGTGTTGTAAAATATGAGAAATATACTTATTCTGGATTTGTGCTACGTTGCACAGGAATCAAATTGGAACTAAACCTCTTAGGCAAAGGAAGTGTAAAATAGTAATAAGAAGAAATATAAGAGCAAAGGCGTTTAATAAGGGAACAAATAGCGACGATTTCTATTACGACTTTCCACTTGCTACGAAATTGAAACTACGCTTAAAGCGTGTCGTGAATTCTGAAAATTTATGGTCACGCCTAGGTGCCTGAAGGGACCCCGTTAGAGGTCGATATAGAGGAGAAGTGAACAGAAGATTTCTCAGAAATAGGAGCAACATACTTATTCTGGATCCATGCTACGCTGCACAGGAATCACATTGGCACTAATTGGGAAGGAAGGGTATAATAGTAATTAGAGGAAAAATAAGAGAAATGGCGTCTAAGAGGGGAACAAATAGCGACGATTTCCTCTACGATTTTTCATTTTCTACGGAATTGAAACTACGCTTAAAACGTTTCGAGAATTCTGAAAAAAATAGCATCACGCCTAGGTGCCTGAAGGGATCTCATTAGGGGTCGACATAGGAAAAGTGAAGAGATGAATTTTCAAAAATAGGAGCAACCTACTTATTCTGGATGCGTGCTACGTTGAACAAACATCACATTGGCTCTAATTCTCTTAGAGAAAGGAAGGGTAAAATAGTAATTAGTTATAGGAAAAATAAGAGCCAATGACGTCTAAGAAGTGACAAATCGGGACGATTTCTACTACGATTTTTCATTTACTACGGAATTGAAACTACGCTTAAAACGTTTCGAGAATTCTGAAAATATACCGTCACGCCTAGGTGCCTGAAGGATCGCTTTAGGGGTCGACACAGGAAAAGTGAAGAGATGAATTTTCAAAAATAGGAGCAACCTACTTATTCTGGATGCGTGCTACGTTGAACAAACATCACATTGGCTCTAATTCTCTTAGAGAAAGGAAGGGTAAAATAGTAATTAGTTATAGGAAAAATAAGAGCCAATGACGTCTAAGAAGTGACAAATCGGGACGATTTCTACTACGATTTTTCATTTACTACGGAATTGAAACTACGCTTAAAACGTTTCGAGAATTCTGAAAATATACCGTCACGCCTAGGTGCCTGAAGGATCGCTTTAGGGATCGACACAGGAAAAGTGAAGAGATGAATTTTCAAAAATAGGAGCAACCTACTTATTCTGGATGCGTGCTACGTTGAACAAACATCACATTGGCTCTAATTCTCTTAGAGAAAGGAAGGGTAAAATAGTAATTCGTTATAGGAAAAATAAGAGCCAATGACGTCTAAGAAGTGACAAATCGGGACGATTTCTACTACGATTTTTCATTTACTACGGAATTGAAACTACGCTTAAAACGTTTCGAGAATTCTGAAAATATACCGTCACGCCTAGGTGCCTGAAGGATCGCTTTAGGGGTCGACACAGGAAAAGTGAAGAGATGAATTTTCAAAAATAGGAGCAACCTACTTATTCTGGATGCGTGCTACGTTGAACAAACATCACATTGGCTCTAATTCTCTTAGAGAAAGGAAGGGTAAAATAGTAATTCGTTATAGGAAAAATAAGAGCCAATGACGTCTAAGAAGTGACAAATCGGGACGATTTCTACTACGATTTTTCATTTACTACGGAATTGAAACTACGCTTAAAACGTTTCGAGAATTCTGAAAATATACCGTCACGCCTAGGTGCCTGAAGGATCGCTTTAGGGGTCGACACAGGAAAAGTGAAGAGATGAATTTTCAAAAATAGGAGCAACCTACTTATTCTGGATGCGTGCTACGTTGAACAAACATCACATTGGCTCTAATTCTCTTAGAGAAAGGAAGGGTAAAATAGTAATTAGTTACAGGAAAAATAAGAGCCAATGACGTCTAAGAAGGGAACAAATAGCTACGATTTTCCATCTTACTACGGAATTGAAACTACGCTTACAGCGTTTTCAGAATTCTGAAAATATATCGTCACGCCTAGATGCCTGAAGGGATCCCATTATGTGTCGACATACAGAAGTGATGAGATGAGTTTTCAAAAATAGGGCAACTTACTTATTCTTGATCTGTGCTACGTTGCAGAGGAATCAAATTGGCACTAATTTCCTTGGGAAAAGGAAGGACGAAATAGTAATTAGTTAGAGGAAAAACAAGGGCAAATGACGTCTAAGAGGTGAACAAATAATTGGGATTTCTTCTACGATTTTCCATTTGCTACGAAATTGAAACTACGTCCTATGCTTTTAAAAGATTCATGCTAATCACTACTTGATATGTTTTTTAATATTTCCACCGACCTCTTTTCGGGAAGTATACAATGTTTCACTACGACGTAAAGTTTGTTACAAATGAATCCGTAGTATATTTTATTTGCACTTATGGCGTCTCATTCCAAAACGTATTCCATCGAATCTACCCCGAGAAAATATAGAAACTGATAGAAATGCATTTCCGTCGTTTTATTTGCCGGTGCCTAAATAAAATAGAAATCCAGTCGGGGATAAAAGAGAAATATCGTCGAAATACATAAATATGAGGTAAACAATGAAAAACCTTCCCTGGTGACTTTATTCCCGCAATAAATATGTTTTCGAATCTTTTACACGCACCTCCTCTCCTAGTCTCTCTCTCTCCCGTTCTCTCCCTTGTGTTATAGACTGTTTATCCTTTTTTATGTCGCCAAAACTCAGAGGGGATGGGGAAGGTCGCGCTCGAGTCGATTTTCTCGTTCCATCTTTTTCGGAATTTTCGCTTCTACGAGAAAGGGCTCCGGCAATAAAGATGAACATATTTTCTGGTCTGGTTCGTTATATCGCTACGGGAAAACATGTTGCTCGTGGAAGGGGTTCATTATTTTTCGAAATACGAGTCTTTATCGAGCGGAAAATGGATTAAGACGTCGAGAGGGGGGGAAGGGCGAGAGTTTCCCTTACGCGGGGGAAGGGCCTAGGAATTTTCTTCGACGAAAAATAATGGAAATTTTCTTTATTAGGTCCGGTGCTGATTTGCTGAGGAGGGCGGATTTTGGGGGATTTTCACTGTGGCTTTCGAGTCGAGCCGGAAAATTCGTACCTGCTTATTAACAAAACCGGAAAATTAATGAGGAACGGTCCAGTTTTAGCTCGACTAAGTGGTGGCAGTTACTTTCGCATGGAACTATCACGGTAAAATAAGTAGTTAATGCGTAATACCCGTAAATGGCGGTGTTGAGCAACGCATGCGCGAGGTATGCGCAGTAGAAGTCGCATAGTCTATCGAAAGTATTTAACCTTTGTTTATTTCAACCCCAAAATTCCCAAAACAATTCCAGAGTTGGAATTACGCATTGAAGTTTACCATGAATCTGAGGTGAAATTTGAAAAATTCAAGATGGCGGATACAACAAGGCGCACGAGATGTCCGAAAATTAACGGACACTCCTCGAGTCTTCATACGAGGTTTCTTTTAGACGCTGATCGCTAATTTAAAGTCAAATTTGAAAAATTCAAAATGGTGGATATACAATATGGCGCACGAAGTGTCCAAATATTAATTGATTTTCCCTGATTTTTCGTACGCGGTTTTTTTGGGCCGCTGATCACGAATCTGAAATGAAATTTCAAAAATTCAACATGGCGGATATACAATATGGCACACGAAGTGTTCGAAAATCAACGGATTTCACCCGAATTTTCGTAGAGGTTTTTTGGTCCGCTGATAACGAATCTGAAGTCAAATGTGAAAAATTTAAGATGG
The DNA here is from genome assembly GCA_963576515.1 of Cryptocephalus primarius. NCBI lineage: Eukaryota > Metazoa > Arthropoda > Insecta > Coleoptera > Chrysomelidae > Cryptocephalus > Cryptocephalus primarius. The sequence continues at coordinate 6,646,719 of OY754953.1, forward strand.
TGGATTCAACATGGCGCATGAAGCGTTGGAAAATCAACGACATTCCCCCAATTCTCGTAGGGAGTTTTTTGGGGCGCTGATTTCGTATCAGGAGTAAAATTTGAACAATTCAAGATGGCGGATATACAACATGGCGCACAAAGTGTTGGAAAATCAACGGATATTCCAAGAATTTTCATACCGAGTTTTTTTGGGGCGCTGATTACCAATCAGAAGCAAATTTGAACAATTCAAGATGGAGTATATACAACATGGCGCACGAAGTGTTCGAAAATCAACGGATTTTCCCGAAATTTCCGTAGGCGGTTTCGGGCCGCTGATCACGAATCTGAAGTCAAATTTGAAAAATTCAAGATGGCGGATACAACATGGCGTCCTAAAATCAATGGACTTTCTCCGAATTTCTACGTAATCATAGCTAACACAGGACAGAACGTATTGCAAACTCGAAAACAATCTCAAGTCCCATTCGATCTCACACGCTGTCGCCCTCTACCGATGCCCCCAATACACCCCGTCAAAACTCATCACAGTCTCCCTTCTTACCGATGACGTTGAGCCTGAACGGCATCGACATCTTCGGCTCGGTGTTGACCTGACACTCGTAGACGCCCGAGTCCCTCAGCTGCGGAAATTTGATCTGCAACGTCCAGTTGTCCGATTTGTCGGGCCTGATCACCTGGAACCGCTGATCGGACGTGTAGGTCAGTATGCCGGCCGTCAGGATGTGCAGGTCGCGCTTCCTTATCCAGGATACCTGGAACGAGGGGAGCAGACGTGTTAGCGTTCGATTTCGTTGCGGGTTTTAAGGTTAGTGCGAAATTAAAAGGGCCAAGGGTCTATCGGCGTCGAATGGTCGGAGGAGAAAGCGACTAGACTAAATGAAGGAAAATTTCGAAAAAATCTATCCAGGGAATTTTCGTGAATAAGGAAAACAATGTGTTACGTTCGTAGGTCCTTAATAATTAATAACACTAACTATAACTAATTTTTCGTAATTTATTTAACTAACACTAACACTATAATGACTTATTCTAGTCCATTTAAACGTCAATTTATATAGGAATTGTTTTTACGACGTATGTCGGCTTCGGCTCGCATGAGCATCTATTTTTCGACCGACTGCTTATCCCTCGGTCGCCTTTTTTATTCTAACGGGGATTTTTCTCGAACACTTCCCCCGATCGGCCGGCACCGTATCGTCGGAAGAAATATCGAGATCATTCCGGTACCTTCCTCTTAATCCCAATCACCCCCGACGCTATCCAGGGAAAATTCCCGATTATCATCCTCTCGTTATGGAAGGTAACCCTAAATCAAGAAGGTATTATGCGAGACGAGACAGACGGGATCCGACGGAGTTTATCGAATATGTAATCACACCCGTGAGAACTGATTTCGCGAATGCCTCGGAGGTTAAGAGGCAGCCCTTCGCTGGCTAGATTGGATTTCGGGAACGATCCGCGAAGGGACGGAGAGGGACGGGAGGATGGTACGTGCGTGGGGATGATTGATTTCGCTCGGAATTTGCATAATTACGAGGGACTCTTGGGGTTTTGTTTGCTGGGGGAAAGGTGACGTGGCTCCTAGCTTAAGTCGTAGGAATGTGTGCGGTCAAATGCGCCCTTTTTGGATTTTTAACACATTACTTGGTAACTAACCTCATCGAAACGTGCTAATGGCATTTCAAAACAAAAGGTCGCAACTGAGCAACTCCTTAAGTCGGATCAATAAAAACTTACTTAGTCACTTAAAGAAATCCCATGCAACTATTTTGTGTAGTTTCAAAAATTTGGAGTTTTGGTAACTGCTAAATTTATATCATTTAACTGTCTTAACTAGTTACAAACTTTCATTACTTAGTTTAAATCTTAATAACTTTCAAAGTTAAGAAAGAGACATTCTGATCAGTTTTGTGAAGGCACTTTGATAAAACTCTTTTTGGAGTTTCACTTGCATTGAAACTTCAGTAAGTTTTGTAGGTTTTAAATTAACTGATTTAGTTAGAACGAATTTATCGTAACTTCCACAACAAAAGTTCATAACTGAGGAATTTCTTAAGTTAAGTCACTAGAAACTTGATTAGTGACTTAAAGAAGGTATATCCAACCATTTGGTGAAGTTTCAAAAATGTTGGGAGTTTTCGTAAACACTAAATTTTATAAATCTAACTGTCTTAACTGGTTATAAACTCTCATTATTTTCAAAATATAAATTTGAAACTTAGGAACTTTGAAACCTACGAAGTAGACACTCTGATTAGTTTTGTGAAGGAACTTCGCTAAAACTCCTTCTGGAGTTTCAGTTAAATTGAAGCTTCAGGAAGTTGTGTAGATGAATTAAACAAACTGATCATGGTTAAATCGAAATTATCGTAACTTCCAGGATAAAGTTCATAACTGAGCTTAACTGAAGTTGTCATTAGAACATTAGTTACTGAAAGAAATTTGATGCAATCATTTTGTGAGGTTTAGAAAAATTCGGAGTTTAGTAAATGCTAATTTTTTACTGTAACTGTGTTAACTGGTTACAAACTTTCGTTGTTTTCAAAAAATGAGCTTAAATCTTCAAAGTTACGAAGTAGAAACTCTGTTAATAATTTTATAAATTGCATAAATAATTGTTTTTAGATACATACAATACTATTATTTTACATCTTTTTTAAATTTCTTTATAAGGGTAGCAACTTCAATAGAGACCATATTTTCAAAGATTTTTTCGATATTCAGCATGGACTTTAACCCGAAGCATTCATATCAAGAATTGCTACAATGTCGTAAGGGTGGTTTTTAAGGGTAGAACATGTTTAGAGAATTTTGGTTTACCTTAGAATGACTAGATTTATAAATATAATTTTGAAATATTCAAGGTGTTAAAAAATATTTTTTCCTTAGATTTTATCATAAGGGGTGATTTATAAGGCTGAAATGTAGAAAACTATTATAAATTATATTCCAAGATAATTGATTCTGCATATATAGACTTTTTGAACATATAGAACAGTTGATTACATAATTTTCATAATTTTTGTACTACGAGGGGTGGTTGATAAATATTGAAATTTTGTGAGAAAATACTAGTCACTGTAACTGCGTCACTAAAGCATCTAAAAATGTTGGAAACTAATTTTCCCTTCAAATTCGGCCTCAAGGGGTTGTTTTTTAAGGGTTTAGGGCTTCAGAAATATAGATGTTATTCCTAATTTAAACAACATTTCAGCCTATAAAAACTTACTTCTTCGCTTTTTGCATTTTTTTGGATAAGGGGCAATTTTCGCTCCTAAAGAACAAGAGACGTACATGGACATAATATGACTCTTGAAGAAGAAAGTACAATTACATTTTTATACAAATATGTACAAAACACTTCGAAATCATAAATCACTTTTTCTTTGTGTCCAAAATTGTTACGACAAATACTTAAATAATGTATCGTAACGACAGTGCCTTACGTGCGTATTTCTTGCAGTTAGTAAAGCAATTAAGGAACAGGAATAAATCATCCCTTATCAAAAAAGTACAAATTTCCAAATCTGCCCACCGTAGCACCCCCTCCACCGTTTCCAAATTCACCCCCTCGATAGTTTTTTTCCGGTCCCCCGATTCGCCCGCGAAAATTTAATAAATGCCAAGTCGTAATGCCCTCGCCCTTCGGATAGGTAATAAAGCCCTTGCGGCGGGAAGATAATGCACCGCGAGGGGAGGGGGCGGAGGTATGTACAGGGTAAATTCGAAGGCATTACCGACAGACGACAATATCATGCAAAAACGTTCGACGGAGCCGCATCAAAAAGCAATATAAAAGCTTTTAGGGCAATATATATTGAAATAAAAGGGAGAGACGGAGCGATCGTCTTAAACGGAGCGGAGGTCGTTATGACAAAAGGTGGATCCGGTGGAATTCCACAATAATGACAATTGAAGCCGAAAAATAATAATAACAGTATCGGGGCCGTATAATAAGGGGCTGAATATTCATCGGGGCAGATTAAGGCGGCGAAGCTCTTCGAGAAAACTTCAAAACGACCTTTTAATTCCTTCACTGCAAGCGTAGCCATCTTATCGCAGGTCTCGCCGAAAAAACGAACGAGCCGAACGACCCGAACGACGCGTTCCTTCGACCCCTCCCCTCTCAACCACCATATGAATCGTATATAGGCCTCGGGGTGGCGCTATAATTACGAAAAAATTCCACATTTCCTAGGAGCCAATCTCATGAATTTTTCAGAAGTTTTTTGAAAAAATAAAATGAAAATTGGACTCTTTTTTTGGTAGTGGAGGGAGGGTAAATGACATGATGCATGCGTTCGCTTTAACCCTTAAAATGATGTAATCACAAAGAAAAGGGATATCGTGATTGGAGGTATTTGATCTAAATTAGCAGGGGCAACACACGAGGCGTATGTGCATATATCGTTAAATAAAGGTATATTTAACTAAGGTAAGGTAAGGTGTATCGTCCTAATGAAGGTACACTAGAATTAACACCTTAATTTAAAACAGCATTCCAAAAAGAACGTTTGTTTCGATTTTCAGTATTTTTTGTATTTTTAGTACTAGTATTTTCTAATTATTTGTTTATAAGGGACACTCTTGTGACTATTTTCAGTACGGCACTTGGGCAAACTTAAAAGTGCAGTAGAGGAAGCGTCAAAGGAACCTCTTTACCTTCTTAAATAGGTAAAGATTTTTTTTCTTCCAGGTAGATTTCAAAAATGGTAATTTTTTTAGTAAATAAGAAAAGTATTAGGGTGTTGCAAAAAATAATTTTATCTTTAGTTTGTTTTGTTTTAGTTTTGTAAAATTACAAGTTTTGGCACATTTTCCCTTTGTCAAAGTGAAATTTTTAATGTTTTCGTACGTTATTCTTATGGGTTAAACGATAATGATAAAGTTTGACTATTCAACTTTACGCCGACATTCAAATCTCGTGAAAAGAGTGCGGAGAAAAATGTTTTCGCGCCTCCCCCATTTTGAAACTTTAAATGCGGGTGTGCTTAGCGGAGATACGGTAGTGGCTAAACGACCGTCGTCATTTATATCGTATGTCGTTTATGTCGTACTTTGTAACGTTTCTATAAAAAAAAAAAGAACCAACTGGTGCCTTATAATATTTCTACAAGGAAAACCAAGCAGAATTACAAATTAATACGGTTTCAACGCGTTCCCCTCGGTCGATTAACCACTACCATTTAAGTGTAATCGTCGTGTTGCATACTGCGGATTTTTTGATGTTCCTTGTGTAATGAATGGAAAATTCGATGAAAATGGACATGTCCATAGAAATTTGTGAATTCATACACGTTATTGTGAAATATTGTGTAAAAATTAATGCGAAAGACATTTCATGGATGTAGCAGAAAGAGAAATTGGTGTCCCTCTCATACTAGCCGTATCGGTTAGTAAGTCGACGGAATAGTGAAAGTGAGGATAGATGAAAAATAATTTTTTCCTCAAAAAGTAAAAGGAAAGGCGAAAATTGAATGCGTACATCGTTTTCTACGGCTTCTTATTGATCAGTGGGAAATTTTTGGTTAGTTTTTAATTTTCTTGTAGTTAATCACTTATGGAAAATTGCATTTTCAAAAGGCCATAACTTTTGAACGGATCATTTTCTAAAATTATTGTTTTTCTTATTATATTGCATTATATATTATATGTACTTCTCGATTATTGTTCACAACAATTTCAGCTTCAATTGTTGCAACGTCATCAGCAAGACAACAACGCAATTATTTAATAACAATTTCAATAGTACTTACTCAGGAAATGCCACAATTTCCTTGCATCTAACAGAAACCACTGTAGAACAGTAGTCTGTTCTTTACGTACAAACACCACCGAAAGACAATTTCCATAAGGCACTAATACAAACTGACTAATCAGGCCAACACATGATTTAATACTAACTGCCCTGTCATCATTTCTGTATATATGTATACGTAAAGAAACCTCCTAATCCGTCCTTTCCCTTATCTTTAAACGATAATTTATCCTTGATAAACATTTAACGAGGTATGATTCACCTTTGATTGTACCTAACGAAGTGCGATAGGGTAAATCACCAAGGAGTGTAGAAAAATGGCGTGAACCTCTTGCGAAGGCTCGTCGCCAAATTTTCCAAATGTATATACACAGTAATTACGTTATACTCGGCACGTATCGCGCCTTCATTAAAACAATTTTAATATAATTTGCGTTAGTAATTAACACACCGTATTCGATTACACCATTTGCTCTTCAGGTGTAACGTCGATCGAAGGTTAATGGACCATCCTGCGACCTGCTGGAATTCAGTGCGGTTTATACATTGTATGATTGAAATTACAATTAAAGATAGGTACAACAATATTGTCTCAAGATGTTTTTAATCAAGGTGTAGTTAATCAAATTGAAATCGGGCATGGAATATAATAAGCAGCGGGAGGAATCAAGTATCAAGGATGAAAGAAAAATGTAGTGAAAGTTGAATGAAAGTTGATGAAATAATTGAAAATTGGATTAAACAATCAGGTAGGTGAACATCACATAAATTCTTAAGAATCCGCCATATTGGGCAAGTGAAGCCCAAAAACGTTTTATTTGCTTAATTACCCTTTTTCCACTATATTTCATTGACAAATTTTGATAAAAATTCACAAAAACCACGCTGCCTTTTCTAAGGTATAGGGTCGAATTTGTTTGAACATAAACGCTCCTGAAATATTTAAACTGCGAACACTTTTAAGCGATGGTGTATCAGGAAAGGTCTTTATACCAAGGTTCTATTGGGTGCCCCCTTTACCTGTGGCTTAAATACTTCGAGTTAAAAGGCTAAATGTCCAATAGACGTCAATAGAAACTGTCGTAAGGCTGGCAGAGACATGCTATAAAACAATAATTATAAATATTCGGGAGCAGAATTAGTTTTCAAAATTTGGAAAAATTCTTGGAGCAGATTTTGCTCTTCATATGGTACATATTGGCTAAGTGAAGCCCAAAAAAATGTTTTGTTTGCTTAATAATCTTTTTTCCACGATATTACATTGACAAATTTTGAAAAAATTCACAAAAACCACGCTGCCTTTTCTAAGGTACAGGGTCGAATTTGTTTGAACATAAAAACTTCTGAAATATTTGAACTTTTGAATCGTGGTGTTTCAGGTACCACCCTTATACAAAGGTTCTATATGACCCCTCTTTACTCAAATGGATCAAAAGTGGATCTCAAAATCTACCAAAACACATTCAAACCAGGGGATTTCATCCATTTAAACGAAAAATGCCCTTCAAATTTCCCTTAACATCACATACACTGAAGTATGTACCTAATGAAATTAATTTGCGGGTAAATTGTAACCAGTTGATTAATTAGTTCATTAGCAAAATTAATTACTTCAGTTGCAATGCGAAAATAACTATTCGCTTGAGTTGACATGCTTCATGCAATAAAGTTAATTGAGATGACGTCACCTGAAGTTACGTAATGGTAAAAGCATATACTTTAGATCGTCGAGAAAAAAATTGCTGGTAGAATAATTTCCTCTTCCTGTCGGAACAGAGCTGCTCCTGTCGTCATATCAGGTGGGAACAGAGATTATTCCTGCTTATTTCCTTCTGCGAACGTTGGATCTATACTGTGCGTAAAATGAGTGCGCTAGCCCGAAATTTATATGTCATTATCGTATATCCGCTTAAAATGGTAAAATTCCCCTCAATAACCCTCGTTGTTCGGACAGACTTAACCCCCCTAGTCTTAGTAGTTATGAGTTATGGCCATATCTCCCTAGTTAGTAAGTTCGGGAGGTATTGTTCAAGGTGTATTGTTGGTTGCCTTCGTTAAGGGGTAATATTGCAATAGCGCGATATTATAGGTTCTAGAATATCCTGGAAGGTTGCGTATCTTCTTGGAGGATCGAAATTACCCCTTGTTAGTTATTTTTTAATCTTCCTGCGGTTGTTCATAGTTCTGGCATGGAACTGCTCGAAACCGATGGACCGCCGCACAAGTTAGATTAATTAAACGTGAAACCGAAACTATGCAAGCGTTCCATTCCACTCACGCTCCGCTCCAGGATTGGAAACGGGGAATAATCCCAGCCCTAACGAGAAATTCTCCCGAAAATATACATTTCTTTCCTTCTCCTCTTCTCCTCTCCCATTACGTTTAGCGGCCCTAAACGGGCCAGACGTCGGACCTTTCCACATCGATTCCGATTAGGCGTTCTTTGGTCTCTCGTTAGTCTGGCTTTCGGGCCTGAGAAAGGAGGGGAAAATCGCCTCTTATATCAACGGAGGGACTAATGTTCTCGTGGAAATAATTACAGAGGTCGCGATCGTTCACGAGGGAGAAGACAAATCGAGGAGAAGTCCTGCTAGGGAAGTTGATGGATAGGGGAACTTTGCAACGACTTTTTGGCTGGAGAAGTAATAATGTGCAACAATGTGATCCAAGAAGGCTTTATTGGAGGGGTAACCCCTAATGGGTCCAGCATGACACTTTACCAATACAAGTATAAATCCTGCAGCTGTCGAAGTGGTTAGCAGTACACGAAAGTTTTACTGGGAAACTTCTAAGTAAACTCCTTTTTTCGTAGGGAACGTAAAAGTGGGGTTCTCTAAAGACGGATTTAATCAAGTCTAACTTTACGACTTCAGTTATGAAGTCGTCATAACTTCCCCCTCAACTTCCTTTAATGGCGCACCGTTAATTGTGAACAATTATAACTGGGAAGCTTTTTTTTTGGCATTTTCCCACCGAGGACGAAGGGAAAAATCAAAAAACGACCCATTGAAAGGGGGTTTGAACTGCATGGCCGCGAAGTTAAAGCGCAAGTAATAATTATCGCCGAGAGGCACCAAACTAGCATCTGTTTGATTAGGCGAAGGGAAACTTTTAAAATGAGGCAAGTTCTTGAGCGAGTGAAAAACTTTTCCTCCTCGCCCTTTTGCTCTATTTAATATTTTATTTGTATTCGCTTCCCGGTACGAGGAGGCGGAAGGGGGAGGGGAAATTACTAAGGGTTGTTTTCTGGATAATTCCGTGCGGTGGAGTCTTTGGAATGACGTCGGGTTTACTTGGGGATTACTAACAAGTTTCATTCAGGATGTTTTGAACTTATTTTTAATCAAGCGCCACCTACAATAGGATTTACAAAGCTACTGAATATATAATGAAGTGGCACTATTGTGCAATTGCTTCCAAAATTTTTCAACATGAATGAAAACTTGTCTATTAAACCAGGTCACCAATTTCGTAAGTCCGCATTCTTTAGGCACTATATTTATATGGCTTAATACTTAAGTCATGTCACCAACACTTATATCCCCGGATCCAATGAGGATGCAAACATTTACCAAACGTCATATTTAGTTGCTATTTGATTGCTGAGGATATAGGCAAATTGCGATTTTCCAAAATCTCCCCTTCAACCCTTAGCAGATTTCTCACCCCCGAAATATCTCGGAAGCCATTTTCTTTGCAAATCAAAGCAAGGACAATTTTTTGCTAATTTTTCGAACGAACGAACATTTTCCAATTTTAAAAGAGCTTGAAAATGACGATTTTGCGATGTTTTCAACTTTTGACTTTTTTTAAAAAAATTGAACGTGAAGAATTCATGGATTTTCCATCAAATATTCCAAATTTTCAGAAAAAAAATATGGTGGAAGACAATACGAAGAATTCTATGTTTCGTAGTTTCGCAATTCGAAGAAATATTATTTAAAGAAAAAAAGAAAATCCAATTCGGATTTTCGCTAGGCCAAAATGCATGTAGAGTGCTTTTAATACGATCAAATGTATCGTAAGGGTTTTGGAGTGGGCAGGGTCGATTTTTGTTCTCCAAAAATCAAAATATCTTGGGATTATTTACAAAACTTTTCAAAAAATACTTCTTTGCTATTTTTCCATTAACTGAAAGTTGATTATGTATTTTCTTAAAATAAGAGACAAAGTTCATCAAATATCCTACGTTTTTTAATTTAATTAGTATTTAATTTATATATAATTATTTTAATATTGTACCAAATGAAAGGTATGAAAATGGTCAAAGCAAATTGATGTTTTTGCATCGCTTCTTAAAAAATTCATAACTGTAGTTCAGATCATCGAAAAAAATTTTTGTGTAGGCCGGGTTTATTTAATAATATCAAAACAAAAAGTGATAAAAGTATAACAATTTATTAAAATATGGTTATTACTTTATTTTAATTTAATTTAACTTAACGGTTTATTACTTTATTTTAAAACTTACAATTTGAATCAGAGTATAATATCTATAAAAATATTTAAAATAATTTATTATTTAAAATTATTTAAAATAAAAATTAAAAAAATATAAAATTATTGTTCAAGACCTTCATTTTGGCCGTTTGTACGTTTTTTTAACGACCTGAACCATAGTTTTCAAGAAGAGATGCAAAAAACTGTCAATTTGCTTTTACTATTTTGGTACTTTTCATTTAGTACATTATTAAAATCATGATAACTTTGAGATGAATTCTTCATATTAAATTGTTTTTAAAAATTCAAAAACTGAAAAAACGCCAAAATCGTCGTTTTCAAGCTGGTGTAAAATTGAAAAATGTTCGTTCATTCGAAAAATTAGCAATAAGATAAACATGCTTTGATTTAGAAAGAAAAAAACAAAGAAATTATCTTTCGAGATACTTCGGGGGTTGAGAATTTTGCTAGGGGTTGAAGAGATAATTTGACTCTGTCGTCAGCAATAAAATATGACACGTGGTAAATGTTTGCATTTTCATTGGTACTGGAGAGAAAGGTGGGGGTGACCTGCCTTAAGTATTAAGCCAGATTATCCCCTTCACCCCAAAAAGGGGTGGAGCAATAAAATCGTTTTTTGCCTAGTAAATTAGCTATAAAATATAGTGCTACAAAGACCTTCTGAATATAGCTCGAAGTATCTAACCACAAGAATATAGAAGGATCTACAAGGAAAAATATCGTAGTTAGTATATATAGTAGTAACTCAGCAGAAGAATGTAGGTATATAAGAACCTGGAAAAACTCAATTGAGAAGTTTGACATGCCTCAACATGAGAACATCGAAGGTGCTGAAAGAACTGAAACTCTTCTCCCTTTGAGGCATCACTGAGTAGCTCAAAGTGCCTTGAAATTCTAAAAGCGCCTCTTCAGAACCTGGAAAAATTATGTGGGATCATGTGGGAAAACGTGCTCGAAAGTATAAGGCTTAAAATACCTTGCAGCTTGTAGTGCACTTACCGCGTACACCCTGTATAAATTAAAATCTTATAACCTACTTCGAGAACCAAACGTTCCTCGTGCCCTATTAACTACTTTATTGGGAAATCAACCCCCTCCATTACCACCTCCCCCTCCCTCGATACCGATAGATAAACAGTTAATAAAAGAACGAGGAGTGTATATAAAATGAATGTTAAAACTTAGGAGGAAAGATGCATAAAAACTTTATTAAGGACCTTATAATTTCCACGACGATAATCCCTTCCGACGTCCCTTAATAAATATTTATAGTAGCTACGCTTTTGAATTAGTTTATCTTCTGTTTTGGCCCTGGAGTAATAAAAAAAAAATAAAGTACGTAAGAGAGCGGAAAAGACGGGAGAAGAGAGAAAGAGAGGAGTTATTACGAAGTCGTTTGCATAACTCGATTCAGATTGCGAGCAATGATAGTACTTTGTTTTCTCGCCGAGATGGGAGTTAATGCTCATTAAAATCGTACAATGTAATCGTTATTGCTGCAATTATTGTTGGTGTCTTACATTTGGATTACAAAGGAAATTATCTCGAAAAAAACGGAACCTTCTCGAGCCTAATCGATTTTGGAAAACTGAAATGGAACGGACTAACTGCTTTTGCAAATTTTGGATCTGATTTCAGGCCTGACGCAGAAAATCCAAAAAAAAATCATAGCATATGGATGCTTTGAGATTGTCCGTCACATCCAAAAATTAAGTGGAAATTCTCATATACTTAAAGCCCCACACGATTACGTTTCAGTTAGGTCGTGGGTGCTTATGCGACTTTCGTCTATAAGCCCGAAATGTTCGTTCAATAGCTATTATGGAATAGACCGGTTGGAGTTAGTTATAGACCACCTTGACAGTTATTGTGTGTAATGTGTATGACGAAATATATGCCAGAATTATTTATTTTCCTTTGTTTTTGTTGCAATTTCATGTGGAAATTCCAAAGTTCACATTTTCGGGTCGGAAAATTGGATGGTAGAACCTAAAAATGGTAGCTACGAGGTACTTAAGAAAACGTTAGCGCTTCGACGATTTCAAAGGAGGAGATTGAAAAATGTCTACGATCCCTATGGGGAATACTTACAGATTATTTTCGGCGGCCTTGAGGCTGCATAACGTGGACTTACCTGTAACAAAAAAAATACAACTTCATATATTGCAATACAAAATTTTACATGTAAAGTGCGAAAAACGTTTTGCTACGTTTACAACGAAACTGCGCTTAAAAAATGTAATAATGCCACTCCCGTGCTGCAAAGGCAAATATACAGTAACACTTTGTTCTTTTAGGTGTAATTTTAATCATGGACGTACGTCGTTTCTTCGTGCGTTGCTGTTACCCTTTATCCAAAAAGGGCGTTTGTAATGCTGGAGGGAATTCAGATGTATGCAAGAGGGTAAAGTACGTAAAGGACGTTGAAAATATACTTGCTATTCCCATTTATCCTGTCGCATTCGTTTTAATCTCGACGTTCCCACTTTTGTCTACGAGAACACAATTTTTCAAATCCTATTCTCTTTATATATAAAGATATAAACCACCCTTCCCACCTACCCTTACACACACACACACACACACACGAGTATCTACCTACTTCCCGAATCTACTCGATCCCTCCCCCTCGCAATAAGAAGCGAGAGGTGATAAATCACCGCGGACATCCTCTCGGCGAAAAGACTCGAGCAAAAGAAACGAAACAAAAGAGGAAACGATGAGTGCAGGAGGAGGCCATCAGCCCGATTTGTCCCGGGGTAGAACTATTAGGGATTCAAGTCGCGCGCCGCGCCAGGATTTTTACTTTTGTAAGTCGCCTTTTTTCCCCCCTTCGCTCCCTCGTTCTTCCCATTTCCGCCCTTCGCGCGCTCGCGGAGGTGTTTAGGGTAATTCGTTTAACTTCGCGTACTGGTCGGAAGTCCCAATCGGCGGCGTAAATTGCAATTTAGACCGGAGGGTCCTTTTTACGAGTCGTTTTACTTTTCAGGGGTATTTCGGAGTTCTCGCTTTGCTACTCTTTCGGCCTGTCACCGAAAATACGAACTTAAGTAATTATTAGAGGATAACGCTGTTATTTTATTTCATTATGGCATCAGTAACGCCACCTAGCGAGCGATAGCGACGCTACCAGGTCGATCACATGACCTCGCTCACATCACACTTGTCTAGCATGGATCGGAGCCACAGAACGTGCAATTAATTGTGATCTATAGGCTAGTTCCATTGAACAACTTTTGTCAGCGTTATGGACAATAACCCCCAAATTTGTTACTTGAGTCTACAAGAGTCTAAATTCTGTAGATTCCCTCCAAATCTGGGAAGGGCGTTATGTAGCTCCGAGCGTTGTTGCTCGTCCTCCGGTGCCGCCATTTTGTCAAGGCGGATACAAGTCTCGAGGCTTGAGCTAGGGATAGAAACCACAGTTCCTAAGCATCTAAATAAGGAAAAGGGAGTATTTTTGATGGTGCGTTTGGCAAATGATATTTTAGCTAATGTAATGAGGGTCTTTTCTTTGAAATAACCAATAGGGCGTGATCGATACATAGCTACACGATGCACCATTGTCCTCATTAGTTTCATTAGTTAAACCCTTAAACACATGTTGGCTTTCAATAAGCGTCACTGCGCTTTAATTCATGGGATCGTCCCTCTACCTTTTGACAGCTCTCAAGACCAACTTCGAAAATAAATTCCCCTACTTCCTCTTTCAACCAATCCGCATTCAGCCCAATGGAAAATTCCCAAATTCCCCTTTCACTCGGCGTTCGGCGTTCAGATTTCAAAAGAACGAACGATCGCAAAAATCCCATTATTTTTCGTGGGGTCAGAACCTCCCTCAGGCAATTTCAGCTTTACATTTTATCCCTTAGGTTTCAAATTTTCAGGAATGACTGATTCTACATCAAACTATTCGTTGTGTAAGTTTGGCTGTGATTAATTGAGTCAATTGGAAGTTATTACGTGGATGTAAACATAGACTGACGCCATTAGAGCTTTACATGATATCTACGAGACTTTTTAATTTCGCACGAACCTAAAAACCATATCCCAGAGGCTCAGGGGAACGATTTTCAAGAGGAAAAAGTGATAACTTCACCACATTGAATTGTGAACGACCTCCTCGACTATTGGCTGTGTTTCCTAATTACGATCGTAATCTTTTAGATTCACTCCATGCAGAGCACTTTTTGCGCCCACTCTACAAACGTTTGGAAAGTCTTATTAAATTAACTTAAACAAGTTCACTTTACAAAATTGCCGCTCCTCGCTCCCTCACTCGGTTCCCCTTATACACATACTTTCTTTTCCCTTTTCCCGACAAAACTTTCGCGGCAAAAGAAACCGGATAACTCTAACCAAAGCTGGCGTCTCTCTTCTTATTTTAGAGTTAGCGTTTCCGCGAACAATGGAAATCCCAAGAGAAATAAAAGGATCTTCTTTGGATATTTCAATGCGACTCTCTACGTTTTCTATCAGATATTGTTCCCTCCCTTTCTGCCTTTGGCGGAATTTACACGTATACACGTATGGTTTAGTGTGTCGGCGAGCTTTTTCTCCTTTGAAAATGTGGGAAGCGCGGAACGTTCCAGGAAAGGATTTTTAATGAGTCAAGAGATACTCGCTTCTAAAATAATATGTGAATTATTCCGTTGAATACAATTCAACGTTCACAATTTTTGAATAAATTATTTAAAAATGACCCTTAAAAGCTGGCGCCCGAGGAAAACTGGCCTGGATAATCACAAAAAGGACAGGACAGTTTTCATCACCTGTCCAATGTGTATGTAACCATTTCATAATCAAAACCATGTGTTATTTTAAATGTAAAACACCTTACTAGCTAAAAAAGCATTGTGAAGCTTTCATACACAGTTTGCTACGATTAAAACTTATTTCATTTCACTCGGGTAACGCCATCTAGCGAGCGATAGTGACGTTCTCAGATCGATCACATTATCTACCTCACGTGTACGCGCAATTGTAGTCTATAGGTTAGTTCCATTGTACATCTCTTGTCATCGTCATCGACAATCACAAATTTATTTTGAATCTGTTAGTGAAGTTATCAGAGTGTGTCTCTAATGCGAAGATCTCATGTAGAGAATTATTATATAATGCCCGTATCGGTCTGGATAGGGACGTAAAAGACTAGAGAAAATTGAACCTATGACTATTTTTCCCGAAACGCCATTTTGTCAAGGCGGATATAGGTTTCTAGGAAAGATTAGAGGCTTGAGCTAGAGTTCCCAAATTTTCCACGCCCATGAAGAAGGACGTACCTGATTAAGGGAAAAGCCGTTTTCGACGAGGTGTTTGGAAGGTTTCCCCTTGTCAATTAAACCTGACATTGATATTTCGATAATTATATCGTATTATTGAAGTGCTTTGTGCAAAGAAACAATTTAAACATAAATATGGGTGACGGATCTCGGGTCATATCGCCGCATGGAGGGGATAGAGCTGGCGGCACGAATGAAGCGGCGGCAGGCTTTATGAGATTTTGCAAGAAGTTTAAATTTAACGGCTGATTTCATTAGCTTTTCGATGTACAACGCTTTCTGGATAATAAACAAGTGGAACATGTTCCTTAAAGATTGATGATACCTCCATTTTTGGCTAGCGGTTTCATGATCACTAAGGAAAAATTTTTTTAAATTTATTAGATTTTTCAATAGCAATTTTTCCAATCAGAAGAATATATTTCGCCCCATTTGCTCACGAACGAACGTAAGTATTTGATATTAAAAAACCGAGCTTCAATCACTCCGGATTTACTCTGTCTGCGCCCTCGGTACCTGTTGAGAATACGCCCGGGGGAAGAGAACGTATATATTTTTTTGAGCGGGGATCAAAGCGGGAATTCTCCCCACCGGCTCGCTTTATGAGAATAAATTCCGTCGAGAAGCAGAAAGAGGGAAACGGTGGATACGGCACGTCGGCGATTCAAAAGACTACGAAACAAATTAGAAAGGTCTCTCGAAGAGGAAAAAGCCCGATAAATCTCGGCCGGCCCGAAATAGCCTAAAACGTACATTCGTAAGTTTAGAGTTCGCGCAGGAAGCTTACGGATTTTTTCCTCGCTGCGAAACTTCCGTACTTCCTGCGCGAGGGTGGCGAACTCCTTATCTGAAACGTTGTAAATAACCCCTTAATGTTCTGAACTTACGGAAGACCGTTTTCTATTTATCGTAGGTAATGCGACCTTTGCGTTGGCCACTTTGCTGTCTTATTTATTATTTCTCGCCTCCTATCTGTTCCCTCTTTCTTCTCCCTCTCTCGGAGAACGCGAACAAATCGTATTAGGTCCGAGGGAGGAAATCTATATTGATGGAAGTACGTACAAGGGAACTCTTCGGAAGTTTTCCGCCGAGAGGCGGCCTGAAAGATTAATCAAGACCGACGATGGCACCTTGCGCAATCTCTAACTAACACTGACTAACATTTTCGCGCTTAGAGCTTTACTACGTGGAGCAAATTTGATAAAGCGACAGTAAGGCGAATTAGTATGACGTTTACACTTAGGTAATAGCAATATTAACGCTCCTATGATGATTATTATTGTTACGTTGCAATTTTATGGAAAATATTACAAAAATCATACCAAAATTTTTTTAAAAACTTTCCCTTTTGGTCCCTGAAAATTCCTTAAATACCCCCCCTATTGCATGCATACATTTAGCTGAAAACAACACTCTCGACACTACCTCAAAGCCCACACATATAAATTTATTATTACAACACCTAGGTGCCTGAAGGGAGCCTGGTGGTGAGACTACCGGTAAGAGCACAAGGGTTCACACTAACTAACGCTTGTATTGCCACAAGAGATTCCATTGTAACACATTGAATAAAAGTTAAAATTAGGCTGTCTACCCCCCCCACCCTACGGCCTCGCCCGAGGGATAAACAGGAGGACGGGAAACGATCCCTCAAGTCGAAAATAACGAAAACGTTAATAAATCCGCCCGAGAAATCAAACCGTTTAATTGAAATTCGCGATATCCCCCCTCGGTCTTCCCTTGAATAATAATCGTCCCACCGCGAGACTTCTTAATTCCAACGGGATATCTGCGTAATTTATAAATTCAGCCTGGAAAAGACGGCTTATCAGAGGGGGTCGAGTTAACGTAGCGAAAGGAAGAAGGGAGGAATTCCGTAGAGCCGATGGAGGAATATTTTTATTTCGGACGTCTTCATTCGTTAAATAACGAATCGGGAAACTCGGAAACAATTTTTGGATGTATTGTCAGTGGGGCTTATTGGATTCTCGGGGTTCTCTTCGCCATAAACTAATATACTGATGTCGTTCCTAAAAATATTTTTATACCCGAGAAGGGAAATGGGAAAGAAAACCCAGCTCAAATATTGAAAAACATTCTCACCTTTACGAATAATAGAATATTTTTCAAGACCTTAAATAACGACACGACTAAGGGGACGCTTGTTGTGGTAAATGGAACAATTTTAATGAATTCGTGGTGGTGCAGTTATCCCCTCACTTTCTCATGTGCTCAGCATGTTTTGTTATACGTGGGGGGAGTCACGTGGTAGATAACTCCTAACCAATAGCTGCACGAGGTGAACTGAGAAGGAGAATTCACGTGATAGATAAGTTCTGACCAATAGTTGCACGAGGGGAGCTGAGAAGGTTACGTATTAAACACAAAGATTTATTAAGCAACAAGACTGCTTGTACGCAACCGTTTCCATTCCCCATGCGCGATACAATGTAAAGAGTGGTTTCCTATCGTTCTAATAAGCGTAGCAAGTATTGTTATACGTAGCAAGAAGTCACGTGGTAGGTAAATCCCGATCAATAGTCGCACGAGGGGTACTGAGAGGGTCACGTATTATGTACAAAGGCTTATTAAGCCATAAGACTGCTTATACGCAACCATTTCCATTCCCCATGTGTGACGCATTGTAAACAGTGGTTTCATGTCTTTCTAATAAGCGTAGCCTCTTTTGTTATACGTAGGGAGAAGTCACGTGGTAGGTAAGTCCAGACCAATAATCGTACGGGGGACCTGAGAAGGTTACTTATTCTATACAAAGATTTATTAAGCAACAAGACTACTTGTACGCAACCGTTTCCATTCCCCATGCGCGATACAATGTAAAGAGTGGTTTCCTATCGTTCTAATACTCGTAGCAAGTATTGCTATACGTAGCAAGAAGTCACGTGGTAGGTAAATCCCGATCAATAGTCGCACGAGGGGTACTGAGAGGGTCACGTATTATGTACAAAGGCTTATTAAGCCATAAGACTGCTTATACGCAACCATTTCCATTCCCCATGTATGACACATTGTAAACAGTGGTTCCCTTTGCTTCTGATAAGCTTAGTCTTTCTTATTATACGTAGGGAAAAGTCACGTGCTAGATAAGTCCCGACCAATAGTCGCACGAAGAAACTGGAAAGGTTACGTATATTACATACAGAGACTTGTTAAGCCACAAGACTGCTTGTACGCAACCATTTCCGTTCCCCCTGTACTACATAACGTAAACAGTGGTTTCTTGTCTTTATAATAAGCGTAGCCTGTTTTGTTGAACCTAGGGAGAAGTCACGTGGTAGATAACCCCTGACCAATAGCTGCACGAGGGGAACTGAGAAGGAGAATTCACGTGGTAGACAAGTTCTGACCAATGGTCGCACGAGGGGAACTGAGAAGGTAACGAATTACATACAAAGACATGTTAAGCCACAAGACTGCTTGTACGCAACAATTTCCATTTCCCAAGTGCGACATACTATAAACAGTAGTTTCCTACCTTTCTAAGCTTAGCCTGTTTTGCTCTACGCAGGGAGAAATCACGTGGTAGATAAGTCCTGACCAACAGCTGCACGAGAAGGTTACTGACAAATAGTGTATCTCTTGATAAATCTACTTAAGTAACCATGATATCATGAATTTTAGTGTTGTGGATGTGTACTGTTAATTATCTTACGTGAGATGAGTGAATTTTAAGCCGTTTTGCGCCAAAAAAATCCGACGAGGAGCGACCCCCCGCCCGCTCTCCCCGACTCCTCCATTTCTCCCTTTTTTTTCCTCCCGTTTTGGTGGATAATGAAGTGAAACGCCGCATAAAAAATGTCCTCGCCGCAAGAGCGAAATGCGCGCAAAAGGAATAATGATCCTAATAATTCCGGAGAGACTTAAATGTTTACCAAAACAGTGAGGTTCCCTCCTAAGCGCGCCCATTTATTATGAAAAAAAAGCCTCGCGAAACGCGCACGACATTATCCCCTTCCGCGTTTTAAAACTTTTTCTACCTTTTTCTCCATTCCTCCTCTCCTCGTCGTTTTTCCTCGCGCCGTTTAATATTTACCTCGAATCGTCGCGGGCGGTGACTCACCCCCCACCCTCGAGGGTAAACGCCGTGTTATAATCGGCGCCCGGAAGGCACGGAAGTAGCAGTATTTTTCTACGTATGATAAACTGGGGGAAAATGTATTTCATGTGATTTTCGTGTGTTTTTATTTCGGGGGTATCGAACGTGTCAATAAATTTTAATTGGTTGTTCCTCCATGCGAAAAATGTAATTTTTACGCCCCTAGATACCGCCGAAAAAATATTTCCATTGTTAGCACACCAGATCGCTTTAATAAGAGGGTAAATAAAACGAAAGTATTTATACAGAAATAATTAATAAGGGTCAAGGATAATCATTTGCAAGAGAACCTCATGAAACATCCCCTTTCTATATCGAGGAAGCTTCAGGATAAAGAAGTAAAGAGATTTCAAGGTGTTAATTATTCTGATATCCCGTCCATCACTTCTTACCTACGCCTTTCCTACTACTAGGGATTTTCTCAAGGCAGGATATTTCAATCCCCACTCAGGCACTCAGCAATGCAATATTCCCAAGCAATACGCACTTAAAAATTTGTCTGATTACTCTCAACTTTATAGGCCGCAAAAATTCCCTTCCCCCGCTCTTATATCACCCCGTTTTAATATCCAAAACGTCCCTACGATCCTCTGGGTAATTTCGAAACTCCCCAATCCATTAACGTGATGCTTCGAGGGCATAAAAACTCCATTATCTAATTAGGTAATATCAACTGATCATGTCGTCCTTTGCACAATGAGAATAGAGGTGGATGTAATCAAATCGTATATTATTAGAGAACTCCTCTAAGCGATATAACATCTGAGCGTACTAATTTAATATCTCCACTGCAAAACGTTAGAATATCATTACCTCTCTTTATCACTCTAAGAGAAATACTTTTGTAATTAATGTGTAACTAATTACGGTCTATGATTGGATAACAAAGACTTGACTCAATTTACGACTTACATGGTTTCCTTTGTGTTTTCCACTCCATTTTCCTCTCCAAACGTGTACGTAATAATGGTCATGGTCCCAGAATATGAGATTTGGGTGTCTTTAGTCCTGATAGTCCTATACACTTTATAATAGTGATATATATCTTCTTCAGGTAGTTTATGATGGGTTGTGTTGTTTTATGCCCATTTTAGATCAGTTCCGAGTGACCATTCCCGATCCCGGTGGTTCCTGCTGTTTTCCAATTCCTGCAACAGTTCTTCCACGGTTTATGAATTTTACAGCCCCAAATCGTTATCAACTCTTCGAAACGATCCCTTCCTAAAAATTTCTTCGCTAGAGTTTTAAGCAATCCTTGAATTTTCCTGGATATTTTGGATTGATCCTAAGGTCCGTAGGTTGTCCAGACAGTTCCCCATGGGGGAATTCCCCAGTACCTGAAAGCAGTCATAAATTCAATACTGTTTTTGATCATTCCTAAGCATTCTGAATGAGCTGTGAATCTTCTCAGGTCTTTTCTGATCAATATCAGCAGTTTCCAACCAAAAATTGCTTTCCGTAGCATTTTCTCGTTATTCCAGAGTATTTTTGATGGTTCCTGGACTTCCTCTACCGCTTCCTGGGAAAATCTGACCTTCCAAGTCTGTATCAGATAGTTCTCTATTGTTTCCAAACAGGTTCCTATTTTTTTGAATACTTCTGAACCTTCCACAACGTTCCACACAGTTGTGAACAGTTCTAGAACGTTTTGATTGTTGTCAGAATGTTGCTGGTAGTTTCTGAGCAGCAGTTCCTAGCAGTTCCTCATAGTGTTTCCACGTTATTTCAAACTATCTTCGGTAGTTCTTGGTAGTTTTTTCGTAACTCCAACTGTACTTGGTCTTGTTGTGTCCTTGGTCCTTGATCAACCAGTCCTTTTCGTTCCTTAAGGTTTCGTACCGTTCCTGACCAATCCAGGTCCAGAAAAGTACAGTTTTTCTTCACCATTCCAGGTATTTCAGACGGTTTTTCAATCCCAACTGGACTGTACTTGAGCGTATCAGCTAACCTCCTTCGTTCCTAAACTTCCACGTTGTGCTTAAGTAATCCCAATTTTTCTGATGTGGGTACAAATTCGTCAAGTTGAACTAGGTTCTTTGCCAACCTCCCCTAGAACGTGGCGATGCTCAACTGCCGATCACTGAGTGGACTCCGCGAGCGTCCGAGAGAGAATCGCAGTATGCTCAGGAAGTATAGATTCCTTCACATCCGAGCAGGGAGCGGCTCCATCTACCGAGCGCGAACCTCCCCGGAGGGCGTGACAACATGCCAAACCGACGATGTCAGAGCGCGCGAAGGCCGCGCCCGTACGTCCCGCGTCCTCCGAGAGATGCCCGTGCAAGGTGCACCCCGCCCATTCGACGTCGTGCAGGATATGCCACACGAGCGCGACGAGCGAGGCCCTCATCTCGCCGTGCAACTGCAAGGGCACGCTCGCCTACGTGCACCTGACGTGCCTCGAGAGGTGGCTGAACGAGTCGAGCAGGAGCTACTGCGAGCTGTGCAGGTTCAGGTAAACGGGAATGACACGAGGAGTACACCTCTGCTCACCTACACGCCAGACCTCGCGGTACCACGCCTAAACCACGAAAGTTTCGCTGGAGGTGAGGGGTCGGTCGCGCTCTCTTCCCACGGGATACCGTGCTGAGAAATTCCACTCGATCGTTTTCCAGATACACGGCGATCGAGACGAAGCGCTACGGCCTCCTCGAGGGCATCCGGCTGTGGATCGGCCACCCGAGGAACCGCTCGAGGATCAGGTCGGACGCGCTGATCGTCGTCGTGCTGACCGTCGTGACGTTCGGCCTCGTCGCCTCGTGCCTTCTCGGCATGGATTACTTCGTGGCCGAGGCGGCGCGGCTCGGCCTGCGCGAGGACTGGGTCAGGCTGATCGTGTACGCGGTGCTCGTCGTCATAGGGATGGCGTACCTAGCGACGATGTACCTGATAGCGAGGGACCAGTGCGCCCCCTGGTTCAGGTGGTGGAACGCCACGGTGAACATCAAGCTGCAGCTGCCCGCGAACCTCGTCAGCTACAAGGCGACGAAGAAGGGCGGGAGGAGCACGAGGGGGTGACGCGACACTTGGTGTAGGTCGAAATATACTTTAATTATATTCCACGTCTTCATCTTACTAAGCCGAGTTTTCTCTTTAATCACACTCCTCGAAAAAGTAGCTCGACTCAGGCGTAACAATTTCAGCTTACAAGATATTGTCTATGTAGTATTGCGATAAGAGTGTAATACGAGAAATCTCTCGGCAGTTACGGTGTTAAAATCGCTGATTCGCAGTTTATTTGGAAAAATACTCGACGCGAAGGTATCACCGTTTCTATCAGTTCGGACGACTACGTCACGATATTGTACATATGCTCCCTGACAAGATGGTTAAGGCACTTGTGTCACAATTTATGTCACAATCGCTTTCTTTTATAAGTACAAACGTGCTTGCGGCCGATTGGGCACGTCCCATTTAGTCATCGACATGGGTTAACCCACCATGACAAGGCTAATGAGCAGAAGCACGTGAAGGTTGTTGCCGTTTCTTGCAGTTCGGACGCTGCGTCATGATTTGTTTCCTCGGAAGTGTTAAACGATTTTCTTAGAAATGTGTAAAGTGTTGCAGAATATTGTGGAACCTTATTGAAAGTGCAATGAAATTAAATTCTACAGAACCTTTGAGATATGTGGAAGGTACTGGAAGACGAAAATAACAGAATTGAATTGAAGAAAACTGCTTCCATGGAAATTATACATCTTCATTTTACATGGAAATCATAATAAGTACAATAAAACTATATGAGATATAATCGTAGGGACTTTTAGTTGTGGCCTTACTATTAATCTAAGGAAGAGAGAATCTGATTTAGCCCGGTTCATAGAGCAAAAATGAAGCTGATTTTCCGAGCCAAAAAACGTTAAAAATGGATCAATGATTATAAAAATCCAAAATCTAGAGAAATCTGAGATTTTTGAAAAATTCGGCGTATTAATTGACATGGGTCGATTTTAATTTTTGAAAGAGGACATCAAGGCCTATAACTTGGCCATTTCGGATTTTCATGTACGTTTCGAGAAAAGTGCGAAAAGTGGCTTCGAACATTGCGCGAAACGCGTGATTTCGCAAATCGACCTGAGTGGTTGGGGCCTTCAAGCAGCAACGTTCAAGGCCATTTTTCGGCACTTTTCTCCAAAGGTATATGAAAATCTAAGATAGCCAAGTTGTAGGTTTTCATGTCCTCTGTGAAAAACCGTTTGAAAAATTAAAATCGGCCTATCTCAGTTAATACGCCGAATTTTCCAAAATTTCGGTGTGTACTGTTTATAACGTAATTGTGAAAAAACTATTTATCCGACAGCATCTAAATTTTGAATGATTAAAGTAGACGTAATAACCTAACATTTCATCCAAAATTAGCGCTTTAGCTTTAAACTGGGTAAAGCTATGAATTTTTTGAAAAATTGTCCATTTTAACGGTTTTTCCAAGTTTTCTTGCTGAAAAATGCTCCTATTACCTATTAGAAACCTTCATCTTGAAGGTCCTTTAATTCTCTACAAGTCGGCTGTACTACGTACTGCATTTTCGTCAATAATTTTCACGCCACGGTGGAAAAACCAATAAACGACTTATTTTTTTAATTGTTATTGTTTAAAAAAACCGTAAAGGCCCAAATTTCTTTGGATTTTGAATTGTATCATCATTGATCCATCTGAAACAAAGGTTTTTGGTCCGTCTGCTATTCCATTTTGTCTACCATAAAAGCCCTATGAACTGGGCTAATGGGTCAAGCCATGGTCACCTAATGGAAACACATGGTCGACAAGCGAGGAGTCTAGTACAAGTACTGCGCATGAACGACTCGCGGTGCCGTTCTCTCGGGCGATTTTGCCGTACGAGAGGGGAAATCTCGCGAGTTTTAAGACGAATGGATTTCAGAAAACAATTTTAAGGATCCTTAATAACACCTGGGAATAGAACAATGGATCACTTTGCATCATTTTGCTTGAGTGAACGTAGAACGCTCTTATTTGTGTTTATAAAATATTTCTTCAAGCCTTCTTTCAGCCCTCTTTCGGTATACATTTTCATCATTCCTCTTCCATCATAACTGGGCATAAGAAACGCTTAAGACGATCTGACTCGTAAAGCCAGGAGCGGTCGGCGCGTAACTCCTTAACCCACTTTCACCCCAAAGCACCCTTCCACATTAATTAAAGAAATTCCTTATTAAACATCCAGAAATTGACGAGGACAAGTCCCCTCGGACACATCCCTTAATTGAGTCAACGACGACAACAACAACGTCTTGTTTAAAAGCGGCTTAATTGTTTGCGGTCGCAATTATGCGAGAATTTAAAACCGCCCCCGCTGCTCCTGCGGCCTGCTCGTCAAGGGACGAAGGGGGTCGCTTCAATTATTACGAATTTAACTGCGTCTTGGAGGAGGATATATCTTTTTTAGTGGCGTCCATTAAGCCCGCGCGCTGCTCCGATGGGGATGTGTATTAAACGTCGGAATGGACGAAGATAAGGGATGCTCTCGGGTAAAAATTTCGTGCCGGGCGGCTGGGACATTAAAGACGGGCCCTAAGTACAAGGGTGATCCCTTTGGGCGTTCGGGAGCGAAATGCAATTAACGTCCTGGGTGTTGAGATGCAGCCGCAATTAGGCCGCCATATTTGTTATATCATGGAACGTTTGCATTTAGTGAAACGACAAGAATCGATAGTAGTAGAAGTAGTGGCGAATTTTTCTTGTGAAAAATTGTCTCGCGATTTTTTCAAAATATTGGAAAAATGGCGCAAATGTGTTTTCTTCGAAATAAAAAATTAGCGAAAAAATTATATGTTTAAGAAAATTCTGCATGGTACCTGCATACCTTCACTATTTTTACCCCATGAAAACTCTGACCCTAGTTGAAGTTATAACAAATGGATTCCTAAGACCCTGTCACATTTTTGTTTAAAATATAGTATGACGGAATTTAACCAGCTTGAGAAGGAACGTGACATGAAAAACACATTAGAAGGAGGTGACGCGTCACGATTTTCCATAGATCTGTGAATAATTGGCCAAACTATGCAATTATGCAACCTAGACACTTTTCACATTTGAATACAGGAGTCTATTGTAGGTTGGTCTATTAAGACAGGTCATATATTTCATAAGTCTGCATTCTTTATAGCAATATATTTTATTGCTAATTTATTGCTGACGATATAAGCAAATTGCGATTTCCCAAAATCACCCCTTCAACCCCTAGCAGAATTTTCATGGATAATTGGATGGATGGATGGAAAGCATGGATAATTTATTACTAATTTTTCGAAAGAACGAATATTTTTCAATTTTGAACGAGCATGAAAACGAAGATTTTGCGTTTTTTCAAATTTTGACCTTAAAAAAATGTAATGTGAAGAATTCATGGAGTTTCCATCAAAATTTCCAGACTTCCAAAACAAAATTGTACAAAACAATGGATATTCGTAGAATTATAAACTTTCTTAAAATAAGAGACAAAACTCCTTAAAAATCCTTCGTTTTATAAAAGTTTTTGAAAATGAAATGAAAAGCACCAAAATGGCCAAAGCAAATTGATTTTTTTTTGTATCTTTCCTTAAAACACTCATAACTGAAGTTTAGATTGTCCAATTTTTTTTTATGGAGGGTGATTTTTTTTTTAAATGATATTAAAACAAAAATGATGTAAGTATAGCAATTTATTAAAATATGGTTGTTTTTATTACTTTATTTTAAAATACTTTGAATCAGAGTACCATATCTATAAATAAAATCCATAAAATTATTATTCAAGACCTTCATTTTGATAGTTTACACATTTTTTCAACGATCTGAACTAAAGCTATAAATTAAATTCAGCTTATAATTTTTTAAAATTAAAAAAAACGCAAAATCGTCATTTTCAAGCTAGTGTAAAAGTGGAAAATTAGCAATAAATTATCCATGCTTTGATTTACAAAGAAATGCCGTGATACTTCGGGGGGGGGGGGGGGGTGAGAAACCTCCTGGGGGTTGAAGGGGCGATTTTGGGAAATCGCAATTTGCCTCTATCGTCAGCAATAAATCAGCAACGTTTGGTAAATGCTTGCATCCTCATTGGTCCCGGAGATATAAGTGGAGTGGCTTAAGCATTAAGCCAGATTATCCCCTTTATCTCGAAAAGGGGTGGGGCAATAAAAATAGTTTTTGTCCTAATGGATTAGCAATAAAATATAGTGCTATAAAGAATTCTCACATAAAATGCACGACCTGGCTTAATAGATATCTTGCTGTAATTAATTATGGTAATTATAAAGTCAAGCCAACCCCTAGAGCAACACTAGATGGCGGCACCTAAGTCATATATTGTTGATATAAGACTGTTGAGGCTTTACACAAATTAAAAATCATTTATAACTGCAAGCTTGACGATGAATATCACCTGATTAAATTAAATAATCGAGCGATTAAAATTTTAACGACAGCAATTATTAATCGATATCACAACAATGTTTCATTACACATTCGGATATGAGCTCATTAATCATAAATTCGATTCGAATGAGTTTTACGTTTTTGAAACGCAGTAATGGCATATCGTCCCTTTCCCTTCCACGCCTGACGCGCTGATAAATAATAAATGCGCTGGAATTTTTCCACAAAGCGATACTAAACAAAAGCGTACCTCCAGATGATTTTTTGGACGTAAGTATCGACAGGAACGTGTCGTTTTAAAGGGCGAAACCTATTTTTAACACGCAAGTCTTAAGGGACCGAGGGACCAGAAAATGATTAACTTCTCCCCCTCGTCGCATTAAAAAGAAACTTTTTAATACAATGGAGCGAACTCTCCCGCCTCGATGGAGTTGTACTCCTTTTTTTCCCGTCACCTCCTGCGATAATTACGAACTAAACGAGTTACTGCAAAGTTTCCCCAGAGGGAGGGTTTGTGAGGGAAAAATCTGACGACTTTTCACGTAACGACTGAGGAAATTTGTAACATTCCTAATTTTTTTCCTCGAGATATCTACACACATGTAATTGATGTGATTAGAATTATTACGAGAAAGGAAAACTTTGTAATCAAATTAATTAATCAGACGAGATAAAACGATGACGTGTTGAATTAATTGATTGTAATATACTCAATGTAACGTTTTACAGGTACAGGATTAAAAGGTTATGAATTATTAAGTAAATTAGGCAAATAAATAGGTTTTTTATTATCTCAACCTTGTACTAATCTATTACTCATATACCTGTGATTAAAATATAGTCTGATAGAATCATGAAATGTCGTCTCATATGAAAATATCGTTAGAGGTAAGTAGAAGTATCCAATGCAAAGGAACAAATGGCGGATCCTTCGGTATATCGTCGCACGGAGTGGATTCAGTTGGCGGCACGAACAATGCGGCGGCAGGGTTAATAAAATTGGTGAAAATCGTGAAGGGCTTAAACTAACTCATGCAGAGAAATACCTGATTCTGGAGGATAAAGAAGTGAACGCTCTGTATATACGAACTTATCATATCACTGTGCATAAAATATAGTCCGTTAGAATTAGGAAATGTCGTTTCATATGAAAATATTGTTAGGTTTAAGTAGTCCTCAATGCAAAGGAACAAATGGCGGATCCTTTGCCGGCAGGCTTAAGGAAATTAGTAAAAATCGTAAAGGACTTAAATTAACTCACAGAGATATAACTTATTCGGGAAAATAAAGTAGTAAACACCCTGTATTTGCGTATACAATTCTGTACTAATCTATTACTCATAACACTGAATAAAATATAGTACGGTAGAATTGGGAAATCTCGTGTCATATGAAAATTCTTTTAGATTTAAGTAGAAGTACTCAACGCAAAGGAACAAATGGCGGAATCTTCGGTATATCGTCGCACGGAGGGGATGCAGTTGACGGTACGAACAAAGCGGCGGCAGGCTTATTAAAATTGGTGAAAATCGCGAAGGGCTTAAATTGAGTCGGACAGAAGGATAGCTCATTCGGGAAGATAAAGGAGCGAACATCCTGTATATGTGAAAAGTCTCTAAAGTATGAAATCTTTGTGCTTAAAAGGCGTTCTTAGTTCAATTCTATAAAGTAATCGAGCGATTTAACATTGCTTACATGTATTTCTCGGAGGGCTGTTTTTACGAAACCGCGATGAGTTTACATTTTCCGCGTTAAATGTATTCTCATGTAAATTTATTCAGACGTTACATGTGATCCTACATTCTCCTCATTTACGAGAAAAAAATGTCGTTTGCATGAGAATAACCGAAACCGCACTAATTCGATTCTCCGCCGTCGCTCCCCCCCCTCCCCCCCCGTTCGCCAGGGCCGCGCGCTATACATACCGATAAGGGCGGTTTCCCCCCTCCCCACGTTCGCGATCGAATGACGTTTCGCTTATCAATTCCGATTTTGACAGGAAACTGTCATTTGACAGGTCGGAGATCCGATAGCGGAAATTAATTAAAAATCGTGATTGGGAATCCGTCGAGCAGATTCCATTTGCGATCTCGTCTTTCGATCGACGGTGTTACACTGGGGAAATGCCCGCGATTCGGGACTGATGTTGGAACGAAGATAACCTTTGATGAAACCGGGTAAGTTCTTCGACGGAAGGCAGGAGGAATATCCAGTAAAATTTAGTGAAAGATTTGCTTCGAATCGCTTAAATTAGTCGAGTTGAGCGTAGAAAATGCAAATCACACCCTTAAACGTTCAACGGAATTGATGGGATCGATATTTCCGTACTTCTCCTGAATCTGAACGAAATTTGACTGGACTATTAAGAAATTGAGAGAGAAAATTCGAAAACTTCTTCAACAATACTGCTCAAAATTAATTGAGCATATTTAACTGCCACAATTTTAGTATAATTTTATTATAACTGAAGTATTAGTAAGTTCATTGAGAATATCTTTTTGTATATGACAATTCTTAAATCTGACAATATCAAGAACTACATCAAAACATTCCATGAAAATTTCCATATACAAATAGAGCAATGAAATACACTATAATTAATATTGACGCGACTCTTAGCAAATTATTTCTGCAATTTTTGAGCTCATTTTACTAAATAACACCTGAGACAAAAACCTTTTTCTAGTGTATTAACATCAGTAGAATTTTATTGCAGCTAAATAGTCCAGCGATATTCGTAAGATTTTGCCAATATTTGCACAAAAATTTAGATTTAGCTGCTATTTACCCCCTACTTAAAAGCTGACCCTGTGCCGGTAGTTACATTATATCTTTTAGGGGTGAAAACTACCCCTATTCAAAAATAACTGTAGGATTGTAGATTCGAGCGTATAATGGATTTAAATCATATTTAAATAAGTTGAATGAACGTCAATCGACATTAAGAGACACAATTTATGATTTATTGAACAGTTTCGACCCATAAATTTATTTCAATTATTTCAACGAATTAAATTTTAAATTTATATAAAAACTCCAAATCATGGTTAAGGACTCATTACTTAATATGTAGTCTAGTGAAAACAATTTTTCCAAAATAATTAATTATTGGAATAAATTGGCAATTAAATTTAAAAGTTCTTATTCCTATTTCCCCATGGGCTTTATACATACATTTTCTTTGAATGAAGTTTCTGTCAACTATAATTACAGTTGTTATTACAATTGAAAACAATTCCAGTTTTTGCTGGAAATGTTAAACAAATACTTAATTAAATTACACTTAGTATTATTAGAAAATAAATAAATTGCACTTACTTCAATTAAAATTATATGAAAGTGCAAATAAGGGTAAGTAATTGAATATCAATAGAGCACTCTAAAGTGTCGCTTAACGACAACAAATTTTCTAAAACAATTAACTATTTATTAGCAATTAATTGCTGAAATAAATTAGCAATTAAATATGGAATTAAATTTAAAAGTAATTACATCTATTTTTCTATCTTCTATAGTTTCGACCCATAAAAGCCGCCCCCTAAAATAGTTGTAATTAAAAAAATATGTTCTTTAGCAACTTTGAATGATTAAGTATCACCGATTTACACAAAAAATTGGATTTAGGTTCTATTTACCCTCTGCTTCGAAACTGAGCCTGTACCAGGGGTTGATTTTTATATTTTAGGGGTTACAACTACCCCAATTTGAAAATAATTTTGGAATTGTAGATTTGAGGTTGTAATAGAAAGCTGTAAACATCAGTTGACATTCTGAGGGGTAAATTTTTATGAATTGAACAATTTTAACCCTTAAAAATCACCCCTTACGACAGTAATTAATAGACAATGCTGAAAAATGTTATTCAGCAATCATACAGCGATAATAAATGAAGATTTTTTTATAGTTCATTTATAAGTTTCAGCCCTTATAAAAGTTACCCCTAGTAAAAAAATCAAAATGATATATATATTACAAATTTTGAGCAAATATTTAAAGACTATATAACAGAAAGTGGAATGTGCCCACATCGATGGATACCAAATTTAACCGCATTTTTGAAATTTCATCCATAAAAATCCCTTAAAACTTCCAAGGTTATCGAAGCAAATTTTATATTTACAACTGAATTATGGTAATATTAAACAATTTTTTAAACAATCCACGTGATTTTCCCATCTACTATCCGTTTTATTAATTAAATAAAACACCAACACTAATTCCCTTATCGCGCATCTCCAAGTAAAATCTACAATAAAACCCAGGACAAAAAACAATAATTGTAAAGCATCGGCTTAAGTTTTACTCAACGCTTAATACCCTCCGCAGGAGAAATTATCCACGGGTCGACATCATGATTCCGCTTTATTCGAAATAATGACATTTTTAGCACAGTTTCGGTACGGCGACGCCGCTAAAACCTTACGAGACCTTTTCGGGCAGTGATAATATCGTATATAAGGACCCTTCCTGCGATTTATAATCGATAATAACGGGAATCATCGGATAACAGGAGAGAAAGCCAGTGAGTTTTGTAGGGTAACATAGGGTAAAGTTTATTACGTCTTTAAGTGATTACCGACAGTTTTATTTAGTCGTAAGGAATTTAATTTTTCAGTCGATGCTCGGGAATCTTAATTAAGTGAATAAATCAATCACATTATACATTCTCCAATTAAATTCAAATAAACGCAAGCAAATATCATTTAATGGAAATATATTTTAAAATCATTAAATCAATATTAGGAAAAATCTATAAAACAACGAATATATCCAAAATTTCCAAAAGCAATTAACAAATACTGAAATAAATTAGTTATTAAGTGTGGAATTATTTAAATTGTATTTAATATTATGAATTTTAAAAAGGTTAGCTTTACATATCAAATTAGAATCACAACCAAAATAATATAATTTACATAACATTACAGTAATTCATTAAAACGATATTTGCATTGCGCCTCTACAAATTAAAGCAGTTTAGCATGGAATCAATCAACAAATAAACACCTTCAAGTTAAGTAAATTCAAATTAAATCTATTCCAATCGACGTTGCTAAATCAAATCATTCGAATTGAAATTTAAATAAACCATCAACGGCGCCGTGGCGTAATAACAGCACGTTTTATTATCAAAAGTACCAGATAAGTAAATTGAAAAACAATCTTATCGATAACAATAAAACAAATCGATAAGACTTTGCGCCTACTCGATTACGTAAATCTGGATACATCCGTTATTAATCCCGTTAATTTAAATTTCACTTTGAAGCGTTGCACTTCAGTGAATTTTTTCTCCACGTAATTACGTTGAATAATGGATAAAAGGAAATGCGACGCGACACACGCGCAATGCAATTAACTATTTTATGCAGGAACTTAAAAGCCCACGTTTGCACGAGAGGGGGGGACACTTACAAGTTGGGTGCAGTACGATCAAGTGCAACAAAAATTTTTTGAATGGAAAGTAAGTAAAAATTGGAAAAAAAAAGGGAATATTTTGGATTAAATTTAATGGCAAAAATGTTAAGGAGAGTGAATAGGTGTGTTATTAAAATAAATTGTAATTAAATTATTTTCGGTCTTAGCAATGCGACTCGTAATCAAATCTCACTTAAGTCGAGGTTAATTTAATTTACCTCAAAATTACTCAATTCTTTCCCCCTCGCCTGATCTTTTTTCTTATTTAATTTCCTTATTTTTCTTATTTCTTATTTAATTTTTATTTTCTTTTTTGAGGCGATATTTTCCCCATAAACGTCCTCGTTTCCTCGTCAATTTTTCCTTGCAGTTATTAACCCATTCCGGTCAATTTTTCAATTAAATTATTTTTTCTCCGACGACCTCAAGTCCGGTCACGCGAAGTAAATTTTAATCGGCCAGAAAATGCCTTCGAATGTGGAAAACGGGGGAAGAGCGCGATGAAAATTGGGGTACGTCAAGTATAAAATTAATCAAAGGGTCGGCTGATGTAAACAGATATTTAATGAAATTAGATTTTTATTGGCAAAATTTTCGAAATAAATCTATCAAATCGAACATTTGAGAGGTGCTGTTAATACAAGCTCAAACGTTGTTTAATGATAGAGTTGATACTATGACGTTTTATCTGAGAGGCTATTTTCCATCTCCCATTTACTCTTTGAGGCTCCTATGAATTTTTAGAGAATTTCTGAATACCTCAAGGGGCCAAAAATATTAGTGAAGGTTATAGATTTTAAAACCACGACATTTTATCTGAGAGGCTCTATTTTTCATCTTCCTCGAGGCTCCTATGAATTTTTAGAGAATTTCTGGTCACCTCAAAGGGCCAAAAATATTAGAGAAGGTTATAGATTTTAAAACCATGACATTTTATCTGAGAGGTTCTATTTTGTATCTTCCATTTACTCCTTGAGACTCCTATAAATTTTTAGAGGATTTCTGATCACCTCAATGAGCCAAAAATATTAGATAAGATTTTATTAGATAAGATTTTAAAACCATGACATTTTCTGAGAGACTCTATTTCGCGCCTTCCACTTATTCCTTGAGGCTTATATGAATTTTTAGAGAATTTCTGAATATCTCAAGGGTCAAAAATATTAGAGGAGATAATAGATTTTAAAATTACCTTCTGCTCTATATCATTTTCTGCATCATCTCTACCTCGTACTTGAGACGTTGTAGGTACAAGCTCAAACGTTTTTATTGATAGAGCTGAAACCAAGACAGATTATCTGAGAGGCTCTATTTTGTTCTTCCATTTATTTCCTGAGGCTCCTAGGAATTTTAGAGATTTTTTCTGAATATATTAAATGTCAAAAATATTACTGGTCATCATAGAATTCATTGGAGCCAGAAATACCCAAAATCGAAATTTAGGGTAATTTTTAAAAATCGAAGACACAAATATCCTTTAGAATTTTTGAATCAATACTCGCAGAATATGTGCTATTGTTTTTAGTGATGCCGCTAAGTTGTAAATTGATATTTTCAGTATTTTTCGTTTTATAGTAATTTTTCGAACTTACACACAGACGTTTCAAAAATCCGTATTTTGAGAAAATTTAGAAAATTTGTTCAAAATCTTTATATCTCTTCTATTTCATCTTTAATAAATCTCTATCGTTTTTTTGAAGTATTTTTTCTAGAAAATATGCAGCTTATATAAGCATTTTCGTTATAAATGCAAATAAGATAAAGTCTGAATTATGCTAACAAAAAATATACAGAGGTGCCTTGAAAGGGTTTGAAGTTGAACATAGGTGCTGGAGTTTCTAAAGTTTCCATTGAAATTTTAAACAGTGCTCTTTAAAATATATGAAACAAGTATTATCGGTCAAATAGTCCAGTTTGTCCAAAAACCAAAAATCTGAAATTTGTCTAGATTTTGGGTTTTTTTCATCTTTGATCCACTTCAAACAAATGTTTTTGATCCGTCTCCTGTCAAATTTTATCTACCAAGAAAAAATAACTATCAACTGAACTAACTGGTCAAGCCAAGCTCACCTAATAGGAAAAATAGACGGGACGAGAAGGTGGAAGTCGAGTACGAGCATTGCGCATGAACGAATCACGGTGCAGTTCTCCCGGGCGATTTTGCCGTACGAGAGAGGAAATCTAGCGGATGAATGGAGGAAATTCTGAGAATCTTTAAAAACAACTGAGACTAGAACAATAGATAACTTTGCATCATTTTTTGGTCCGTCTGCTGTTAACTTTTATCTACCAAAACAGCTCTTCTTCGCTCTATAAACCGAGCTAAAAGGACACGAACGTCAGGTATCGACGTACAGATGTACTGTAGGTCCGAAGATGGCCTGACCTTCCCCGACACTTTCCACCGAACACCTCCTCTAACGAAATCTCCTGTAACATTGTTCCTTTCAGTGAAAAATGAGGAGCCAACGACATCCCGACGAGAAGATCTCGACATCATCGAGAAGTGCACCGGCTCCTTGGGCCGTTGGCATCTGGTACTCTTCCTGCTCATAGGCCTGACGAAGTTTCCCGTCGCGTGGAACCTCCTGAACATCATCTTTCTCGCCCCGAAGGTGGACTTTTGGTGCAAGGATCCCGAGGGAGTCGACAGGTGCTCGTCGGAATGCCGGGAACGAGAGTTCGACAAGTAGGAGAAATTCCCATTGATACTTAAGAGGGAAAATGAAAAAGTTTCGAATTGTAGCGCCTTCTAAATTTATTCCTCCCGACCATTTCCTATACGGCCACACGTAAATTTCCTTATGAACTTGTTCGACAGGTCCACGTTCACCAACACCATCACGACCCAATGGGACTTAGTGTGCGGCCATAAGTACCTGGAATCCCTCGCACAAACCCTAGTGATGTTAGCCACGTTATTCGGGAATACAGTGGGAGGATTTCTATCCGACAAGTAAGTGGATTTCCCTTTGAAAATATCCCTCCTGGTGAATTGATAAAGGAAGCAATTCCTTGCGACAGCCCTTATAAAGCATCCCTTTAACCATAATAAAAAGCGAGTTCGATAATTAAAGGTACCTTAAAAGTTGAAGGGAACATGGAAAGCTCGTAAAGCGTTGTAATCACGGCGAGGGGAGTTTTCCCGAAGGAGGGCGAATTTCCGGAGAACAAAGGGGAGTTACCTGTAAATTATCTTAAAGGAAGCGAAGTAAAGTTTTTATTGTTAATTGGGAATTTTTTAAGGCCAATTTACCAGGTATCGATTCGGAGGCAGTTGTGCCATTGCAAATGTCTACTTTGAATCTCGCTTCCATCCAATAAGGGACAGTAAGCTGCTTGATGAAGCTTAAAGGAACCTACATTAACTGAAATATCATGGAAGATTTAATCAAGTTTGATGTCATTTTCTCTGTTATCATCATCATTTACCTCAACTTGAGTTGTACTACCTTAACTAAGATAATACTCGACACGTGTCGATGGTTATCGTTTCTTGCAGTTCGGACGGGTGTTAGTAGTATAGCTAAGGTGGTACTGGCGCAATTACACCTTGTAATTTCCATGAGTGGATATGAAGGATGGGCGCGACCATGGTATATGCAGGAATTTGATTCAATTTTACAATTATGGAATTGGTTACAGTTTTTGATTAATTTAAAACTGTACCAAATTTCTTTAAAACAAAAGTAAAATTTGTGAGAAATTTAGAACTAAAAACAAAAATTTGTCAAAAGTCCGAATAGAGAATGTAAGTTTGTAGGAATTTTTATTTAATTTTAGGATTGTAAATTGAACTCCTACGAATTTTCCTCTAAACTTGTGATGTTGCAAACGTGTTGCATGAAGAAAATTGCTTCAATTTGAGAAATATGAAATTTGTTACAATTTCTGTGTTTTCACATAAAATTGCACCAAAATTCTTTAAAACAAAACTAATGTTGCACGCAGAAAATTTGTGAGAAATTTAGAATCACAAATTAAAATTGTATCAATTCTTCTGTAAAGAAGAAAAGTTGCGTGCAGGGAATTTATAAAAATTTTCTAAATGTAAACTAAAATTGCCCCAAATTCCTAGTAAATTGGACTAAAATTTAAATGAAAAGCAAAATTTTCCCAAGTCTCCATAGAGAAGGTAACGTAGCAAGATCCTCTTTTATACAATTTTAGGATTGTCAACTGAATATCCATGAAGTCTCCTGTAAACTAGTAATTCTGCAGAACTGTGTTGCATGCAGGAATTTGTTTCAATTTTGGAAATACGGAATTAATTACAATTTTTGTACTACGATCTAAAATTGCACCAAATTCCTTTAAACGTTGCACGCAGAAATCTTGTCAATTTTTCTGTAAAGAAAGGACGTTGCACGCAAGAAACATTAAAATTTACTAAATACAAACAAAATGCATCAAATTCCTTGTAAAATATTATTGTTGAACGCTGGAACTTTGGCACAAATTTAGAATTACACACCAAAGTTCTATAAAACTTCTTGTAAAGAAAATTTGTGTGATGATAGAATTGGAAACAAAAATTTCACGAAAATTTCTATAAAAAATAAAGTTGTAGGCACGAATTTATTCCAATTTCACGGCTAGAATTTAAAATTTCACCAAATTTCCGTAAAGCAAAAATATTATTGCACGCAGCAAATTGGATACAAATTTAACATGATGAAGTAAAATTGCAGGAAATTTTTCGTAAGGCGAGCAGGAAATTGATTACAATTGTAGTATTGAGAATTGAAACATCATCAAATTTCTTTCTAAATAATCACGTTGCATGTGGAAAATTGGTTACAATTTGAAAACTACCGACTAAAATTGCACCAATTTTCCTGTAAAAAACGTAATGTGATCGGGAATTTTTGTAGACAAAATTCTTTACAATTATAGAATTATCAACTCTAATTGCAACAAATTTCTTGTGTGTAACGTTACTCTACTTCGTAGGAATAAAATTAAATTAAAGTAATATCAAATTATTATTAAAATAACTCTGACCTTAAAATGATTCACCCCGACTAATCAAAGCCTTATCTCAATCTTTAACAGATTAATTAGAAAAGAGGGTAAAATTACAACTCTTTACTGTGATTGAAATTATAAGTACACGACAATCAAAAATTTAAATATACCTTCTGACATAACCTGTATAATATTTTTTAATATTTTTACTCGGTAGCGATATTGCGCACACTAGTGTTTAAATATAAGCCCGTGAGCGCATTTAAAGAGTATTTATTTACGATTTTTGCGTGCAACGGTTCCTCGCACAATTAAGCCTAGTCGGTCAGATAGAGTACAAGAAATAGGAATTGCACTACGCCGTGGTGATGAAATTTGGACCGACCACGGCGGTATCTCCTTGAACACGAGTCGCTAATAAGGCGTTTTAGCTCCTTTAATTGAGTTTGGAAGGAAAATACGGAAGGAGAGAACCGTTTGAAACTCACCCCCTCGCGCGTTAAAATTCCAATTCACCTCGTAAACTGAAGACACTAAACCATCTTCGATTTTATTCCCCCCTTTTCGGTCTGTTCCAGATTCGGCAGGAAGCATCCCATAATCTGGTCGATCGTCCTGCAGAGCGCGTCCGGCGTCGGGGTCGCCTACTCCCATTGGTTCATCCTCTTCATCATTTTCAGGGTGTTATCGGCGTTCGCGACCGGCGTGGTCATGATAACGGGATTCGTTTTCATCATGGAGGTCGTAGGTGAGGGGGAGACGGGGGAGCGGGAATTTTTTTTCGAAATTCCCCTTGCACCGGTAGAAATCCGAGGAGTTTCCGCGAGGAAATCCGCCGGAAATCATTGATACAGGGTGGATACAGCACGTGGTACATTCTCGGTAGTTGGTAGAGGGGGTTAAGATAATAACGTTCTTAGATTTTGACTTATAACTCGATTTTAAGTTTCATGAAACTCTTAAAGTAAAAAAGAAACACCCTTGCCCTACACCTTCGTTACACTAGAGAAAAAGATCGCAAAGAAAGGGCATGGAACGAGGAGGAGCGCTTGTATGCGTACATGTGCGCGGTATGGCTGCGCCGAACCCGTATCTAAGAAATAGAGGTGGATGGGGTGAAGCAATAGCTGCATCCCATGGATCATAGAAAATGTAATTTTCGACGTTCCCTGTACACTACCGACGATTTGCCAAGTACTTACTAGATCCCCTAATTTTAATCTGATATACACCATCACTACAAGGTTATGGTGAATATTGGAACCCCATGCCCCCACCATTAGTTGTAGCTGACTGCTGATGTGTTGTAACAACTCGAAACGTTTATTTATATATGAAAGTTCAGTAAATCCATAAACATAGTTTGGTAAATTCGCGTCATTTTTATTAGGCAAGAAGTGGAGACATACCCTAGGCGTGCTATACCAATTACCCTTCGTATTAGGACATTCCATAATGCCAGTGATAAGCTACTACCTAAGAGATTGGAGGCATTTCCAGGTAGCAATATCGGTACCTGGGCTATTACTCATTGTGTACTATTGGATCATACCAGAATCGCCAAGGTAAGAGATAGATACACATGTAATTAAGCTTCAACAGAAATCTGGGGGCCCTGGGGGAGGGGCCCTTATATATGTAGCGTTCAACTAATGGAATTACCAGGTATACCAGTCATGTATCTAATTGTAGTCTGATTGTTCGATGGCCAATTCCCCATGGCCCAAACAGTGTTTCTACATAAGTTAGGCAAGAGACATAAAGAGTCCAGTTAGGGCAAGTTACCTCCACCTTCTTTCTATCCTAAGGTGGCAACTGGCGGCCGATCGAGGAGCAGAGGCGACGATCACCCTCGAGAGGATCGCTAAATACAACAAGCTGCCAACGGAGCACATCGAGGAGGAAGTGAAACTCCACCTGGCCCAGAAAGGGCGCGAACTCCACAGGAACGAGAGCCGACACGTCACGGCCCTCGACCTGTTCCGCACGCCGATCCTGAGGTTGTACACGATAATCCTCTGGTTGGACTGGTTCTTCTGCGGCCTCGCGTACTACGGGGCGAGTCAGTTCGTCGGCCAATTGGGAGGGAACGTCTTCGTGAACGTGTTCATAGCCGGGATCATCCAGCTACCTGCTATTGTCCTGTGCGCGTGGCTGGTGGGCGCTTGGGGTAGGAAGAAGACGAGCATCATGGGCTGCGCGGTCGCAGGAGTGTCGCTCGTCATGGTCGGTGAGTACCGAGCCTTGGTTTTCTTTAAAAAATCATATCCTATGCTGCTGTAATCTGTCATTCCTTCTGCTGATGCTCGGAGGCCACTAATGCTTTCATGTTTGTGTTGATGAAGGTACTACCTACGCAGCCTTAAAAATCCTCTTACTGCTACCAAAAGATGCGCTATGGGATATGTCGCTGTTTTCGCTTAACTTTCCCCACAAAAACTTTCTCGATTAACTCTTCCAGCCTTCCTACCGAACTGATCTGGTCCTTGGAACTGATGCTTCCATGCTAGTGTTGATGATGAAGGTATCATGTACGCTGCCTTAAAAATCCTCTTACTGCGCCTGCGCTGCCATAAGATGCGCAATGGGATATGGTTGCTTCCATTCAACTTTCCCCCCAAAAACCTCGATTCACTCTTCCAGGCTTTCTACCGAACTGATCTGATCCTTGGAAATAATGCTTCCATGCTTGTGTTGATGAAGGTACCACGTACGTGTTGCCTTAAAGATCCTCTTACTGCGCCTGTGGTACCCAAAGATCTGCAATGGGATATGCCGCTGCTTCCAGTCGACTTTCCCTCCAAAAAACCTTCTCGATTCACTCTTCCAGTCTTCCTACCGAACGACCCGGCCTGGATGAGACCGCTGTTGGCCGCGATCGGAGCGTCGTCGATCCTCGTGTGCTTCTCCACGATTTACATCCAATCTGGGGAGATCTTCCCGACCGTCCTGAGGAACACGGGCGTCGGTTCCTGCTCGACGGTCGCGAGGGTCGGCTCGATGGTGGCGCCGTTCGTGGCGACCGTCTCGACCGATTGGATAGCGCCGTCGGTTTTCGGCGTCGGGATGTTCGTCTCGGCGGCGTTGTCGTTGTTGCTGCCAGAGACGATGGGCGAGGAGCTGCCGGAGACCGTGGAGCAGGTGGAGGCGCTGGGGAAGGGTAGGGGGTTTGCTCGATTTTCCGAGGGTAAAGTAGCGACAGATTTGAAATAAAGATGGAATTCTTCGGTGATGATTGTATTGAATTGTACCCGAATGAAAAGCGAGAGAAATTAGTAAGGGATTAGGAGAAAAGCTTAAGCTTCAAAGGTCGCATTACTTGTAGGGCGATCATCACATCTTTAGCAGGAGGAAGCAATCCTTTACCGTTTGGAGCTCACGACTTTACATCGGAAATAATGATGTTTGGAGTTTCCATTATCCACCAAACTTCCACTAATGATTACTGCTCATGAAACTATTTCGTTATCATTAAAAACAATCTTGTGAAATATTTAAAAGACACTAAACACACCCACCATTAGGAAACCAGTGATCTATTTGAAACCATTCATTTACCAAACCTTCAATCTTTCGTGCAACGCGTTTGGTTCCTCTTAACACTTTGTTCCCATTGCCCATCCCATGCATTTAGCAACCCTCCAATCCATAGGGCGTCGCATTTGATTCCTCCTAACGCTTCTTTCCCAATAACCCCTCTTGCCCATCCCATACGTTTAGCAACCCTTCGATCCTTAGGGCGTCGCATTTGGTTCCTTTTAAAATTTCCTTCCCATTACCTACTCCTTGTCCATCCTCTTCATTTACCAAACCTTCAAACTTTCGAGCGACGCATTTGGTTCCTGCTAACGCATCCATCCCATTGCTCATCTCACACATTTAGCAACACTCCAATCTTTAGGGCCTCGCAATTGGCTCCTCCTAACGCTTCCTTCCCATTACTTTCCCTTCCCATGGCTTCCATTTACCAACCCTTCAATTTTTAGGGCATCGCATTTGGTTCCTCCTAACGTTGCTTTCCCATTATCTCCTCATGATAGGCTTAACTACCAATCCTTGCCCATCCCATCCATTTACCAACTCTTCAATCTTTAGGGCGTCACATTTGGTTCTTCCTAACGCTTCCTTTCCGTTACCTTCCCCTTGCCCATTCCATCTATTTACAAATCATTCAATCTTTAGGGCGTCGCGTTTGGTTCCTCCTAACGCTTCCCTTCCATCACCTCCAGAACTCCCCTCCTCAATTCCCCTTACCGTTCCAGCTTTCCTATCGAACGACCCGGCCTGGCTCAGGCCGCTGATCGCCGGCGTGGGGGCGTGCGCGTCCCTCTTCGTCTTCGCCTCGATCTACGTCCACACCGGGGAAGTCTACCCGACGATCACCAGGAACACCGGCGTCGGTTCCTGTTCGACGATCGCGAGGATCGGCTCGATGGTGGCGCCCTTCATAGCGACGATCAGCGTCGACTGGATACCGCCGCTCGTGTTCGGCGTCGGGATGCTCGTCGGCGGGCTGATCATGGTCAAGCTGCCGGAGACGATGGGCGAGGAGCTGCCCGAGACGATCGAGGACGTGGAGATGTTGGGGAAGTCGGGACGTTAGATTTCCCGAGGGATGGGCACGGTTGTTGTAGTGACAGTTTTGAAATAAAGTGTTTTGGTGTCATCTTATGATGATGGGCTGTTAAGGCGATTTGTACGAAACGAAACGAAAATGTACGTTTGTTCCTATGGTAGTGCACTACCATAGGAAATGAGGAATAGGCTGCAGGGAAAGCAAGACCCTATCCCATTATTCGTCAAGGTTGGATTCAAATTATTTGCGTTATGGGGGAGTACCACGGCACGACGAGGTTCATCAGTAAGTACCTGCAATTTTGGTCTAACTGTCTTTAGGTCGACTCCTTGGTTGTGTCACTAGATGGCCTTTTCCCGCCTGAAGGTGTACCAGAACAGAAAATTCATAGAGAACTTTCAGCACAAGGGAAGAACAATGCTTCGCCACCACAAAGTGGATCATGAAGGATGAGGAAAGAACTGGTTACTGGTACCAATATTGAACAAGTGGGAGCTTTGATCCTGAAGAACCAACGAGGTACCGTTCTGCATAAGACGACATGCATAACAGGCTCAACCTTCACGAATGGCCAAAAGGACTCAATGGAGAATCTGTCAGCACCTACTGGACCGCCATGCTAACGAGAGTGAAACGTTTCCAAAAAGAAATCATCACTGGAGATAAAGCCACCACGAATCCCCAGCCACAAGGATACTCAAGAGTAAACTTTCTGCAGGAAAAGTCAGAATTTTGGGACTCTCAAGGGTCACTCCTGGATCATCACTAGAAGAAGGGGCCAACTGTAAACTTTTTGTGTTTTGAACTACACATCGTAAGTTTCGAAATTTGGTAAGCTAATAAGTGCTCCAAATTTGTATTACAATCAACTGTGGTTAAGGGAGTGCCCTCACTCACCCTCCTCGACAGTAGTTGATTGACACCCACTTGCAGGTTTGGAGCTTCCATTTTAATCCAAAACCTCCCTGCTAAGACCCCACGTCTTTTCCAGCCGTCCTCCCGGACTCCCCCGCCTGGCTGCGCCCCCTCTCGGCGTCCTTCGGGAACTCCTTCGTCGTCATAACGTTCTCGACGCTCTACATCCAATCTGGGGAGATCTTCCCGACCGTCCTGAGGAACACCGGCGTCGGTTCCTGCTCGACTATCGCGAGGGTCGGCTCGATGGTGGCGCCGTTCGCGGCGACCATCCGCACCGACTGGATACCGCCGTTGATCTTCGGCTTGATGATGTTCCTGGCGGCCGTTTTGAGCCTCAAATTGCCCGAGACGAACGGGCAGGACCTGCCGGAGACCGTGGACGAGGTGGAGAAGTTGGGGAAGTAGAATGTTTAGGGGTAGTTTTCTCCAATTTTCTGGGGTTAGCATGGAGCTGATCGGATGTTAAGGGTAGCACAAAGAGGTGTAACTAATTAGCTGAGCAGATATCTTAGGTCAGCAAAGTGACAGAAGTATTACTGTATTAAACAAAAATTTCCTTTTTTAAAAATGCCTGTACTTTTACTTACACACAAAAACCTCCCTAAGTTCACAAATTTGACCAGTTGCTTCATAAAATTCGATCCAAAACCGCCTTGAAAAGAAATTTTGATCTTCCAGGATTTCTAAGAAACGCCTTGTAGATTAACCGTGAAGGGCTTAAACGCAATATCTTTATACTTCCTTTATATGAAATCTAGCTTCTCATTTAAATTATTAAATGCCTTTGTAATTACCAACCTTCTTAGAAACGAAAATATTGGTAAAGGGCATACGTTACATACGTCAGCATTTATATGACTGTCTATTAAGCATTAAACCATACCTTCTAAACTGCGAATTACCAATTTTCTCCCCTTAAAAGAGAATCTTTTCAGCTAATTACATACAAAGGAAAAATGTAGGGCCTTCTTTTGAGTGGCGCGTTTTCATGGGAAAACTGGAGATGACGTTTTGTTAAAATAAACTAACGTGAAAGCGCCGAGGGAGGAAAAATAAACGTGAGCATTACACGGGGTTGAATGTGAAAAGAAATTAAGCTCCGAGGAAAGTAAAGGAACTTTGAAGAATTTTAAGGAAGTTTACGAAACAACACGATAAGTCTTTTCAACGTAGGAAATTAAATTTTTTTCATAGAGAAATATTCCTTTAGTCCTGCTGGCTTAGTTTTTACAGTCCATGGGATTTAATAGTTTAACTTTTTACTTCAATCCAACTTTAATAAAATTAGAATAAAATTCATACCGAAATGTAACAGAAGGATGAATGCTTGCGATTATTTAAAACCAGACTAAAACACTCGTATTTCAAAATTCGGTTTAAATGTTTTTTTTAATTTCTAGCAAAATTTATATGTAACACACGATCCGGCTCGAAGGACCAAACATTGCAGGGTCCTTCGGGCCGAATTACTTGAAATAATGTATGAGACGTACTAAGACCTTAGTTAGTTGATGAAATTAGTGAACAGTAGAGAAGCGTTTTTAAATAGAGTTTAAACAGAGTCAATTTGGTTAGAAGTATCCAAAGTATTGTCCCTCGAGCAGGATTGCTTGAATTGACGTTTAAGATATGCTAAGTTCTTAGATCAACTGAACAACTTAGTGGATAGTAGCAATTCAGGTTAAGCTGCATAGTGACAAGTCAATAGGAAATAATTTTAAACCGAGTTTAACAATAATACTTTAGTAAAGGAATTTTTGGACGATTTAGAACCAGTTTGAATTGAGACGTGAACATTTCTAACAAAGGGATCGCTAGTTACCCAAGGAGTCGTTTTTTAAAACTGGGTTTACACGTTGTTTAAATTTGAAGCGAAATTTACTTTCAATCAAAAGCCAAATTGGTCCTTCGAGCCGGATTACCTGAAAAGACTTTT
The DNA here is from genome assembly GCA_963576515.1 of Cryptocephalus primarius. Taxonomy (NCBI): domain Eukaryota; kingdom Metazoa; phylum Arthropoda; class Insecta; order Coleoptera; family Chrysomelidae; genus Cryptocephalus; species Cryptocephalus primarius. The sequence goes on from OY754953.1 coordinate 6,691,532, forward strand.
GGAATCTTATCGGAATAGTAAAACAATGTGGGTTTATGAGTTGTAAAATCCTTTAACGTTCGATTCGCGGATTGGAACGTAGGAAACAAGACTCTCGCCACCTTTACACATCCATTCCCCCTTTCATTACAGGAATATAAGTATTTATCTACGTCGACATGGAGACGGGGCCCTGAGGCTCTAAGGGCAGCGCCCTAATTGCCCCATTCCAAGCTAACGAAGGAGGTCATAATAATTTTGTGTAATTCCCGGATTCGAAACGACCCTATCCCAATTAACCGCCATTCTCTTCTCCACGCGAGAGATTTTTACTCGAGTAAAATTAATACCTAAAAATCATCTTGACAGCGAGACGATGATTACTACTACTACTACTACTACTATCATTATTATTTTGCTTCGTCTTTCGGGTAAAATGATTTATTCAACGCATTAAAAGAGAAAGTCGCTCCTCCGGGAATTCCCGACGGGACGGGAGATTGAAAAAATTACGACCCCTCCCAGGATCGACGGGCGGGAGGGAGCGCGGGAACGCTCCTTAAACTGACGGAGTGTCAAACTTTTTTTATAACTCCTCCCCGGGACTCGACGAACGTAATTCCGAACTTCACAATTACTCGAGGGGAGTGACGTAAAAAGCGGGAGGAAGTTTCTGGACCCTCGGTCGAAACGTAACGTAACGTTCGCTTGTTCCCGGAACGAAGAAGACTAAATAAAACAAATCAGTGATCCGTTTCGGCTTAACGAGTCTCCCACGGGATAATCCGACTATTAAATCGGTTTACGATTCTAATTAGGTAATTAACGTTCGGACCGAAGACTTTGATAACCGATGCGTAAGAAATTACTGGGTGTAAAATTTAAACGGCGGGTTAATTAGGCCTTTTAACCGTCTTATAAAATTTTAATAATTAATCTGATTTAATAACAACTCTAGATACTCCACAACCCGATCGTACCAGTAACTGACCAGGCATCCTTACCTAAACCTTTTAGGGTTCACCAAACACCAAAGTTAGGCTCATAAAAAAGTGATAGATTAACACCATCTCTCCAATGTTGCGAATAATGGAATTTGTCAGGTTTACCTGAGGCAACATCGACGTGCTAGGACCCAAATCATTAAAGACATGATCTGGCTCAAAAGCTAGGTGATATAATGACCTAGGTCACATGGGCAAGTGCGATGATAGCATTCCTAAGTTCCCTATTGACTTCTTAAACCTATTAGACCTATAACTTGTAAATTTCCTTAGGATTGCCTATGGTGTTCACTAAAACCCACAAATAGGCTTATTAAGAAGTAGATTAATAAATACAGAAGGTTCTCTAATTGGGTTGTAAAATACTGCAAACAGTACAAATTGCTACTCTGTTAGGCATCCTAAGAAGACTGCACGATGATTCCATAAGGGCTACTCACATAAGTAGTAACTTAGCCGATAGCACAGCCAATAAGGTTTACTAGGGAGGCAAATTACAGCTAAATGACTATAAATAATAGCTACTAAAATTTATACACTCTCACTAGGTAGTTACTAAGTGGCACGTTAAAATAAGTTAACTGACTAAAAGTTTGTCATGTTCACTAGGATTGGTGTAAACTCTGTAATTTGTTAGTGTGCTAAGCTACCTTAAAGGTGTACTAAGAAACTTTTTTAGTGTAAAATGAAGGATCTTCTCAGGTCAAAATGGATGAGTTACAAACCCCACTTATCGACCGTGACCGGTAAAAATAATCCGTTCGAAGTAGGTAAATTCTTTTATGGTACTCACTTAACTAAATATTCTTAAGGACACTGGCGTAAGTCATCTCATATTTCGCTAGATAAGGAATACGTTAAATCGATAATAGTGGAATGAACATGGACGATACGGACATAAACATAACGGCTTTATTTTTAGTAAGCGGGAGTGACGGACGATCGGTTTCGGATGATCAGTTGACACCTAGTGACTGTGACAACAGGAAAATGGGGCGCATGGCAAGGTTTAGTGCATACACATTGGGTTTAATACGTACTGGACCATAGGGTTTAAAAGAGGATGAGTAAATGTATGTCATGATTTAATCTTACGACTTTATTTTTAGGAAGCGCTCTAGCGCTCAGTATTCAAATTCGACTTTGTCTTCGTGTCTACAGCCAAAATTGCCTTCAATTGTACTTAAAAAAAGCAATTTCCATCCCCTAGTTAGGAAATTGGCATCAAAAATATCAGAAAAAGATCCCCCCAGTGAATCACCTACCCACGGCGAAGCCTTACGAAATTTAACATCCTCGTCGATCCGAATTGGTTGGAAGAATCGTGGAAAAGGAAGCCCTACGTAGTAACCATCGTAAGAAATGGAAATACGTAAGGTAATAACGTCTAACCCTCGATAAACAGCCAATTCGAAATTTAATTTCCCTCCTCCTCAACTTTTCCGAGGGAAAAAATCAGATTTCATTCGATCCGATGGGAGAACTTTTTGTTTACAATGCGATACGGCCTAATTAAATACTAAAATTCCCTCTCCCTCCCTCCTACTCCTACTCCTTTTCTTTCTAACTCGCCGCTCGGGAAGCAATTTCCCCCGGCCTGTCCCTTTTCCCTGCCCCTTGCGAAATTCCATTATAAAATCGCGGGGATGTTATTAAAAGTTTTAATTTGTATTATTTCGGTTAAAGAGTATTATTATTCGTTTGAATATTCATGAAGGACAAGTGAAGGAGGCCGCCGCTTCGGACGGAAAGGGAAGGAGAGGGGAGAGCTTTCCACTTCTCCCTCTTTCCCACGTATTTTATTACGGTCACTTAGGACAGGTTTAGATTTTTCCCCGGGTAAATTCGCCGAGATGGATGGATGGACGGAGGGTTTAAAACGGGTAATTGCGAATTCCGTCGGGCAGTTTTTGTATCATCCTTTCACCAGCAATCCCGCTCATAGGGGTGAAAATTACCTGGCGGTGCCTCGACAGCTACAACCTTTAAACTTGGCACGTTTTACAGCTTGGCCCCGAGGTGGGGCTCAAAATCTCCTTTTTGACGGATCTTCTCTAAAATACTTCTCGACTACTTAAGAACTCTGCACAACTTCTGCCTTTAAGGCACACCGATTACTTTCGTTCTAACTGCTTTGTTAAAACAAAAATCATTCATTCTTGACCTGCACTTTTCGTAATATACCTGTGGCATATTTTCACGCGTTGCCTCAGTAATCTCCGGAGCATAAACTAGCCGCAGCTTTAAAGGAGTAAAGTCTAAAGTCTGGCGCCCGAGCAGTCAGACCAAAACAGCCAGAACATCGACCATTAACATCTCTCTTGTCCAGCCATGGACAACTAAAATAACTAATATGGAGCACTTCACGCATTTCCTAGGTAATCTCCTGAGCATAAACTATACGACCAAAATATCCCGAAAATCTATCAGTCACGCCTCTTTTGTCCAGCCACACAACACAAAATAATATAGAGATAATATATATTGGTATATCGTCACGCATTTCCTCGGTAATCTCCTGAGTATAAACTAGCCGTAGTTTTAAGGGAGTAAACTCTATAAAACCTGGCGCCCGACCAATATGACTAAAATATTCCGAAAATATACTAGTAACGCCTCTCTTGTCCAGTCACACAACTAAAATAGCAAATATAGAGATAATATAACTGAAATGTCTTCACGCATTTCCTCGGTAATCTCCTGAGCATAAACTAATAGCAGTTTTAAGGGAGTACAATCTCTAAAATCTAGGGCACGAGCAATATGACTAAAATATTCCGAAAATCTATCAGTAGCGCCTCTCATATCCAGCCATACAACTAAAATAACTAATGTAGAGCTAATATATACTGGTGTATCCTCACGCACTTCCTCGGTAATCTCCTGAGCATAAACTAGCCGTAGCTTTAAATGAGTAAAATCTGTGAAATCTGGCGCCCGAGCAGCACGACCAAAATGTCCCTAAAATGGACCAGTAACGCGCCTGTTGTCCAGTCACGGACAACTAAAAGTCATTACTTTATAGTGCATAAAGCAAAAATGTGATTTAGTACTATAATAGTAAATATTCGCAGTTATTATGTAAATTTATTTAACCGATACGCTATAAACGTCAGGATTCACCAAAATTCATCAGTCGAACTAAATTAAATCATCGTGTTTATGCAAAATGAGGGTCGAGAGATGAAGAGAAAAAGGTAATGTACACAAATAAATTAATAGCTACCAACAAAACATCCGCCTGGTCGGTGGAATAAACAGTGTTCGATAATTAATCCGATCGCTATTAAAATTATAAGTAACTACATAATTCAATCGGGACTGCGTGTGTGAGCGAATGGACGCCATTAAAAATTCACACATGGACGTTATGGAAATTTTAAAGGGACGTTCGTTGGACGTCACTAAAAATCAGTAAATTCGATACAAATTGAATATCCAGACTGTAATTACTGGCGATTCCATTAACCTCAGTACTGGAACGATATCTGTACATCCTATTAATTTAAAAAAAAAATGCTTATTGGACGTCGATAGTTATCGACTGTGCGATAGGGCTAATAACGTATTATGAATTGATGCTTTAAATTATCATTTTAATTTGATAAAACCGTATTTGCGTAAATCGTAGGATGTAATCGAATTACGTACATCGAAAATAACAGTCGGAGGTAGATTGCAGTATTGGAAAAAAAATTCAAATTTGGTAAATTCAGGAAATCACCGGAAACGATTGCATATTGGAAAAAAATTCCAAATGTTGCAGGAGAAAATGTAGGCAATTTCTGGAAATATTTATTATATATGTAAATATGTAATAAATTTATGGAAACGGTTTTAACTCACAAAAGAAAATGGGCAAGTGTGGAAAACGTCTGGAAACATCTTGGAAACAAATGTGGGAAATTCCTGGAAATATTTTCAAACTGCGAGCGAAAAGAGGAATAACTTCTGGAAACATTTTTACACGAGAGAATAAAACGGAAGCAAATAGTGAAATTCTTACTGCCTCCAAGGCGCAGCTATACCGCGCACATATCGTACACACAGGCGCGCGCGCTCCTCCTCGTCCTCAAATACCGCGAACGAACGATCGAAAGGGGACCGTGGAATCGAGCAGGCGGAACGACGATAGGTGGTTGTTCAGTGAAAAACAGCGTGATCGTGCGTTACAGGGAAACGTGGAAAATTTACTTTTCTAATTTTTTCCTATTCTGCAAACGGGCAGCATATGTAACAGGAGTTCTGAAAGCTTCGAATATCAAAGCGAACCCTTGAATTAATCAAAGGGCTCTATCTATTTTTTTCTTATTCATCCTAGTTTGTAAACTAGGATGCACATTTTGACTATCCTCAGTCGATATTAAAATTAAATGCCCCTACTGTAGATCCATCAGCACGGCCCATTAAAGCTCGGTTTCCTGGCTGCGATTACGTCGAAGCGAACAAATTAGGAACAAAAATAAATTATTGTTCCATCATCATTAAAATTCTGACGCGGTTATAAAACTCGATTCTCTCTCCTCGGGTTTGATTATTATGAAAACCCCGCTTCTCCGGCTAATAAATGTCGGAAATTCGGTATTCCCCTTTTCCCACCTTCCGGAAACTTCATTACTCGGTCAAAGGGGGAGTCGGTCCCAGGTTTTGCCATTGTGGTGAGTTTTCCCGCTTTTTCGTGGGGACTTTGTTAACCGCACAGGAGAAAAAATGAAGTTAAACTCGTGTTATTTCGCGAAGGTGGGGAGATTTCTGAAAGGAAATATTAATTAAACCCGTGTTCAATGGGCGGTCGATTAGCGTCGCGGACGTTTTGGTTTCTAGTCGAGTCGATGTGGATTTTTCTTTGGAAAAATTTTCAGAAAAGGGAAGTCTATTACACTAATGGACATTTTATGCACAGAAAGTGGAATTTCTACCATTTTATACCTTTAATTTCATCAAGAAAACATACCCTTTTCAACTTAAAGAAACATGAAAAGTGATCAATTTGGTACTCCAAAATGGTTTTATTAAATTTCAATTTAATTAAAAGAAAAATAAATTTTCTATCCAAATCGTATTTCATTTCATTAGTGTTATTAAAATTTATAAACTTATAAAAAAATTACAGGTATTCAGTGAAAAACCGCCTTATATGATCAACCATTTTTAATTATGATACTCTTAATATCACTTAGTTGTAACGTTCTATAAAACTTTGTTTTTGAAAATTTTTAGGGGAAATTTCTATGTACAGTCCGCCATATTGGATCCGTCATTTTGAATTTTTAGGATCAATTATTTTTGGTAAAATTTCTCAATTACATTTTTTAATAATTTATAGTCCAAAAATTCGTCAACCTTCTCTTCCAAGACTCTTCAAAAATTTTTCTAAATGTTGAAATTATAGCATCAGCCATTTTGAGTTTTGAATTTGTCACATCGGATTCGGGTTCAGCAATTTCGCAAAACAAGGAGAAATTTGGAATTTTTTCAACAATTCGCTGAAATTTTGTTAAAAATCAATTTTTAAACAAATAATAGACACTTAGTGGCATCTGTTCGGATTATAGTTTGATAAAATTAAGTTTAAAAGTTATGGCAGTTTCAAAATGAGATTTTTCTTAAGGGATTAGAAGTTTGAAAATCAAAAACATGAAAGAAATCATCATTGGACGAGAAAATCGTGGGAAAGTGTGGCAATCATTGTTTTTGCATTTACTTTTATTTTTGAAAAAGAAACATTTTGCATCTCCCCACTCTTCAACAACCTTCCAATTTTTCCAACTGTAACTCTTGCAGGAAAAATGAGTGAATAGCAATTATATTTCCTACGATATTTTTGGGATATCTTCTACATGTATAGTTTCCACACGAGACCTCGCGGTAACACATATAAATCACGATATTTCCACGACACCCCCAAATTTCAACCAATTACACCAATGAATTATTTTCTTTATATTTTAATCTATAATCGAGTCGTTTTCAGGTGGCGAAGTTGCCATTAAATTATCGAGCCAGGATGAAAATACTTGTTTAGGCAGCCTGTCAAAATGGGCGAGAAAGAGAGTAACAAAAAATTCGAAAATTCCAAAGCTATCATACCCTGGAATATATCTGCAATGCTTCAAAGCTATATGACAAGACTTCAAAAAATTATTTATTAAAAAATTACAACGGCCTTAAAAAAATTTCTTGCAGCATTTATTGAATTAGTTGCTGATTTTTCTCAAAAAACAAAATGAGAATAAATTGACGACTACGTGGGAACCAAGTAACACCACCAAGTCAGTTGTGTTGTGATATTTCTATTAGTGTAATTGTTATATATTTTTTCGCTAGTGTCGTGGTGTTGCGCAACTAGCCTTTTACTTTTTTGGGTCAACTTTTACCCAGTAAAACTCCTAACTCCACACGGGAAAAGACCATTACCACCAACAATTTACAGTTGAAACCCTAAGAAAGAACTCGATATATATAGTATAGATTCAATTAGATTTCGTACCATGGGTATGAATGCCTATCTGGCTAAGTGGCAATTAAATTTAATGCAATGCCGGTCTAATGCATCCGCGGCGCCCCGACCCCCTCCCCTATTTCGATCGAATCAATTGCACTTACGCATACGCGAGCGGTGTTTTCGCTAACTTCGCAACTAATCGTCCCCAATCCCATTAAGTCCCGTCGCCGAAGTGAATTACTCCCCCTGCGCGTAAAATATACGCGAAAAGACAACGCGTTCCAGACTATAAGCGAACGTTCCAGAATATGAAACCCTCCCCCGGTCCCCCCCATTCCGGCGGAGGAGGCGCATTGTCGATTATGTTGTAACCGGGTGGCTGTAGGAGGTAATTTCGCGAGACTCGAGGGGGGGGGCGAAGGGGGGCGACACGCGAACTGAACGCTTTAATTGAACAAGTTGAGGAGTTCGCCCTGAGTTATGACCTTACCCCCCTTTTAACCCCCCTCTTAGGCTTTTCTCTCTCGCCGGCTATTAAATAGTGGCGGAGATGAGGGGTGGGAAAGTTCTCTGGAGGAGGGGACAGGTGAAGGGGACAAAAGGGAAAGCGGGAAGCGCGATCGCGTTTAGAAAGGGTGGGGGAGTGCGGAAGCCCTATTTAATTTTTGGAAAAATCCAGTTTTTTCCAATTCCAATTTTTGAAAAAAGCAATTATTGTAATGAAACAAAAATACTTTTTCAACACGCGCAATGGCTTAGAAACTAAGCGTGGTTAAAAACATTTTTAAATGCAACATATCAAAATCAAGCTCAAATACAATACTTTAAACTAGGAGTTCCACGGGATTCTATACTGGGGCCCCTTATTATTTTCCACACATATTAATGATTTTTCACGGTTATCATGCAAAATTCCAAAAAGATTTGCCTCTTTTCTCCCTAGTTATTAATTGTACCAATAATACTATTGAGAAATTTGTATGAAAATTCAGAAGAAAAAACTTCGTACAATTAAAAAAAAATGTATAAGTAATCCTAATAATTAGATCTTTTACTTAAACAAATGAAAGGATACTAATTAATATTTTAGCCGCAAGACTATCATACTTGGGTCCATCCATTTAAGTTTTTTTAAAAAAACGACGCCGCCCTGTAGGTCCAATTGCACGTTTGTGATTTAAAATCTAATATAACGAAAAAGAATAGAGATGATCCCACAAAATTTTTTTATAACAAAGTTTAAGTTACGCGGATTAAAGCAAAATATGTAATAATGCCAACATCTCCTATAATAGGGGTTGATATAAGGGGTGAAATTGAGCGTGTTAGAAACATCGACGGTATTTTGCTTGCCTTTTTGCAGCATCTCAAAGGGAAATAACGATATCGATAAAACTTTTTGGGAAATTATAGTCAATAGAACATTGATGATAAGGTAAAAATTTATTAGGATACCATCAACCCGTAATTTAGAGGTTGAAACAAGGGTGGGAGCCTAAAAAGATGGAAAATCGCCTAAAAGTTTGATGAAGGGTTTTCGTGGTTGCTGGAAATGATTCTGTCAGCCTCATATTCACCTTTTTGAATGTTTTGCAACGAATCTTCTGCAAAATACTTCTCGTTTTTGGCCACTCACGCTTTATTTCACCCCCTAATCTAGGGAGTAATAGTATCATACTAAATTTTCCTAAACCAATATTCCAATTACTACAACTTACAAAAAAACATTGTTGCCGTGAGTTTCCTTTGAGCTACTTCAAAAAGGAAAGTAAAACGTCATCAATTTTTAAACTTCACTCTTATTTCAACCCCTACAATAAGGGATGTTAGCATTCTTACAGGATTTTCTTTATTTCGCACAACTTGAACTTCATTAGAAATTTGTTTTTAGGTTGTCGCTATTCTTTCTCGAATTTTTAATGAGAAAATTGCAGATTGAAGCAGATTTTCAAAAAAATCACGATATTTCGGGAACTACTAACTCCAGCCAATTGAAACCTTAGAAGGGCACTTCAGAGTACGTTCATAAAGTTTACTGATATTTTCCTTAAGAAATTTGAAAAGGAAAACAACGGAAAGTGTATCACTATTTTCGATCTTTTTTTCAAAAAAAACAGGGGAAACTTTAAATTTCCAAAATGTCGAAAAAATACAATTTCCACTATTCAAAGCTCATAGCACCTAAACCACGTATTGGAAACAATTTTTCTCTCCACTGTAGAGAAACGCAAATCTGGTGAATCACTCACAATCCCGCTGTCTTCCTTCGGGAAATCCATTCGGTACCCGGAAAAGGACCCAAAGGGCATAAATTAAAAAATATAGAGGAAACTCACCGCTTTGTCTCCGAGATGCTCGACCCTGCAGTGCAGGAACGCCGTCTGGCCGACGGCCGTCGTGACATTTCGGGGTACATCGAACTGGAAGTAGGGGTAAATGCTAGAGTTCGTGCGCAATATTTCATCGTCCATGAAAGTCTCGACGGCAACTGGAAAGACACGAAAATACAAAATGAAGCATAGCAAAACAACCCATGGAAATCGAACATTTGCTTAAAAAATATTTCATGGCTACGATTTTATTCGAGGTACTTAAACGCAGGTACTACGCGAGACGAAATAGGAATTTTACTTCTTTTCTCTTATAAAATGAAAAGCGCCAAGAGCTACTTAGATTCTTTCGATAAGTCATGTAAACGTCACACGTACTTATCGCCCATCGAACCTACTGGAATATTCTCGATGTCTCTACGGACGAGGCGGCGCCGGCTAGTTCCGAGAAGTGCTCGTTTGTTCTAGCAAAATCTCAGATTTGTCTATATTTCGGGTTTTTATCATTTTTGATCCGTTTTCAATGAAATCCTGCTTCTGTTAAATTTTTTCTACCAAAACACCTTCTTTTTTGCTCTACAAACTGGACTACAATACACTAATTTATTTTCCTTCCATGAAGTACTGATTTTATTGTATTTTAATACCCCTCCCCTATTCTACCTTTAATACTACATGTTGCAAACGCCACATTCGTTGCCGATTCGAAAGTAATCAGTACGAGAGCAACGATTATTGCATTGTCCGTTTATTGCGCAGTAAACCTCGCGGGAAATCAAATTTATTGCTTTCTCTCAATCCCTGATTTGCTGCAAAAGCGCCGCATTTTAAAACCAACAGGGCTTAAATAACCCACAGATCATCAACCTCCCAAACAGATTGCGTTTGCATTAACAACGCGATCGTACGATAAATCAAAAAAATAATACCTCAAAAATACTGAAACGTTGTGTGGCGAATTGAAATGAAATGTTCGAGCTTCCTTAAGGATTTATACGTATTCCTCCCGCCTCCTAATAAATGTCTAGTAAAAATAGCTGAAATCTGACTAAACCCTACGCACCCACCCTCGTAGTAATAGTGCCATTATAGTCCCTTCCACTAGATGAACGGTGCAGGGAAATTCATATAAGGGATGGTTTTTAATAGGGAAAAGTACTCATACTCATAAGGACTGGGAAGGGGGATGATTGTCACGATCTTCCCCCTTGGAGTGTCAATGAAATGGCGCCCTCTGCGTAACGAAAAGGAGACAAACCGGGTTCGGCCCACCCTCGACCGGACTAACACGCGCGCACCCTCGCACGCACGAGATTCGAATTTCGCGTGTCCGACATTGTTTACACGCCCCGACATTCTTTTTCCCCCATAATGTTATTATTATATTCAGGAAATTACCGAATAATCCCCAGATTAGGTAATGCCGTGATACGTTTCCAATACGCCCAGATTCATGCTTCCCGATTTTCCGCCCCTCATCGGTGATTTTAATCAGGCGACGTTTCCCGGACTTTGTGCATTTCCCCGTTAAATTCCCGTTTCACGTCGATTTGTTTTGTATCGAACAAACCCTCGGATTTGTTCAGGCCAATATTTATTTTAGGAATTGGATGGGGTGTCTGCGTAGGTGGCGGGGAAGGTTTTTTCCTTTCTTTTACGTTTTCCACGGAGAAATTGTTGTTTCAATTGATATTTGCTATGGGTAAAAATAAGGGAAGCAAACAATGCCAATCTGACGCAGAACGAAATTTTTTCCAACGAAGGTTTTGAGCGATTTTGAGAGGGAATTTTTTTGAAAGTAGAAACCGATGGACAAAAACTTTTGAAAAAATCCTCCAAGTGCCCTATTAAGCACTTTTTATTATTACTAATTTTTCCTCTTTAAGCATCACTGAGCAAGTATCAATTAAATTTTAATCATATTGTTACGATCTCGGCTTCTTAAATTAACAACACTAATGAGGACTAATTAATCGTAATTACTTAACTACCACTAACACTATACGGCCTTTTTGTGATTCATGTAAACGGAAATTTATTTTAGAGCGTGTTTCTCTTGTAGGATCACATGAACACCTGCGTCGACTGAACTCCGCTTATCTCTCGGTCGCTTTTTATATTCCAACGGTGTCGCTTCCAGAAGATATTAAATGATTTCTCGGAACCCGCCGGCGCCGGTTTGTCTGTAGAACGATCGAGAATGTTCCATTGCCGATTAGACGAGGAGAAACAAAAAGAGAAGGAATTGTTCCATTTTTAGAAGGTCGTGTAGCATCATAATAAATTTATATTAGTGGGCAATTACCCAACTTCCCCCAGTACAGACGGGAAAACATCAGGTAAAACGGGATAATGAAAAGACCTGTGGGATATATGAACGTTTCGTGAAGATCCTTGTTTAGCTATTTCGTCACCAGTTTTAAGAACCGAGGAAGGAATCAAAAGCAAGAGAAATCCACCTGAAATTCCGTTTACATGTCAATATACTACATTCTTAATTCCCCGCCCGACGTGGAGGGATTTCCCTCAAAGGTGAATGGTAAAAATCCCTTGTCTTCCTCCTTTTCAACAACACAATGATTTTTTATTAAAAACCGATTCGTTATTCCATCCATAATTCATGCCGGAAGTGCCTAGCGTCCCGAAAAACATAAAAGAGGAATAAAAAAATTGCCCACGCGCTTTGATCCTCGCTCTTACCCTCTATCACTCCCTGTCGAGCCTTTTTCTAAACATGGAAGCTGCGAGGACGTGTCGATATTTATTGGGTAAATATTTATCGTCTGCGCCATGAATTTCGATCGTCGCACGAAGGCGCAGCCACAAAACCGATCGATCATTCATCGACCCTGCCATTAACAGAAAGAACGACCTCGGGGATGCAGCGCCTCATCCCTCAAAGGGGGAATATAATGTAGATTCCTGTAGGTTTAACAGCGTGGAATACAAAGAAAGCGAGGGGGAGTAGCGAAAATTGGAGAAATTTCGCCTTGGCGTTAGTTAATGCGGGCGTGAAAAGTATGCAAAAATTTAATAACCGATCGCTTGCTTCGAGCTGGGGCGATCGGGCGGAAAACAGTGTAAAGTTCACCAATGCGGAAAGCGGTAGAAACTCTCCCTTAACTTAAAACACAAAAGAACGTGTATCTCTACTAAGTAAACTTTATAAGCTTATAAGCTATTTTCAGCTCATAACCACTTGGAGATTTACAGCGATTACACATGAACGTGCTTTGGAATTGCACGAGGACTTCATTAGGAGCAATCTGAAAATTCCTACAGGCATACATGGGCAGATAAAGTTGACATAACTCCCCCCCCTCCTCTATATGAATACAAAAATTTTTGTAACTGAAAATGACTGAGAAACAATTTAGATTACCGTATGTTCTTTGAGGGATCTGGAAAATTTCAAAGTCCTGGGTTGGATTGTGTTGTGTGATCAGCGAAAAATGTCGAACCATTGTGAGCCTGCCAGTTCTATCACAATATTACACAGAACTTATGACTTTAGGTTAGTTCCACTGAACAACTTTTTGACATCACTATGGACCTTAAGTTCAATTTAGATGTTAATGGAGTTATAAGGATCTATTGTCAACATTTTACATTATACAGAGGGTTACATGTTTCCGAGGACTGTTGTATAGTGATATTGCCGTTCCGTGGAACTTCTTTGATATTTCATAGAAATATGAAGGCCTTTCTATAGGACTTTACTAGTTGTATTCCTACGAACTGAGAAACAATTTAGATTACCTTATGTTCTCTGAGGGGTCTGGATGATTTCCGGTTCTTCTAAAAGTCCTGGATAGGATTGAACTCAGCGAAAATAGCGTGAATAGATAAATTATTACATTAAAAGTTTTTCCGTGAGATATCCGCAACGAATCAGAGACAAAAAAGTGATTAACCCGACCTAATTACCTTTAAAAGTTCGTACTGGATTAATCACAACCGCCCCCCCCCCCTCCGGACTCCCGCGAGAAATAATATTTGCAGATTAAATACGACGTAACGCAACATACACGTAACTACGCGAGAATATTTCTCTACGCCCCCGCTCTCCCTATCGTCCTCGCTATTCCCCTTCCCCCACCGGTGATCCCTTTCCCTCCGGTAACGGAAAATCTAATTTGGTTACATAACAAAACCGAACCCCGGGGAGCGCGAGATAAATTCTGTCGGGAGAGAAAAATTCATTAAATCAGGATGAAAAAGTGCCGGAGGCTGTTTAACGTCAATTATTAAGTGTTGTTTTAATTAATTCGCTTCGCGGGTTCGGAGGAATTTACGGCCGCCCATCTTCGCCCCCTCGGACCCCCATCCGTGATATATTTTGGTAGTAACATGACTTACGCCCGGTTGCGCCGCTTCGGCTTAACACTTAAGCACGGTTTAAAAAGGAAAACTCGATGCTTCGCTACTTAAGCGAAGCTTGAAAATCTATACGCTTGGCTTAACTTAAGCCGTAGATTTCTACGGTTTAACTTTAAGCGACAGACGTCATACACAAAATATTGTAAACAATACAAACTAGGGCCACAGAAAAGACATTACACAAGATGATCATCCGTGATCCCCCATCCGTGATATATTTTGGTAGTAACATGACTTACGCCCGGTTGCGACGCTTCGGCTTAACACTTAAGCACGGTTTAAGAAGGAAAACTCGATGCTTCGCTACTTAAGCGAAGCTTGAAAATCTATACGCTTGGCTTAACTTAAGCCGTAGATTTCTACGGTTTAACTTTAAGCGACAGACGTCATACACAAAATATTGTAAACAATACACACTAGGGCCATAGAAAAGACATTACACAAGATGATCATTATATAGCTTGCGCCAATAGCAAATGATCAAAACGATTAAAACATACTAATGCAATAGTACCGGGACAATCAATGTATATTTAGAATGATAAAAAACTTTGATTGTAAGAGAACAAAAATTTTTTTTTGATTTTTGTGAAATTTCAAAAGCTGCGCTAAGGGCTGAAAGGGTGGTTTTTGGAAACTGCTACTAGTCCCTATGCTCAGCAATAAAATATGACGCCCTGTACAAGCACGTATCTCTTGGGGTTCCGGTGATACGGAGGTGGATGGTGTGGCTTAAGCTTAAGTCACTTTAAGTCAGATTTGCTTCGCTAAGGGATAACGTAATAAAATCGTGCTTTGCTTAAAATTTGAGCAATTAAATACGTCCAGTAATTATTTTTTTGTGCTAAGGGTTGAAGGGGTAGTTTTAGGGATCCGTTACTAGTCGCTATTGACAGCAGGTAGTTCTCGAATATCACGTCCCTTTCACTGCTTGTCGTCATGTCATGTCCAATGTGACAGGCTGTTTAAACAGACAGATAACCAATTGGAGAAGGTGTCTGTAGCCCTAATGGCGGGTTTTGCCCTATTATTTAAGACGGGCAAAAGATACTTTTGTCCTTGTTCGATGATATTTTGGCAACTTCGCCTTCTGAAAACGATTCTATTATATAAGTATATAAAATAACTAATTAATGAGAAATTTGTGCAACGTTAATTTTTTAATGAAACTTCTTTTTGTATGAAAAAATATCAGAATTAATTCTGGGGTGGGGGTGAAGGCGTATTTAGAGGGAAAAGCGATTTTTCTAGGGGCGAGTAATGTGCTAAGGGAGTAAGGAATAATTTTAGGAATCCGTTACTAGTCGCTATTCACAGCAGGTAGTTCTCGAATATCACGTCCCTTTTACTGCTTGTCGTTTTCAAATCGAATATGACAGGCTGCTTAAACAGATAGTTAACAAATTGGAGAAGCTGTCTGTAGCTCTAATGGCGGGTCTTGCCCTACTATTTAAGAAGGGCAAGAGATTTTTGTCCTCGTTCGATGATTTGTTGGCAACATGCCCTTTCTAAAACGACTCGATTATACAACGACTATACAAATTAGAGTTGTGCAACGCCATTTTTTGAATGAAACATTTTTCGTGAAAAATACATCAGAATTCATCCCCCTTCCCGGCCCTAATTCCAACCGAAAACACATCGAAACACACTTCCCCCCCGAAATCCATCCACGACAGCTCAATTATGGCGGAGATAAAATTTCCACGTTTGAATCCTTCGGAGATTACACGTGTGTACGTCGGGCAGAAGGGGCGGACGTGCTCCGTAGGTTAGGGGGGCGCAGGGGGGCCCCGCGGGGGCGCAGGGGGGCACACGCACGTCTCCCCCGAAAGCCGGCGGTGCGTTATTGCCGATCGTCTGGTCGTCGGCCCTTTGTCTGCGATCCAATTAACTTAATCGCGAATCATCAGTGAATGGCGTCAATTAGGCGACAGGAGCGCGCACACACACATGCCCACGTGACGGCATTTCCCGAACATTTCGGCTGACCTGCCCCCGCACCGGGGACGTCGAGGGTGGGGGGATGCTTAGAAACTCCCTACCTCCCTCCCTCCCACACACACATTCTGGAATCGATGATCGTAATGATGATGATGATGATGGTTCGAAATAATACGATCTAGATGGCGCCGCGTAATTGTCACGGCACGTGTGGAGCGTTTTCGGTGGGAAATCGGGAAAATGTACAATTAAAACGGCCGACGGGCGACTGATGATTTACTCACGGGACGAGCCGTTCGTATCAATTTCCCGCGCGCCACCTGCCGGGGGTTTAACGCACATCCATCGGTAATTTTTGAAAAATTGCTGAAAACATTATCTAAGCGCCCAAACAACAAATCCAACACTCCACCTCGACTTTTAAGACTTTTAATGTAAACTACAACAAGCGACAGGGGAACTATCCTAAATGGAGCGTCGTTATGCTACCCCCCTCTTTTCAGTGTCGTCCTCGACACCCCCAATGACATTACTCGTTTCTTTTTTATCGAAAAAACGTGCAATTTAAAAAGTCAAATCGAATACTTGAGGAGGACCCGAAACACCGAAAAAAGTGCCATGAACACGACGGGTGGTGTCGAGGGGTAAACCACCATTACTATTATAGTGAGGTACTTACTAGAGATATTAATTTAAGCTTCCACATTGATCATATATTTTATTACTTTTACAAACGATATTAGTGTGGTAACTAATTAGTATAATTATAATTTGATCGAAAGGGTTAAAAAAGAAATAAGATTGTAATTTATATTATACGCAATATATTGTATTAGTGAAGGCAGTGTCACACCCAGGTGCCTGAAGGAAGCCGAGGGTGCGCTTAAAGGTCGTTAAATTCAAAGGGAGAAGAGAAAAGAGGAGCGAATCCAATGGTTTAACGAGCAAACTTATAATCGCGCCTTCAGGATTCCTCAAACCTTAAGGCGTACTTACTTCGATATCTGTATTATATAGTCAACTAAGTATGAGATGAGGCCGAGGTCGGTTTCATCTTACCTTGAGTATCCCTCAGAAAATATTAAAACTTCGAATTCTAATACTCTACCACTACTTTCGAATACGAAAACTTCGAAAAATTCGAATTATTAACAATATAAATCGATTACGTGAACTGTATTTGAGAGACCGGCAAAATCCGTTGGATTTATATAGTGGACGTGAGTTTATAAGGAGGTAGCGCTTTTCTAAAAATATAACTGTACATATTATCTTGCCTCTGATTTATGATGCTCTTCAAAAGCCCAATAATAGAGGTTTGCCAGTGGTTCCACTGATCCAGTTACTAATCGGTTTATCACTTTTATATGTGTATTTATATTTAGAAAAAGAATGATTACTTATGCTTTATTCGAGTCTTTGAACTTTATTTATCTATTCTACTATTTCTTATTTATTTTAGAGTGTTGCTGGTGACC
The DNA here is from genome assembly GCA_963576515.1 of Cryptocephalus primarius. NCBI lineage: Eukaryota > Metazoa > Arthropoda > Insecta > Coleoptera > Chrysomelidae > Cryptocephalus > Cryptocephalus primarius. The sequence continues at coordinate 6,709,092 of OY754953.1, forward strand.
TTAGGGGAATTTCACAATCTACAGTGGCTCTAATAATAAAAAAAATCTCAGAATCATTAGCAGAAAAAATGTATTTCGTAAAATTCCCAGAAGACCCTATTCATCATAATGCTTTCATAAATGAATTTAATCAAATTGCCAACTTTCCCTTAGGGGAAGTAAGGGCAAAATATTAATACAATTATTAGTAGGGTATGAGCCGCATGAGAGAAGCAATAGTTTTACAGCTTATTATATTGATTTGGTAGAAGTAAAGCTCTGCGATAATTATTCTGAAAGATGCTGTTAATTTGTGTTACTATTCCTTTGAAGCCTCTATCAGCAAGTTATCGAGACGTTCCTTTTGTGTTACAACCCCTCCTCATAAAATTTGAGCTACCACGTTCGTGTACATCCAATAATACTGGAACCCTTACGATCGCCTCTATCGTTTACCTAGTGTCAACTCTTTCCAATTCCTGAAAGCATCCCCCTTTTCGTATCATCCCCCGGGAGCCTCCCCGTTCCAAATTTTCAAATATGAACCCCCTCCGATCCCCGCCCCCCCCCCTCCCGGGAACTTTTAAATTAACTCCCCGGGAAGAATCCGAACTCTGAGAACTTAATACGTTCGATTGAACGCCCCCGAGACTGAAAGCTTCTAATTTCGAACTTGTTTTATGTGTCCCGATCCCAAAACGGGAAATGTGTCAAAGGTTTAATTTGCCGATCGGGCGAAAGGGCGGGAGAAAGGGACTGGATGGGGGGAAGGGTAGGGATGGTTGACTTTCCTCGGGAAAGGGAACTTTTGTTCACGCACGTGAGATTAGGTAAGTTAGTAATAATTGAATCATTTATTATTAGAGCTGGCATTGCAAAAGTGAGGTTATGTCGAGGATTTGAGCGTTGAATCGGCTTAGCATATCTACTAAGTAGTGGAAGAAAAATCAAGGATTTTAACTAACATCAACGGCGAGTTTAAAAATAACTCAAAATTAGAAATAACCGACATAATCAACCCAAGGGATGATCTGCAAGGGGCAAAAATGGTTCAATATGTCGTAAATAATATTCTAGTTCACTATAATTTACCACATTTGAATCTGTTTCTAGATTAAAGACAATTTTACAAATTTTTCCATTAAGGGGTTGTTTTCCGAGACGTTGAGAAGGGACGTGACTATGGCGACGCCCGATTGATCCCAAAAAAAGGCACAAAATACAATAGAAAACGGTACAACTTTTCACTAAAAAAGCCAATTTAAATAACAAAAGAAGGAGTTTTTTCCAACACATCCCATTCTTCTTACAAAAAGTTTCAATCTTTGAAACAAAAAATATGTAATAGCAATATGACTTACATGGAATGAGAAAAAAGGCACCCTCTAAGTTACACTAACTGTCCATTAGTTTACTGTAAAAATAAGTTAAGGTATAAGTAAAAGTAAGCTAATATAAGTCTAACTCCTTTGGAGGCCAATTTTAGCTTTAATAAACGTTAGTCAGGGCCACATTAGTTCCTCGTCAAGTGCGGTCAGGATCATACTAAAACTCCTTTTGAATCGAGTTGAGGCTTGGTTTAACCCCACAATTCACTTAAGTTTTTCAGCAGTTATTATAGTCAGCTAACATTGAGGGTAACTAATTTAGTGCGCTTAACTGAACTAACTGCGTATGGCAGAATGCAAAAGGGGACCAAGAATATGTAATATTACTGAGGAACGTATTTTTGAGCCCACTATTAGATTCCTAATATTTGAAATAATACAGCTTTGTGATTAAAGTTGGGGAAAAATACAAATCAGAAGGAAAAAATACAAAAAAGTAACTAGGCAAAAACCATTTAACTTTCAAACTCGCCAGAACGCAACCAGTCCCAAAGCTGAAAAAACGAGGCTCTTTTGCACTTTCACCCAACTCTCACGCCGCCGCGCCACTTTTATTGGCAACAAACTCCTCTGAACGATCCCATCGCGAGTTTATCGCCTTACGGCAGTGATATTTTCGAATCGATCCCCGGAAAATCACCGGCGCTCCCGGAAAATTCCCGTCACCTCCCACGTTCGCAATCTAATCTCCACTTTCGCCCCTGACGTCCTCCAGAAAGTCCCACGTAGGCACGTGTACGTCTCCCGCCGGACCTCGATAATTATTCCCGTTTATATATAGTTCGCCACGATTCAATCTGTTGTTTTAAGGAGGGTTTATAGTGTAGTATCGAGGGGAAAGGGGAAAAGTGGGGAGGAACCGCAAAAGGCGAAATTACGAGGGGACGTCGTAATCTGAATATGTATAGGGATCCGGGCGATTTGTTCGGGTAAGTAACGGCCTATCGGTTTTAATTCCCGTGGCATATTCGAAATCGGGGAGATCGGATTTCGCGTGGGAAATCGAGGGGTTTAAATCTACTTGAACTTATCCAGGTTCCTTTGAACTTTGCGATATTTCCTGGATCCGCCGTTCGCTCCTCTTATCCATCATAGGATAACACACATCCCGCTCTCCGCTTGATGCTTCCTTGCACTATAACATGCATTTACTTGCACGTCATTCCCGACCTACGGGAACATCCCATGGGGGATATCTTTTCCTCCTCTATTCCCCGTTTCGACGGAGCCCGGACGAATTCGGTCTCGCGACTCCCGGAATCTCCCTTACGCGCTTAATTCGGGAGCGCGAACGTAACACAAAAGATCCATCAAAGGAAACACCGACGCGAACGAGGGCGGGGGAGAAAGAGAGGAGAGGGCGGGAAACCGACATTTTTGCGCTCCCCCCCCCATCCCGCCGCGTAATATTCTCGTTAATATTCCGGGAGAGCCATCTGGAAACTTTCACATTTACCTACCGATAATTCTAAAACGCGATGGAGAAAGGATTACTTCTACCAGACGTAATAGTACGTATATATATATATATATATATATATATATATATATATATATATATATATATATATATATTTCGTAACTCCGCTTTGGGGGAACCTGGAACAACGAACTTCTCCCTGGAAGAGGTTTCGGTTTTTTTGTCCCGCCGACCGCTCCCGGTTATCCCTTTCGCGTTTCGCGGATTATGGAAGGGACGAGAAAGTGGAAACGGGGACGGAGGGGATGTGACTGAGTTGCGTAAAGTGAAACTTCTCTCCCGCCCCCTCTCCCCTCGCCGTGGATGAGTTATTAGGGGATCGTTTAGTCTAAATTAAAACGAAACCCGTTCTTGCCATTTCGGATGTTGTAAGTAATTCCCGGATTTTACGATGTTTTGCCATGGGTGCCATACTGGGGTTATCCTGCCCAATCTTATGGCGTTTTAGCTGGGATCTCAGTTATATTATAGCTGCTGACAATACGGTAATTCAATTTTTGACAGTACTAACCGCATACATTCAGGACGTCTGGAAAGTCCAGGGAATGTTTCGTATAAAATCCCCTTATATCATCTCCAAATTGGATTTATATGCTCCGTCCCTTATTTCGTGGTTAATTAATCCATGTCATTATCGAACCATAAAAATAATTAATATTTCAGCTAAACTAGCCAACTGAAATAAATTACATTAAAATCACTAGGCATTATAACTGACTCAGACACACGTCAGCAGGTTCAGGGTCAGGAGCTCAAATGTAACTCAAGTTAGCCTACTGAAAAACACTCAAATTAGTCCATTTGACGATTAGCTAAACCATAAGTTAACTTAAGGGACCACTTAAGTTAGCTAAATACAGCATTAGCCTCATAACTAACTGAACCACAAGTCAGCACTTTCATGCTCAGCTGAGTTAAATAATTGAGGTACATCACAATTAGCAGCTATTATAGAAACGCATAACAGCAGATTTAAACTTAATAGCTAAGATAGCTAAGTAAACCACACGAATTAGGCGCTTTCTAACTAGCTGAACCGTAACTCAACTGAAGGAATTAGCTAAATTAATTGAATAAAATAGGTTAAAATTAGTCAGTGTAATAACTAGCTGGACTACACGTCAGCAGTTTCGAACTCAGCTAAATAAGTCCATCAAAGTTAGGCGGCTCATTACCTGGCTGAATCACGAGTAAGACGGCGGGATCAGTTAAGTTAACTGAATTAAACACGATAAAACTAATCGGGTTCATAATTAGCTACACTACAAGTAAGCTGGTTCAAATTCAGCTAAATTAGTCTAAGGATATATTAGCGGATTAGCTATTAACTAAAAGTTAGCCGACTGAAACGTAAAAGTTAGTCAGTCACATAACTAACTGAATCACACGTCAGCAGGTCCAGCTTCAGCTAAATTAGCTAGCCAAAATATTAAAATTATTCATTTCCATAAATATCTGAGCCATGATTTAACTGACTGGAACAGCTAAATTAGCTGAATGAAACATTTTGACAGTAGTCAGTGTCGTACATGACAACCAGATGTTAACATGGTCAAACTCAGCCGAGTTACGCATATGAAATACATTACATCTAGTAGCTAAAACATTGTTCAGCAGATTCAGATTGGGAAGTTAAATTAAATGGCTGAAAATCATTAGAATTGGGAGGTTCCTTAAGTATGTTAACCACAAATCAAATGACTGTACTTGCTCATAATTAGCTGAACTACAGGTCAGCTAAACTAGTCAAGCCAATTTGTTTTGAAGCTCGTCGGTTTATTAACTAGCTGAATCATAAGTGGGGCTACATGATCAGCTAAGTTAGCTAAATGAAATATTAAAGTTAGTCAGTTACAGTTAGTCTTACAGTTTGCTGAACCATACGTCAGCAGATTTTGATCCAGGCGCTAAGTTAGCTAACCGAAAAACATTACAGTTTCTCTGTTTCATAACTAGCTAAACCGTAACTTAACTCATGGGATCCCTTAAGTGCGAATACTGGGTAAGAGTAGTCAGTGTAATAACTAATTGATTTGCAAGTCAGCATGTTCATACTTAGCTAAATTAGCCAAAATGAAATGTATTACAATTAAGGGCTGTCATAATAACTAGCTGAATCACAAGTCATTCGACGTGATCAGCTAAGTTAGCTGACTGATTCTTATTAAATGTAGTTAGTTCATAATTAACCGAGTTACAGCATTTCACGTGTAGGTTGAGCGGAGTTAGCTGATTGAAATGCAAAACAATTAGTAGGTTTCATAGTTTGCCACCTGTCAAGAGGTTTGGACAAATTATTGTTAGGGATGCCGTTACATTTAATAAATACGGAACAAATGCATGTGAATTCAGTTAAGCAATTAGGAAAACAGGACGATTTAGCATGCAACCCTATAAATCATATTGGAGTTCGGCGGAATATCCAAACTACCTGTCGAGCGATTTTGTCCAAATTTCGCCGTTATACTCGAAATTCGCAACGACGCGACGTTATAATAAAATTTCCCAATATTTAATCCGGCGATATGAATTACGAACGCGCTGTTTTTCCGCCTGTTTCCTCGTTCATTTCGCTAATTGCGTAATCCGGACGTATTAGCAATAATTCACGAAGAATACGATTATACACTCACACAACTCAGATAATTTTACGATCAGCAAAGCCATTAAGCCGACGTTTATAATACGATTCGAGGATATAAATTATTGTATTCTGGAATGAAGTGGAGGGGAGGGGACATGGGAACCGATAACGGCATTTTTATTTTGTCATCGAACTTATCGAAGGCGAAGCACGTGGATTTTACCCACGTTTTGCTTCGGGATGTTAAAAATTTTTAAGTATTTTTTAGTTAAAATAACTAAACTTTAATTAGCATGTTTTACATATTTTGCAGTTTTACAGCATAAGCGCGTACAGAGTCCATATTTTAACATGAAAGAGCAAATTCGAGCATATTTTGGTCATTTTTGCTGCAAATTCCTAAAACACAACTCCCTTCCACCACAACCTATCGTAAATATATGAATTGAGTCAGCATTGTTTTATGCTGAGCATATGGGAAAAATCACAAAAGTAATTCAAAATTTTGATGCAACTTCTAGTCAGTGTATGGCGGATTGTAAACAACTTTTCGAAAAATATGAATTGATTATTCAATAAATTTTCATTAAACCCAATTTTGGCACAATCCCAATAATTTTAAAAAAATTAGAAAAACAAAATCTTCTTCTATTAGAGTTACTCTCATTAGTGAAAAATTTTTGGTGATCATATAAAATTGTCAACTAATGTATGTTCAATCATATCAGAAAAATTGAATTCGTCATTCACAAAAAATTGTGATTTAGCTTCATTGCAATACGTCCAAAAAATGATTGATGGAGAGAACCCATCAAATAATGTAATAATCAGAAACCAGGATGTTATGGAAAAATCTGGCCTATTTAAATATTGCCCCATGACGTCATGTGACGCTGATAGGAGTTTTTCGCCATATAAAAATATCCTACAAGAAAATAGAAGAAGTTTTCTTTTAGAAAATCTTGAAAAGCACCTGATTATTTATTGCAACAATTTTGTTTAGTTAGGTTGTAAGATATCGCTTCCATTTTTTTGTAAATATATTATTTCAGGTTAGACGTGTATATATATTGTATTTATTTTTTGTTTAATAATAAAATTAATATTTAAAATTGTTTTTTTTTTTGTTTGTATATTGCGGAAAGAATTAGGCAAACCAAATAGATGTCGTAAAGTGATCGCCGCTTGTGATTAGTTAAATACACTTTTTTGAATACTTCCAATAGATTAATATCTCTATACTTACTTCAATAAGAAAGTGTGCTTCTTTTGCGGCACTAAAAAGATAAGCAACGTAACATCATGACACGAGCTTTACAAGTTTAGGCATATAATGTATTTGAAGGCATATTTTAGAGTTATACAGCATATTTAGTCCCAAAAAATAGCTATGCTTTACGACATAGAAAGTGCAAAGACCAATTTTTACGGCATATTTCCCCAGCCTTAGTTATAAGTTTTGTGAGTATCGAAAGATTTTCACGCGACGACTTTATTGTTAAAAAGCGCTAGTGGCAGATGATCCGTTTTGCATGATCAGCTGACACCGACTGACTTTCTTTTAATTCGCAGCCGTGCTCGTCACAATATAAAATTAATACTCGTGTTTTACTACAGAAAAATTGTAATATGAGAAGTAAATAGGCAAAATGCAGTTTTTATCGCCCATGAAACACCTTCTGGCTCCTGGGCTATACACCCTTGAAGTAAATTTCAATATAACCGCCTCGAGTAAATTTCCAAACAATACACGGAACGATCCGCGCATTTTCGCTAAATCAACAATTGTTAATAAATCAACGCAAGTGGGGTATTTATCGACTCTCCCCCACCCCCCGCCTCCCTCTCTCAGCCTCCGCGTTCCCCGTCTCTCACTCGCTGACACCCCTCGGAATATTAAACTTGTTAAACTTAATTTGTGGCGCAATTAATCTTAGCTCGACAAGACAGAGGCAGTTTCTTAGGCGTTAACAAACATCTGGAATATCAGCAGCATCGCGTGCGCCTCCCCTCCTACCCCCCTCCCCCTCCTCACGCGGAATGATGAGCTCATTAATAATATGGCGACGCATTATTTTACGGATAAGGTGGAGGGGGGGCAGATAAGGGTTCGCGACCCCCGCGGGTGACCCCCGTTCGCTCCCGGATCCGGACTTGAGTGATGCGTCATGCGAAAGTGTCATCTTGTTAGGTTTTCGCCGGGTTAAGTGATGACGATCTTTCTCCCTGATTTATAGCGAACGTGGTCAATTTAATAACTGTCAACGTGTTAATAATTCAGTTCGAGAATGTACAAAACCCTGAAAAGGTCCTTAAAATCCTGGAAACTTCAGTGAAGTGAACCCGGAAAGGTTCTGTATATATATACCGACTCTGTTTACTTAATTACAGCTGTGGACGTCTGATTATTTCGTGATTTGTTTCTATTTGTTTATAATACCGCAACCAATCGGCACAACGAATAGTGAATGCACCTGTCAAAAGCGTCTATATACAACTGCCCCCCCCCCTTTCTAATGCAAAGGAACAATGTGAATAAACACGTGTGGCCGATCCCTCACTATATCGCCGTATGGAGAGGATACAGCTGGCGGCATGAAGAAAGCGGCGGCAAGATTCGTGACCGACTGGGTACGATGTATCACCAATAGGAAATAGGATGAAAAATAGTTTCCTTCACTTTTTAAAGGATTAGTCGAATTTGATGCAATACTTTGTACGCCCGTTTCCAATAAGTTTTAAATTTAGGCCGCCATGTTTTCTTATTATTTTAAAAATATGACATTTAGCGACGCAGTATTTTTCACCGAAACCCTGAAATACCTTTTAAAGTATAAATCTACTTGAAACATCCATTTCGCCGCCATCTTCTCTCAACCTCTTTTTAAAATATATTTACTTTTTAGATCCGTTCCTTCGATCAAAACGCCCCCACCGCCTTTTCCTGCGATGTGGGTCAGGCCAATTCAGAACAACCGAAGGGGTTTGTTGTCAATGCGGCGTTGTCACGTGGTATTTCGCCATATATACGTATATTGTTAGGGTAAACAATGAAATTACGAGACCGCAAATCGGACGTTATCGTCCGGATCGATTAACGGCACCGTTATGTACCTGACCGGAGCCGGTCACCATTAGAAACGCTGAAGGGGCAGATGTGAAATCTCGGATTTAAGGAAAGAATATTAATTCAAACGGCAGAAATGGTGATGGAATCACTCTTGGAGACGTATCGTGCGAGGCGGTAACGGCCGAAGCACAGGCTCGTATTAACGAATACAAACCCAGTTAAATAACTTTTTTAACACTGACTAAAATTTTTCCGTATCAGAAATTTGCTTGTCAAAAACATCGCTTTAAGTACTCATCTTCAACTCCTCTTTCTTTACAGTTTTCACTTGGTACCAAATTCCAAAATATATTCCAGTATCAACTTAAGTCTAATAACTTTACGTTTTAACTAATGAGCATTCGATATACGATCGTTTAGGGCAATTTCAGACCGAAAAAGCTTATACAGGACCATACAATTTTGGGCAAACGATTCATTCAAAGGGATTTTAAGGACTTCCAGGCTATCTGAAGAGTCTAAAAAGTGCTCGACTATTATGGCGCTTTTACAAATTCTATTGCCAACATTTCCGTATTAGTACCTTGTAGACGTCCCTTATCCCTACCATAAAATAACCGCTCAAAACTGCCATCTACGCCGATATTTTCGTTTTTCAAACTTCCATCCTCGACATCACTTATTATCGAATTTATCGTAATGCCCTGATATTAAGGGTTATTTACAACGCCCTCCATCGGAGATTATTGCTAACATAAAGCCAAACTTCCACCCGACCTACTTCTCGAATAAAAAACTACCCCCGCCATAACATCTTCGTCGTATGCGAGACCCTTAATAACCAAATAAATCCAACTTTTACACAAAAAAAAACTGCAAATAGAAAAGCTCTCGGTAATTCATAGTTCGACGATAAAAATGGCCGGTAAATCAACGGAGGGAGGGGGACGAGCCCTTCGCCACTTGCAAAAATTGCCCGGCGACGAGAAAGACCGGAAATTAAGGACACCCCCTTCGCCCTTCCGACACTTCCGGAAGTTGGGAGTTTGATGAATGTTTGCCGGCTAATAATTCGACGGAAAAATGCTTAAAGACCAATGGGGAGAGAGAGCGAGGAAAAGACCGAAGTTCCTTCAAAAAGGTGAGAGAAAAATTGGAACTGTAGTTTGAGGTGATGTCTTAAAATTCTACTTAATGCTTGGTTTGATACTTTTTTAAAACGTGTACTTATTATAGGCACGCCCTTTACACTTAAGTAGGATCAGGTTTACGTTTACTAAGCTGTAGTAGTCATTTCATATCCCCACCATAGGATTAGTGGCATAACTCATGGCTAATGGGAAGCGCCAAAATCGAATCTGTCGCACTGTTCGTTTCTCAGAATTAACAAAAAATATTACACTTTTATACTCGCCCTTAATACCAATGGAACTTATTTGATCACACTGTATCTCAGAAGCTGGATAATCTACGACTTGCATTCATATTTGTCCTCATTACCAAAATTCTCCGGTGAAGTTCACTCGCCCTTTATTTTAATGAAGTTTACTTCATCACACTGTATCTCAAAAGTGCGTCGTTCTACGACCTACGTCCTCATACGCCGTGAAGCATTTATTTCTAACATATTTCCATAGTCAATTCATCCTTCACCTTGATGAAATTTATTTTATCACCATGTATAACACAAGTGAACCGTTCTACGACCTATGATTATATTCGGCTGATGAAACATTTGTATCACCCTGTATTTCAAAACTAATCGTCATGTGATCTACCCCATTTTACACCGTAAAACATTTGTCCCAATTTTTTTTATATAATGTATATACCATGTATCATAGGAGTGGAACGATCTAAGACATACGTCATGAAACATCCATTTCTAAAATGTTGCAATATAAATTTGACTCCTCTCTTATTTTAATGCAATTTATTTTATCACTCTGTATCTCAGAAGTGGGAATTTCTACGACCTATGACTTCATGTTCTGAAACATTTATATCCCATCAATTATGTTGATAAAAGTTATTTCCTCAACTTGTGAAAAAGTGAAATGATATCTGACCTACGTCTTTACGTGTCGTGAATCATTTTTATACAAATTTAACCCGTTTTAAATAGCAAAAAAATTTGTAAATCGCCATGTGTGTCAGTAGTGAAATGTTCTACGACTCACGTCCTAATACGTCGTGAAGAATTCATTCCTAAAGATTTTCATACAAACTTGAGTCACCCTTTAATCTTGATAAAATTTATATCATCGCCACGTAAAATTTTCCAAACAGATTTGATTGATTCTTTATTTCGATGAAACATTTGCCGTCACCCTGTACTTCAAAAATGACACGTTCTACGACCTACGTTCTCGTACGTCGTGAAATATTTGCTACAAATAGTTTTCTATATAAATTTGAAACTCTCTTCACCTTAACCAAATGTTTTCCTCTACCGCGTAACTTACAAGTGGCACGTTCTACGACCTACGTCCTCATACAGAAAATTTTCTGTACAAAGTCGACTCATGTTTTAATGAAATTTATTTCATCACCCAGTATCTCAGCGGTGGGACTTTCTACGACCTACGTCGTCATATGCCGTGACAAATTCATTTTATCACCCGGTATGTCGGAAGTGAAACGTTCTACGACCTACGAGTTCATTTCACTTCAAGAATTTATTCCTATAATCCTCCTAAAGTCGACGCGTCGTATATGTTAATACGATTTATTTTATCGCTCTGTATCTCAGAAGTGAGATGTGCTGCGACCTACGTCCTCATACGTCGTGCAACGTTTCTCTATATAACGCCGACACCTCCTTCGCCTTAATAAAATATATTTCACTACCACGTATTTTAAGAGCGAAATTATTCACGACGTACGTCCTCACATATCCTGAAACATTTATTTCTAGAGCATTAATTTAAAAATATATTTTCAGCCACGACTCTCACTGGTCGGGACTCTTGCAATCGACTCCCATTGGCCGATACTCCCTATCATTCAATCACAGACATACGTTTTTTCCATTGAGTGTCTATCGCCTTGACAATTATTTTTAAGAGGTTTTGTTACGTACCTTCATTAAAATCAGATCTGTAGCACATTAGGCACCTTATTTATTTATTTATTTATTTATATATTTACCGTCTAATCTCTTGTAATAAATTGCAGCAACTACAAAATATAAGTTTACCCGTTAATTGTACGCTACAAGGGGATATCCTGGGGCGATTTATTAGAGTAATACGTTATACTAAATCTGGCTGAGCGCTTATCTCCTGCACTATTTCTGGATTAATATTATAGCAAAGAAAGACGAATTAGTCTGAATAAAATATGTAATATGTAACAATAGACGTTTCCTCTACGAGACGCCATTAATATCGAACTATACGTGAAGTAAACAGGAAAACCGAAACTTATTCGCTCTATCGAGTATGGAAAAGTTGCCTCAAAATCGACGAGGAAAATTGTAAGTACGTCACAATAATATCTAATTACAAAATCGAGTCGACACCAATTATCGAACTACCGATTTGGAAACAAAACACCACGCGAGTAACTCTTTACCAATCAAGCTTCTCCCCAATATCACAACCCCTATTGTCGACATATCAATTCCCATAGAACCACCCCCCTCATTTCCACCCCCCAAAACCTCCCTTACTGTTCGTTATTGTTATTCAACCGGAGAATATGTTAATAATAATCTAGATGGAAATTCAGAGGGTGATGTAGTTTAAGTTAACTTAGCTAGGCTTGCTAACTGTAGATCTCTGAGATATCAACCCCCTGGACTCTCCTCTCCCCCCCCCATTTTGGGGGAGCTGTATCGATCGAAGGGGATGAGGTGGGGGAGAGGAGTTTCGATCGAAATTTTAAGTGGAAATGGGGGAAACGGTTGATTCCTTTGTGGTGGTTGTAATGGGTGTATTAAAGAGTAGGGGGGGAGTGAAATTTTTAAGGATTTCGAATTTAAAATCTAGGTGAAAAGGGAAAATTTTGTGTTCGAAAAATTCCCAATTGAACTCTAAACGCTTACATATTTTGAATTGTTCCTTTCTAACTGATTTTTCAAAAAAAAAAACCACTTTAGTTACGTTTGTGCATCGAATAAATTTTACTAAAATCGCGGGCATTTGTGGGGGTGAAAACTACCCCTCATTACAAAAAAATCCAAAATGCAAATAACTAAGCAGTTTATAGGTGGAAAACCTGTTTAATTGAATACAATAAAAATCCCTTTTCGTTTTGGAATGTAATTTTAACGTTTCATCCCTTAAAACAATCCATTGGACCAAAGTTAAAAAATCTATCTTGTTATTTGAAAAAAATAGTAAGTTTCAGTTAGGAATAAATTTTTTTAACCTAACTGAAAATAGTCAATAAAAATTTCAGTTTTACATCCAACAGACTAAAAATTTGGAATCAAGTGCTTACAAAAATTTTTCTAAGACATTTTGATTACGTTTGAAGCTAACTAAATTTGACTGTAAAACGCTAAAACGTTTGAACTGTTTTGCAGTTAAATGTAGACAAGTCAAATTTAATTACAAATTTGAAAATAGTCTAGAGCTCAAAATTTTAGAAGAAGCTATAAAGAAAATTTGTTTTTTTTTTTTAAATTCTAGCACAATTGAATAAATCCATACCCTACAACTGCAAAAGAATTTCTTGACGTTACATAAATGTGGTAAATTTAAATTTTTCAAAAATTCGCTTTCGAAGAAATGTCAAATTTAACTGAAAACGGCTAGAAACATAGTTTTTAACTGATTCCAAAAAAATCTTGATTGGTCCACTGGACTAGATATGAATTGTTTTTTGCTTTGGAATGGATTTGAAAAAAATCTCTTTTATTTAACAAAAAAAAAATATTTTCTTTACATGCAAGTAACATTACGAAAAAACCTTTAAGTTATATTTGAATAAATTTAATTGAACTGAACACCGATAATTATTTACAATTTCTGTCTTCAATTGAGTCACTAATTAAATTTTATCCTGAATTTTGAGTTATTTTCACAGTTCACTCTAAGGAATTAACGCTGGTTGTTAATGTTTATTTAACTAGGTTTAAATAGCTTGAATTTTTCCTTCAAAAAGGCTAGTTTGAAAATGTTTGTTCCCAATTAAAATTCCAAAAACAAAAAAATGTGTTATGTTGAATAAATCTTGAAATTCGTCAGGTTTTGAAAAATAAACCAAAAAATAACTGAAAACATTAAAAAGGTTGATTTTTTTTTGAAAAAAATTCCAATGTTCAATGCAGAAATTTCTACATGTGCCCACTGATGCAATTTACTCCATTAGTAATTAACATTTCAGCCATTTTCAACAATTTGAGTATAATTCCCATTATTATGTGTATTATATGCATTTCTAATGGATTTTAATTATATACCGTAAAACTGGTAATTTCAATTTCAATCAAATCAAATACGTATTTATGGTAATAACTACAAACGCAATTACAATTTATTGGTATCGATAGTAAACTTGCCAATTACTAACCAATACATAAATTAATATGTAATTACCAGGATAAAACGTAACAAAGTAATTTTAATAACAATATTACTTACGTCGTTAACTACAAACGCTTGTATTGGATTTTAGTACACTCTCTCCAGAATCAATTAGTAAAGCAATAAAGCAAAAAAGACGGCTGCTTAACCGTCCGTTCATTCCAAGTGCTCCCACTCTCGTGTTGTAAAAACAAATTATTTAACTATCTCCACTAATGCAATAATTCCCTTATTACCCGAATCGGTCACCACCTCCACGTCCCTAGGGAAATTCCCCCCTCCCCCTACAACCTTTTTCTCCCCGACTTTCGGGAGGAAATCCTAATCGTCGAGTGTACCTAATCATGACGGGATGAGTCGGCTTAAATAACATTGACAAGGGTCAAATCTATTCAGGAACGAGCCTCCCCCTCCCCGGAGAGGACGAGGAGAAGTGGATTAAGGGGGTCGGTCCACCCCTATGGCGGGCGTCTAAGGGCGGCGATAAACACTTTTTTAGACGGCGGAGGGGGAGTTCATCGCCGGGATAAGGAGTGTATCGGGACAAAGGAAGGGAATTAATGTTGAACTAGAGGTAAAATGAAAATTGGGCAAATGTAGTTTGTCGATTTAAGGGCTAGTTGACGTGAGAACTTAGGGACATGATGCTACAAATAATTAAGACCCTAAAGTTTGATATTACTGCAGATCGGAATATTGAGTATTAAACGTACGGTTTCCACTGCTACAACAAAATCCTTATGGTCCCTAAACCTTGTTTATAAAATTAATGCAAACAGGGCATGTCCCTTTAAGGGCTAGTCGATACATAGTTTGGAGGTTATGTGAAAAAAATATCTTTGACCATAAATTTCATTTTAAAAAGTTTTAGATTTAGTGCTAAGGGATTTTAGGGATGGTGCAATGGAGGTTTTGGGTATATAATTAGGGTGACCTAACCCTAAATAATCATTGAGAGTCAACAACCTAGGATGTTATTCAATAATTAGTGGACATGCTATGGTTTCGCTAACAAAACCCTAGATTCAGAGAATTCAGGGTTATTAACCCTAAACCATCATCGAGGGTCTACCGTTTAGAAAGGGTCTTCCCCACATACATAATGGGATTTAGGGTAGATATTCTCGAAACCCTGGAGTCCCTTTTATTCGATTTCTTGATTGAGGGAATTTAGGGTTAGTAACGACCATCTTCACTTATGATTAGGATAAATGGACCACATTTTAACTACAGGTATATGAAAATTCTTGGACAGTGATGGAAGAATTTGGGGTTTAGAGATCTAAGGTAGAAATCTCTAAAATTTCAAAGACGTTCAGCAATAGAGGCTGAAACAACGAGAGTTTCACTCGCACTGTGTTTAGTAAATTAACGAAATTAGGGTCCATTGAGTTATTATTTCTACTGTATTTCTGAGCATAAACTTCCCTTAAAAACTTTTCGGTTTAATGTGGAGAGATGTTAGAACTGGGTATTAAAAGTTTAGGGTATATATTAAAGCCCAGCTTAAATAATCCTTCATTTGAGGAATTTAGGGTCAATAACGACCATATTTTGGGGTCCAAAACCTAGTAAGTGCCTACTTGGCTTCCAGTGGTATACTTGACACACATTTTAAGTACACTTTTATGACTGTTTAGGGCAGCGATGGAAGGGTATGGCAAGGGTAGGGAGGGAAGGGTGTGCAAAATAGGGCGTAGAATAATGTAAACCTAAACATGCGAGTTATCAACGTAATAAAATACTGTAGACCACAAATGGTGTAAAGTAAATTCACAAGATAGGGTCCCTTGGTATAAGGACTAGTCGATATAGGGTCTTGGGGGTACGTGTGACAATTGATCCTATTTGGACTTACCTACGAGGGATACTCAGGGAATTTATGGTGGTCATCATGTTGAGTACATACGCTGGACATCCCTAAAGCACCGTTTACAGGATTCATGACAGTAAATTTAGGGACATTTTTGAGGGTCAACAGTGTAGAAAAGGCGCTTAAACCATGGTCAGGTAAATTTTATGGAACTTTGGAAAAAACCCACAAAACTTGGGGCCTTCAAAGGAACAAATCCATCAGGTCCTTAAACACTGTTAAGTAAACTAATTGAGTAATAGTTTCTCGACTTAAGGGTCAGCTTACATGTGGGTTTAAGGGTATGTGAGGTAAACACTGTTGACCCTAAATTTTCGCTAAAGAAAGTTGTGGGCTACCATGCAGCGATTTAAATTTATTACATTAAAGAATTTGGGGTATTTATATTTGTGAAGTCTTAAAATTCCCATTTATAAGATTCATAATAGGGAATTTAGGGTCAATAATCACCGCCTTCGAGAACCTATAGCCTGAGTCTGGCTAAAAGCTCGCTCAGCTTAACCGACACTAAAAGCTCGTATAACAACATGGGAAACTTTCAATTAAAACCAGGAAAGGTTTATTTAATCATATGGAATATCCCCCACAACGAACTTTCTAACCCTATCTTTATACTAAGCAACGTATTACTTTAGTACAAAGCGTTGAACTTTACTTAACTCGTAGACAAAGTTCGATAAACGTTGCCAGTAAAGTTAGCTCCTATTGGACCTAAACGAGATTGTTTGTGCAGAAAATACGTGTTGCATATCATGAATTCAGGGGTTTTCAGGAGTAACGAAACGTCTTGAAACTCTTTTCAGTCGAAACGTCCGTCGCAGCACAAGCGATTAGGCCAAAAACGTCTTTAAGGAAGGGTTAAAACCCTCTTTCTTGTCCCTTTTAGAGTTTAGACCCTGCCGATGGCATTCAAAGCGCGGAAAGCGAATCCATCACGCGAAACTACGTCCCCCACGACTTTCGCAGGGGCAGGGAAGTTCCGCAAGAAAACCGACCCGATTAAACGCGGCAAAGAATAAATGGACTATGAGAACCGACGTTATGAATATCTATTCGGCTAGTTTTCGATCCCTCGAGGCGTAGAAGTTATAAGTTATTCAAGTACGTATGGAGCGTATCTTGAATTAGCCTGAATACAATTTTTACTCGTTTCGTACACTTTAATCTGGCCGAGGGAACAAACGATGGAGGTGAAGTTAATAATATATTCAAAGCAAACGAAATTTGCATAACGCGCGACTATAATGATAATAACAATAACGATTGGTTTAATTGGGGAAATTTCCGCGCCTTCGGCTCGTGAAATCGCTGTAACGGAATTAGGGAAAACATCCCCGCCCCTTCCTAATTACCCCCCCCCCTCCCGGCTCTGGCATTTTCTATTTAAAAAAACTTTCCCGGTTATCTCTGCAGAACTGCCAATAAGTCGGCGAGAGGGCCATAAATTTCCGAATCGCGGCCTAATAAAAGACGTGTAAAAAGAGGGGGAGATAAAAACCGCCGAAGGGTTCCACTTCCGGAGGCGCCACGGAGTCCCTTTTTTATGGACGTACGCGTACGCACGCACGCGCTTGCGTGTACGTCAGTCGACACTTATTTTCAATTTGCATACGTACAATGTGTGATCGGGAAAGGCGTAAAAGTGTGAAGAGGTCGCGTTCATCGTTCGGGGCTTTGTTGAGATATGACGTTTATCGTTTTAAAATACATGCTGAGGCTGATAGCAATACAAATGGCACTTTTCTGATTTAATTCTGCAGTGATTCTGGTCCTAACTCGACCTTAAAGCAAAAGTGCCACGAATTTTTCGAGGGTTCTATTGGCGCCATTTTGAATAATCAAATATCCTAAAGGACTTCGATATAATCTTTAAAATATACCTTCTTTCCTGATTCTAGCATTAACACTATTGACTTAAGCCTAAGGTATAGTATTCAAGGATTTCACCCTCCGATAGGCTCCATTTTGATTCATTTATGCAGTAAGTCGAACTCATATTTGTGCTAACGTTTCGAGTAAATATCAATAAAACTTTATTACGACTTCAAATGTCGCCATTTTGATTCCATTTCCAAAATGGTTCCATTTTGAATAAGGAAATGTCGCAGGGTTCACCGATATACTATTCAAAGATTTTAGCCTCTAATAGGCTGCATTTTGATCTAACCCCGCAAAAAGTAGAGAGCATGTACATAGCGACGTTTTGAGTGAATCTCCTTCAAATATTCTTAACACTAAAGTCGCCATTTTGATTCCGGTCTAATGCAACTATTTCCAAAACGGCGCCACTTATAATAAAGAAATATGGTAGAGATCACTGAAATTCAATGATTTTACCTTCTAATAGGCTCCATTTTGGTTCAATTCTACAGTAAGCGGAACTCATATTTGTGACAACGTTATGAGCAAATATCCCTCAAATTTTATTCGTAGCACATAAGTCGCCATTTTGATTCCAGACTAATGCAACCATTTCCAAAATGACGTCATTTTTAATAAAGAAATATGGTAGAAATCATCGAGATTCAAAGATTTTACTCCATAATACACTCCATTTTGATTCACTTCTGCAGTTATTCGAGCTCATATATGTGACAATATTCTGAGTGAATAACCCTCAAATGTTATTATCAGTTCAAAAGTCGCCATTTTGATTCTATACCATTTCCAAAATGGCGCCTTTATAAATAAAGAATTGTAGAGATCATCCACATAGTATTCAAAGATGTAAGCCCCTAATAGGCTCCATTTTGATTTAAATCTGCAGTAGTTAGAGCGCATGTACGTAGCGACGATTTCAATAAACATCCCTCAAATTTTTTCTTAGCACAAATGTCACCATTTTGATTCCAGTCTAATGCAACCGTTTCCAAAATGGCGCCATTTTGAGTAAAGAAATATCGTAGAGATCACCGATATAGTATTCAAAGATTCTAGTCTCTAATAGGCTCCACTTTGATTCACTTCTGAAGAAAGTTGAGCTCATATGTGCGAAGGTGTTGAGTAAATATCCCTGAAATGTTAGCTTAGGATAGTTCAAAAATCGCCATTTTGATTCTTGACTAACGTAACCATTTCCAAAATGGCGCCTTCTTGCATAATGAAATATCATATAGATCACCAATATAGTACTCAAGGCTTTTGGCCTCTAATAGGCTCTCTTTTGACTAAGTCGAGCTCATATTTGTGGCAACATTTTGAGTAAATATCTCTCAAATATTATTAGCAGTTCAAGAGTCGCCATTTTGATTCCTGACGCAAAAATTTCCAAAATGACGCCATTTTGAGTAAGGAAATACCGCAGTGGTCATCGATATAGAATTCAAAGATGCTAGCTTCTAATAGACTCCATTTTGATTTACCTCAGGGGTAAGTAGAGATTCCTCCACAATTCCTAGTTAACATACAAAATGTCTATTTCAACTCCCCTTTTTATTTATGGATAATACACCAGAACAGAATGGGGTAGTTAAGCACAGGAACGGTTTGCACCTAGCGTTACGAGTCGCGCGTATCATGATACAGTAGGCAGTAAAAAATGAAGAAAACGGGCAAATACGTGTGTAATATAATAATTAATTGAATAGATATCGTGTTTAAAAAAATTCAATATTAAGAGGATTCAAAGTGCAAGGGTGTTGCCCTTTATTTACGTACCATTCTCATGTGATAAAGCTAGTAAAAATAATTTTCTAATAATAAAAAGGGGTTTTTCGACGTTACCACCTTCTGAGAGTTATCCAGAGAAAGGGATATTGGGAGGAGATACGGGAGTGAGCCGGGGCACTGCGCCTTTCACGCTTTCCTACGATTTATACTTGAGCCGACACTTGTTCAACACGGCCCCGCCTAAGCCTGCCTCCTCCCAGATCTCGCACGGGAGTCCCCCTTTTCGGGTATATCTCGCCTTATCTACCTTCCCGAAAGGGGGAAGAGACAATCGCACCTGGCCCCGACTCTCACAAATCACCTTAATTACTTCTGATAACAAACACGACGCCGGTCTCCTCTCTCCTCCTCCTCCTCCTCTAATGAATCCTATGATGAAATTTTCTAATTGTTTTCGGGACAGCTCGCTATTAAGCCGTTTATGTGCCGTTTTAATGAGAGAGGAGAGGCGATCCTTCGAGGATGTGTTATATGTATGTGTGTGTCTCTCTGCTGTTTTCTTTCATTAACGCGGAGTTTATCAAGTTTGTGAATTGGCGGAGACGTCCGGATTATAAAAGGGGACGCCCGCTCGAGCGAAATACGAGCGGAAATAAGGAGGGAGGAAAAAATAATAATGACGACGACGGTACACTAGGTTAGACAGGAAAACTTGCGCGAGGAACGGTTTAATTAAAGGAGACTTCACATGTTTACTCACTTCGACGCCACGGGAAGCCCGTATTATTTTAATTCTATTAGTTACTCAAATAGGGAACCTTTAAAAATTCAAATAGGAATGGATTCCCAAAGCATCAGCTCCATCACATTATCCTGATTATCTTAAGACCTATGAGGTTAAAATTTGTGAAAATCATGCGAGAATAACCGACGGATTTCAAGAACATTAGCGAATTTCCCGATCTCTAAGAATTCAGATTGCGCATTTTCCGTATCTTTAGGAGTAAAATCAATCGAGAAAACCGTATATGATCCTAAGTCGAATCACGTATTTTCCGCAGTACTGCACTCGAGGGAGGACTGAGTAATAGATTCAAAGTAGAGTTAGTGAAAGTGCGAATTTTCCGACCTTCGCGAATTGAGATCGCGCATTTTCCGACCCTATCGTGTCGTTAGGAGCGATATCAATCGAGAAAACCATATATTATTGGAAATTGAATCACGCTTTTTCCGCAGTACTGTACTCGAGAAAGATCGAGTGATAGATTCAAAACAAAGCTAATGAAAGAGCGAATTTTCCGACCTTCGCGAATTGAGATAGCGCATTTTCCGACCCTACCGTGTCGTTAGGAGCAAAATCAATCGAAAAAACCGTATATTATCGGATATTGAATCACGCTTTTTCCGCAGTACTGTACTCGAGGGAGACCGAGTGATAGATTCAACACAGAGCTAATGAAAGCGCGAATTTTCCGATCTTCGCGAATTGAGATCGCGCATTTTCCGACCCTACCGTGTCGTTAGGAGCGAAATCAATCGAGAAAACCGTATATTATTGGAAATTGAATCACGCTTTTTCCGCAGTACTGTACTCGAGAAAGACCGAGTGATAGATTCAAAACAAAGCTAATGAAAGAGCGAATTTTCCGACCTTCGCGAATTGAGATAGCGCATTTTCCGACCCTACCGTGTCGTTAGGAGCAAAATCAATCGAAAAAACCGTATATTATCGGATATTGAATCACGCTTTTTCCGCAGTACTGTACTCGAGGGAGACCGAGTGATAGATTCAACACAGAGCTAATGAAAGCGCGAATTTTCCGATCTTCGCGAATTGAGATCGCGCATTTTCCGACCCTACCGTGTCGTTAGGAGCGAAATCAATCGAGAAAACCGTATATTATTGGAAATTGAATCACGCTTTTTCCGCAGTACTGTACTCGAGAAAGACCGAGTGATAGATTCAAAACAAAGCTAATGAAAGAGCGAATTTTCCGACCTTCGCGAATTGAGATAGCGCATTTTCCGACCCTACCGTGTCGTTAGGAGCAAAATCAATCGAAAAAACCGTATATTATCGGATATTGAATCACGCTTTTTCCGCAGTACTGTACTCGAGGGAGACCGAGTGATAGATTCAACACAGAGCTAATGAAAGCGCGAATTTTCCGATCTTCGCGAATTGAGATCGCGCATTTTCCGACCCTACCGTGTCGTTAGGAGCGAAATCAATCGAGAAAACCGTATATTATTGGAAATTGAATCACGCTTTTTCCGCAGTACTGTACTCGAGAAAGACCGAGTGATAGATTCAAAACAAAGCTAATGAAAGAGCGAATTTTCCGACCTTCGCGTATTGAGATCGCGCATTTTCCGCCGCACTATCTTCGCAGGGGTTACTATGAGCTGTACTATATTTCCAGTACGTATTATTAATAACTGCTACCATTTTGGTTTCATGTTTCATCTGAAAAATGAAATATTTTGCAAACATAAAACTGCCGTTTTTACAATTTTGGGGCTTTTTCATATCATCGCTTCCGCATTAACCGAACTAAACTTTCAAATGAAAACTACAACGGTCCAATGAACAGTGAAGCCTTAAATGACGTTGATCACTCTTAGGAAATCAAATAGGAAGCAGTTATTTCTAATTATGACTTTTCATGTAAGCTCTCTTTACCTGTTTTTGATGCGTAAATACCTCATAAGTAAAATACCCAAACGTCTTTGCACGTGGAATACAAAGGGAGCAGTGTGGAACTTCCTTGGAAGCTTACCTGAAACAAAGGAATCATATTAGAATCATACTGAACATCCTAAGGCAGCTTAAAGTACGTAAAGTCTATTGGACAACACTAATACTGTAATGGGTACGTGAAACCCAATAACAAAACCACCCATAACAAAGCAAATAGGAAATGAAAGCAAGAATCACGATCGCATTTTCCGACTCTGCTAAATAAACTTAGTAAGCAATACGGTGACATTCGTTCCTACATACCTCGAGCTTTACATTAGTTATGGATTATTATTGTCATAGCATAATAAGGACTATAGAGAAATCCCCGAAACCTTACATGATTCGATTCCCCCACCGGAGGAATCCCTTAAGCTCGACTATTCACAGGCATACGGTAACTAAGAGAGGGAAAAACGTTTAAAGCCGCGCTTTACTTATCCACTATTCCAGTACATCGGCGGACGTGTTCCGAAGTTCAATAAGGGCATGGTTTATGGGTGGGAGATAAACGAACGGATTCATCGGAATACGGAAGGGTTCGGGTACGTACGTACGCGGGCGACGACAAAACGGGTTTATAAACGTATTTGTAAACTTATTATCCTACGTATACTACACTTGGTGTAAGTACATTTACATGGCGATATCAATCCCTTTTTCTCCGGGGTGTTTACTGATTGTAATCCGGATTGTATTGTTGGTTGCCTTCATAGTGGGGCACGAGGTATTTTAAACCGTTTCTACTCGGTTATGTTGATGACCCTAACACCAGTTTCGATTACGTTAACGCCCATGGTTTAATACGTTACAACCTCTGTACTATTCGTTATTTTTCCTCACAAGGTATCCATGCTTTGCTTATATTTGAATAGATAGAGCGTCGTGCGCGGATAGATTCAAAAGTGTCACCTTACCCCTCCTCGTTAGCTGAACGGCTAAACACCGTCGCAATTTGTCTTCCGCGCCATCAAAGAGCAATTTCTCGTCTTCCCCAGTCTGGTGTAAAATTCCCTCGGAAAACAACCCATCAACTGCGAAACAAAATATCGCCTCTCCTTCCCCCTCCCCACACCCACCGCCTATAATATTTCAAGAGGCTGGTAGCGGAGCGAGAAAGGGAGAAGCCGAGGAGGAGAGATTTCCTTCAGATGCATTTAGTACTTAATTGTTCCGGAGTGGATGTAAAGCGCTCTCTCCTTCTCTCTTCTCCTGCTCCTCTTCCCTTCGAAGTGCTGAATAGTTATTCCAGGCGGGAGGGGGCGCTCCAATTTATGCCTGACTTGGCGTAATGGCGTTTCGACCGTCATCCCTGTTAACATCGCCGTTCGGTCGCCAACAGATTACGAATGGATTGATACTAACTACACTCGACGCTACTGAGCGTCGCGGCGCTTGTTACCTTCCTCGTTTCGATTTAGGAATTAATGTACAGCGAGAGATCGAAAACTGGCAAGGAACGGGAAAATCACAACAGTGTCAAGCGCTATGCAGTAAGCGAGCGCAGGACTGAGGATTTTATCACACAAGGTGTCACGAATTTTGAGATTTCTAAGTCTAGGGAATAACACCCTTGATCTTCAACGGATTCAATAGGGTTGCACCTTCACCTCGTGGAGCCTACTTCTTCCCCTTTCTTTATCGACCCTCCTTTTCCTCTGACCCTTCTTACAAGACGAGGAAATTTGAGAAAATTTGATACCAGCTGAAGGTAAATGGAAGTCCTATAGATTGAGTAGAGGTGCACACAACATCTATAGTTTCAGGAAGAGATCGGCAGTTAAGTGAAATATTCCAGAAAGAAAACTGTGCAAGGCATTAATTTTCATTGATGAACTCAGTGATCGGCAGTTAAGTGAAATAATCCCGAAACAGAATCGCCTCAAAATGTCCATACGTAAATTAATGTAGTACAATTAGTAGTTAGAAATGTATATTATTTAAATGCTAAAGTAACCGTGATTTACGTAAAACAGTGCAACATATTTGTTTTCATATTTGTTAAGTGAAATAATTTCGAAAGAGAAGCGCCTCAAAGTGTCCACACACAAATTAATGTAGTGTAATTAGTTAGGTGTATATTATTAAGACACTAAAGTAGCTGCGATTTACTTAAAACAGTGCAACATATCAGTTTTCAGCGATGAACTCGGTGATCGGCAGTTAAGTGAAATAATTTCGCAAGAGAAACGCCTCAAAGTGTCCACACACAAATTAATATAGTGTAATTAGTTAGGGGTATATACTATTTAGATGCTAAAGTAACTGTGCTTTAGGCAGAACAGTGCAACATATTAGTTTTCATTGATGAATTCAGTGATCGGCAGCTCAGTGAAATATTATCGAAAGCTAAGCGCTTCAAAGTCTTCACACATAGATTAACGTAGTGTAATTAGTTAGATGCTAGTGTAGCTGAATTTTATTTAGCAGAACTGTGCAACATATTAGTTTTCAGCGATTCGTTCAGTTAAGTTAATCCCGAAAGAGAAGTGCTGCTAAGTGTTGACACATACATTAATGTAGTATAATTTTAATGTAATTCTATACTTATCGACCAGTTCCTCCGTTATTAACCCCTATTTAAGGGAGAATATAATACTAGGAGGGGAATATCTGAGAAAATAGGGAGAAGTGAACGGGAGAACGAGGGAGGGTAAATATCAATAAGTCTGCGAAACAGGTACGCATTGCGAGGCGTATAATGGAGAACTAATATATTCCTTTCAATCTAATCTGAAAGGCATCCCCGTCTAGGAGAAAGGGGGGGCGAAGGGAGCGAAACGGGGGTCCTCGATAGGGAAAAAATCCGACCGCGAGAACTTTTAATCCAATAATTTAGGGTCTCAGGTTCTCCCTCTCTCCTTCTACCTCACGTTTTATTTTTCTCTTCCCTCTCCTTCCGCCCCCCCTCGTCCCCTCACCCTCGCTCCCTTTTTAATTCGCCTTTCGGCATTCCGGGGGCCGCTCAATAATTCAATTTCGATTCGCTAAAGATTTATATTCGGCTTAATTTCTTTGAATGTCTGCACTTTTTCAATAACCGGTGGTACGGGAGGAGGTGTGTGGGGGGGGGGGGGAGGGGAGAGGGGGTTATGTTAATGGGAGATCTTCGGGGATTAGGCGGCGGATTGGGCTGCTACGGTTATCTTTTAATTAAAATTTCGAAATTCTTATTTATTTGTTTATGTCGTTACCGTGGGAGGATTAAATTCGATAAGGCCGGTGCGAAAAATGTTTTTTCCTCGAGTTGATTAAATTTTTAAACTCCTAATCTTAGTTTTTTTAATTGCCTTTGGCGTTGGCCCTCTGGATGTCAGTGCTACGCACCTTCTGAGCGTTAGTCAAATCTCCCCCCCCCCCCAGCATAAATCCCTTAAACCAGGATATCTTCACTGGAACTGACTAATGTGTTACAAAAATACCTACTGTCGGTGTAGTGGTGATCCTACGCTATTACAAGATATCGAAACATCCTGGAATAAAACACAATCTCCATTCAAAAAAGGATTTTTGAAAAAAATCCCTATGCTTTTCCCTTTGTATAAAGGTAACAAGGAATTTGAAGTTTGTATGAAAAATACTTAAAAATACCGTTTGAGTATAATTTTAAAGCGTTAAAACCTTAAAGGTGAATTAAATTGATACATTCTCCAACGATTGATAAAAAAATTCCAATTTTTTTCTTCCCAAAGAAAAATTCTCAATTTTTCTAATTGAATTTATTAGACGTTGAGCTCCAATAATACTCCTTTACTGTGAAGGCAACGATACGTTAGTAATATATCCTCTCTATAGGATAAGGGCCGCCACGTTTCACCTGCTTTTATATGTGAAATAGTATACTGAGGGTAGGCGACCGGTTGAACCGTCAGGAACTAAAAACTTCACTACTCATTAGCACTGCCATTCATGAGGTATTAATCACATCTAAAGCATTACTATAGAATTCTAGTGTCATTTTTATTCCAGCTGAAACGTAAAGCTCCCCATTTTCCACAGCTGGCGTTCGAGCGTAACTTCGTCCAAAAAGTATCAAACAAGCGACTCGATTAGTCAGCAATTGCGATCTTTTTTCGAATAAAATTTCCCGATCCGTCTGCCGACAATGGGACGCTGCGAGCGCGCAATTTAATGTACATCGACGATTCTCTATTACCGTCGTCCCTTCGATTCGCCACTGGTTATAGTGAGTCTCGTTCTATAATGGAAAAGTCCGGGGCTTCGTCTACTACTTTATCTCCTATGGCTGCGCCGGTTAAGTAGACGTTTTCCGTTAAGGACGGAGACAATGGCGAGAGGATTGGACCGTAATGTAAGTTTAGCACAACAAGTGTGAAATTCCCAAGTTTCTACTTTACTGTAAACCTCTCATTCCCCACGTTTTCGTCATCAGGAGGAAGCTTTAAGTGCGTACAACCGTTTACTGAAGAAATCTTACCAAGAGGGCGAACGAATAGGGATACGTGTTACGCATTTTTGCTCCAGCTCGATCTAGCGCCGCCTCTGTGTCAGAACAGCAAGCTTGGGTCCACTAAGTTTACAGGTTTCTGAAGGGGTTTAGTTGGCGAAATGTCGCCATGAGAAAATTTGAGAAATTTTAATTTAGGTGCATAAAAGGAGACTTTTTTGAGAATATGTCATTTCGAAATTTTGAGTGTTGACTTGTGCGTATTATAGTCTATGGTTCATAATGTATATTTTCGATTTATCTCAACTTTTCACATGAATCGGCAACGTTGGCGACATTTCACCCTTCAGAAACTTCTAAATACTCTTCAAAACTTAGTGGAACCGAGCTTACTCTTCTGACACAGAGGCGGCGTTAGGTCGAGCTGGAACAACAACGCGTAACATGTATCCCCATTCGGTTGCGATCCTTGGTAAAATTTATGCAATCAACGGTACAACGCAGTTCTTAAATACACTTGAATGTTTTCAGCGCATGTAGAGTCATAAAGAAAACCACTGCGCAGGAGTAAAAGTGATTTTTCACCCATTTTCCCATTTCGCACATCCTAACACCCACCCTTCCCTTCCCACCCAATTCATCACATCTTGAGATGAACCTTTAAGGCTTTTCGTTTAAGAGCGAAAGGATTTTCATCCCCTTTTTCAACCCCAAAGGTAGGTTTGAGAGAAAAATGCAAGAGAAGGTAATTGCAGGAGGGGGTACGTAGAAGAAATTTTATTTTTACATATATCCTGTATCTATGTAAAAAGATAATGAACGAGTGGTGAAAACAGAGCTAAACTAAGGAATAGTATGCTTAAAAGCTACCTGAGGAATGAACGATTCACGATATTAAGTGAAAATATTTTATTTTCAGGTTTAAACGCCTTTTAAGGGTGGCTTTGAATTTAGTTTGATTTGAAAAGACCAGGAGAAATTCCTGAAATTCCCAGAAACTCCCCCCAGCTCCTAACCGAAACTTCTCCCCTTCCCCTCTCCACCCGAATAACACACATCATCCCTAACACTTCCACTATGGATAAACAAACGGGCCCGGAGAAACATCCCCAGGCCAGTTCCACCCCCGTAAACATATATACACAACACATGTACGTCTGTAATGTATGTATACACATATAAGTACGATGATTATGATATACGCGTACATACGTAAACTAAGTTGCCGCAGGTCTGACGGAGATAGTTTCTTGTTCCGAGGGGCGTTGTTGTAGCAAAATTCCGTTTATTTGCTTGAGAATTTACGGGAAACGTTGAAATGTTATCAGATGCGATACGGAGGGAAAATTGTTTGGTTGCACACTTTTCAACGGTCAAACTACTAAAATTTAAAGAAAATCAAAAGTTACGATAGCCATAACGAAGGTGTCCTTACTTAAACGAGGAAAATGAAGAAGAAAGATCAGCGTTAAAACAACACACCCTCCTGTAGATTAATAGCGAGCCCTTCAGAACGGAAAAACTTTTATTTTAGCCCAAAACCGCATACATGAATGGCCTTCTACATTTAATTCCAAACGAATTATTGCAAGGTGATCGTTGAATCGAGCAGGTGGAAGGATGATACGTGGTCGGTCAGCGAAAAATCTTGCGATCGTTCGTTGGTCACCAAACAGGGAATTTAGACAGGTCTTTTACAGTTATTCGCAGGGCTGTCTGGGAAATTTATAATCCGAAAGCTAGAGGGGTGTGTAGGGCTCCTATAGCCTGAAGGAACTCCTCGTTGGTCAAGCGATTAACTGCGGCCAATGAGAGGACTATTGCAGCCCTTAAGATCTTAGAGCTACCCTTCTGATCGTAGAGGAGAAGCAACAGCCAAGTGAGTTCCTATAGAACTGCGCTCCTTTAAGTTCATTTATCATTAGTATCAAGTAGAGGAGAGGAGAGGCAGATCAGCTCAAGTTCCTAAGCTGTAAGCGTTCCTACAT
Source organism: Cryptocephalus primarius (assembly GCA_963576515.1). Classification (NCBI taxonomy): domain Eukaryota; kingdom Metazoa; phylum Arthropoda; class Insecta; order Coleoptera; family Chrysomelidae; genus Cryptocephalus; species Cryptocephalus primarius. Next base: position 6,737,745 of record OY754953.1, read on the forward strand.
AACTGGAAAGCTGTAAGCACGAAACAGCTTATCTTAGTGGTCTTTACATTTCATTTCCAACGAATTATTGCAAGGGGATCGTTGAATCGAGCAGGTGGAAGGATGATCCGTGGTAGGTCAGCGAAAAAGCTAACCATCGTTCGTTGGTCACGAAACAGGGAATTTTAGAGAGATTGCGAACAGTCGTTCACAGGATTGTTTGGGAAATTCATAATCCGAAAGCTGGGGGGTGTAGGGCTCCTAAAATCTGAAGGAACGCCTGGATAGTCAAGCTGGTAATGAGGCGAATAAGACGACCACTACGTCCGTTAAGACAACCTTTCTGACCCCAGAGGAGAAGCAGCAAAAAATGACAGTTTCTATAGGACTGCGCTCTCTTTAGTTCAGGTGTCAGTAGAATTAAATAGAGGAGAGGAAAGGGGGAATAACTTAAGTTCCTAAGTATTTCCACCTGTTTTCCAAAATTCATTACACCCTTTCATTGAAATCTGAACTAATCATAGGAAATTACACATTCAAAATGCCTTCCAAATGTTAACACACCAATTTTTCCTGAAAGTTCCTGAAAAACAATCACGCCCTTATTTATAAATAACACCTCAATCCCGTAATCCAGTTTAAAAACCCTTTCACTCTCCCATCAAGTTTTCCATTGAAACTTCCCCTCTTTTCTCATCACGCGACCGTTCCAGGACCTCCAATACACATATAGCAAATCTAACTGAATTTCAGCGTCTTCAGCATTCCGGTTAGTTAACGTTAACTTACTGAAGTGATTCGTTCCGTCCCGGTTAAACGAAGGGAAAGACGGGAATAGTCGTTCCGGGAGTTATTACGTAGGATCGATTCAGACCCTTAACTGTAATCCATGCTAATTACGGTAACGAGTGATTACGGGTAACTAGATTTGTAACGTGTGCATGTACGTTTGTATTGAAATTCGAAAAGGAGGTTTATATGGACGAGTGCTTGAAAAATATTAATGGACATTTGATACTTCCCTATACCAATTTAATTGCTTCTTAAGTTAGTCAATATGTACTTAGGCAACTGCGCACGCTGAAAGTTTATTAGCACTTGATCCCTAAACCCGATGAAATCCCCATTCTATTCCCGATTAATATTAATGTTTAACTAAGATATCCCCGGGCGATAAGTTTCAATATAAAATCCCCCGATTTTCGGGAAGGGCCCCTCCCCCTCTTCCCTTCCCCCCGTCATCATAGCGCACCTCTAATGGATGCCTTCGCTCCCGCTAATAAAGAAATACTGAATAAATTTTTTTCTCTCGTAAGTCAGTTCCCTTCTACTAACACAGAATCCGTGTCGAACTTACACCCCTCGCCCCTCCTAAGGGACGACGTATGAGGATTAACCCTTAGCAACACGTAAGAGGGAGGAAAAAAAAGTTTTCGTGACTAATTCACCCCCGTAATCCCGGCAGGTGATCGTCGGACCGGGCGGGAAGGGGAGGTGGGGAGGGTAAAGGTGCCTGGGGGTTGGGGCGGGGGTGATGATTTTTTCTATTTTTATTTTAAATTATAATGTGATGTTATAAGTCGATGATTTAAGAGCGTTATGGAAAAAAGTTTATAGACGCTTCCTTATGTTAAATTTTCTGGCAACGTTGCCGCACTTCTCGACTACGTGGCAACTTGAAACTTTGCACTTTGGTCCTTAATTGGTTATTTCTATTGCGATTTTGAATTTTAACCAGTAACGTTTTTGGAATTTGAGATATTAATATAATAATATGCGTCACTTGGTGTCAACTGATCATCCGAAAACGATCGTCTGTGTAAAATAAAGCCGTTACGTTTAAGTCCATGTTGTCCATGTTTATTGCACATAATTGGACGTAGGGGGTGGGTTGAGGTGGTGGTGAGGATCCTTTGCATTTTTTTTTTTTAGATTGCAACGTCACGTAATAAATCGATGATTTTGTGAACGTTTTAAAAAATGTTTATAGACGTTTCCTTATGTTAAATTTTCTGGCAATATTGCCACACTTTTCGACTACGTGGAAACTTGAAATTTTGCACTTCGGTCCTTAATTGGTTATTTCTATTGCGATTTTTAATTTTAACCGGTAACATTTTTGGAATTTGAAATATTTATATAATAATATGCGTCACTTGGTGTCAACTGATCATACGAAACCGATCGTATGTGAAAAATAAGGTTGTTACGTTTAAGTCAGTGTTGTCCATATTTAGACATATGTGACAGGGCAGGCGGTACAATCGGCACAGGCGGCAATATCGCTGTCACATACGTTATCTCACAGGCGTGAACCGTATTTTGTCTTTAGAGGAACATCGCTAGGCGAAAGGGCAAACGTTTTGTTAGGGGAAGTCTTTGGAGGGGACGACTATCTCGTTACGATGACGTAAAAAAAATTGAAACGTTAATTTGTCTACCAGGACCGTAACGCAAACAAACAAACAAACAAATAAACAATGAAATCCTAACGGTCCGAAGGAACATCGATAATGTTTATCATGAAAATCGGGTTTGTATTCACGAGTCTGGAATCGAAAAGTACCCCACTTCCCTCCCGACACTTTTCCAGGGGTGGATCGGGGGGGAGGAGGAGGAGGGACGGCTCCGAATAAACATGAGAGGAGTAGTGCGGTGGTGCCGCCGTCGGCGGATAAGAATATACGATGTCCGATAGATTTGCCCCCGAAGGCTCCATCCTCCCTTTCTCTTCCCTTTGGATACACGGCTAGTTCTCCAGTCAGAAATTTCAATGAATAATACATCATCGAAGGAGAGCGCGCGCGCGCGTGTGTGTGTATACGTTGTAACGTCCGTTCATCGATCACCCTCTCCACGGTCCGATTCCCTCTTTTTTCTCTCTCTCTCCTTCTCCCTTCGCGCCCTTAAAAAGGGGAATGTATGTAGTTTGCATGTCATACATATTGTATGGAGATCGCCCGAAGGTGCCAAAAACAAACGCTTTATTACCTGCAGTCTTGTGTAACAACTTCGGATTTCGCTTAAGTCGCTGAAAGTAAACCCACGTGGAATTACTTCGGTGTCTAAAATGGAAATTTTAATGTTTAACTTTTCGTATTGTAATACCCAAATATAACACCGAAATTGGTACGTTACATCCTTAATAAACCCAACATCTGAACTACTACTTCCAATACCCAGAATTATTGTTTGAAACATTTTCCTCTAGAGGGCACTTTCAGGTTCTCTCCTAAACGGCTTTAACGATTTATTTTCGACCGTCGTAACCATTATATCGTTCGATATATGCAATTTTTTTTGAGGATCATGAGCGTACAACTGCGCAAGAACAAATCCTTAAAACCCTGTGTAGAAAGAACAAAACACTTCGCGATTACAACTTTTCTCGCCTAATGGGCAAGTCTCCCCGCGCCCCTCGGAAAATGTTCCCATGGCTCCGATCCAATCCGTTTTTTGGCGTTTCCTCCTTCCATGATTTACGGACTGTTTCAAGTATCCACCGGGGGAAACTCGAATTTCGTCGTTATCGCCATTTCATCCACGATTTCCCCCGTTTTAAATCAGGACGAGGAGAACTGAGTTATTAGGTTTTTACGGGATTTTCGCCGGGAGACTTAAAGGGTCCGCCGGTAAAAATTAAGTATTAAGATTGATCGCCGTGTAAAACAAGCTGCACGCCGGGAAAAATATGGAATATTCACATTACGATTCACTAAATTACACCACTGATTACGGGAATTACTGGATTATATAATACACATCACAAACTAAGATTACTAGAAAATTTAGATATGATCTATAAAACGTTTCGAAGTTCTATCTAAAACCTATTTTTCTTAGAAGATTTTTCTTTTCTGGGTAATCTAAAATCACGAAGTAGTTCAAAGTTCTGAAAGAATGTATAGTACAAGACATTGTATTGATGTTAAATCCAGCATATTCTATAATAGTTATGCATGTTAAGACTTCTTTAGAGTCAGATAAGAACTATAGCACCTCTTGGAACTGAATCTGGAAATACTGTTTCCTTAGTAGCTAAGAGGGATTTTTATTAAATCTATACATTTCTGGGTTCTCTATACGGGTTAAGAGAAATTTTTCTATCTAGAAGGAAGTGTAAAATCAAATCTAAAATTTTGCTGAAGCTTTATAATCTTTGTTTTGGACAAACTAACATCACAGGATAGGATTAAAATATTCTATTTTCATTAGAAATGTTACTAGACTTTTTTTGGATAACCTAGAATTCCGAAGTAATTCAAAGTTCTGAGGGAATATACAAGACAATGTATTAACGTTAAATCCAGGATTTTCTATCATTATTATGCATGTTAAGGCTTCTTTAAAATCTAATAAGAACTGTAGCACCTGTTGCAGCTGAATCTAGAAATAATGTTTTCCCAGTTACTTAAAGGCATTTTTGTTAAATATGGACTTTTGTTATATCTGAGTCCTCTGTAAGGATTTAGCAAGCTTTTCCTATCTAGAAGGGGACATAACATTAAATCTAGAAACTTCTTGAAGCTTTAAGCCTTGTTTTAAAAAACTAAGGTTACAAGACCTTCCAAAATTTAGATAGATGATCTATAAAATATATATTTCTATATCTACATAGATTAGATGATCTATATAGATCTATATAGATTAGATGATCTATAAAACGTTTTGAAGTTCTATCTAAAAACCTCTATTTTTCTAGAAACGATACCAGATCTTTTTCTGGATAATCTAGAATCTAGATGTAGTTTAAAGTTCTGAGGGAATACACAAAACATTGCTTTAACGCTACATGTTTCAGCATACATAATGATTATAGAAAATCCTGGAACTTCGTTAAAGTCAAATAAGGACTATAGCACCTTTTGCAGTTGAACCTAGAAATAAAGTTTCCTCAATATGTTAGGGATATTTTTCTTAAATCTGGAAACTTCCAGGTTCTCTGTAAGGATTAAGAGAACTGCTCCTATCTAGAAGATATATAAAATTAAACCTAGAATTTTCCGGAAGAATTACGAGGTTTGATTTGACCATTCCAAGATTACAAGACGTTCCAAAATTTACATATGATCTATAAAACCTTTCGAAGTTCTATCAAAAGCCCTTTGTTTTCTTAAAAACTCTAAAAAAAATTTCGGGATAATTTAGAAACCCGAAATAGTCCAAAGTTCTCGAGGAATGTACAAAACATTGTATTGACGTTAAATCCAGGATCTTCTGTAATCTTTATGCATTTTAAGGCTTCTTTAAAGTCAAATAAGGACTATTACACCTCTCGCAGCTGAAACTAGAAAAAATGTGTCCTTAGTAGCTTAGGGGCAATTTTGTAAAATCTAGAAATTTCTGGGTTCTCTACAAGGATTAAGACTAATTTTCCTATCTAGAAGCGGATACAAAATTAAATGCAGAATCTTTCTGAAGCTTTACGAGACCATTGATTACAAGACGTTCCAAAATTTCGATATGATCTATAAACCGTTACGAAGTTCTATCAAAAACCTTTTATTTTCTTAAAAACCTTTCCTGAAAAACATTATCAATTTTTCTTTTCTGGATAATCCAGAATCTCGAGGTAAAACAAAAGCCGCCACATACGCGTAGACAGACGTTATTACCCTTACCTCACCTGAATTTGTTGTAAACTCGAATTAACTACACATCTGAATACGAAGTAATCCGACCTAATCCCCGTTTCGTGTAATTTTTCGACGTCACCCTCAGACTCCCAGAAGCTAAATTAATATTCACCCCCTTTAAACGAAAACGTTGATACATCCCTTAATCTCCCTCTTATACACACGTCCCACCTACCTATACGTTTCTCCCTCTAACTCCCGCTAACTCCGACCTGAACGGTTTCAACAGTTTGTCCCGGAGATTGTTCGGGCATTATGCGGTTTTAAAACAATTTGGCACAAGGAGGGAGGAGGCAGAGACAAGGAACGGAGGGAGGAAGAGATTTGCTTCATATTAGGCGGAGTACAACTAATTCCTGCACCTTCTAGTGAGGGTGAGGGCGACGAGGAGATATCACTTAAGGACTCAGGGGTGGATTTTTGTAGGGGGGCTTAAATCAGGAGTGAGGATCCCAAGGATTTGCTAATGCGGGATTGGGAATAGAAAAATCAATCGATCGCGTTTGTTTGGGGATGTTGAATGATGAATCACTTAACATTTCAATCAAGGGGAATCGTGGTTCACACATCTGGAATATTCTCGATGTTTCCACGGACAAGTCGGCGCCAGCGGGTTCAGGGAAATCATTTAATAGCTCGAGAATCTTCTGGAAGCGACGCCGTTAGAACCTAATGAGGCGACCGAGAGATAAGCGGGAATAAGTGAATTAGAATAAGTCCGTATAGTGCTAGAGTTAAGTAAATTACGATTAATTAGTCATAGCGTTAAAAATTATTAGGAATCCACGAAAGTAACAACATTTTTCCACAAATTAGATACATTGAATGACTAACAAACGCATCTCACATCTGAAGATAAGATACCTGGAATCTACTCCGCTAGATTTCATCTCAAGTGCGTTCTCCAATCAATCACAGCGACATCCTTTGTTATTAAAAATCCTACCAAGATAACGAATTTTTTGCCGAATTTATAAAGCTACCCCCGTGGCCTCAAATCACTTAGACTGAGAGAGAATCGACATGACGCTTAAACTCCTCTTGGTACTCCTCCTCTGCTCCTTAACGGAGCAAAAGGATTACCTGGACAAGGAAGACGAATCCGACCACGGCGATTGGTGGGAGACCGCCACCTTTTACAAAATCCACGTCAAATCCTTCAAGGACTCAGACGGCGACGGCTACGGAGACCTCAATGGCATAACCGACGAGCTCGATTACATCCAGAAACTAGGCGTCCAGGCGATATGGCTATCCCCGATCTTCGAGTCGAAGCAGTACGACGGGGAATACGACGTGTCGGATTACAGGAACGTCCAGGATTACTACGGGACCCTCGAGGACTTCCGGGAACTGGTGGAGGAGGCGCACGCGAGGGGCTTGAGGGTGATCCTGGACTTCATACCGAACCACACGAGCAGCCAGCACGAGTGGTTCCTGAGTTTCGAGGGCGGCGAGGAGGGATTCGAGGAGTTCTACGTGGGAGTCAACGGGAGCGAAGCGCCTAACAATTGGGTGAGGAGGGATAGATCGCAATAGAGGGTTGCCGGGGATTTTTCTTCAAGATTACTTCAAGGGGTGAGAACCCATCTAATGAGCGTTTTCCATTTAATATCCTAGAGAAGCAAGTACTCAGGCTCGGCATGGCAATTTAGCCGCAGGCGGCAATTGAACTACTACCACCTGTACCGCAAGGAACAACCCGACTTAAACTACAACAATGACGCAGTCAAAGAAGCCATACAGGTAAAATGACCTAGTTTCTGTGAAAGCCACGTCCGTCTCGTCTCGTGACGCTTTTTCACTGAATCACTCCTCGCGACCCATGAAAATTCTTACAAACCCGTAGCGTAAGACGGTGTTTACGATTGCATTTCATCGTTTTCAGGGCGAAATGAACTTCTGGTTGACGAATTGCTCCGTCGATGGCCTGCAGATGATGGACGTCTCTTACCTGATTGAAGATGGAGGTTTGGAAGACGAAACTTCGAACGATGCCGACAGCGGCTACACCGGCCTGAGTCACGAATACACCAAGGATCAAGAGGGTAGTTACAAGATCGTCTACGAATGGAGGAAGTTCGTGGATGAAGTGTCGAAAGACAACGGGACCGTAAAGTAAGCGTTACGTAACGATTGATATACATAAAGTAAAGTCGAAATATGTTGGTGTACGGATTTGCTGAAACCTCTGGTGGTTATGCGCTAGGAAAAATTGCTAGCCAATGACAGGACAGTTAGTTAAATTTGACTAAGATTTCCTTATTAACGTTACCACATTTCAAGACGTTCTCAACAATAACAAGCTAAGCAAATGTCAAATGCTAGAAAATGTCAAAAAATTGTTGAAACTTCAATCTAACTGAAATTAAAACAAAATTTTTATTAAACTAGTTTTCGTAACAACTTTTCCAAATCTTAAGTAGTTAACTTCATAAGTTATCCAGTTAAGTCAATGAAACCGACCAGTTAAGATCATAATTAATAAAAACCTGCTTAAAGAAATTAGTACATTTCAACTCAACTTCAATCCAAATGAATTATCGATGACATGATTTTGAAGCTAACTGAAACTCCACATAATGTCCTTAAATGTTCCTTACTTAACTGCTTAATTGCAAAGCCTTAACTAATTTGTAATTGACAACTACATAAGCAGTTATGTCAGTGAAACTAATCAGTTAAGCAATCTAATTACTTATGATAGTGGAAAATCTATTGAAACCCCAATTTGGTTGAAACTCCACTTGTTGTCTTCTACTGGTAAATCTTTATGAAGTTTAAATTAGTTGATTTCAGGGATTCAACAGTTAGCTATGAAACTCAAAATAATTTTTAACTGAAGGATCCCTAATAAAATCATAAATTGTTCAGTCGAAGTTGGAAATGAAATTGCGAATTTTGAGTAAATTCCTGAAAATTGCATTAACTGCATAGTGTTAAGTATGACATTATTAACATTAGCTAATTCAATTCGTTGAAATCCATGAGGCACTTAACTAAAATATTTTGAATTAATAGCTAATATTTCTTAAGAAAATTTCAGACATTCAGAATACAAAAAAAATAAAAAAATTTCGTTGAAACCCCATTGAAACTCAAAATAATGGGTAATTGAAACGTGCATAAGTACTATGTAAAAACTACTATATGTACTATGTTTAATCAAAGATGGCGGACTGTCGACAGAACAAAATAAAAATTTCAGTAAAAATGGATTAATGCCTTTCTGGCAAACTGCATTAAAAAAATTCCATAACAATACATTGAAACTCTAAAGCTAACTGAAACTATTCACCGTGATGTTCTGAAAAATCCCTAAGCTTTTAAAAATTTACCTGTGGAAATTAGAGCAACTGACCAAGGAAACTAACCACGAGACTAACTAATTAACAAATAAAATCGGTAAAAATTGATTAAAGACTCAAGGTGACTAAAATTCAACCTGTAAGAACAGATTACATTGAATCAAATATGTATTATAACTTAAATTAGATTAAGGAAACTAAAGAGTTAAGCAAATACCGAGTTGAGGTATTTAATTAACATTTTAACAAATTTACCACAAATATCGAAAACAAATGATAGCTAGATAAAAAAAAAGTAAATTCATTCAATGTTCTGTTTAGTAGAAACAATTAATAACTTTTAATTGAAATGAACTCTACGCAACTTGAAACTTCTCACAGTATTTCACTGAGCTGCCCTTAAAATAACTGAGGCTTAACTAATATTTTCACTACATTTCGGTTAACTTAAAAAATTTATTAACGAAAAACTTCATGACCTGCATAAAATTATTGCAACGTAATTAACAGAAAATTCGTGAAAAATTCATTGAAACTCTAAGCAGTTTGAAGCTCTCCTTTAAATCCAGTTATTAGATGGATAGTGTCCAATGAAACTAAATGTAACTCCTAATGATGTTTAAGTAAAAACTTTAATATATAAGTACTACAGTTATGCCAATGAAACTAACTAACGATTACCAATGAGAGTGGGATTAAAGAACTTATTATTTAACTGAACTTAACTCCATTAAGTTACAAAATTACGGTAATGAATCCAACCAGTCCATTGTCAAAATTGTGAATTTAGACAAATTTAGGAAAACTCCATTGAAACTCCATGCAATATAAACTGAACATGCTGAAATATTCCATTCATAACTGCAGAGTTTCAAAGTAAAATTTCATTAAACAGTTAGTGGTTAGCTTTACGAAAATTGCCTAACTAAAAATTAGTATGCAACGACAAAATAGAAGGAAAAAAAAAACAGAAAAAATTGGTGTACTTCCAATGCAACTGAAGCTACAAATAGAGCTTAACTGAAGTTCGATTTTTCAGTCAAAATTTTCAGTTAAGTTGAAACCGCAAACTTTTAGTTAATGAAATACCTTTAACACATTATTAACTATTTTTTTTTATATTGATAACACTGCGACATTTAAGTTTCGTTCAATTGCATTCTATCTCAATTAGGAATTAATCAAATCAATTAATAAGTGTCATGAAATTAATAGCGAAATCCCAAAGTTAGATGGATTATGAACGGTTGAAACACATGTACATAAATTATTTAATATGACATTTGCTAGTGGCGCTGATAACGCATGACACGACAGAAATTAATTTGTTTAAATATTTATGATCGATGTGAATTTTCATCAGCCGGATTCGTACAATGTGAAGCACTGTCAATCAAAGGCGATATCAGATAAAAATCCTTTTTTGGTAAAAATGACGTGGGATATATTGTGAAGTACATGTTTTTCCTACGACTAATAATCCATCAGGGGGATTAAAATCGGTAGAGTCTTTAATCGGGATCAAGAGCGGAATTTTCCAAACGCATTAATAGTAAAAATATAACTGCTGCGCATCACGAATTACTGCAATAAGTACTTTTGACATTTGAAACTCTCCATTCTACAGGGTGTTGTTCGCTGATGCCGATACAACGTTGGAATCTGCGGTGAAATACTACGGTAGCGGTAATTCGCTAGGAGCGCATCTGACGTCCAATTCGCACTTATTTTCGTTGAACGAGGAATCCCATGCCGACAACGTCGCAGAGCTCGTCAGCCAATGGATTAGGGAGTTACCGGCCGCTTATCCACCCAATTGGATGGTAAGCAATCGATCAAAAAACTCTAGTGGTGAATTCGAAAAACAATTTTATCCCAGTTCCAGAACGGTTAGGAAGTATTTTGAGTCCATTCCACACCTATCCATTAAAGTAATTACGTAGATCACCCTGTATAATAACCGAATTGACCTGTTAATATTGGGTCACTAGTATTACGATTACTGAGGAACCTTAGTGGTTATCACAAATTTTTAAACAACAATGGAAACGGAGGCACTTAAAAATAAATTTTTAAGTTTTCAAATGGGTAAAATAACGAATAAGAAAATTTTTGAAAGAACTTTAGGAAACTTTGCGTATGATTGTTTGAATGTATTTCACGAAGAAACGTTTTTTAGAATTTTCTGCGATTTTTCTAAGAGCTGCCAACGCATTTTCTCTCTGTTTAAGCAGCCTGTTAAAATGGATGAGAAAGAGACAAGCAGTAAGAAACATGAGGCGTTAACATATCGAAAAAATCCTGATACACAGGGTGAACGTAAATCACTCTGCGTCTCAAAGGAAGTCCGTGGTAAAAATAGTGTGGAAATGGAATAATGTAAATGCGATATTTATCAAAACTGTTCACTGGGTATTACAATTTTACTTAAGACTCCACAAATAAAATTACAGATGTTTCGAAAAATTGTACAAGTAGCATCTCTTTAGGAAATCAAAGACAGTAACGTGAATTGTTTTTCAAAAAAAAAAAATAACGATTTTCGCGAAGTAAATAAAGGTAATCCACTTTATCTAGGATTTTTTAAATCCTCTAAACCATAGATTAGCTTCTGTTTATCAATGTATGTATGCACTTGAGACATTTCGCAAAAGATAACTAAGTTATATCTAAGAAAACCGTGGATGTTAATAATTTCAGAATATAGAAGAGTTAATCCTGCAATATCTCTAAGATTTTTAGGAATTTTGAAACAGTAAGTGGGCTTGTTTTTTTCTGTGGACTCATTCTTGAAATGTGGAAAAAAATTTATGTTTGCAAGTACAAAAATGGGTAAAAAATAGGTTTTTCTGGAAATTTTCAAGGAAAAAGTATTGAAAGAAAAGAGAAATGCCAGAAAATGTACAACTTTTCAAAATATCAGGAAAAAAGGGATTAGTTGCTAGCAATTTTAGAACTTTTGCTTTCTGCCTCTTCTAGAAACACACAACTGGGAAATTTTTGAAGTAATTGCAGAAATTAAATTGTAATTCCAAGAAAATTGGAATGAACCATAAGATTTTTTTTAATTTTGGAACTAATGATTAAATCTTGCGAACATTTTTGAAACAAATATAGTTTTTTCCATAATTTGTAGTAATTGCAATATTTCAAAGCAAAAAAGAAATTAATTCAAAATTTCCTCTGAAAGTAATAGCAGCATTTCGGAAAACAAAACAAAGGATTTAAAATTTCTCTGGAAATTTCCAAAATTTTGAAACATTGTCCTACTCTATTTCAATATGTCAACTCATTCTGGTAAAGACTCATTCATACAAGTACCTTGTAAAATTTTCATTATTACAGGAAGAAAAAGCAGTAATGTTCAGTATCTTGTGGGGATTTTAAAATTTTGAAAGCGTATAATGAGTCCTTTTATAATTTTAAATTATTAGACACTTTTATTTTATGACATCAGTCCATTAAGTTAAGACTTGTTCATAGGAGCTGTGTGAAAATGTTATCAAGATTTAGGGAAGAAAAGGAGTAACTGTCAGTTCATTCAGGAACTTCTCAAAATACTAAAACAATGAATTAGCATTTATATTTTTTTTGAGATATTTTGGGAAATTGTATTAATTGCAGGATTTTAAGAAATAGATTAAAGTAATCCCAAATTTCCGGTAGCACATCACAGAAGTATGGAACAATAGACTTTTTTGCTTTAAGATCACGGTATATTACATCAAGACTTATGCAAAGAGAAATTTTGTAAAATTGTAATATTTTCGAAATTTCAGGAAGAAAAGGGGGAACTGCTAATTCTCTCTAGAATTTTTCAAAAATAGCCTTTGTTTCTCAAGACTTGCTTATATAAGCAGCACGCAAATTTAAGAAAATAGTTAGATTTCCAAGATTTTAGGAAGGAATCTGGACTTTTTCAAAATTCTAAATATATTGGTTAGCGCTTGTGTCCTTTTTCGAAACATAAAACAGGGGTATTTTGGAAAATCGTAGTAAAACTGCAGGATATCAGGAAGTAAAGGGAAGCCTTTTCAGAACTCCTGGACTTTTTCAAAATTTTGAAACCATAGAAGTAGCATTTGAAATACCTAATCAGGATGCTTTGGAAAAATGCAATAATTACAGGACGTCGGAAAAAAAACAACGGAATAATACGTGAAAATTCCCTTTCAAAATTTTGAAACACTACCCCCCAATTTGAAGCAAGTTGAACGCGTCATATTGCGTTGTTGCCATGTCTGTTACCAATAATACTAAATTTTGAATTCGTTAAACTGAGACTCTTACACACGATTTAGACTTAATACAGCCCAATTGTCCTAGTAGTATATAGTACATATACTCCTTAGTATAGTCCTATACTATATACGCATGTACTTCCAGCTCGGCGACTACAAGACCAGCCGCGCGGCATCCAGGATCTCCTCCACCCTAGCCGACGGCTACAACATCCTGACGGGACTCCTTCCCGGCATCCAGGTGACGTATTACGGGGAAGAGATCGCCATGGAGAACGGCGTCGCCGACTGCGACAACGACGACACCGGGACCTGCACCGAGGACACGGCGACGAGCCCCTTCCACTGGGATACCAGCCCCAATGCAGGATTCACAACTGGGACCCCCTGGCAACCGGTCAGCGATAAGTACAAGGAATGCAACGTCGCAGATCAGGAGAATGACGAGGGGAGCCACCTGGCGGTGTACCGCAAGATGCAGGAGATTAGATCGGAGGTAAAGTAGTTAACTTAGCTAGTTTGGGTCATAGCTTAGCTGGCAGCAAGAAAAATCCCATGAAACTAGTTTGATAGTTCCCAAATGGCTCACTATAACAGACAGTTTGCAATCGAGATAGTTGCTCTAGGTGCTGGTGCACAATTCTGACAGTCAGGCACAAAACGGACACCTCATAGCTAGCTTCTGCTAGCTCAGAGAGCAGATCATATAACCGTACTATTGGATAAAGTAATTGAACGCTAGTTCAACTAGTACCATGCTGAGTACCATGAATAGTATTTCTATAGGATCCCAGAAACTAGAGCGTTCAACTACCTGTAGTAGTTCCCACACGATTTACCAGATGGTACGGTTATGGTTCTCAGGAGGCACAAAACATGTGAAGAGCTAAGATAAGCTCTTGTCTATTTGGTGGTGGTCCAATCAGAAAACTATCTCGACTATCTAATTCCAGTTTGACAGGTGAAATCCTACCAGATAAGCTCTTAGCTATTTGGTGGTGGTCCAATCAGAAAACTATCTTGACCATCTAATTCCAGTTTGACAGGTGAAATCCTACCAGATAAGCTCTTAGCTATTTGGTGGTGGTCCAATCAGAAAACTATCTTGACTATCTAATTCCAGTTTGACAGGTAAAATCCTACCAGATAAGCTCTTAGCTGTTTGGTGGTGGCCCAATCAGAAAACTATCTTGACTATCTTGATCCCAGTTTGACAGGTGAAATCCTACAAGAAGATAAGCTGTTAGCTATTTGCTGGTGGTCCAATCAGAAAACCATCTCCACTAACTAATCCTAACTTGGCAGGTGAAATCCTACGAGAACTACCACCTCGCCACCCTGGGAGAAGACGAAACCGTCCTCCACCTGATACGTTCCCACCTGGTGAACAAGAAGTACGACCAATACGAGTTCTTCTTTAATATGGAAGGGGAGAACGTCACGGTGGCGCTGGACGAGAAATGGAGGAAATCGCTGAGCGGGAGCGTCGTGCTCGTCAGCAACTCCGACAGGAAAATAGGGTAAATAGGGAAAATACCAGGGAACGAAAAGGTACTACTGCATTTCTGTTACGATTTTAGGGACAATGTTACCTTCAAAAACGGCGAGTTTGAACTGCAACCCTACGAAGCGATCGTATTAAAGGAGCAAAGGACGAATTCAGGGACTGTCTTAAAGGTGTTCTGCTTTTCACATATGCTCGTGCTGTTAGTTACTTGCTTGTTTAAATGAGGATTTTAATGTGAATTATCTGTAGATACAATGCTGAAATTGTGTTATTTATTATTTTGAAAATAAAATAATGTAAAAGCGTAACTTTAGGGGAAAATCTATTATCACGAAAAAGATGTTTGCGACTACGACAAGGATTCTAAACTCTACCTATCGAAAAAATAATGACGGGTTAATACTTTCCAGGGAACAATGAAATATCTATCTGAACTACAAGAAACGGTAACCATCGACACGTGTCAGGGTCGTATGAGCCGTCTATAGTTAAACAATCGTCATTTTCAAGCTAGTGGAAAATTGGAAAATATTCATTCGTTCGAAAAATTAGCAACAAATTATCTATGCTTTGATTTACAAAGAAAATGTCTTCTCTGCTAGGGGTTGAAGGGGTGATTTTGGGAAATGGCAAAATGCCTACGTCGTCAGCAATAAAT
Source organism: Cryptocephalus primarius (assembly GCA_963576515.1). Classification (NCBI taxonomy): domain Eukaryota; kingdom Metazoa; phylum Arthropoda; class Insecta; order Coleoptera; family Chrysomelidae; genus Cryptocephalus; species Cryptocephalus primarius. Next base: position 6,753,074 of record OY754953.1, read on the forward strand.
TAGCAACAAAATATGACGTTTGATGAATGTTGGCATCTTCATTAGTTCCGGAGATATAAGTGGGGGTAACCTGACTTAAGTATTAAGCCAGATCATCACCTATATCTCGGAAAGGGATGAGGCAATATAATCGTTTTTAGCGTAATAATTTAGCAATAATATATAGTGCTATAAAGAATGCGGACTGGCTTAATAGACATCGTCTAGACACTGAAAAGTCTCCACAAGTATTCATAGGAAACTTCTTCACATCAAACTAAGACCTGAGATACGGCCTTGCGGTCTTTGGAGACCCCATTGTCACCTCCGACCCTTAAATCATCCGTTATTAGTCCTCCCTCCACCCCTCCCTACTCGCCTAACACTCTTTCCGTCGTTTCCCTAAAACTTTCCCCCCGTCCCGTTACAATAAGAAAACCGCCATTATCCGAAGAGTGAAAGTTCACAGGAGAGGAAATAAACCGAACAATGGACCCTAAATAATGGTTTCCAATAAGGGAAACTACACTGATTAATGCCGAAGATAAATCATTAGATTAACGGGCGTGGAAGGGCCGAAGTCTCGAGGTTCGATTAGTCGAGACGTAAATAGTTCCCCGAAGAAGGCGAAGGTATCCCAGGAAAATTCCTGGAGGACGTCCGGTTCCCGCGAATAAACAGGAGGGCGAACGTCGCGCGGGAAGAAATTGACCGAAACGAGGGTTTTCGGGTTACGGAAGCTGCGTCCCCGACGTAGGACCTTGGGGGCATTAGAAAAGCGTTTCAAAACGCATGTCGACTTAAGAAAATCGTACCCGGCCATGCTCTCCCACTTAGCGTCATACTGTTACATGTATTAAGCAGAATAAAATTAATAACAGTTAGTATACAAAGTTCACACTACTTTTGGCACGTTTTACGCATTCACCAAAACGTACAATAACACACCTAGGGGCCTGAGGGATACCTAGTGGTGCGCTAGACCTGATGAGCCTATGGAGTAATCATGCGTATTGCGCATGCACGATGAGCATCATTTGACTAAGCATGAGGATATCGAAAGAGAAATTAATTTCATTACCAAAGATTTGTATTTATGGTATTATGCATAAACGCATATTAACGTTCAAATGGATTTTAGCTTACAATGCGTTTAGAATGTGTTTGTACGCATGTAACTACAGTTTTGTTCCATGTGTTCTTAACTACCTCTAACACATTCTAAACGCATTTTAAGCCAAAACCATTTTAGCATTATGAACAAGATGGTTAATGTTTGAGTGTAATTAGATTATAATTCTAACCCTTGACTTATCCATAATACAGGACCATTGCCATGTAAGTTACGTGGCTAAAGTAAATCAAAAAATTGAATCAAATTGATTTGATTTAAACGATCATAAGTATTTATAGTGTATTCATTACACATCATCACATCTTTCTAAAATAATCTGATATGGCACAAAAATTTCTTAGAAATTTTAAAATTTGTAGGCGCCTCACAAGTAGCACGAGCATATTTTTACGCCTAGGCGCCTGAAGGGTCTCGTAAGATGCGCTAAGCGCCAAGAATTGACAGAGCACATTTATAAAATTCCCTCTGCATAGAAGAGGGTATCAAATACAATGCATCACATTCAAGACTCGATTAACAATCGACGATAGGAATCGTACGACGAATTTAATCACAAGGCAATTAGTCATCCGACCTCCCCCATTAAGATCGTTCGGGAGAAGAAAAACGGGACGCCCATCTAATTTGAAGTTTTAATTACTGACGCGCATTCCCTAAAACGAAAAAAAATCCCCCATTAAACTCGGGAGTAGCCCTCTGTGTGTCGAATTACAAGTCCAACGGCGTCCTAATTGGAACGAGAGCTGACAATGCGGACACGACGGCTTTAATTGAGCTACAATTAGCTACGTTTACACGCTTTTCACTACGGATAATCGATCTGTTTGTTCTTGGGGAAATTTTTCCCGGGAGGTTCGGGAGAGCTGCGGGAGAGACTTGGGCATATTTTACGTCGGTACAAATCGCAAAACGATTGAGACATACTGTACTCCGTACCTCTTTAGGCAGGATTCCCTAAAGGATCTAGGAGAAAGTCGATACATCCTTATAAACTCACGTTCACTATAGAAATCTAACGGATTTTGCCGGTCTCTCAGATACCGTCTAGGTAATCGATTTATATTATTAATAATTCGAATCCACGGCCTCGAAGACGAACTTAACTCTTAATATTTCCTGAGGGATACTCAAGGCAAGAAAAAGCCGACCTCGGCCTCATCTCACCCTTAAGGTTTACTTAGTTGAGTACAAAATACAGATGGCGCAGTAAGTACGTCTTAAGGTTTGAGGAATCCTCAAGGCGCGATTATAAATTTGCCAGTCAATTCTTTACAAAGCGTCTGTACACTTCTGTCGATAATTTTCACGGTAAAATTACCCATCTTTTAAAATTTTTAGTGTTTAAAAAACCGCAAGATTTGTCTACATTCTGGGTTTTTATCATCTTTGATCCATTTTAAACAAAATTTTTTGGTCCGTCTGCTGTCAAATTATATCATAGTAGTCTCGTTAAGTGTTATAGGTTTTAAGGAATTTTCAGGTCCCCTTCTGCTTCTTCAGTCGCTCGAAGGCCCCTCACGCACAACTCCTTTTGATACCTGCCTCATCCCCACCCTTCCCCTTTGACTATATTGCCTCCCGGATTAATAACGGCCCGGGGTCCAGGCGCCCGGACCATAAATTAACCCGATATCCACGGAACGGGCGCCGCTTGTCGCCCGGACTGAATGACAAACGTCCCGGGACCGGAAGCGCGCGGGAGTTTGCGCCGCCGGAAGTGACGTCACGTCGGTCGGTTAATGACGCATGTACCGCTTGATTGGTAAAGGGCAGGGTAGAAATCACCCCTTATTCTATTCAGGAGGTTGGGGGGTGGGGGGGAGAAGTTCAGCCGGCGTCCCGATTCGGGATAATAAGGATGTGGGGGATTCGGAGGGGTGTAGTTTATTTATGGCCACGGCAATCGTGGAATATCTTTTGTATGGGTTTCCTTCTTTAAAAAAATTCTTTTAACCTCGAACTTTGATAAAACTCCTTTAAATTACTTGTTATGGTTTAGCCAAAGTGCTGAAGAAATTCACAGCAAATACCTGAATTTGTTTCAGTAATATAAAATTGGAATACGATCTACCTTAAAAATTCACCAGAAAATCACAGGAAACTTCAATTTTCACGAAACTCCCCAGAACCATATAGCACGGTCTGGTTAGAGTTCTAACAAAATTTGAGGCTGTTTCAATATGAACTTGGGTATCAACGTTACGAAATACTGTTAACAAGGTTATACTTTAAAGTTCCACAAAAATATATTACGTCAAGGTTTTCAGAGTATTTCCTTATATGAATTTGCTTCCATATGAAGTTGGATTGAAAACTAGGCAGAAATTTATAAGAAATTCACAAGAAATCGTAAGACTTCCAAATTTTGAATTTTTTTGGAGTTTCACTCAAGCTCTGACATTTGGAGCCATAACCTCAATTTGATTCAGCGAAGTCAGTGTAAAAAATCTGCATATGAAATTTGTAAATTCACAAAGAAATTGTTGAAACTGAATTTTGATGAAATTCCCTGAAATTAATTAGTACGATATTCCTAAAGCACTGAAGGGGTTGAAGATAATATGCCCTTGAGTTTGAAAAGTTACGAAAATCTTATGATATGACACTGAAAATTTCACAACAAAATCATGGAAACTTCACTTTTCGCGAAACTCACATAACGCGATTTTTTTGAAGTTCTGATAAAATTTGAAACTATTAGAATTTATTTATGTAATGCCATGTCAAAAAAATCTGCTTATGTAACGATGAATTTTAGAAATCTTCAAAAAATTCTATAAACTCCAATTTCGAAGAAACTCCTCCAAATTTATTAGTAGTTTTCTTATAGTACAGATGAAACTCGAAAGAAATATCTGAATTTCTTTCAGTAGTACGAATTTGAAATGGAAATGTGATGAAAATCGGTTAATACAACACTGTATTTTGAAATTTCACAAAAAATTGGCAAATTGGCAAAAATAGCAACTCCAAATTTCACGAAACTCCTTAGAGTTGTATACTACTGTTTTGTTAAAGTTCTCACAAAATTATTAAACTCAAATTCGAATTTACTTCACTATTATGAACTTGGGTTTGAAATTACACAAAATCAGATCGTGTAAAACTCAAATTTACAAATTTGCAATTCCTCGAAACTCCAATTTGGATGAAACTTCTCGAAATCATGCATTAGTATTTTCTTTCAGCACTAACTCAATCTGAAACAAATATTTGAATTTATTTAAGTAATATGAACTTGGGTTTGAAACGATACAAGAATTAAAATTTTACTTAAAAAATCATACAACTTTCACGTTGCACGAAACTCCTCTGAGTACAGTGCTTATAAAGTTCTGACGAAATTTGAAGCCATCTGAATTTATTTCAGCTATTTCAAATCAGGTATGTTGTGTCACGAAAAATGTGCTTATGCCACGATGATGTTTAGAAATTAACAAAAAATTTGTTGAAACTCCAATTTTGATGAAACTCTTTGAAATTACTAAGGACCGTTTTATTAAAGCACCGGAAAACTTTGGGACAAATACCTGAATTTGTTTCAATGATATGAACTTAAGATGGGAAGATCTGTTGATGTTAGGTAAAATTTCTCGAAAAAACTCCGAATTTGACTAAACTTCTTAGAGTTGTATGTAACTGCTATAATAAAAGATTCACAAAATTTTCAATATATCAGTGCTATGAATTTAGAGTTGAAATGTCATGGAAATCTGCTTCCATTCGGCTGAATTCTCAAAAAGATTCCTCGAAACTCCAATTTCAGTGAAGCATAAACAATTCAAGTGCATTAAAAAATTCACAAAAAATTGTTTGAAACTCCAATTTCTTTCCTTCTCCAAGGAAATGCCTCAATTTCCACAGTTTCTTCTGCAATAATCACCGCGCTTTGATTTGGGTTGGTTTTCTTGTATCGGTAGTGATAATGAAGTAGTTCATCTATAATTAAATTCCTAAACTTTTCACCAAAATTCACGTGAGACTACCGATTCAATCATAGCAAAAATACTCCAACAAACAGCGATTTTCGTCCCCGAAAAACCCCCACGGGCCCCTCGAAGCATCGACGATCACGTTATCCCCCCCGTCGGACCCCCTCGCTCCCGTTTCCGTCCCCGAAAAAGGAAAAAAAAATGACAACAATACGCCGAAAAAGGGGACGGGACGGATCATCCGGCAAAAGAGTCACGTAAGGACGTGACCCGCGCGCTTTTACGTGACTCCAAACAGCTGCCACTCACCAATTATATTCTAATAACCGAGGGGGTTGCGGCCGGGAAGGCGGGGGAGGTTTTGTGTGACCGATTCGACGGGCCCAAGGAGGGGGCGAGGGGGAATTCCGGCCACGATTGGCTTTGTGGTTGGTTTCATACGTCGCGTTTGCGGGGTCTTCGGTTCGTGAAATTGGATAAACATGTTTTCTGTGTGTGGGAGGAGGAGAAGGTTCGATTTCGTACTGGGGGAATTAATGTCGAGGCTTCAAAAGCGATTCAAAAGGGGTTTAAGGAGAACTTTTGATATCATTTATTTTTTTGCGACAAGCAGTAAGGGAAGTTTCGTTTGACGTCAATTTAGCCCCTTTAGTTTGTATTTGCTCAATTAAGATACGATTTTCTACCTGCTCTACGAACCAAGCTACGACAAACTGCATTGTAGTCGTGGATGTGGATGGCACCATCTTTGATTACATTATAATCTAATCTACTTACATGAAGCTGAAATTTAAAATTTCACAGAAAAATCATAGACTCAAAATGCCATAAAATTCCTTATAAATTCAGTAATCCAATCCTTTCAGTAATATGAATTTTGTTTGAGGCGTTCCGAAAATTTGATTTTATCACACTGAAATTTAGAAATTCTCAAAAAATTCGTCGAAACTCCAATTTCCATGAAACTCCTTGGAAATACTTAGCATGGATATGACAATTCACCCAAGAAGTTTGACGTTAATACCTGAATTAATTTCAGTAATCCGATCTTGAAATTAAAATGTTACAAAAATCTGCTGTCGTAACACAGTAACTTAAAATTTGACAGAAAAATCATTGAGATTCAAAACGTCACGAAACTCCCCACAGATGAAAAATACGGTTTCATCAAAGTTCTGAACAAAATTGAAGCTAATATCTGAAACTGTTTCAGTAACATGAATTTTGTTTCGAAGCGTCATGAAAATTTGATTATATCACATTAAAATTTTGAAATTTTCAAAAAATTCGTCGAAACTCCAATTTCGATGAAACTCCTTGGAAATACTTAGTATGGATTTGACAATTCACCCAAGAAGTTTGACGTTAATACCTGAATTAATTTCAGTAATCCGATCTTGAAATTAAAATGTTACAAAAATCTGCTGTCGTACCACAGTAACTCAAAATTTCACAGAAAAATCATTGAGACTCAAAACGTCACGAAACTCCTCACAGATGAAAAATACGGTTTCATCAAAGTTCTGAACAAAATTGAAGCTAATATCTGAAACTGTTTCAGTAACATGAATTTTGTTTCGAAGCGTCATGAAAATTTGATTATATCACATTAAAATTTTGAAATTTTCAAAAAATTCGTCGAAACTCCAATTTCGATGAAACTCCTTGGAAATACTTAGCATGGATTTGACAATTCACCCAAGAAGTTTGACGTTAATACCTGAATTAATTTCAGTAATCCGATCTTGAAATTAAAATGTTACAAAAATCTGCTGTCGTAACACAGTAACTTAAAATTTGACAGAAAAATCATTGAGACTCAAAACGTCACGAAACTCCTCACAGATGAAGAATACGGTTTCATCAAAGTTCCTGAACAAAATTGAAGCTACTATTTGAAACTGTTTCAGTAACATGAATTTTGTTATGAAACGTCACGAAAATATGATTATATCACATTAAAATTTAGAAATTTTCAAAAAATTCCTCGAAACTCCAATTTCGATGAAACTCCTCGGAATTACTTAGCATGGATTTGACAATTCGCCGAAGAAATTTGTGGATAATACCTGAATTAATTTCAGTAATCCTAACTTGAAATGTAAATGTTACAATAATCTGCTGTCGCAACACTTAAAATTTCACAGAAAAATCATCGAGACTCAAAATGTCACGAAACTCCTTATAGTTGAAGAATCCGGTTTCATCAAAGTTCTGAAAAAAATTGAAATGAAATTTGTTTGGGAATGTCACGAAAATTTGATTGTATCACACTGAAATTTAGAAAATTTTGAAATATTCGTCGAAACTCCAATTTTGATGAAACTCCTCAAAAATGTTTACTACTGATTTTATTAAGCATCTGATGACTTTGAGAATAATAATCAAATTTGTTTCAGTAGTAGGAACTTAAGTTTGAAACGTGATGAAAATCTGATGATATAAGGCTGTACCTTAAAATTTCACAGAAAAATCATACTGAAACCAAATTTCACGAAATTATTCAACCCTAGACAGAACGGCTCCATGTGAATTCGGTTTTGAAATTTGATTAACTAACAATAATATTTAGAAATTCACAAAAACATTGTCGAAACTTCGATTATGACGAAACTCCTCAGAATAATTTACAAGGGCTTTGTTAAAGCACAGAAGGAGTTTGAAAGCAATACCTGAATTAGTTTCAGTAATACGAACTTAAACTCGAAACGTTACATAATCTGCAACTTAAAATTCCAGAGAAAAATCATAGAGAACCCAAATTTCATGAATCTCCTCGGAGTTGTACAGTGCAGTTTTATGGATGTTTCGCCAAAATTTGAAACCCTTACCAGAATTTACTTCAGTAATATGGATTTGGGTGTGAAAAATCAAGAAAATCTGCCTACATGAAGTTGAAACTCCGAAATTCACATAAAATTCGTCCAAACTTTATTCATAACGAAACTCATTAACATATCACAAAAAAATTCAATGTAGTTGTATTGACGCGACCACTAGATTTCCACAACTCTCTACAAAACAAGAAACGGGATCACGGTTCAGGCCAAAGTGAAGTTATGTACACTTTCATAAACGCGTTGACTATCAAGGTGCGAAATGTTTTGATAAACGACACGCATCATACCAACAAGCGCGGAGAACACAAAACAAATAAGGATATAAACAGAAAGAGGAAGTTTTAAAATTTCCCAAAAAATAATAGAAGTTTCTTAAAAGTTCATAGTTATGATGGTTATGTATTGTAACTCTTGTACTTTAAAATATGTTGTAGGCTCCTCCTAGAAAATCCTTAATCATTTTACAAAACTTCCAGAAATCCAGTTTTCGCAAACACACCAACTTAATTTCCCACAAATCCTCTAATAAATATCCCCTTGGGCCCCAATTTGTTATTTAGCGCCGTTTTCATTAACGTCAGGCGACATGTACCACCCTCGCGCATAATCAAATTACTACCGTAACAACACTTTCGCCCTCTTTCTCCTCTTTTTATTTTTTTATCTTTTCAGCACAAAAAAAACCCGTTACCGTAGTCGCCCCCTTTAAAAATGCGCCTACGTCCAATTTTTGATTAGCCCATAAATTAGGTCCCCTCGTACGTCGTTAATGGGGTTGCGCTGGAAACAAAACACGAGCCAACGGGATGAATAATATATACATTCTTTTTTTGTTTTGTATGGGGGAAAAAGGGAAAGGACAGGACCATAGGGGAGTGCGGGCGCGGGTACAAATTTTATATTCTACGGATTTTTGTGACGTTAAATGGACGTTGATTATGGGTTTTTTTGGTTAACCTTGTCTTAATCGTGAATAAGGGGCAAATGTATTCGATGGTCATATAAATCTTAAAATACAAAATCGTCGTCAGACCTCGTCCTTATTTTGCTGTACTGAGAAAACGTCAAATAATAATAGCGTTCTTTATATGGACACCCCTTAAATTTTAGTCCAGAAAACAACAGTTTTGCTTGTTTTGCTTAACAATGTTTAAGGTAATAGTAGGAAAAAATTAGGAATAAGTATAGAATGCCCGTTTGATTTTAGCCTATTTATATGAATTTTGAGGCAACTTATTGAAGGTATGAGATATAGCCCAGTCATTGAAGCATTTTACCTGTCATTTGCTTGAAACTAAACCGATTTAGCTGAAATTTTGCGCAGAGGTAGGAATAGTGTCTACCAACATAAGTGACATAGCGCCGATTTATGTTTTCACCCCGGGAGTGATTGCCACCCCTTCTCGGGGGGGGGGGGAAATTTTGTGGTCCAAATAACCCTTGGAGTCGATAGAGGATCTAATTCTAAGAAAAAAATGTTCTATATAGTTTTTTTGAAAACGCAATACTTTTTGAGTTATTCGTGATTGAAAACTTGCCATTTTTATTGAAAAATGACACTTTTCCAGACGGTTTTTTGCGAATAACTTAAAAACTATGCGTATAGCGGAAAAAAGTATAAGAAGTATAATTGCAGCTTATGGAAAAACAAAAAGATTCGTTCTTTTAGAAATATTCTAAGTACAATACAAAGCGAGATATGGTAGGTGAAAGAAAACTTTTTTTTTTCGTGAATGCTCGAATCGGTTCATTCAACAGAAAAATGATCGATTTTACGGGTATAATGCTGAAAACACTTTTTGAAGTGCTTGAAAAAACCTTTAAAATGAGCATCGATAAAAGTCGATTGCATTCAAACTAAGTAAAATACGGTGCAAAAAATTGACTACTCAAATTTTTTAAGAAAAAATCAGCAGTAAAATGAATTTTCCTTCTACGATCTATTTCATTTTAGTGTTATTTATATGCTCAAAAAGTTTGAGAGGTTTAAAATGCATTATTTTTGAAATACGTTAATTTTAATTTTAACGGTTTTTTTAATATCTCCAAAAAAATATCTTTTTTCGAAATACCTTTATAAAAGGCGATAGATGCGTAAAATTTCAATGAATTAAAACGTAGCTTTTGTTTCAACGAAAATTTCGGATTTATTTTTGAAATTTCTGTAGAATGAAAAATAAAGAAGATACAAGCGATTGAAGTTGATACCATAGGGTGAGTACCAGCTGTCCCGAGCACTTTAACCCTTTACCCTTAAAAACCTAAGCATGCTGGGCCTCCAAAAAGTGCTTAATCGTATAGCCCATCAAATTACCTTCTAAATGGTTTTTGGACAGGTTCAATAGCGTAAAAATTGACGGAGATATCATCAAAAAACCAATTATATTTTTGGAGAGAAATTTTTAGACTATGCAATTGACAACCTGACTCGAACCTTTTTACTCTCTCCCTTTAAAAAGCGAAGAGTTCCAAGGTTTTCACATATACACAATCTTGTAGCTCTTCCAAAAACCTTTAAAATCCTTTTTTTTTATTGAAATATTTTAAAAATTTACCGAGTTATTGTAAAAAAATAATTTACATTATTTCGATGCAAAATATAAATTTCTCATTTTCGGAGCCAAACGTCCCTCTGAAAGTGCTTGAAGTGCCAGAAAAAATTGTGTAATTTGCTTTAGTTTGCTTAAACTTTGATTTTTCAATTTTTTTCACTAATGGGTAGTCTTTTTAGGGGTTGAAAAGAGGCAAGTATAAAACTTCAAGTTTTAACTATAAATATTTCAAGCATAGGGGTTGTTTTGAAGGTAGAAAATTTAAAATATGTGATAATTAGTATTCGAGGACACGAAACATGATTAACTGTACATGTTCAAGCAAGATTATTATTAATCAAATGTTTAAGCCTTGATTTTTCAATTTTTTTCACTAAGGGGTAGTTTTCACCCCCAAAAAATCAAAAACATAAATCGGTCTCATGTCATTTTCGATGTGGAAAGCTTCACTAAAACGTAAAAATTGTGTAAATTGCCTTATGGGATAGACCGTATTGTCTTATATAGGGTAGCCATGGGGTGAGCAAGGGAAGTTTGCTGAAAAGACACTTACGCAAAGTAGAAATTAGCGAATCGTTATCAATTTTTGCAAGGGGTATCCCATGATGGAGGAGCGTTAATTACGCCTATAGGCGTTACAAATGATTCCCGAACGAAAATATTTCTCCCTTTGTTCCCCATACGCACAGCCGAGCCCTTTTCATTAAATTACAACGTCTTACTCGCCCTTAACGTCTAAGAACACGAACACACCGGCATTAACACAACTCGCTTAGCCTTGTTAACGGTCGATCCCATTCAGAGAGACGATGGGATTTTTCGCCATCGTCATCATCGCCGCCATCATCAACATCCGAGCTCCTTTCCGCTTAATTGCCCCGATAATAAGGGCACCGTAAAAGCATCAAAGTGAACGGTTTTCCCATCAGCTTTTTCAGCTAAAATAATCAGAGGATGCCGGAATGTGCCGTTTCCATTAACATCCGAGATGAGAGGGAGAGAGAAAGCGATGATTTAGTCTCATGCCGGGGGAGGGCGGGGGGAGGTAATTTGCGATCAGTGTTTGGCCTTAGCTAATTTCGAAAGGTAAACAAGAGGAAAGCAAGACGAGGAGGGGGGACGTGAGGCGCGGGATTCGGGAGTGATTGGATAAATTTCGGAATCTGACGCGTAAGTTTCCGCGAGGGGGAGAATTAAATCGGGGGGAAATCGCGCAAAAGCCGGGAAGGCAAATGTTTGCCCTGTCGTTATGAGCTTTCTTATATTATGGAGAAATTTAATTTCCTCAATAAACCGATAACTGATATTGCAATTCATCCACTGTATTCGATATTTCTACGGAGGAAATTTTCTCATCTTTTTGTATTTTATTTTGTATATCTCATGTATTTTCTCATCTTGGGTGCTTGCATTGCTTACATGAACTTTTTTTACCTCTCGCTCCTTAGATCTTTGCAACGTTAATAAGTAAGTACACGTTACTTTAATAAAGTAGGTTATTTTTTACTACCCAAGTGACTATGGCTAGTTCCCCTTGGTACTTAGTTCTATGCAACGTTGATAACTAAGTTCATGTTGCTTTTATAAAGTAGGTTCCTTAAACACAAGTGAAAAGAACTCTATGGTTGCATCGTTGATTCCTGCTTTGCTTATATGAGCTTTTTTACTACTTAAGTTACTATGGATATTTCCTCTTGCTTCTTAGTTCTCTGCAACGTTGATAACTAAGTTCATGTTGCTTGTATAAAGTAGGTTCCTCAAACACAAGTGAAAACAATTTCACTGTATGGTTGCATCGTTGATTCCTGCATAACTAAGTACCTACTTATAAATATGATCATATACCTACACAACATACATACTCATAACTTGTTCGTAGTAAATATGTATGCAATAATTCATAATACCATTGAATTTCCACGTTACACTTTGGTAAGTCATGTAGCGCCTATGGTTTATCACTGTCATTTTTGGGATCAATAACTTGAGCTGTCAGCCGCAAACGAACTGACTATAACTTGCAATTCCCTGTCGATCCAAATAGCCATGAAGAAATATTGAATGTTTTGTAAATGTGCCTTTTGACAGCCTACTCCTATATAAACTCAAGTGACTACGGATAGTTCCTCTTGGTTCTTAGTTCTTTGCAACATTGCTAACTAAGTTCACGTTGCTATTATAAAGTAGGTTTCTTCAAAACATGGGTACTACCAGTTACTGTATGGCTACATCGTTGATTCCTGTATTACTTACATGAAAATTTTCTACTACCCAAGTTACTATGGCTAGTACCTCTTGGTGGTCTTTGCAACGTTATTTTTTTCTTTTTTGGAAAATCACATGACATTTAAAGAACATTTCAAGAATCTTTTCCTATAAAAACAATGGTAACAAAGTGGTAACTATGGTAACGGTATAAAAGTGGTAACATTTTCACGCCGAGGTGCCCGAAGGGAGCTGGAGGATACGCTTTAGGGTCGCAGCTCAGAGGGAGTGAAACTAACAGTGTTATTTATAAACGCATATTATTGTTAAAGTGGGTTTTAGCTTAAAATTCGTTTAGAATGTGCTTCAATAAGGCAACCATAGTTACCTCCATGTTAAGATACACTGAACAAAACACTAGTGATATTCGTGAAAGGCATTCTAAACGCATTTTAAGGTAAAACCCATTTTAGCGTTAATATGCGTTTATGAATAAGATCAAAGGTGTTTAAACCGTGAATTATATATTTATTACGATTTTGTTGTACGTTACGCAGATGTATGTAAACCAATTACGATTAATTGCTTTAAGGTGTTAAAACAATATTTAAGTCATTACTAAGGTATAGCAGTATGGGGGAAATAGGGAGACCAAATTTGCCTATTTCATTCCCTATGGAGGGGATTTGTTTTTTGCCCTATAAAACGTGTCAGATGTTTTTTGATCCCAAGCAATTGATCCCAAAATATTTTCATCCCTAAAAATAAAACTTTCACTAACAGATCTATAGTAAAATTGCCCTTAGATGAGGCATACATAACATAATATCCTCATTACGGTATACCTGAACTGTAAGAAAATCAGGAAAATCCTATTTCGTTCCCTTCTATTTACTTTGGGGTATTATATGTTACAATTAGTATACACATCTTCATTAAGGTCAGAGAAGCCTATAAGTATATATTAGGAGGCACAATCGTTATTATCGCGCGTGCGCGCTAGCTTTCGGTAGCAGCTGAGTCATTACGGCGCGCTTGGTTCCTGCGCCTGTTATTCAATACTTTACGTACTACATTGCGGAAGGAGATTTTCTTGGAAAAAAGTCGCCAAACAATTGGAAAAAACCCATCTATGCACATTTTCTACGATTCTCCCTGTGGAAAATTTCTCCCGTCATACAAGACATAAATTAAATCCCGCAATTTTCCCGATGCAGACGCGCACCGTAATTTCCCCCAATTAACTCGATTATCCCGTTCCCGGGCGGACCGTCCGTCGTTAGCGGTCTGGAGGGGGGAATTTTTCTCTAAATTTGCTCGGGAAAAGGCAGTCACTCGGGTTAAAACTCCTTTCCACGTCCCCCGGCGATCCGGGGCTAAATTCACTTCGACTAATACACATACACACGCAAAAAAGACGTAATAATCCACCCCTCTGGTAAACATACGTCAATTTTATGTACGGACTTAATCCGCGCCGGCCCCGTTTAGCAATTAATTATTATAACGGAGATGCAAATATTCGTCTCGGATTAAAACGGACGCGGGCCGCAAAAGGGCGAAAGAGAGAGCAGATGGAGGATTTAACCGGTCAGACTTAGCATGTATATACACATACGCGGCCAGTCGAATTTATGAGAACTGAGGGAGAACGTTTTATGCGGGCGGCCGAGTCGTAAATTTTCTTTGTTCTTTCCGCGTTCGCCCCGCTTTTATGATAATATCAACTTTTTACCGGTCACGGTTTTTCACGATCTCTTTGCGGACTTACTTACGGATAACTTTTACGCTTTTACGTCCTTTCTTCTTATGCACCGGACCCCTAATAGGTTATCGCGTTAGGGTTAAGTGCAACACCGTCTCAAGTATAATACGTAGCATTTTATTTGAGACTCGAATTGTGGTACGTGTTACCCGGACCCCGACTGTAAAACATTATTAACGAAGAAGATGAAGAGGCTTAAAAATTGTTATACGAAACCATCTCTTAATCGGCAATAAAGCACTGCACCTTTCCTCATTCAACAGATAATTTAAGACATTTTATTTGGATGTTTTGTACCAAGTTTACTGTAATTTTGTCTCAAATAAAATGAGACGTACACTTTTCCATTAAGAAAATAGTCTACGGCTTCATTTAGATGACGCAAGTTCGAGTGAAACACATAAAAATACAAAAAATGTTTTGTAAAGAACCTGGAATTTTTTAAAATACGTTTTGTGCATACCTAAAAATGCACCAACTTTCCTATTGAATTCCTTGGAATTTGCTCAGACATTTTCCTTATAAAATTCACTGCAAAATGTATTGTTCAGGAGTATTCAAGGATATTTTCAGAAGGGCTGAAATCATTGGAAAACCGCACTATTTTCACTATTAAATTCACTAAATGCTGATTTTTTCTGGAAAATGTGAAAATATTTGTAAAATTCCGGACAGTTTTGAGAACAGAATTGCTTCCTTAATTACGTCCAATACTGATTTGCTTTAAAATAATCCAAAAATGTGGGTAAGTTTTGAAAACAGCACATTTTTTTCACTATACACAGCATTAAATTTTTCTTAAAAGTATAAAATGCGCTTGAAAAACAATGAAACGTTTTAAAAATGGCCTAGAATCCTGTTTAAATTTACTATAAATTTAAATTTTTCTTTTTATTAAATTTTTACTATAAATTTTAAATTTTTAAATTTAAATATTTCTAAAATTCAGGACAGTTTTGAAAATAGAATTTTTTTTCAGTTTCAGTTTTTTTTCAATAATCCAAAAATGTGGAAAGGTTTAAAACTGCACATTTTTTTCATTACATTTGACATTAAATTTCTCTTAAAAACCCAAAAACACGCTTTAAGAAATATGAAAAGTTTTAAAAATGACGGAAATTCCTGATTAAATTTACTATAAATTTAATTTGTGCTGAATCATGAAAATGTACTGATGAAGATAAACACCTATTAAAATTTTTCCATCTGCCTTAATTTAATATAAATTTTTCCCGTACCACAATTCATGCCCGTTTTATAAAAGATTTAAAAATCGAGTTATATTTTCCACTAAATTCCACTAGTCTTTACGTTGTGGAACATTTAAAAAAGTTTTAAAAAATCTGCAAGGTTTTGGGAAGGCTCTGTTTAACACTGCATTCATCCTATTTTTTTCTTTTTTGGAAATGTGAAGACCTAAAAGACAACTTCAAATTAAATTAAATTCCATGAAAATTTGGAAAATTGTTTTCAATTTTTGTCCTTTGTCCTGTAAATTTAAATTTCGCCCTAAACCTCAATGATGAATTAATTTCTTCTAAATAACACTTTGATATATTTCCTCCTAAAAATAGCGATAGTTTGAAAAACTCTTAAAAAATCCGGAAAATTTTGGAAAAGCGCCGTCTACATTCTATAATTCTACATTCGTCTTTTTTTTGAAAAACTGTAAATCCAAAAAACTTTTCTAATGATCTCAGACCCTAAAAAGCACCAGCATTCCAAATAAATTTCACCCAAATTTACGAAAACAGGTAAAGTTATTTCCAATTTTGACCCATTTCCCCACGGCCCAAATACCGCCCCTTCTCACCTTAATAAAAACCTTAACTATTTAATAATTCGCTGCCTGAGCATCTTAACTTGGATCATAAATTATCATCCCTTTCCCTTAGATTTAGTCAAAGGGTGAGAGCGTAGGAGGAAAGTGGGGCGACACAAACTCGATTAGAATCCCTTGTCTGTGACAGAGGCGGGGTCAAGTAACAAACTAGGGTCGAGTCTTATGCATAATGAGGGGTTTTTGGAATAGTTCCTGTCCCCTGTTTCGCCCCCTCGGGGGAGATAGTTTCCGCTACCCAGGTGGGCGAAGGTGAGATTTTTGATTATGGGAGGGGCGACGGAAGACGAATTAAGGGGGTGCGCGAGGGAAACAATTTAGGGGGTTGAAGGGGTGAAACTATGTGGGGAAGTTGTGATGAACAGGCGATTTTTAACTGTGATTTCATAAACACGTTCCGAAAAAAATTGAGAGGAAAAACATTGTCCGGTGCCAAGTTTTCCAAGAGTTGGAACATAAAAATGGTCCTTCGAGCCCGATTTTGATGACTGTCGTCGAAAAAAGAATAGCGTTGCAATAATTTAACACGTGGCAAACGTACTTAAAATGAAGCAAGGAGAAATTAACGAGTTAAAAGAATTTCGACCAATTTATAACGCTTCCTACTGGGGTCAGATAAATAATTTCATGGGCTTATTATGGAAAAAGTATTAATTCCTTCCTGCATTCCTTGTAAATTGATGTACATTTAAGGGTAGCAACATTAAACGAAGTTTAGGCTGTATGTGTAACTTCATGAAGTTTCACCTTAGATCCTTTTATAAGTTGTAAATGTAATACTGATAGTTTCGATCGTTTCACAAATTGACGTTATTGAACTTTCCCGATACTCATTAAGGACCATTTAAAACTTCAATAAACGAGTTGCTAGCTTTATTGATTCTTAATTGATAATAAAAAGGGTTTGATCGAGCAACAAAAGTTTCTTGTAGCTTGGAAAATATGAAGGAAGCAAATTTAAACCACAGGAATTACTATATTAATTATAATAAAATATTAAATGAGACCAAAAATGACTTCAATGTAATATATTGACTGAATTTAATCACTTTGACCTATTATTGTTCTTTCCAAACACTTTATTTTCGAAAAAAATTTGATTTATTTTTTAATGCCTTTATGTGGCTCTATGTGGCCTCTAATGGATATTGTATAGTTTGAAGGAGGAGAAAATTAAATAAAGGTCTTAACGATGCCTATTTTTAACCTCCCTTCACCCTTACTTAGGGAATTTACGGGACTTTTGAGAGCAACATAACAGCACGACGTTACGTACATAACTAGTTCAAATTAGCCTAGACAACTTAAACCTACTAACGACTTATAAGAAACGCTAGAAGACATAGCACTCCTTTTTTTCTATGAAAACAGTCAAACCAAGTGCACCAAGAGTCTAGTAAGGTTAGGTTAATAACATTGCAACTATTTATACGAAATGGTGAATGCGCCCTCTACTGACATCGTGGGGAGAAATCCCGATTATTTCCCAATTCAATCTGATTTGAATGTAGCCGTGAAGCAAGTCCATTGAATTATTGTGCATCATAATCGGTGAAGCCATTAAAACGTTGTAGCGAAGAAACATATATACATTACATTCCTTTTTTCTAGCAGTCACGTAAAAATAGTCAAAAATAGTACTTTTCTATTTAATTTAATACTACATTTTCCTTAAAAATCCAAAAATGCGGTTTAAAAAATTTGAAACGATTTAAAAAAGACGGTGAATCCTAACTAAATTTACTACAAAATTAAATTTCATCTGAATCATACTGGAACTATTGGAAAACGATTTTCACAATTAAATTCACTTTGTGCTAATTTATGCTAGAAAATACAAAAATATTTGTAAAATTCAGGACAATTTTGAAAATAGGGTTGTTGCCTTCGTTATCTCCAATACTGTTTTTTTTAATAATCCAAAAATGTGGAAGGATCAAAACTGCACATTTTTTTTTTCCTTACAGATAATATTAAATTTCTCTTAAAAATCCAAAAATACGCTTTAAGAAATATGAAAACCTTTAATTATGGCGGAAAATCCTGATTAAATATAATACAAATTTAAATCTGTCGTGAATCATACGAAACTGCACTGATGAAGCTAAAAAGATATTAAAATATTTCCATCTGCTTTAATTTAATACAAATTTGTCCTGCATTACAATTCATGCGTGTTTTAAAAAAGATTTAAAAATACCGCTATATTTACCACTAAATTCCACTGGTCCTTACGTTGTGGAACAGATAAAAAATTTAAAAAAACCTGCAAAATTTTGGGAATTTATTTTTTTAAATGCCTTTAAATTGATCGTGTACTAACGACTTATAGGAAGCGATAGAAGATATAATAACCCTTTTTCCTGTGAAAACAGTCAAGCTAAGTGCAGTAAGATTCTAATAATACCAAACATTTGCCTTATAGCTATTTATACGAAATGGCGAATGCGCCCTATGTTACATCATGAGAAAAATCCCAATTCTAGGCACTTCTCGTGATTCAGGTCCATTGAACCACTGTGCATCATAATCGCTGGAGCCATTAAAGCGTCATAGGGAAGAAACATACATATATTACATTTCCTTTCTCTGGCAGTCGTGTAAAAACGTTTAATTGTTCCAAGCCTACCTCGCAAGAGGAAAAAAAAACCCCGAAAAACTCCCATCTCCCGCATGATAGTTTTCCATCCCCTCTCCCTTCGTTTTGGAATTTAAAGGAGAAATTCCCCTCCGAATTAAAATGTGCCTTCGTCGTCTCGATGGGGTTAAAGTTTATAATCCGATCGAAATTTTCAATGGAAGGATTATCCGATATTTCTATAAGAAGGGATTAAGGGAGGAAGGTACGCGATAGCGTTTTACGGCTTTAGGGTCGGTGAAGGGGATCGAACGGGGAGGAGGGGGAAGGTTTATTAATGTCGAACATGAATTTTGAGACTTTGTCGCGCCTTGGGGTATGAAAGAAAGAGAGATACTTATTTACCGCATTAGTACAAACGTAGTGTGCGCAGCACGTCACTAAAACGGGCATAAATAGAGTTGGCCTAGTTCGCCAGATTTTTTCCTATCTTCAAAAACATGGTTTATCCCAACATGATTAAAAACTGCCGAAAAATCGTAAAAATTGCTACAGAATGAACAAATTCAAATTTTTTTTACTGGAAATATTGATGTTTTTTTTTTGTAACTTAAAAAGTAACAGTGATCTTCCAAATTTCGCATTAGCGTGTGATTGGTGGCCTCTGGAGCCCTTTAAACTTTGCCCATTTAACAACCAAGGACTTAAGAAATTTGTAACCTTTATAAGCTCTTAGGCCATGACATTCCCTACAAAATGGTTCCTTGATCGCCTGCTTAGCTTGAAAATTAAGCGAGATATGGGCAAAAAATCAAACAGTGATTGTATATATCGTAGTTTTGTAATTTTCTTTCAATTTTTTCGTAATAAGGGATGATTTTTAAGGATTGAAAACATATTTGAGTTGAACGCGATAAAAAGATACCAATTTAATACAAACGAAGCAAAACAAAGCCAATAGAACTGTTTTTCCAATTTCATCATAACAGGGGGTGGTTTATCAGGGGTAAAATAAATTACGTAAGGGTGGAAAAATCATAAACGACATCCTAAAGTATCAAATAGCCTTCACTACTACCCTACAAAAGTTTTCAAACGTATTAAATCCTTGAATTTATTTTTAGTTTTTGAAACGAGGGGTAGTTTTCACCCCTAATACAAATTATCTCATATCGGCGTAGAGTAGATGTTTAAAATCAATGCGTATCGAGGAAATCCTAAGGAAATACCATTTTTTTACCGTGGTAAACCTATTGAAACTTCCCTCTTGCGCTATATTCGCCACTAGAAACTTTTCCATCGCTACAAAAATGACGAGACCGAAGCGCAACCCCCGTACCGTCTCTAAAATTGCAATTAGAGTTCCGCGATGTGTTCTACAACGTATTACGACTAAAATGAAATTTAATTTCTCCCTCCCTCGATTTACCTCTCTCCTTCTCTCTCTCTCTCACCTCGACTTCGTTGTTTTTGTTTTCGATTAATCTCATTTGCCGCGTCGCTGGCGAGATTTTCATTTCCTGAGCGTCCCCCCCTCTTTCTCTCTCCCCTACTTCCCTCCTTGGAGGAGTTTAAAACGGCGAACGTCTCCAGATAATCCGCTTAATAACCGGGCATCGGTAATTTTTCAAGACGGCTTCGGAAATGCCAGAAGGGCGGTAAAAAGGGCGAAAAATCGAAGGTGACCGGTGAACTCTAGCGGAAATGTTACGAGCTTCGAGATTTTAAGCGAACTTCTCCAATAAACGCCGTTACTGAATACACTCTACTAATAAATTTGAGGTTTGTACGTATCCATGACTCGTACACATACCTCGCACCCATATACCCTCGTGCGCATGCCTCGTAAACCTATCTCGTACTAATGAGCATGGTACACAGGCTTCGTAACTGTATATCGTACACATACCTCGTATCTATACTGCGTACGTATACCTTGTACACATGCTCGGTTTTCCCATGTTGGCATGGATTCTCAAAATTGTTTTTTAATTCACTTATTGAAGGCGTAAAGTCACATTTCAACCATAGAAATATCTCTACTTTCTTTAGGCAAAAGTAGCGTCGGCCCAATTACAACAAAACCTACTCCGATCATCCCCCTCTAAGCTAAGTTTCACTGAAACCAAACTGACGAGGAAATCAATGCATTAATCCCTATTTTGAAACGTGGAACACGTTTCCAGTGTTCTCAGTGTAGCAGAGGGTTTTTGCTGGACGCTCTCCTCTCGTTTATCCGCATCGGATCGTAATTAAATTCGCGTCGGTCGTTTACCCGGGAAGCCGGAAAAAAATTCTTATAATTAATCAACATAGGGATGCAAATCCGCGAGATTTCGAACAAAATAGTGAATTGGATCGATTTGGGTGTTTTCCTGCCCGTGAAATGGTGTACGGTTTTTGAGCCTTTTTTGTCCAGGAAGCGACGGTTTTGGCGGGAAATTTCTATTGACTTGAAATTTTGACGGTAGGTAGGAAATAGCCCAAGGATCAAAATTTATAATATCCCCCAGGACCCCCTGGGGGGGCGATTTTTTTATTATGTTTTGACCAGAGAATTCGATCGAAAAACTAATTCTAACAAAAAATATCCCATACTTTTTGTTTTTAAATCATAACTTTTCGAATTATTCACGAACGAAAGTACCGCTTTTTCATCGAAAAAGTCAATGTTTTTAATCAAAAAAAACTGTAAAAGCAATAATGTAGCTTTTAAAAAAACAAAGAAAATAGTTTGTCTCTAATTGCTGCATGACCAATACGAATCAAGCTATGGCTTGTTAAAGATTAGCTCTTGTTCGTCAAACGATAAATTTGAGGGTTTCAAAGAGAAATAATGGAAAAACCACGCATTTTCGAGAAAAAAACGATAGAAAATTTTTTCAACTATTTTACAAGCCCTTCTTTTTCTTGTTTTAAAAAACTCAGTAACTCAATTTTTTGAAATTCACAATATTTCAGAAATTCTCCCGAAAATTCAACTGAATCACTTTCTAAAATATTTACTGAAAAAGATCCTCCAAGCTTGGAAGGAAAACGTACTTTCCAACATTTTTTTGGAAAGGCTCGACTTCAAATCAGCCCAAGAACCGTTCTTTGACATACAATAGAACTTCCTGCAGAAGGGAATGTAAAATTCATCGTATAACTAAACGTTCTCTTAGGAGAAAGTAGGAGAGTTCAAATTCAACTTGTAGAGTGTTTTAGAGTACAATTTAGAGGCAAACTGAAACACTGGAAAACATCCTGAAAAGTTGGAGACATAAAATTTGTTCAATAGGCGAGAAGGAAACGAGATGTACTTTAGAAAATTTTTATGGAAACTCTTGGATATGTCCAGAGTTCAAAGCTGTCCAAAAATCCCTCAATCTTAATTGAATCGTTCCTTGAATACTGAACAGTCCTGTGAAGAAAAGGAACGTAAAATTCGTCGTGAACACAGACATCCTCTAGCAGCCATAAGAGAGTTCAAATATAATTTTCAAACTATTTTGTAGAAAATACTTCAGATATCAACTGAAATGCCAAAGTGCCTAAAATTCTGAAAAAGATCCTGCAAACCTTTAGACCAATATATTTGTTTGGGATATAATTAGAAATTAGTCCAAAATTTCTCTTGAAAATGCAACTGAAAAGTTATTTTCTTCTCTTCTCTGAAGAAAGTACATGTAAAATTCGCCATTTAAACGGGGAAAATATGCCGTACGTTATCAAAAAATTTTGTCACCGAAATAATTTCACTTACCCCGGTATATAGCGTAAGGGTAGATGAAACATGTGTCGCTTACCTGAAACAAACAAAATTACGTTAGAAAAAGACAAGGTATAAACGAACAACAAATAATTTTCTCTCAACATATTTTGTACTGAAAACAAAGAGATCCATATTGCAAATTTCCATTATCCAAAATTTCTACTATCTGCTCATGCCTTCATTCAGTAGTAGTCAAGTAAAACAAAATCATTCACAAAATAACGCAAGGAAAGCAAGTCGCAATTTCGATCCACAGTGTGCCTATGCTGATACCACACCTACGAGTCGCCAGTGTAAGGTAGCTACTGCGCAGGGCGTGAAGGGCGGTAGAAAGGTGCCTTATGTTGCCTTCGGTATGCCCACGAACGTCAGTCGTGCTAATACATCGATAACGATTCGCTATTAAAGTAAAATAAATAATAATATAGCGACGTACGCGGTGACATCCCGACCTGTTTCGACGATAAGTTCCACGTTTTAACAGAAGCGATTCGACTTTACGACGGCAATGAGTAAAATGCAGTTTGGAAATTACCCAAAGTAGAGAGCCCCGGTTCAGATGTAACTTTTCAAACGTTACGCGGCAGTATAATCTCCAATTGCTAATTATCGTAAATTTTAACGACCTAATAATTCGAGGAGCGCACGTCCACTTTTATCGCCCCACCCCCCCCCACTCCTCCCACAGCCAATTGAATATATACACGTCGCGACGTAATGATAAAACTTTTTTCCCCTTTTACGCGCCATTAATCCCGCGATGCAATAGAAAAAGGGGCGGCGCGGGCGGGTTTTTCACTTAACTCCTTTAAGATAAGATAATGACGCACCGCTACAGGACCGTAAAGACGATGCATTCGGCCATTTGCCGGGGGATTAAAGGTCTTATCTTTATTAACGTCTTTACATTCCGCGGTTTTCATGCACAATTTCACCCGCGAGAAGAAGGTGAATCAGAGAAAATGGACGTGGGAGATACGACCGCGGGGATCCATTTAAGAAAGCGGCGCAAGTGCGTCGCACGGACGAGGGTTTAAGCTGATTTAGGCGGGGGCAATAATGGGGATTTATTAAACGGGAGAGTAAATATCTTTACGATCAGCAGATTGCTTTGATACTGAATATTTCGTGAGAGTTCCTCTTTGAAAATATATATAGGATGTATTACTTAGGATTTCTCATTACGTTTTTGTTGATATCACTTGCACCTACTAGAGCAATTTACATCTAAAAAAATATCATTACACGACCCACACGTGGTCGCAAAGCATGCACGTGAGAAAAGCGTAATGGAGGAGAGCGCCGTGTCCTTAGCCCGCTTCTGTCATCACTCTCTCAAATGACATATGATAACTTCGTCAAACTCGTATTTTTAGTGATCACCCAGGGTCCTAACTGGAATCTGTCAGCGCTTCACATAACAACCGATAACCTGAAAACCCCTCCATGTTTCCACGTGAAACGTTTTCATCCCTTGTTTAAAGTTTCAGTTAACTGGGGAAAACTTCATTAACATCCGAGTCTCGGCCTAGAAAGTTTCACTGAATTGTTCGTCAGAGGGAAATCAGAACTTTAAACAAGTGGTCCACAATTCAGAAACTTCAAGAACATCAGGCGCTTGACGTGTGTGTGTAGACAAATTGAAGGTAATTTTGTTTTCAGTTTTTACTGGCATCACTTCGGACTCCATCCAAACTCAATATATCAAAATTTTCCATGGATCAGCCTGGAAAACTTCACCCCTTAACAACTAAGAAAGTGAACAAACGCTGACGACTTTGTTCACTCCATTTTTGTTTATACACGCCCATGAGTCTTTTGCTTCGTCCCTTTCATGGGTATCGATATGATATTTTTCGGGTGCCAAATACACTACAAAACAAACAACTAACGTGGACGTCCTCTCCTAACGCCCCAATCGATAGAACTATTTAGAAAATGAAAATTCTTGTTGACTCCTTTTTATCGGAGTTCCCCGACTTTCCGGGAAACGGAAAACAGGAACAAAAAGGTATAGTCTATATGAACTGAAGTTGGTAACAGGGACGTTTGAAAAATGTTTTCAAAAAATGATTATAACTTTAAAGCTCGACCTAAGTTTCAAGCTTAGACCTCTGGGGTTTATACACGCGTTCATCGTGTACAGCCCACGTCGCACCTCTCCCTATTTATTTTCTCACTTTGGCAACGTTTCTCTCGTGTCTCTCCCTTTCTTCAGGCGTCTCGTTCATAGAAACTCCCTTTTCTTCCATTTAAACTGTCTCCATCTTTCCCCTAGTAAAGGAGAGGATCTACTCATCAACCCCTTGCCAATGTTCAAAACGTTGGCATGTCGGTGATACATTTGGCTCATGTTTGTATCGCAACCTGATCGGTTTATTGGAGAAAAAGTATGCACGTTTATATGCAAATCTTACGTTAACGAAGACAATATATTTAAGGTCTGTGCTTCTACTTCTATTCAAATGGGAGCTATTAATTACATCGAAACATACACGAACGTACGTACATCAGAAGGAGGGGGAGAGAAATGCAAAGTTCCTATTTGTTCCCCTAATTTATGCATATCATACAAACACACACGTATCAGCCTCGTATGCATCAGGTGGTTAAAAATAGAAATTCAACCCTTCACCCAATTTACATAGCAAAACGAGCTCCTACTCTGTAATACCTCGTACATTATACCGGGGGATGTTTTATATTCCGCACGTACCCGTCGACTGGGAGTTTTCAATATCTATTATTCGATGTATGCATGCCTTAGTTATGTTGAAAAACTTTTTTCCTTTCATTCACTCACCTACACTGGTCCTTTTTATTTTCTGCGCCACTTTTTTGATATTAAATTCGCTCGGAGAGAGGAAAGTTTCACGTGTGTTTTCCTTTATGAACGAGGAATATTGATATATGGAAAATGTGTCTTTGATAGAACAGTAAATAGGGCGGACGGCCTAGAAATGGTTTATCGCTTTTTTATTAGTTTTGGAACGCTGGGAACTTTGTAACAAATCTATCGATAGTGTTGGATTAACTTGTTTTCCTCTGCGATTTATTGGGTTAACTTACCAAAAAAATAAGAAAAATGACATTTAGGGGACAAAGTGGCATATAAACGATGGCTATTCAATGTTGTATTCTTTAAGTAGAAGAATAGAAGCTTTAAATTTTATGGCCCACGTGGTCATAGCAGTTAAGTCAATATTTTCAGTCGCTTGTCGTTGATGTGCGCGCCGTTTCAGCGTGTGCCTACTTATTTCCACGGACTTAAACGTAACGACTTTATATTTAGGAAGCCTGAAAGACGATCGATTTAGGATGATCAGCTGACACCAACTTATCTACTATTCGAGTAAACGGAACTGAAGACTCCAAAACTACCGAAACGCTCGTCTTCCATATTGGATCGGTTATTTTGAATTTTTGAAATGTTAGTAGGGATTCACGAGCAACGACCTGGAAAATTTCCATATATCAAATTGCCGGATATCGGCCGCCATTTTGGACCCGCCATTTTAAGCTTCTACAAATTACTGTTGGAAAAAAAAGGTTCGGCATCACTTAACAGCTCGTTTTGAAGAGGAAGAGTAGTATCAAATCATACAATAAGATGATATCAACCTTAGAACCTAATTAGATTACAAAATTGCACGAAACAGTACATTTAATCAATAACTTATTCCCCTTTGTTCTATATGTAGGCAAGTGTGTATGTTTTGCTTTAAAATGCGATGATTAGAAATATAATTATATCAAAAAACTCCCCATTAATTACCAAAGGTACAACAAAAGGGTTAAGGGACTCCATCCTCTTCGGATGTGGCCCTAGTCAGACCGATATGGACGATTCGCTAGTGGTCGAGACTATGGTAGCTACGAACTAAAGCGAGTTCCATGTATCTGTATTAATTGTATTGTATTATTAACTGTATTATTAACCCAAGTAGTCATATACAACTATGCTAGTAGAAATTACGATATATTATGTTAATTTCGAGGTTAGTCTAGGAAAAACTACGGTGACCACTGGTCCAAGTAGTAACGGTCTGATACACGATATTCCTCTAGTGGTGAATGTGTAGACCAGGGGGTTAAGAGACCCCATCCCCTTCGAATGTGGCCCTAGTTAGACCGATATGGACGATTCGCTAGTGGTCGAGACTATGGTAGCTACGAACTAAAGCGAGTTCCATGTATCTGTATTAACTGTATTGTATTATTAACTGTATTATTAACCCAAGTAGTCATATACAACTGTGCTAGTAGAAATTACGATATATTATGTTAATTTCGAGGTTAGTCTAGGAAAAACTACGGTGACCACTGGTCCAAGTAGTAACGGTCTGATACACGATATTCCTCTAGTGGTGAATGTGTAGACCAGGGGGTTAAGAGACCCCATCCCCTTCGAATGTGGCCCTAGTTAGACCGATATGGACGATTCGCTAGTGGTCGAGACTATGGTAGCTACGAACTAAAGCGAGTTCCATGTATCTGTATTAATTGTACTGTATTATTAACTGTATTATTAACCCAAGTAGTCATATACAACTATGCTAGTAGAAATTACGATATATTATGTTAATTTCGAGGTTAGTCTAGGAAAAACTACGATGACGGTGACATTTTTTCTAGTGGTGAATATGTCGAGCAGAGGTGTTAAGGGACTCCATCCCCTCCGGATGTGGCCCTAGTCAGACCGATATGGACGATTCGCTAGTGCCGTAACGGCCGAGACTACGGTAGCTACGAACTAGAGCGAGTTCCCTGTATATGTAAGTATCGTTTCCGTTAATTACGTTACTTAACAATCTCGGCTGTCGCCATCGATACAAGAGAAGGTAGAGAAAGCTGAGTGGGTTGCTCAACAATAATTTCAGTGCAATTAAAACAAGACCTACGTTTAAAACTAACTAGGATGTAAGTAAATAGGGTGAAGTTGTGACCAATACACTTCCTCCTAGCGCGTGTAGGTACCAACTTTCCGAGCGACATTCGACGATTTGAAACTTTCCAGTTTTGTTTCCCTTTGGATGCGACACGTCGCCCCTTTCCCCTCGCGCGATAAATCTGCAACGTACGTCCGATCATGAAAAGTAAACAACTTTGATACGCCGGCGGTATCCAGAAGTGGCGCCGGTAAATCTCCCGGTAAATGCAGTATTGACAATTTCCTGCAGACTTTATTGTTATTGCACGTTTGCGCTTCCCTCGCAATATCTCAAAGGGCGTCGGCGCCTCATTTGAATTCCTCTCGGGTCCGTATCGTTTCTGATGCGAATAAGTCGAACCGGTCGCGGAAGACAACGCTAGGCATTATTCCTTCGAGGGATATCCTAAATAATGAAAGCGGATGAGCCCCCGATGGAGGTATGAAGTAAAAACGACGGCGCTCAAGGCTCGACGAGGACGACAAAGAGAGAGAAAAAAGGTACGGATTATATTTTTACCTTCGACGGGATTTTATTAAATTTTAAAACAGAACAGGACGTATTCGCAGACGACGCTCGCGATGGAAAAACGATTTTTCGTATTTCCTCCTAACTGGAGGATAATGAAAACGAGTTAGGAAGGGAATCCTTAGTGGAAAATTAAAACGCCATTTCCGTTACACTTACAGGCGGAATATGAAATTATGGGGAATGGAATTGTAGCTGTGACGAGCGAAGTAATTACTCGGAAAATAATCCTCGTTTACGATTTTAGAAACAAGACGGTTTTAGCGATAGTTTCATTGAACTTGATGGAGATAATTCTATCTAAAATAACGTTCCAGGCGTGATAACAAAATTAGCCGCATCTGTCCAATAATACCTTTATTAACTATACGAATAGTAATGACACTCATTTCTACTCATTGTGTAATACAGGGTGTGGCACCATAGACAGGCATACTTTTAAAGTTTTGTTCCCCACCCAGGGTACCTTTCGAAATCGGTCGGATGGAGCCCGGTAGGCCCCGTACTAGATCAGAAATCGATTGTTACATAGGAGGTAATGGGTAAAAAATGAAGTATGTGAACATGGAAGAATTTCTTCCCTCGACTTGAAGAATTGAATTTAGGGGACGTTGGGTTTCAATAAGACGGTGCAAAGGCTCACATTTCCAGGGCATCGATGGCTGTTTTGAATGGCTGAACTCAACAAGGGGCGATTCGGGGTGGCCAGCCCTTTCTCCCGATTTGACCCCTTGCGATTTTTCGTGGGGTTTTTTAAATTCCCGCGTTTATGTCAACCGTACATGGACGCTACAAGATCCTAAGGAAAATATTCGGACCGAAATTGTCAATATACCCGCTGCCATGCTGGAAAGGATTATGACAAACACCAGAAATCGGCTTATTCAGTGCATGGGCAAATGAGGGGCTTCACCTAACTGGCATGATTTTTAAAGCTGTGTGAAACAAAACTTTACTTATGTATCCATATTATAGAAAAAAAATTAAGAGAATTAGGAAAAATCAAAGAATTATAAAAATTCTATTTCGCAAAATGGGTGTCATTGCGTTTTAAAGAAAAGGAAGTTATGATGCCGCACCCGTTATTAATATCATTACTTCAGACTTTCCCAACTCTTTTACCCTTGTACCATATATTTTACCACCTGTATATCTATTTACTCATTCATATTTTATCGTTACAGTTATTACTATGTAATTATTGAACAATATATTGTTTCCTATTAATTTTCTGCATGCAACTCATACTAATACCTGTTGAATTTTATAGAGGTGGCAATGGTAAACTAAATCGATGAAATCAGGAGAAAAATTTCTTTAGATTTGGACAAAGTGCACTCAATTGCAATGCAATTGCACTCGAGTTGAAATTTTAATCCAAAGGCATTTGGAATTAGCTAGTGGTAAATTCTTTCCAAAAAGTCTGTCAAAATACAAATTTCAAGCGATGAAGGTGAAGGATTTTACGTGGCAAACAACAACCATTTCATGGAGCAAAACACACCCGACATGATTTCAACCCGATTTTATATTTTACCAAATAAACACACAAATCCTTCCGTAAACATCCCCTACAACAACCCTTGGATTAAACCGTTCCGACACAAATAAAAAGTCGCAAGTTATTCAACTCCTCCGACGTAAAAATCCAACGAAAGCAAGTTTATAAATACTTCGCCTCTTCACAATGACTCCGTTTGTAACGTCTGCATTGCACCATTAACCCGATATCGATTGCAGACCATAAATAAATAAAAACCTCCCCTCGGCTCTAAACTCGAACGGAAAGATCTCCCCCCCCCCTCGGCGTACGGTGATTAATAAACTTGCTCCGCGGTTTCGAACTTGCGGTCATTAAAACTTAAAAAGTCTTCGGTGAAGGATAAACAATTACTCGTTTTGTCTGGTGGGGATTTACAATTCCTCGGCGCAGACCTAATCGATGTTTGAGATTTTTTCTGGTCTCGTAGAAGCCTGACGAATGGGATTTGCTTGCTTGGTACTTTCCTGGACTCACTTTACTCGTTACACTTAAGCGCCTTTAAAACCTGGATGCACCCTTTAACATCGACTGACTGAAGGAGCTTTTGCTCAAGTCCAGTGGTCTCCACAAGCTAAAGAGCATCCCCTAAACAACGAAGGCACCCTCTTTTATCCCACGTCGGATGACGAGCGTTTAAAAAGCCGAAAACCGCCACCGATCCCTACCGGCCCGCAATAATTAGCGTTCGGCTTTAAGGGCAGAAGGGATGAACCGGGAAAGCATTAACGGCCACCCTGGCAGAAGAGACGTTTTGCGACTCGCGGTCACGGTAATCTGTGCGTAAGCGTTCGCCCCCTTTACTGCCCATTATAATCTGTTTAGTTTTAATTTCGACTAGAGCGGATCCATGAAATCCTAATTACTAGGCGAGCGAGTACGTAGGAATTTATGAGGAAGTGTGGGTAATTAAGGGATCGATAGTGCAACGAAACGAAAACGCAAAATATTCTTAGTGTTTGCTAGTGCCTATAGAAGATAGTCTCAATATACAAGACCTCTCGTTATAATTTAACACATCGGGCATTCCATGCCAACTGAGCAGTCGATCCCACGTCACCCTCTCGAATTTGGCTCAAAATTGGTACATCGATTAGTACCATTGAAAAAAGCATGTTCCTAAATTTTCAGCTCAAATGGTCGCTCCCAGCGCCCTGAGGCTCATTTTTAAGTTTTCAGGCATTTTTTGACCTCCAAGTGCCCTAAATCGGTTTTTGGCGTACTTACAAGGTATTTTGACGTGAAAAATGACCAAAAGTACATAGGAGATGCCAAATTTCCCGTAAAATCCCGTAGTCCGTTTGTCGATATCTAGCAAGGGGAGCTCAGAAAACGCAAAAAACTGCTTTTTTTTTCCAAAAATCGAATTGCTTCAAGACGTACGCTTCAAATCGTCTCAAAATTTAGGAAAAGACTCTTTGATAGTTAGGCTTTCGAATGTCTATACGCGGGCAGTGATCATTATATATAAAAAAAAAAGTTACACGCGTTTTACGCATTTTAGAGGGGATTTTCGGTGATTTTTTCATTATAATCCACGCATTGGCCCTATTCAGTTGGGTATTAGTTGGATTTTTTCTCTCATAAGGTGTTTTCCTTCTTTCTCAGTCTTTACAATCACAGAAATTCCTCTCAGTGGGTTAGAAAAGGAAAAAATTATTATTTATCCATGAATTTTTCGTAATTTTTTTGATTTTTGATGAAATTTACATTTTTTTTATATATTAAAAATATATACATATTTAATATAGAATTCGGTCTTCCTTCATGAATAATGAAAGGAACCTGGAAAAATGTGACTGATCAAAAATCAAAAATTCAAGAAAAAAAATTCCCCAAAATTTAGGAACAAGCTTTTTTCAATGGTACTAATCGATGCACCAATTTTTAGCCAAATCCGAGAGGGTGACGTGGGATCGACTGCTCAGTTGGCATGGAACGCCCCACAATGGAACTAAAGAAAATTGCTAGGGGCTCCTTTAGAATATTGCAAGGGCAATTTGTGTTGAATAGATCGTAATTAGCTGCTGTTGATTTCAATAACAATAATTGCCATAAGTAAATTCCCTTCACTTTCCCCTCGATAATTTTACTAGCGAAAAAATCCCGAAGGACACGAAACTGCGCTTGGACTTAAAACGTTCCATATCACCATTATTTCACCTCGCCCACAATTAAACTCGAGTCGTAAAAGTCAACCCACCATTGGAGTATTTTATCTCCCCCCGCGGCAGTGATTATTTTCTGGATACACTCCAACCACCTGCTTGGCGATCCTCCATTCGTTATCGTGTTTAAGTAAATCTCCCTTCCTACGGAAGTGTTGCGGGGTTTTTCTTTATTTATTTCTTCCTTTCTCGCTCAGATCTCGCCGAACATTTTAATGCGGTTCGGCTGACGCCGATAAACTCTTTTCGTCGCGTCCCAGAAAACGGGAGAGGTGAGGTTTTAGTATCAGGATGGGGGATTAGCGTGGCGTTTAAACGTTTGGGGAGGCGTCGGCCGGATTATTTTAGCGTGGAAAAATCGAATTCATAAGAGATTTAGAAAACAAACAAAAGTGATTTCGAAACGATTTTCTCGACCAATGGGCTTTGAGTAATTTTAACGAAATTGAAAAGTATAAGTTTGTGTAGGGGCAGCCTGACGTTTGTTGCTTAGGTAAATCTGTAATAACTTCCAATCAACAAAATGACCATAAACCAAATTTACACCAAGAGTAGTTTGGTGCAAAATCCACCATTCCTGAAAATTTGAAACCAAAAGGGCGTAAGATACAGCTGATATAAACTAAGGGAGGTTTTAACTCTAAGATTTTTACGACCGCGTATTCTTTTGGCACAATAGAGACCGCCTAAATTCCGGAAAACGTGGAAAACCTCTACCACCACTTTATTTCAAAGAAAGGGTGCTCATTGCTCTAGCAAGCCGTGTCGCTAACCCTTGAGAAAATAAATTATATCTTGTGGCGCCATTTTCGAGGAAATTTCGCAACACCCTGTATCTAAGTGCGTTTGAGAAGTATCAAATGTTGCGAAAATTTACAAAAATCGTTTATACAGCATCTAAACTATTTCAAAATTCCTTGAAAATATTAAACCCTGTTTGTTTTCAAATTTTGTACCATTTGATATAAAAAGGGGTATGCAAAATTTCCAGATTTTCTTAGAAACGCATTTGAATCCCATAAATTCGGAAAATAAACTTGATTCAAATACAAAAAAAATTCTCTGCGATGTTTGGGAATTTTAAAGTTTTGTTGGGAGCATTTTAACTTTATTTGCGTGTAATTATTTAATTTAAAATTGAAACAAATAATTCGTTAGACACATTTAACATTACATTACATTATTACTATTAATTATATTGCCACTATTGGCCCTCCAGTTAAGGAAAAGACAATTATCCCTACATTTATAGTTGATTTTACCTGTCCAATGTTCGGTTATTGTTTATAAAGGTAATGTCAACCTTCACGTGATTTACATCAGTCCTGTCGTTCTGGAAAGTTCTCCATATTTCTACCTAAGGGACTGGATTTAAGGGATAACTTCAATACCAAACTCCTCAGCAAATTTTTCTGGAGCTGTAGTGGCGTTACTTTTGGTATTACCACCAGATTCAAGCATGCACATAGCACGATTTTAAGATCGATTAGATTTCTTAATAAAAACATCGACTCCTCTGTAATCTCCCCCTAAACCTACCGTTAGAATTTAAAAACAGAACGGAAACCGTCCAATTTCCCCGATTCCCTTCCTCCTGGTGAACTAATAACGTCGTTTAGCTCGAGTCGGGAGAAGAAAGGAGGAGGACTCTTCACAGCTCCGAGACCCCCTCGAAACGGCGATACACCGATCATCAATTAGCGCCACTCATCGAGTCCCGATAAAATATTCAGCGAGCGGGATTTCCCTCCCGGAGGAACCGACGAAAAAAAATTAAATAAAGAGAGCCCGAGAAGAATCGTAAGGATCGATCCGGCATTAACTTCTGGTGCAGCCCTCGTGAATTATTCATTAACCTCTGCTCGTCGACGGAGAGGCGTATCGTCTTATAATCGGCCGGATCGACGGCAGATTTCCAGGAATCGGGACGCTAATTGGCCGAGGGCGAAAAGTGTAATTTAAGTGGAAATTTGACACTTCCTACTGAAAATGAGACGCTTTTTCCACTACCCCGCACGAGATCGAAAAGCGGATGCCAAAACCAGGCGAACAAGCGAACGCGAACATCCCCACCTACACCTTCGCTAAACTTGCATGAGAGGGGTTGGAACGAGGAGGAGGGGAGAGAGAGGAGGAGGAGAAATGGATCCAAAGAAAATGGTGAAATTTTGAAATTCCTCACAACTTTATGGTTTTTGAAATTCTTAACTAAAATATAATTCAATTAATGATAAAACGTCAACAAATTCCATGTATCTATAATAATAATAATCAGTCTGCCGCAGGGGAGACTTCCATAACAGCCCTCTATGATCAACAGCTCGTAACTTCGCCATTTTATGGTATAAACGATTGAAAAAATTACGAGACATAGCTTAATACTTGAGTAAAATGATCCATTAATTGCAATTAGTTCCAATTATTCTTTCCCTTCCAAAAAAATTATTTTCCCAAACTTTCATGGCAACCGATTCAATGCAAGTAAGTTATGTACGGGACGCTCATGGAGATTTAACGCCGCTTAAACTCTGGCCACAGTAGAAATGATTGTACTATAGACGATCGAACAATCTGCGCCTTCTTGAGCCATTTTCATCCACGCAGGTTTCATACAAACTATACGCAGCAGAATGGCAGTTTTATGCTCTTCACAACGACAATAGTTATATAATTAATAAATATTTTTAATATATTAATATGTCTGTCTTATGTAATTAGTGAATTGTCACCGATATGAAATGGTTACCGCGTGGATGTTCAATATAAGCTATCATAAATAACACTAATTTTTGTGCCTAAGTAGATTATTATTATTGTCCGTTGGTTGTCTTCTGAACGATAGTTTGCGCATGTTGTATGCGCATCGCTTCAAAAATGACTTATTTATTTACTTTTTTCACTACAAAGGGTGATTTTTAAAGATAGTTAAGTACTATAACTCTATTGTAGCCTTTAACTTTCCTGAACATTTAGCAATAAGTTCCATTACAATGGGATGGCACGGCATAAAATACGAACAAACATTAATTTCATAGATTAAATAATGTTAATCATGTCATATCTTTACCCTATAACGATTATTTATAACTATATTAAACATATTTTAATGTACATAATATTTTTCTGTGCTTTTCAATGTAAAAATTGATATTTCTCAAAAAAAGTTACAAGTTTAATAGAAATTTCGTGTTTGAAGCTTTACCATTTAAAGGTAACTGTTTACTGGCAATTCTTTTACAGTGCTGAACTTCAAAAGGGCGTTTGTTGTGTTACTCAATTTTTTGTGGCCATTTATTGAAAAAAAGCAAACTTCGTTGCAAAGAGTTTTAGGGAAAATTTATTGTAATTACTTCAAAAATACCAGCTTTTTAGTTAAAAAGGTATTGTTGCATATGTCAACACAAGGAAGTTAATCCATTTGTTTATAAGCTAAGAAGTGCTACTATTTTGGTTTGATATTGAATTTAGGTTCAAAAAACAATTCTAAAACAACCCTTCTTTAGCTTGAGCCCCTTAGACTTATTCTAACTTTATTACTACGTGGGTAATGCCACCCTAAAATTAAGGCACTTGGGATAAACAAACTCAAATTTGCTCAAACTTCTCAATGGATCACTTTGAGACTTTTGTCTCATATTGTGCACCTCAAGAGCTCACTTTTTACTTAAAATCAAAAGTGTACAGCTACTTTTAAACTTATTTAACGCTCTGTTAAATAGTGCATAGTTAAATTGTTGCATATGTCAATACAAGGAAGTTAATCCATTTGTTTACAAGCTAAGAAATGCTACTATTTTGGTTTGATATTGAATTTAGGTTCAAAAAACAACTCTAAAACAACCCTTCTTTAGCTTGAGCCCCTTAGACTTATTCTAACTTTATTACTACGTGGGTAATGTCACCCTAAAATTAAGGCACTTGGGATAAACAAACTCAAATTTGCTCAAACTTCTCAATGGATCACTTTGAGACTTTTGTCTCATATTGTGCACCTCAAGAGCTCACTTTTTACTTAAAATCAAAAGTGTACAGCTACTTTTAAACTTATTTAACGCTCTGTTAAATAGTGCATAGTTAAATTGTTGCATATGTCAATACAAGGAAGTTAATCCATTTGTTTACAAGCTAAGAAATGCTACTATTTTGGTTTGATATTGAATTTAGGTTCAAAAAACAACTCTAAATCAACCCTTCTTTAGCTTCAGCCCCTTAGACTTACTCTAACTTTATTACTACGTGGGTAATGTCACCCTAAAATTAAGGCACTTGGGATAAACAAACTCAAATTTGCTCAAACTTCTCAATGGATCACTTTGAGACTTTTGTCTCATATTGTGCACCTCAAGAGCTCACTTTTTACTTAAAATCAAAAGTGTACAGCTACTTTTAAACTTATTTAACGCTCTGTTAAATAGTGCATAGTTAAATTGTTGCATATGTCAATACAAGGAAGTTAATCCATTTGTTTACAAGCTAAGAAATGCTACTATTTTGGTTTGATATTGAATTTAGGTTCAAAAAACAACTCTAAATCAACCCTTCTTTAGCTTCAGCCCCTTAGACTTACTCTAACTTTATTACTACGTGGGTAATGTCACCCTAAAATTAAGGCACTTGGGATAAACAAACTCAAATTTGCTCAAACTTCTCAATGGATCACTTTGAGACTTTTGTCTCATATTGTGCACCTCAAGAGCTCACTTTTTACTTAAAATCAAAAGTGTACAGCTACTTTTAAACTTATTTAACGCTCTGTTAAATAGTGCATAGTTAAATTGTTGCATATGTCAAT
This sequence comes from Cryptocephalus primarius, assembly GCA_963576515.1. Taxonomy (NCBI): domain Eukaryota; kingdom Metazoa; phylum Arthropoda; class Insecta; order Coleoptera; family Chrysomelidae; genus Cryptocephalus; species Cryptocephalus primarius. The sequence continues at coordinate 6,789,613 of OY754953.1, forward strand.
ACAAGGAAGTTAATCCATTTGTTTACAAGCTAAGAAATGCTACTATTTTGGTTTGATATTGAATTTAGGTTCAAAAAACAACTCTAAATCAACCCTTCTTGCTTCAGCCCCTTAGACTTACTCTAACTTTATTACTACGTGGGTAATGTCACCCTAAAATTAAGGCACTTGGGATAAACAAACTCAAATTTGCTCAAACTTCTCAATGGATCACTTTGAGACTTTTGTCTCATATTGTGCACCTCAAGAGCTCACTTTTTACTTAAAATCAAAAGTTTACAGCTACTTTTAAACTTATTTAACGCTCTGTTAAGCGACAAATGCACCAAATAAATTTTACCACAGCTCTTTTAGAGGTTTATTATAAGCTGTACAAGACGATTGTTTCCAAGGCAATAGGCTGTCATTTTACTTGTTTTCCTTAGCTTCTGCAACATTTAGAATGAATTCTCCCTTACAGGAAAACTTCCACTAAACTTTCGTATAGTGTTCATATCATTAAAACTGTGAAAAGACACTTTTACTTCCACGATCGTCACAGTTTTCTCGCTTATAAAACGTTCACGTAAGGAGAAATGCGAAGCGTAAACAGACCTCCAGCGTTCCGAGAAAAAACCATAAACAACAGCCGCAAAAAATTAGGAGAGGACCGAAAGCGATAAATAGAATGCGAGAAATCCGACATGACCTACTTATCACCATAAATAGTCATTTAGGCGAAGGTATTTTGAATAAAAATCATAACACGTAGTAACAGCAAAACAAAACCGACCTCTTGTTACAAATTTGACAATTGGAGATTAGAATGTGGCAGTGAAATGGCCGATCTGCTCGGGATGTTTCACATTCTAAACACCAGATAATGAGTAATCTCAAACAGCGTTAATCGGCTGACCGTTTGTTACAAAATCGACAAGTGGACATTAGAATGTGGCCGAGCAATGGCCGATCTGCTTTGTACGTTTCACATTCTAAACGAATTCACATTCTAAACAAAGAATAACCTCAAGTAGCGTTAATCGATTGATCGTTTATTACAATATTGACAAATGGACATTAGAATGTGGCTTAGGCAAGGCCGATCTGCTTTGTACGTTCCACATTCTAAGAGCCAGAGAATGGATTACCTCAAATAGCGTTAATCGACTGACTGTTTGTTATAAAAAGGACAAGTGGACATTAGAATGTGGGCGAGCCATGGCCGATCTGCTTCGCACGCTTCACATTCTAAACACCAAACAAAGAATAACCTCAAGTAACGTTAATCGACTGATCATTTATTACAATATTGACAAATGGACATTAGAATGTGGCTTAGGCAAGGCCGATCTGCTTTGTACGTTCCACATTCTAAGAGCTAGAGAATGGATTACCTCAAATCGCGTTAATCGACTGACTGTTTATTATAAAAAGGACAAGTGGACATTAGAATGTGGCCGAGCCATGGCCGATCTGCTTCGTACGTTTCACATTCTAAACACCAAACAAAGAATAACCTCAAGTAACGTTAATCGACTGATCATTTATTACAATATTGACAAATGGACATTAGAATGTGGCTTAGGCAAGGCCGATCTGCTTTGTACGTTCCACATTCTAAGAGCTAGAGAATGGATTACCTCAAATCGCGTTAATCGACTGACTGTTTATTATAAAAAGGACAAGTGGACATTAGAATGTGGCCGAGCCATGGCCGATCTGCTTCGTACGTTTCACATTCTAAACGACAAACAAAGAATAACCTCAAGTAACGTTAATCGACTGATCATTTATTACAATATTGACAAATGGACATTAGAATGTGGCTTAGGCAAGGCCGATCTGCTTTGTACGTTCCACATTCTAAGAGCTAGAGAATGGATTACCTCAAATCGCGTTAATCGACTGACTGTTTATTATAAAAAGGACAAGTGGACATTAGAATGTGGCCGAGCCATGGCCGATCTGCTTCGTACGTTTCACATTCTAAACGACAAACAAAGAATAACCTCAAGTAGCGTTAATCGACTGAGCATTTATTACAATATTGACAAATGGACATTAGAATGTGGCTCAAGCAAGGCCGATCTGCTTTGTACGTTCCACATTCTAAGAGCTAGAGAATGGATTACCTCAAATCGCGTTAATCGACTGACTGTTTATTATAAAAAGGACAAGTGGACATTAGAATGTGGCCGAGCCATGGCCGATCTGCCTTGGACGCTTCACATTCTAAACACCACATAATGAATTACCTCAAATAGCGTTAATCGATCAATTTCATTTACCGCACCTGTTGTATCGAGGCAAGATTAACACGTCCAACTCATACAAATCCCACCTCGAGGTGGTAGCAAGGATTAACAGCACTAACCTTTACGTGGAAATCGCAGGTACGACCGACGCTTCCCCTCTCCTGCTCGAAATCTCTGGAACGCCCCATGGAACCTCGGGAATTTTCGGTTCACGTGCAAGTCCACGCGTTACGCTTTCGAGTTCGCCACTTTTCACTCCCGGAAACGCGGAAAAATACCCGACAAAACCGATTAGTTACCTAACGACGTCGATCGACCACCGATCAACATGGCGTCAGGGCCCGAACAAAGGGAGACGGCCGGGTCGACGACGTCGCAACAGGTGACGAATGACAGTACCGCGATCGGTCACGTGAGCGGAGGCCGCCGCGTGATTGGTCGAGCGCCTCGGGCGGTAGTGCGCGCGCCAAGGGCGCCGGGATCGAGGTGATTAAATGGAGAATTGGATGGTACCCATGTTAAAGTCGTGGAATCGCAAAAAGTAGGAACGCAGAGCGCAGGGAAGGCGTCCCCGTCTCCCGAACGAAGACTCACGAGCGCCCCCTGGAATTACGGGACCGTTCCCGTCATTTTCCGCTCGACGACCCGCACGAAAATGGCGAGGGGGTTCGCGACAGGTGGCGAAGGGGAGTTCAGCAAAAGGTCCACGTGACGTCGGGGACGCCGCGTGATTGGTCGAGTGACTCCTGGCGGTAATTCGAAATTTAAATGAGCAGGGAGACGGGATTAGACGACTGGTATTAAAGATGTGGAATTGTCTGATTGTTTCTTCGTCGGTGGGAAGAGTTCATGGGGAATTTTCAGGATATACAGCCTGTAAATGGGATTTTTGGACTATGAAATGTATTAATAGTCCAATCACTGAACGTAAAAAGAGTGCGTTACCCACGAAATGCTTAAAACTGCAAGAATTTTGCTAAAAGTTTGGAATTAAACCCATCTCACCCTCCACTTCAATAGGGACTTACTTGCAATTTGCGCTTTTTATGTTTAAGGGGTGAAAACTACCCCTTGTATTAATAAACTGAAAGATAATAAACTGAAGAAGTTAATAGGCTGCATTTATGTTGAAATCCTGATATATTGGTACTTTATTGTGTAACTACCCTTAAAAATTACCCCACACAACGACATTAGCCCAAGTTTGCTAAAATTCATTAAGAAAATCCGACTAGACAGAACTTGGTGTTTGTTGATTTTTTCAAAAAAAGGGAAAATGAATTAGAATTATGGAAAAACTACTCGACCGATCGGGCCCATTTTTTACATTTATAAACACTTCATTTGATTTTATCAACTAATTACAAAGTTATTAACGATATTAAAAATGGTCATTTTTTGGCTAGAGCTTTTAGCTAAGAAATCTCATCTTAATTGGTTTTAAATAGGCTTGTTTACTGTTGGAATTTCATCCTCCCTCGCGGGGAAACGCCTGGAAAACGGGATTTATTTATGGTATGTTCAATTTGAACGTACGGCAGGACTCGCAGGGGATCGTCATTTTAGCCCCTTAAGAGGTTTTTAGGAGAGATTTCCATTAAGGGAAAGTCCGGGAAATTTAAAATGGCGAAAGCAAGGGAAGTGTTTAGGGTTCCTATAATGTTGTTTGTCAAGCAGCTAATTACGACCAATGACGTACCTCGAGAGGCACCGTACTGCATCTAGGACCAACCCTTGAGCGACCCTGTGTGCGGCTCTTGGGACAACCCCGGGGCGACCCTTCCCAAAGCCCTTTAAAGGGCGACCTTTTAAAGTGGAAATGTAGAAATATAGAAAAGATCACCATTCATATCCACACTTTCTCCCCTATTCGATTTCCTTAACCCGTTAAGGTCATTAGGGGTCAAGATTGAGCATTGAGCATATATTACTTTCTTTGGATCTTTACAAAATACTTCTATTTTTTATTGTAGGCCATTAAATATATGCTTTTTCTGGTGAAAACAGCATTCTTTGACTCCATTTTGCGTGTTCAACATTACTTTTCCATTATACGATTTTTTCTAAAATTGGTAACTTCAGACTTCAAAATAAATATACTTTTTTCAAAGTTCACTAAAACCAGGATTCTTTCATTTGTTTTATAATATTTCAAGAACACAATGTCACAGTTTTCTTTGCCATAACGTGAAAATTAGATTTTTTATGAATTTTTTTTGTAAAAAGAAGTTAAATTTTTCGAATGTCTTTTTAAACTTTTCAAATTTTTACTATTTTAAAATCGAAAAAAATTACAAAACCTATTGGATTACAAAGAAGAGACATTGAACTAAAGTCTCTCACGAGATATAGATTAATAGATGGGATAGAACGCTAATGGCAACTATTTTTCTGCATAGGGTCAATATGACCAATACCTTATTATTAGGAGGTATGACCACTATGGGTTAACTGCTTTAGTTATTAGAACAGGGTGAAACACAAAATAAAACATGGAAACACTTATTAATTTTCGTCGATCTGTACATTCCCAAAAACCAAGACAACATCTCCATTAAACCCACGCAGCGTCCGAACTTCCCGGCACCCGGGATGTTTTTCCCGCGCTCCCACCTCGCTAAAACGTAACCCCCTCGTGTCCCCTGCGACCCGGCGATATTTCATCCCGGAAAAGTTCCGAGGGAGGAGACGGGACAGAGATGAGAAAAGGACATATTTCACAATCGCGGCTGCGGACCTGACGACGGAGCCCGGAAAACATTCCCGTTCCTCGCACGAGTTCCACGGGACGAACGGGCGGCGGTGGGGGAAGGAACGGGGCGGGATTGATATCGATTTCGCGTGTTTGGTTTGTAGTAATGATGTTGGTTCTGATGATTCCGCCGGTATCGGACTTTAATAACGAACTCCCGTCTCGTATCGGGATATTTGCTCGGTTAAGGGAATTACCGGCGAGGGAGGGAGGAAGCAGGGACCGTTCGGGATGCGTTCTGGCACTTCGTGCAAAAATATTTAATGTTCCGTAATTGGGATCGCTTTTAGAGCGTACGCATGCAATTAGGGGTTGTTTGAAGAACGGATAGGGCTTTCAAAAAATTACCTTTTCGGAGGTGGGGCCACGTGGGTTGTTACCACCTCTAATCTACAAGTCTCCATTATTTTCTTGCCTGTCACCACAATTTTCTCTCTTGTTTCTGAGCCATTGAAGAGAATCTTCTTCTATAGAGCTTCGTATTTACGTTTATAACTCCAAAACAACACAATTCCCTACAATTTAGAAGGGTGAAAACTAAAAACCCTAATGAGCACTAGTAGACCTTACGGAACCAATCAATCATTTTATGATATATTTTAAATCACCTTTTCTGCTATTTAATGCACCTTTTTGATTTCATCAAATGTACATATAGCGTCTAGGCAGCTTACAAAGTAACATTGGTCCTTCGAGCCGGGTCCTTTGTAAATGTTTCAAATCAACGAAATTTCCACTATTTAACCAGCTCAAATGTATCAAGTCCATAATGAGTAATAGTATAATATGAAGCAATCAGGGTTAATGTTTAGCTGATTTGTAAGATACTGAGTTTTTCCCTGTATTTAATGCATCTTTTTGATTTCATCAAATGTACATATAGCGTCGAGGCAGCTTACAACGTAACATTGGTCCTTCGAGCCAGATCATTTGTAAATGTTTCAAATCAACGAAATTTCCACTATTTGACTAGCTCAAATGTATCAAGCCCATAATGAACAATAGTATGAGGCAATCAGGGTCAAAGCTGAACAATATTAGCTGATTTAACGCGGGGTAAAGATAAAATCGCTGCTAAAACTGTCTTACCAGGTCCTATAGGTTCGAGTGCCGGCCGGTAAGCCGTAAAAAGGCTACAAGAAAGCGGTAAATATGCTGAACATATGCCCACTTTGATAATTTACTTATTGTCGTGCACTGGCTCTTGGCCCTTGGACTCACATGATGACGCAAAGCCCTTGGAAATTACTAGTTTTAAGCCATGTAGCTCAGATTGTCCCAAAATATTTTTGTGTATGTTTTTTTGGGGATAAGGTACGTTCATGGTACTATCCAACACCGAAAACTAGACATCTATAGTGTGAACATTTTCAGGGATATTCAGTTTGTATGGCAAACCTACGGGACTTTTTCGTAAATCACTCTATTAGCCGAATTTTTTGGCGAGACGGTGAACGGGCTGCTTGCGAAAAATAGCCTCATACCCATAGAGTAATGAGTTTTTAATTTATTCTTTAAATTAATGTGAAAACAAACCCCCATACTTAACTGCCTAATTAAGCACTAATTAATCCATTTGATAAATCGTTTAGGAAACGTTTTGGGGGCAAAAGCGTTTTCGGCTACGACCAAAACCCTCTTAAGGGATTCCATGGGTATCCAATGGTGGTGAGGAATTTACATCCGCCGATGAAGAAGTACCCAAAGGTACCACGTGCTAAGAATTCCTCCCTGATTCACCTTAGCACGAAAATATCATAAGAATTCCATCGCTTTGTCTACGATCTTTTAAAAACTGGCAACAACGATTCGATGGAAATGAAAACAAACTCTTGGAGTAGAGTGGAAGAACGCCTCAGAGCATTTTAAATGCTAACACTCCTCTAAGTCCGCTTTTGTTCCACACAAATCCGCCCTATTTTCCTGGCACACAACAACGAAATTCGTTACTCGGGCCCTTAAAACCCCTGCAACGCCGGTCCACCAGATGACGCGAGAGCGCATCTGTTAAGGGTCGAAATATGGTGGGTGCGAGTGAGAGCAACGTCGACAAAGTACATGACATTAACTTAGCTCGACTCCGCAGTCGGACTGTCGTAGCGCTTGAGAAGGGGTACGCGTAGACTCAATTTTTTTCCTCCGCGCGTGTACATAAAGATTATGTCAGGGGGCGCCGCGAAAAAATTAATAAAGCCAGAAGTAATTTGACGTGGGGGGTTAGTTTCGGGATGTGACAGGACGTAGCAAAAAGCGCGGTAGGGAAAGCGACTTTGGAAGAGTGAATGTTTCACGTTTGAAGGGATTTTCTTCCTCTTGTAGCAACTAAATGTGCACTTAATTTACTTTAGGATTTTTGTACACGGACAGCCCTTTGATTAAATAGGGCCACATCAGCCATTTTTAAGTTTACTGCAGATGGATTTAGATACTGTAACGAATTTTTCACTCCTTATCGGCAGTCGAAGGTACTGGAATGATCTCGACGTGTTCCCCGACGATTCGGCGTCGCCGATTCTGAGAAGTGTCTAATTGTTCGAGAAAAATATCGAAAAAGGCGACCGAGAGATGAGCGGTGAGTCAACGAACCGATTTCCATGTGAAAGTGTCGACAAAAACACGCTCAAATATAAATTTACGTTTAAATGAATTAGAATACGTCTGTATAGTGTTATGTATAGTTAAATGAATTACGATTAATTAGTCGTAGTTAGTGTTATTGATTATTAAGAACTTTGAAACTTGCAATTGGTCAGATTACATTCTGTCCAATCAGGAAACTTCAATTTCTGGCGGTAGCGTCGTTTAAAAAATTCTTTGAAAATTCCCTCACAACACAAGGGATAAGTGGTACTTCATATTGGGACCGCTTCGAATTTTTCCATTTTAAGGCGTAGTTACTGTAATTATAATTAACTGAAAATAGGATCCAGTGACGTACCCTAGTGAATACTTTCCCCTACTCCTTTCGTACGGCACCGAATCAATCGGGTCACTTCACAAATCATCACATCCCGGAAATAAAAAACTATCATTCCAGTAATTCCAGAATTAGCAGCGGGACTGGCGCGAAAATCTGATTATTTGTTAATCACGCGCCGATTATCCCTTTTTGTTCCGAGTTTCGGCTCGCCCATGCGAGAACTCTACCGGGGGATCCGTTTTATACAAAAATCTGCACACGATACTATAAACTAAACCACGCGCGTACAGAGAAACGGCGAATAATAATAACTACAGTGGAAAAATAATATTTCGCCCTATGTTTCGGTATTGGTAACGCCACCTAGGGGACAATAGCGACACACACAGATCGATCACATTATCTTGTCTGTACACGGATCGGATACAAGGAACACACACTTGTTGCCTTTAGGTTAGTTCCATTGTACAACCTTTTAAGAATTTGCTAATGCCGTTAATAGTCTGTTCCTCACGCGAATATCTCGTGTCCTTCGCAGGATTGTACGTTCTCTTTAAATCTGGAAAGGGCTCCCAGGGAAGCCCTTCTTGGATTCTGGGAAGGGAAGGGCTCATGTTTCCAAGGAATGTTATATCGTGATCGAAGACGTTTCAGGTCACTTCCGTTTTCCTCTCGTCGTTCTGGTAGCGCCATTTTGTCCAGGCGGATATAGGCATGGAGACTTGGAAGAATTCTAGCCATCATCCTTCCCTAAAACTGGGAATTTCCAGGAGTAACGCGATCAGTGAAGACAGGATTCGATTAATTTTAAACCGGCGCCCAACGTGGGGAGGGAAAAAATGCATTTTTTCTGGATCGAAACTGCATCGAAGAGAAAAAAGTGAAGCTCCCCCACGAGCCATTAATCAAGGTGGAGATAATTCTCAGAACGCGTGGTTTTTAAATTCGAATTTGTACATACCATTATCGGTGTTGGGGGTCGAAAGGGCGGTTGATAAATTAGGGAAGGTAGCGTAAGGGAGCGAGGGTGAGCCGGCGAGGGGAACATACGTGGTCTGGGAGCGAAAGCGGCGAAGTAAATCTTTATGGTATTAGCAGCTTTCGGGTTCCATCGGTGAAACCACCGTTGCCTCAGGGGTTGATACACACGTCGGGGGTGGCATGGGTATGAAAGAGAGAGAGAGAAAGGCAGGGGTGGATTAAAAATGGGATTCAGTGGCGTGTTTAGTGGAGACTAAGGAAAATTATGACTATTTTAATATTGTATCCATTGAAAAGTACCACCATGGTTAAAACAAATTGATGCGTTTTGCATTTTTCCTCAAAAAAACTCAACTGTAGTTCAGATCGTCGAAATTTTTTTTATGCAGGGTGGATTTTTTTAATGATATCAAAACAAAAAATGATGAAAGTATAATGATTTATTAGAGCATGGATCTTTTTATTAGTTTACTTTAAAATTTACACTTTGAACCATATCTATAAATAAAGTTTATCAAATTATTGCTCATGACTTTCATGTTTGCCTTTTATAAGTTTTTTCAATGATCTCAACCAAAATTTTTAAAAAAAAGATGCAAAAAGGCGTCAATTTGCTTTTACCATTTTGGTACTTTTCATTTGACACAAAAATTTGAAAAATTTAAGGACAGGCACTTCATGTAAATGAACGATTTTCTGTTAGTTACACGAAGACAAAAAAAAATTATTCATCTACGAAGTTCTAGAGAATCACCCCTATTTAAATAAAATATGGAGCAATAAAATCGTTTTTGGCCTGATAAATTAGCAATAAATTTAGTGCTATAGCGAATGAGGACTTACGAAAGGGATGGAACTGGCTCAATAGACATTCTATCGTGGAGTGTGGTGGATTTTCCATTTTCGAGAAGGATTTTCTGAAGCATAAGCAAGTACGATGAGCTCCTGGAATTTTCCCCTGAAGAAGAATTGAAATCAAAAACCGACTACTTCCAAGCGAAGAAATCGACTTACGCCCTCAACATTGAAGTTTCTTCTCATATTAACTCCCTTCATTACCAATTAATTAGTAATTTCGAGTTTTTAACTAGCCAGGAACGCCTTAGACAGCGATTTCGGTTTTTACACGAAAAAATTATACGCGGCCCTCTCGGTTCCGGCGTATAAATTTTCATGAGGGGCGACCCCGGATTTGGGTCACGGAACGGCCCTTGGAAATGTGACAGGCCCGCACGGGACACGAAAATAAATAAATAAATTACCACCCTCTCCGCGTATACGCGAAAATTAAATACCGACCCCCATTAATCCGCCACGTATGTATATATACACTCACGTAGGTGTTGGGTATATTTTCTATAAATGAAATAAATGTCCCGGGCTTTCGGGTCGCGCCGAAAGCCTTTCCGCCGTCAGGACGTGTCACGACTCCCTAACGTAACATATAGACGTATACCTATATATATATATATATATACGAGTATATCGGAAAGTTATTCGCCATAGAAAATTTCTAGCTGATTCGATAAAACGTCGGGGGAGGCCTGAATAATTTTCAATGGCCCCGGCCCCTTCCCTCGCCCGATATTAAAAGCATGTGAGTTTTGAATGTGCCCGAGAATCGATATCCGTCAGCGTTATACGAGCTTTTGCCTCAAGTGAAAAACGTGTACGTAAGCTCTACGGGCTTTCGCTAACGTAAAAGCTTCTATTAGCCATATCTCCTGGAAGGGGGGACAATGGACGGATCGTGTCTGAAAGTCTAGACGGTAAAATGCCCCTCGGAGGAGTGGAAGGAACGGCGAGTATGCTGTTTAAACGCAGTAAAATCACAAACATATTGAGAAAATCAGCAAACAAAACGACCAACACTGAGATGAAATATTGACCCAAGTGGCATAAATTTGACGTCTCTTGAACCCAAAACCTTCCAATTTCAAGAAGGAAACTGGTGCCATTCACAAAACTCTTGGGAAAGCTTCCAAAATATTTCCATAACAATCGTTATAGAACCACAGTTTTCACCGAACTTTTTTCCACGTGACGACCAGCTGAAAACCAGCAATGTATAGATAAATAATGCTCGCCCTAACTCTAAGCTCAACTGCCTTTAAAGAAAAGAAAGTCTGGAAAAATATCCAAAATGTTTTCCGAAGTATACTGTGGTAGAGTTAAGTATACACACATTAGTGTTTACTCAACTCAGTTTTAGCTGCGTGGTATGTATATGTATATTACAGTTAAATCTTCTCAACTTAACACATACCCTGGTACATTATAAAGCATTTCATAATTGTACAGCAGCTCGCTACAGCCATCAGTTTATTACAGTTAGTACGGATCTCTTTGGGCCCACAGCGGCGCTGGACCTACAGCTAGTTTCCATTAAAGATAACTAGCTTATTCTCATAACCTACAGCCTAACTACAGGAATATTGTGGCTGGTGAAAACAGACGACCAACTTGTGCCATATCATCTGTAGATTTTACAGCAAAACTGCTAACTGCAGTTAACTGAAATTGACCAGGAGGTACTGCTGCCTGGATTTGTACCTAAAATCTACTCTGGTTGATTATTGGGGGTATCATCAAGGTACAGCCATGGGTTAATTAAAGCTAATCCAAATTCCTTTGCGCTCACAGCAAGGCTGGACCTACAGCTAGCAACCTGGTATTACCGTTTCCATTAAAGACACCTGACCTTCTTCCACAACCTACAGACCAACTTTAAGGCTATTGTGATTGGGCAAAGCAGTCGTGTGACATAGGTCACATCATTTTAACTGTAGATTTTACAGCTAAATTTCCAACTGCAGATAACTAAAAAACTGACGAAACTGTACTGTACTGCACTTGGATTTGAAGTTAAATTACTACGACTCTAGCCGTGTCGAAATATACAGCCGCTTGCTTCAGTCATCAGTTGATCAAAGGGAATTCAAACCTCATAGCGCTCACAGCGGCGCTGGACCTACAGCTACCCTCCTGGTATTACCATTACCATTGAAAATAACTTTCATCCACAGTTCCTAAGTTAATCTATTGTAATGGGCCAAAACACTCTTTACATGTTACACGTAAACTGCAAACTGGAGGAGATTATTGAAAGCTATTGCAGCTATTTGATATGAAGGGACTTTTACACCACATTGAACATCCTTATAACTGCAAATTTTACAATGGAAGCAAAAATTGAACACAGATTTGCTGTGGCTGTAAGGCTTTATACCGTACACCCTTGCAACTGTTTGGATCAATAGGTTGGCTGGATCCAAAACGTCATTGGCAACAAGCTACAGTTGGAAATAACAAATACCGTCGCTGTAAGGTTCTACAGTTTACAGTGGCTTGAATCTACCCACCGATTTGCTATGGCTGAAGGAGTTTAATTCCTCAGCGAATGTGGGTTATGGAAAAGGTGGATCCTTAGCTAACTGGGGTATAACAAAAGCACAATTTTGAATAGGATTATCCCTTGAATTCTCCAATTTTTGAACTTCAAGTACCTTTTCGGTTATTTCAAAGCAAAGTAACTAATCATAGGCCACTACCTTCACAACTGTAACCTTGATAGTTTCACAAATACAAAGATAGCTAAGAGATTTGGGATTTTGGGGATCTACATCAACAGTAAATTACTTGAGATTCTGGTAAACTACAGCTAAACCCTACAGCTGTCTGTATTTGTAACTCAATTTACTCCAGACGTCCCTAAGGATCCCACCCAAATTCCTTAGTTAATTCCCTATTTTGTACATTCGTTCCCATGCTTATTCAGCAAAAGTGCACGCACAGATTAATACAAAGTATTTTTCCTTACGTTTGGATAATTCTAACCACTTAATGCACGTCAGGTATGACGATTTCTGCATAAGCAAGTGGCTGTAGAATTGAGTTACGAATCATTTTTCCCTTTTCAACTTTCCATAAAGTAAAGTGTTTAAGGGAAAGTTAAGATCGTCTTTTGAGCTGGTGCATTAGTGAAGTTATCATTTCCACTGTCACGTTATGTGTTCTATGGGCTTCATTTTATTCTCGATTTTCTTGTGATGATTGTAGAGGGGTGGCGGAAAAGCCCCGCCATAGCTACGTACATTTATCAATTACGAATGTATTCGTCCCCTTGTGGCAAGTTAAGTATAGTTTGGGTAGAGTCGCATTGAATTCCATGGGAAATGTTTCAGTGCCATCGGCCATATTTCCAAAAAATCTGGTTACATTTTACTGTCCTCTGATGTACGCCGTACGATTAAAAAGTATCAAAAGCGGGATGATTTATAATTGTTCATAAAAGTAGCTTTTACCCCGGATCTCTTTTTTTTTCGAAAAATCCGATACAGCCCCTTCCCCGGACGAAATTCCCTTTTAAGTTCCTCCGCCGCGTACAGGGGAGCTGTCATAAATGCCGCCCGCCTATGAGCGAGTTAAAGAAGATTTATGACCGGCGTTTATGTATGTGTGTGTGTGTGTGTGTGGGGTGAGGGGGGGATGGGTCGCGAGATGTTAAAGGCATTTAAATCAATAGAAAGTGGCGTATGTTTGTTTTCGCGGGCAGATCCTGCCGCTTATCGCACTTTTCCGGGGAGCAATCGGGATAATAGGGAACGCGGATGGCGAGTTTTGCAGGATTTTTCTCGTGTCGTTTTCGCGATTTTCCGATGAGGCAGAAGCGGATGGAACTTTATCGATTGTTTTATGCATTAAGCAAGGTTATCTATCTCATAAGTCCGCATACTCTGTAGCACTGTATTTTATTGCTAATTTATTAACCCACAAATGATTTTATTGCTCCATCCCTTTTCGATATAAAGGGAATAATCTGGCTTATTACATAAGTTAGGTCACCCCCACCTATATCTCAGGAAGATGCAAGCATTTACCAAACGTCGTGTTTTATTGCTAATTTATTGCTGAGGATAGAGGCGAATTGCGATTTTCCAAAATCACCCATTCAACCCCTAGCAGATTTCCCACCCCCCGAAGTATGTCGGAAGATATTTTCTTTGCAAGTCAAGGCATGAATAATTTATTTGCCAAGTTTTCGAACGAACGAACATTTTCCAATTTTCCATGAGCTTGAAAATGACGATTTTGCATTTTTATTCATTTGTTTGACATTTTCCAAAAGATTTTTTGATATTAAGAATTCATTTCAAATTTATGTTGATTTTAATAATGTACTAAATGAAAAGTACCAAAATAGTAAAAGGAAATTGAAGTTATTTTTGATTCTTTTCTGTAGAAAATAGAATTTCCTATTGAAACACTACTTCAGAAAGTTACAAATTTATTTTCCTCGTTGAAATAATATCAAAAGCCACAACAAAACACTGAAAAGTACCTATATTCCCGTATGTATCAGAGTTGCAATCCCTATAGCGCACCCCTCGGTACACTTCGATCACCTGGGCGTGAAAATACTTTATTTGATACTATAATAATTGTACTAGAAACTGTAAGAAGTGACAAAATACATTTTTGAATAAAATTTGTAAGGATCTTTTCTGTAGAAAATAGAATTTCCTATTGAAACTCTACTTCAGAAGGCTACAAATTTATTTTTCTCGTTGAATTAATATCAAAAGCCACAACAAAACACTGAAAAGTACCTATATTCCCGTATGTATCAGAGTTGCAATCCCTATAGCGCACCCCTCGGTACACTTCGATCACCTGGGCGTGAAAATACTTTATTTGATACTATAATAATTGTACTAGAAACTGTAAGAAGTGACAAAATACATTTTTGAATAAAATTTGTAAGGAACTTTTCTGTAGAAAATAGAATTTCCTATTCAACACTACATCAGAAAGTTACAAATTTATTTTCCTTGTTGAAATAATATCAAAAGCCACAACAAAACACTGAAAAGTACCTATATTCCCGTATGTATCAGAGTTGCAATCCCTATAGCGCACCCCTCGGTACCCTTCGAACACCTGGGCGTGAAAATACTTTATTTGATACTATAATAATTGTACTAGGAACTGTAAGAAGTGACAAAATATATTTTTGAATAAAATTTGTAAGGGACTTTTTTATAGAAAATAGAATTTCCTATTGAGACACTACTTCAGAAAGCTACAAATTTATTTTTCTCGTTGAAATAACATCAAAAGCCGTAATAAAACACTGAAAACTAGCTATATTCCCGTATGTATCTGAGTTGCAATCCCTATAGCGCACCCCTCGGTACCCCTCGAGCACCTGGGCGTGAAAATACTTTATTTGATACTATAATAATTGTACTAGGAACTGTAAGAAGTGACAAAGTATATTTTTGAATAAAATTTGTAAGGGACTTTTTATAGAAAATAGAATTTCCTATTGAGACACTACTTCAGAAAGCTACAAATTTATTTTTCTCGTTGAAATAACATCAAAAGCCATAATAAAACACTGAAAACTAGCTATATTCCCGTATGTATCTGAGTTGCAATCCCTATAGCGCACCCCTCGGTACCCTTCGAGCACCTGGGCGTGAAAATACTTTATTTGACACAACTCACATGAGATTACAGTCAATAACTCCAACGTGGCGAGCGTTATTACGAGGCAACGCCGTAAACTACATTGAATATATCAATTCAACGTTCAGCTCTCGCCAGTAATCCCTTAGAAATGCCCTTACACAACATACAACTTGCGAGATTAGTTTATGGTCGCGCTTGTACTTGCACGTTCAACAAGAGAGAGGCAAATGACAAATGATGGAGTCGGTATGCGGGGGGGACGGATAGGCAGACGTCTGCAGGTCCTCGAGCGGCTGGAATTCGGATTGTTTCACTTTCCTGTGTACCCCGAGAGGGGCACACGCGGGGAACGCGAAGCGGGAAGACGGGAGAATCCGGGATCGTGCTTCGAAATTAAAAGTCACGCGAGCTGGAAGGATGGGGAGGCGACGAGTCAAAGGGGTTTGAAGTACGTTTTGTGGGCCGAAAATATGTGCGATACGCTTGTTTCCTTTGATTGAAACTTGTACCTGGAGATATGCTTCGTTTTACTAAGTCGATTTAAGGAGTACAAATGAAATTGCGTTTTGTATATGGACGGTGTGGAATTTGATGATTTTGAAATAATTCCTCGGCCTTTAAAAGAGACTGCATCTCATACTTTACGTTCCTTAGTTATTAATGCATTTAAAGAAGTATTCTAAGGACGATAAAAGATGCTGTCTTTAATATTAATGCCAATTACCCTAATCCTCGTCATTATTAAGGGACGTATTATGGTAATCAAGGGACACCAGAGTATTTTATTTATATCAAACTGTAATATTAATCTTTTATGTATTTTATGCAGGTTTATAAAGAAATATAAAAATTATTTGAAAACACGGGAAATATAACAATTATGCAAATTATGCACTTTGCATTAAAGCCACTTTCTATACCCAATGTGACTTAAGTATCGTTTGATATTATTCTGATGAATTTGGAAACGGTAATAAGCTGATTAGCGCAGTTTATAGAGAAAAAAAGCTGTTTTGGTAGTTAAAATGGACCAAAAACTTTGTTTAGGTAGAGAAGGTAAAGATCCAAAAGTCAAATCTGGGTTTTTGCGTTTTTTAAACAATAAAAATTGGAAAAAATTGGGCGTTTTTCTGTGTTTTGACAAACGAACAACGCAAAAGGGGAAGAGACAGGAGCTGATCCTCCAATTTTATCGAGGAGTCTATAAAAGATAGAAGACAAAATTATAATCATGTAATCTAGGAAGAAGTCCCAAGAAAACCGATCCTGACCAATCGGAGATCGTCCCCCCCTCTTCCCTAACTTACAGACGGCTTCCTGTCCTATCTCGTAACAATTTTCATGGCCAATCTTGATTTAAGGGCTACATTAGATCTACATATGATTAAACACTTGGTCCTAAAATCTAATTGCACCCCTTACCATCGAAGTAGGGGAAAAATGTTCTCGTCCCACAAGTGGCAAGAAGTCGCGCGTCCGATAAATCGGCCCCGCTTTGATTTACGACGTCCACGACCTAAATCCCGCCCTGGAATATAAGGGCCCCTCCACGCCCCCCCCCCCCCCCCACGGGCCGGAGAGTAAATGGATTGAATTGTCCGAAGAGTGATCGGTGCCATTTCGAAGATCAAATGGCCCGTCTAGGAAAGTATATATATTTTACGGGGCCGTATATGGTTCCAGCACTCAAAATGGTGTGTTCGCCATGATTTATCCCCACTCCCGAATATTACGTATGAATGTTGCCGGTTTTTCAAAAGGGGGAAGGAAGCGGACCCCTCGGGCCCGAAGGGGGCGTCGATTTAATTTGAGCGACGCGGGATTTATCCGACGTAACGGCCATTAGATTGATTTGGAAGCGATCGAAATAAAATATATACACGCCTTTTTATCAGAAACATTAATTACAGTTCCAAAAGACGACGCAGTACATCAGGTTAAACAGTAGCAAAGCCACGACAATGGACCCGGCTCGAAGGACCAGTGCTACGTACAACAGTGTATACTTCCAACGTTTGTAATTGGGGGAAGAACACTAGAGGGATGAGTTACAGTTAGCTACACGTTGCTTATGAGAGAAAGTATCAGTGATCACACTTAAGGGCTCTACTTGTTACAAATTTCTATAAATCCGACAGGTTTATTCCCACTCGGCCCCCTATCGGCCATCAAATTGATTTGAAAGCGATCGGAATAAAATATATACACACTTTATATCACAAACATGAATAACAGTCCAACAGCCATGAAGGGCGACGTAGTACATCAGGTTGAACAACAGCAAAGTCACGAGAATGGACCCGGCTCGAAGGACCAGTGCTACGTACAACAGTGTATACTTCCAGCGTTTTTAATTGGGTGAAGAACACTAGAGAGATGAGTTACAGTTATCTACACATTGCTTATGAAGGAAAATATCAGTGACCACACTTAAGCGCCCTTCATGTTACAAATTTCCAAGAATCCGACAAATTTATCCCCACTCGGCCCCCTATCGGCCATCGGATTGATTTGAAAGCGATCGAAATAAAATATATACACACTTTTTATCACAAACATGAATTACAGTTCCAACAGCCATTAAGGGCGACGCAGTACATCAGGTTAAACAACAGCAAAGTCACGAGAATGGACCCGGCTCGAAGGACCAGTGCTACGTACAACAGTGTATACTTCCAGCGTTTTTAATTGGGTGAAGAACACTAGAGAGATGAGTTACAGTTAGCTACACGTTGCTTATGAGAGAAAGTATCAGTGATCACACTTAAGCGCTGTTCTTGTTAAAAATTTCCATAAATCCGACACAAAAATGTAATCTTCTATTCGTATCGCGTTGTTTATTATTTCATATCGCACTTTTATTCATACATGTAATCATTGCCTCCCAGTAGATTCCGCTGACGTAGAGTTAATCTCGTTTTATGCCCTTCGCTCCCTCTAATTTATACAGAAATTGTTCGCGATTAATTGTCCCGGTTTTAATTAAAAACTCCCAGGGAAACGACGCGATTGTATTAATAAAAATTAACTTCACCTAAGCTTTGTGGTCGAATTAATGTGCGGGAGGCGGGCCTTATCATGAAAATTATTTAAGTGGAGGTTTGTTGCATTTAAATAAAATCAACAAGAACCTAACCTAACCTAAATGATAGAGTATAACAGTGTAATCACTAGGAAATTTTCGTGGGAATTGCTGGAAATGGGAAATCTTCCCCACTGATAACAACCCTTACAACATTTCAATTTCCAGTATGATTGCGTGAATTTGTGCCTCGAGTGCTATTGTGAATGTGTCTTCGCGCGAAAGGCGGTCACGGATGCGTTAGACAATAGGAAATCAATCAAAAATCCCTTCGTCGACCACGAATTCCGCCCGACTGTACACGTACACTCCGGCTCGCCGATAGAACGTCATAAATATCGTTTCGCATAATCGGTCTGGAATCCCTAAAATGCAATATGTAACGTGGAATCGTAGACGGGCGAGAGGGCCGATATTGGCATAGTTCTGAAGAAAGGAAAAGCACAAATCAAGAAACACAATGGGCGAAATTATGGGAACGCGTGTCGGACAAATGCAGGGAGGGCCCCTTTGTTGTCTGCGCGGTTATCGATATGGGGGTCGTGCGGTGCTGGGCGATTGCGGCTGTGGCGCTGTTATATGTAGTGTGAATGTCTTTGCCTCACGGAGGGGTGGGTAAACTGACCGTTAATAGGGAGGGTCGACGTTTTAAGCTTTCTCGCCCGATTATATCCTATGCTGAATTTGTTATCCAATATACACCCCCATAACCTTTAAAAAAAATCTGATAAGACGTTCGTTAATTTAAATACAGCCTTGAATAGTCGATAAAGAAACTTTGAACGTTATTTAATACGTTGCAAGAATTTCCCAGTTTACTCGCTATTAGTCGCTCTCCGCTTGAACGGTTCTGCATCGACTTTCTATACGTAATTGCACGTTATTCCCATTAAATTACAATCAAATCGTTACGTAAGTTAGCTTTGTTTTTTCCGTATTGTAGGTAATTAAAATAACCATTTTGTACATAATTAACTTTACTGTAAAATAATCGTAGTATTACTAATATTTTGGTTACTTTCATTACAGTATTAAGTTTCTGGTTTCCATTGTAACTAGATAAATTAATTTCATGAAGACATGCAAAACTGCCCTGTGGTACCATCAGTGAGTATAACTTTTGAAACGTACTTCAATACACAGAAAATATACGTAAAATATCCTTAAATACTTTAAATATATTCGAGGTGCTATATTTAGTCTTCCCTAATCCAGGACGTCTCTCCTGAGTATAAACTAGCTATGTATTAAGTATTGAGAAATATCAAGAAGTTTCAAGGTTCTGGTATCCATTGTAATTAGTTAAATTAATTCCTCAAAGACTTGTAAACGGCCCTGTATGTTACCCTTAGTTAGTATAATTTTTGAAACGTACTACAATGTATAGAAAATAAATAATTTGAATACTTTTGAGGCTCTCCATTTAATATTTCTTATTCCACGACCTCTCTTCTGAGCATAAACTAGCCAATAGATCACACTATAATAGGATTCATGAAGCTAAGGCGTATAAAATGGCTTGACATCATAAGCGCAGCCACCAAAATAATATTTTTTGAAAACTAAAGGACTGTACTCAAGTTAGACCCTTGGATAGAAAATTAAAATTTTTCTTTTAGATAAACAAAAAGATAAAATTATTGTTATACGAGCCACACACGTGTACGCAAAGCATGGAAAATGTCTTTGGTGCTTGGAAATTTTAAAGAATTAGATGGGAAAAGACACGGGCATCCTAGAGCGCCGTGTCCTTAGTCCGCGTGGTCTCACATAAGAAAAAGAGGGAGGAAGAGAAGATAGCGAGGGGACAGATATATTAAATTTATTTGCGTCTCGTCTCGTGACGCTATTTCATAGCATAGCTGTCATAAAACTTATAAATATTCATAATTTTCATATTTTCATATAAATATATTATATGTTATGTAGATTATATATATTTCATATTTTTCATATATATTCATAATTTTCATAAATTCATAAAATTTT
Organism: Cryptocephalus primarius; assembly: GCA_963576515.1. Classification (NCBI taxonomy): domain Eukaryota; kingdom Metazoa; phylum Arthropoda; class Insecta; order Coleoptera; family Chrysomelidae; genus Cryptocephalus; species Cryptocephalus primarius. The sequence continues at coordinate 6,810,045 of OY754953.1, forward strand.
CATAAATTTTCAAAATCTCATAAAATAGTCCCTCAGCGCGAAATCTGGCTTCCAAGAGACATTTCCAAATATCAAAATTTCCACGCTCCAGACCCTCGCATTCGACCATTTCCACCCCGCCTTGCAATCGCCCTTAACGGATACACTGACCGAATCTAATCCCGTCCAACACGTTCCCCATCGTCGCTATAAATTCCCTCACGGCGCCCAACTCCGTAATTGCGCCAAAATAATGCATACGAAGTTTATACAGAGTCTGCACTCACGAAATAGCTTTAATACTGGATGCACAGTCTAAGATCGTCAGGATTATAATTTCTTGCGTGGCTCCTCGAACAATAACTCGTAGAGAAACTTCAAATATAGCGACATTCGAGCTGGATAGGTGTTAGCATTAAACCCCCTAGCAATAATAGTACTGAGTGAGTTTCCGAGGGGAGGGGTCGGAGGGAGAGAGAAGTTGTTATAATTAATTCTCGAGTGGGAGTTCCATCGATACGTACAAGTGCATGAGGGATGAAAAGAACGGATCGTGCCCTCGGGATACATTTCTTCTTACTTCTAAGGGTAGGGGGAAAATCCTCGACGAGATTAAATCTGAGAAAAACCCGCCCCCTCCCGGGCCGAGATAAAAGTTCCCGCAAAAAATAATTAATGGTCGTGGTAAGCCCGGCATCATTAACAATGGTTTCCGTGCGATCGAGCATTATCCTTTCAAACCGCGCCGTATCGATCGCACGGGGGCCGAATCGAAGGGACCCACACGGCCGTACAATTTTCTTCGATTCGCTAATTAAAATTCCCGCCGGCGTGCTTTTTAATAAACGGAAGTGTCGCGATGAAAGGCGCGCGTCCCTGATCGATTTAATCATTCCCATTGTGATGGTAACGCGCTATTTTCAAAAACCTCCCATCGATTAGTCATCGGAATCTATACCGAAAGTAATCGCATAACAGGGCGCTTCAAGGGTTTGCCTGAAATAACCATGAAAGCAACTATCTAACGTAGTTGGGTTGAATTATACCTGAAAATTGAACTACGAACTATACTAGAGTTCAAGCAATTGTAAAAGCCAAAGTATTTCATTAAGTAACCGCGCTTAACTTCGCGGTGGTTTAAATCGTTACCACTTTCTTTGTCGCTTGCCTGCAGGTCTCGTAGTCCTGATTGCATCTAGAGTTGAGCTGCTTTGCTCCTTACTCCTCCCTCTGTGTTCCTTGGTGCTCCTCCGGGTTCCTAGATTACTTCCTTCTTTGTCCTGGTTGTCCTGGTCGTCCTCTTCTTTCTTCCTTCCTCTCTGGTCCTTCCTTGCTAGTTAGTCGTCCTCGGTCAGCGCCCTCTTGGGTCTCTTCTTTCTCGATGGTGCGTCCTCGTCATAGTCCATTGCCTTTCTGATGAGTGGGTTGCTGTGTTCCATTGCCTTCATGATCGTCTTCTTCATTCTCTCCTTGATGGTCTTCTTCAGTTCTTCTATCCTCAGGTCTCGTCGTAGTTGTATATTCCTCATGTACCATGGTGCGTCCGTCATCCTCCTCATCGCTTGGTTTTGTATCCTCTCCAGTCTCTCCAGGTGTGTCCTCGCTGCTTGTCCCCACGCTGCTGTCCCGTACGTCATGATTGGTCGTATTCCTGCTAGGTAGATTATCCTCTTCGTCTCCAGTCTCAGCTTGCTCCGTCTTCCTATGAGTGGTCCTAGTGTGTTTAGTCGGTTCTTTGCCTTCTTCTCGGTCTCCGTGATGTGTTTCTTCCATATGAGTCCTCTGTCGATGTGGATCCCTAGGTATTTAACGTCTTCCTTCCATTCCAGCTCCTTGCCTCCTATCTTGATGTTGGTCGTCGGTCGTCTCGTCGTCGGTCCTATGTAGATTGCCTGTGTCTTCTCCGCGTTGATCCTGATCTTCCATTTCCTTGTCCATTTGTCCATCTGGTCCACTTCTCTCTGTAGGTACTCCACCGCCTTGTCCGATCGTGTTGATGTCGCTGCCTTCGCCGTGTCGTCCGCGTAGATGTACGTCCTGGTGTGGGTGTTTCCTCGTCCTATTGGTACGTCGCTGGTGTAGATATTGTAGAGGACCGGTGCCAAGACCGATCCTTGGGGTGCTCCTGCTTCTATCCTCCTGGTGCTCGATGTCGTTCCTTTGTCCTTGATCCTGAAATTCCTGTCCGTTAGGTAGTCCTGTATCATCTGGGTTGTCGCCGTCTTGAATCCTAGGTCGTCCATCTTTGCTATCAGTCCGTTGTGCCATATCCTGTCGAATGCCTTCTCCACGTCGAATAGTACCATGCATGTAGTCCTCTTCTCATTGATGTCCTTGATTGTTTCTTCCACCATCCTCAGCGCCTGTTGCTCCGTCGAATGTCCTTCCCTGAATCCGCTTTGCTCGTCCGGTGTGATGCGTAGTCCTTCCTCTTCTTTCTTGATCCTCCTCAGTAGTGTCCTCTCCAGTAGTTTTGACGGTGACGTCCGCCTCCTTCCATAGCCGTGGGTAGTACCTCTTGCTTGTCTGCAGGTCGCTGTGTTACGTGATTATATATGCCGCGTTCCCCTGCTAGGCGACTTAGAAGCTTATGACTAAGGCTGGGCAAGTATGCCGTAAAAATTGGTCATTATATGCACTTTCTATGCCGTAGAAAATAGCTATTTTATGGAGCTAAATATGCTGTGCAACTCTAAAATATGCATTCAAATTTGGATGTTGTGACGTATTATGTACAATATATGCCTAAACCTGTAAAGCTCGTACATGATGTTACGTTACTTATTTTTTAGTGCCGCAAAAGAAGCACACTTTCTTATTAAAGTAGGTATAGAGATATTATTCTATTGGAAGTATTCCAAAAAGTGTACTTAACTAATCACAAGCAGCAGTCACCTTAAGACTTCAACTTGAATTGCCTAATTCTTTCTGCAATATTTGGAAACAACAATATATCATAGTAAGAACAAACAAAAAAACAATTTTAAATATTCATTTGTACTACTGATCACAAAAAGTACAATATAAACACACATTTAACCTGAAATAATATATTTACAAGAAATTGAAAGCGATACCTAACAACCTAACTAAACAAAATTATTGCAATAAATAATCATATGCTTTTCAAGATTTTTTAAAAGAAAACTTCCTCTATTGTCTTGTAGGATACTTTTATATCGCGAAAAACTCCTTTCAACGTCACATGACGTCATGGGCAATATTTAATTAGGCAAGGTTTTTCCAAAACAATCTGGTTTCTGATTATTACCTCATTTGATGGTTTCTCTCCATCAATCACTTTTCGAATATATTGCAATAATACTAAATCACAATTTTTTCTGAATAACGAATTCATTTTTTCAGATATGCATGAATATACATTAGTTGACAATTTTATATGATGATGAAAATCTTCCACTAATAAGAGTGACTCTGATTGAAAAAGATTTCGTTCTTCTAAATTCTTTAAAATTATTGTAATTCTGCTAAAATTGGCTTTAATAAAATTTAATTCAAAAATTAATTCAGATTTTTCAAGAACTTGTCTACAATCTGCCATACACTGACAAGAAGTTGCATCAAAACTTTGAACTACCTTTGTGAATTTTCCAGTATGCTCAGCATAAGAAAATGCTGCCTCAATCCATGTTCCCCATCTAGTTAAGATAAGTTGTGGTGGAAGAGAGTTGTGTTTTAAGAATTTGCAGCAAAAATGACGAAAATATGCTCGGATATGCTCTTTCATGTTAAAATATGAAACCTGTATGCGCTTATGCTGTAAAACTCCAAAATATGCAAAATATGCTAATTAAAGTTTAGTTTTTTTAACTAAAAAGTCATGTAATACGTAAATATATCATTTTCATCTAAATATATCCTTAAATAAAGAATATGCGATTATGCTTTTGCCCAGCCTTACTTGTGACAATGGTAGTAAAGAAATCATGACATTTTAAGTCGAGTTGCAATTGCCTTAAGGAAAACGCGACAGCTGAAACGTCACTATGAAGCTTTCAAAAAAGTTCAGGGTTCGTAGTCGGTGACGATCCGTGGTAATGGGCGCAGATCATACTTTCACGCGCATAAGTGCACTATCGCGGCAATGGAAATTAGCTATATTCGTTCATTTAAACGCAGTTATTTTCAGACACGACCCTCACAATCGACTCCCACTAGTTGAGACTCTCAATCAATCAATCACAGGATTTTTTTTGACATAGATATATCACGTTTTTTTAAACCAGTAGCTGATAACTTCTATTGTTTCTTTCAGCGTTTTTTAATATAATCGATAGTATCGAGTACAAACGAACCCATCTACATCGAATAGTTCAGATATCAACGAGAGAAAGAGAGAGAGAGAGAAAAGAAAACGATCCGGCCCTTATTAACCTCATCCATCACATCCCAGGCGACAGCGCCGGGAAGAGACCTCCGCTCCCCCCGCCCCCTTTCGAAAAATATAAAAATACGCGTCATCACGTATCAGAGGAGCTCGCTCAGGCTGGCGAGAAAAAATTCCGGGACCGTATATCCTCGGGCGTGTGTGACGTGTGACGTTCGAGGGAAGAGCGCGCGACGTCCCGCTCGTAAATTCAGATTTGTCCCGTTTCTCTTCCTCCCCCTCCGCGGGACGATAATAAAACAATACGTCTCGGCGCCGACCGGAAACGCCGGGAGGAGACTTCCGGGCGACGGCAGGTCCATTATTTTAATTCGCCCCGGGGCGCGGAGGAAAAAAGGGATCGTTTCGCCCTATACTCTAGGGCCGGACGGAAGTCACCGGGGCTTCTTTATGCGACCTGGGGCTCTTCGGACTTGTTTTCGCGTCTAATTTAGTAGAAGTCGGTGACGATCCGCGGTAATGTGTGCGTCGTTGTTCCACGCGCATAAGTGCCTTACAAACTCTACTGAGTAGAGTACTAATTAATTTCATATTTGTACAATCTTTTAATGATCCAATTTGTGTGATATTAACTACGTTTTAACCCTGTTCGCACTTACATTCATTTGTAATTGAAAACCTGCCTGGTCGTCTCTGGAACGCAAGGAATCCCTGATTTTGTACTGCTTTTCCCTAAATTCAAGTAGTGAATTTTAAGGACATTTGTGTTATGTTCAGGTAGAGCGTAGAGCGAGAAAAGGAATTTTCAAAAGAAAGCATAGCCGTTACGTTATTGGAGTTACTTAATTGTGTTCAATAGGTAATTATGGATGAATTTCCTTAATAATAATTCGATTTGTAATACTTTTGATTCTATTGATCGGATCATTGTTGTGTTCCTTTAACCCCTTCCCATTGATACAGTTATCAACTCTGTAACCCCCGTAAGTATTGAGATCCCCATTAGAAAAAGGAGGAGATTGAAGTAAGAGCAGAAAACGGTTGCAGTTTATGCCTTTGCTCAGGATGTTTTGGAAAATCTTTCATATTTTGTAAGAGATTTCTATTTTTTTGATTCTATTCTAAACGTTTAAGACTAAAGGTTTAAGATGAATGCATTATGCCTGTATCAAAATTTCTTACAATTGAATTTATGTAAGATATGCTTAGTAATTCTTTAAATTTCCTCGAACAAGTTTCAAATACATTCATGACTACATTCTTTATAATCGACTTCACCTTTTTCCATACTATGTTTTAGAACGTTTTTCTTTTTTGTTATTTTGTCGTGATCTCAGTATTAAACTTGTTGGAAGCAACATTACAGCAAATGCAATAAACTCACCTTATAACTGAAATTTGTAAAACCTTGGCGAACCCAACTAAATTGCTAAAATTTTCTTTTAGCGGCCATAACAATTGTTACTCACCCCGTTTGTTAAACAGTAAGAGTGCGTTGCATAAGTTGTCGGCACTTACCTGAAACAAGAAAGAAAATAATAGTAACTATGGCCATACTTTAATTTAAAAAAAATCTGCACACAATTTACACAGGAAACGAGTTTAGCCTTGCGATTTTAAATCAAATGGCAAATAGTTTTGAAAATGTGTTCAAAATTAAATGCTGTTTAAATGTGAAAGGGACCATGAGAAGTTATTTCACTTAAATCAAATTTGGAACAAAATTGCAAGAAGTACTTAACCTGTATATTATCCTGTAAAGTTGCAAGGATCAGGTAGAATCTGAGTTGTAATAAAAAAAATTTTGACATAAATTAAAAGTACTGATTGAGGAATATGAAATGGTACCATAGAGTGCCTAAATAATGCTTAAGGCATCCTCCTGGAGCCTTGGTAATAAATGGTAAACCCGATGACGTCCCACATTTCCACACTTTAATAATCCCCCTTTAAATCCCGCTCCTTCCCTCGTACCAATAATAATATTTCTTGCCGTTATGGCGGCGCTGTCCGCGAATGTAACAAGGTGAAAAATCACAATCATAAATTATTTCTTCGCTCCTGACACTTGACAGACACCTGCTAGAGGGGCGCGATATAAAATATTCAGTGTACTCGGGTGTTGATAACCGACCCTTTTTAAACGCTCTCGCCCCGCTTTCATGCGAGAGCACCTACGATGTACTGCGGATTAAGCAACAATTTCCCCTTTATGTTCGACGAGCGGGCGCCGGGAGGGGGGAGGAATTGATGAATCGCATTGGCGTTTTCTGTCGCCCTGGTCGATGTACCTACAGTTTTAGCTCGAAGAAAATGAAAGGAAATTTGAAACTTTGTTAGGCAGTCGACGAACTTAGATTCTCATTATATAAAATCCCATCATAGCAATTTAAAGGCGAAGTACTTAAGCTAGCACAATACAAGTTAAAGTCGGTTAAGGTACACTTAAAATCCGAAGCATAATAGCCAGACGCTCCAAATTATTCATTACCTAAAAGAGTCCACTTGAATTTTTGTTAAATCCCCGGTTCGTAATGGGCCCTAATTCCAAAAAAAAAAGTTTTACCAGGCTAAAAACAACTCAAACACAAATTGCTACTGCCTCGGCGATTTAATTATTTACACTATTATCGCGCCCAGAATTAAGCAAGTAATCCGACGGGAACGCGGCTTAGAGTCACTCGGGTTTCCTAAATTATTTGGCGCCATTAGCGTTTTGTAAAGTTTTACGTGAAACCATGAAAACTGTCCTAAAATCACCACACTATTAAAGGAAATTGGGAAAAGTAAAATAAAAGTTAAGTGAAGAGGAGTTTTTTGTTGTAAATAAATAATAATTGAAGTAGCTTGGTATTCGTTGTAATAGAATTTCAATTTCTTTCAATAGAACATCGAATTTCGTAAAAATAAAATTCTATTTTTATACGAATAGGTATTAGGATATAAAGATGTCACGAGATCGAGATTTCCGCAGTTCTCAACACAACGACAAAACGCTGACTATCGAGGTGCGAAATGTTTCGATAAACGACACACCTTATAAATAGAAATAACAAAGGCAGGAGGAGGAGTGCGGCCACGGAGACCAGGGACGACACTCTGCCGGAGAAAAGACCGAGAAAACCCACCGCCCCGAAGATGCTCTCCGACCCGCCTTGCACTTTGAAAATCCGAAGGTCCAGACTATTATTCTAAGTCGCTTCTGCCCTTAGGATTCGCTGTGCCCGAAATCTCTTTTACCATTTTCACATTTGTATTTTCTTTAGTGCTCCTACCTTTTCTACTTCTGCTTCGACCATTTGTTTTACTCACAGCAAGCTTAACCCCCTGTAGCTACCAACCCCCTACTTCACGTATCCCTGACAATACAGGATATCACATGACTCTTGAAGTTAAATCATTATGGAATTATTATTATATTGCCACTATTACTTAGGTTGCAAGCTAGAACGGCATCAGAGTGGTCGCCCTTCCAAGGGCACATTTCTTTAAAATCTGTTACAGTCTTCCCTGATATAAAAAATGGGACCATCTAAGAGGTCCTTAACATCCCTTGTAGCTTCTTGTTTTAACTATCATCGTTCGTTCCTTATGAAAAAATAAAACCGGGATAAGTCCCGGTAAGGAAGCGAACCCCCCCTCGTTTTCGGCTTATTGAAATCCCCCCGCCACCTTCCCCGTGCATCATCTTCCAGACCGATACGTGCCCGCAACACGAGGGGGTCGGATTTAAAGTTTTCGAAATAAAAATAAAAGTAAGAGGGGAAAAAAGTCGAAGCGGGCGAAAAGGAAACTCGGCAACTTTCGCGATAATATCGCCGGGTATAAATCCGCGGAAAATGAGACCGGTTGACAAACATTATGTAAACTGTTCGGAGGGCTATAAAGATTTCTGTGTGTGTATGTGGGGGGGTGAGAGGGGGGAAGCTCCTGGGAAATTTATGATAGAGTGTGTTTTCTTTGAACTTTAAATGCTCGGGAAATACTTTTTGAACAACAACAACACAACGACGACGACGACCGCCCATTTTCCAAGTGATAAATCCGTTTGAGAAAGAGAGGAGAAAGGGGAGAGGAGACGCGAGGCGGTTCCCCTTTTTTCCTGCCGTGGGATACGAATAATATATGATCGAGATGTTTCACTTTGACAGGAGGATTTCTTCCTTTTGCGTGTCTACAAAATACGCTCAAATACCTACTAATGTAAAGTTGGCAAACATTGCTCCTACGTTCCAGCTACAATTGCCTTGTGAAGTACTTAAGTAATTAAGGGTTTTCCATAAGGTTCATTAGGAACCTTCAAAATTCATAGAGATTCATGTACGGTTTTCTACTTGGAATACTTTGGAAACTACACAAACTTAAGGTGGTGTCTATGATAATATCATTAGTTAGTAATGAGAAACGCCTTTGGGATTCCTGTAAAAGTCCTTTTATCCCCATTGTATCTTACCACATTAGGGCTATAGACCTGTTGAACACCAGGACAGAGTACTCAGAGTAATCGGTAATGTTTGGTTCACTAGTAATGTAGTGCCTCTATAGGATAAGGGCCATCAAGTTTATTTTCAAAAAATGTTGCCAGATTTGTCACCTGTCAGGAAATTTCAAATTTTTCTTTAATCTACACACGACAACGTATGATTTTCTGTGTAATAAAATTAGGTAATAACGAAACTATGGTAGGTAGAATCTTAGAAGGAGGTTCTATAGAACCTGAAGTAGATATACTAGAATGCTCAAGGTAAGTATAATGTAATATTGTATTGTCGAGGTGTCCTTTCGAGTAGGATGAGGAGAAAATTCCCGGTCAACCCGGCGACTCCCCGTTCGAGACTTTACGACGTCGCGTCAGCGATTCCTTCGCTAATTAAACCCGAAACTCGCTGCGAAATGGAAGGAAGAGCGACGTGCGTTCCCTAAACGACGTTAAACACGCGACGTTCTAAGATCTAATCCTCCCTCGCCGTATGTTATTCATTATTTCACTTTATCGCTCACCTTAATAATTCACCTGTTCAATTTAATTAAGGTTCTCTCATAACGTCCCGAACGTTCGCCGCCGTTTGTCTTCCCGGGCTTTATCCTGTTGATTATCTAATACAACACGGTTTGCATATAAACGCGTTTTCGGATCGGGCGGTTTCCCACGTGCCGCGCAGGAAAATGCACTCGCGAGCTACAAAAACGCGGATTGGAAAACGTTCTGGAAGAGTTTAATTCGGGAATTGCTTCGAAACTACATCGAAACGCGGTTTCCTAGTGAAAATCAGGGAACAAATGTTACATTTTTGTGAATACTGCCTCAAATCGTAACCAAAATCCCGAAGGAATCATAAAGCTGTGTTCTAGTAAGTAATGTGAAGTAAGTAAAACTTCATTAATTTACGTACTTAAGTAAAAATGTCGCTAGCTAAGCGTGCAAGTGCGCGTTGTTCCTCCACGCATATAAGTGCAAGATAATCTCCTAAGGATCATTGCGACAACGGAAACTGGGTAGATTCGTTCAATTACATTCATTTATTTTCATGCTTGATTCTCACTAGGAGGGACTCTCTTAATCGACTCCCACTAGCTGAAACTCTCAAGCGTTCATACGGCAGTCAGCTATGATTGTCACTAGTCGGGACTCCCAAAACTGACTCTCACTAGCTGAAACCCTCAAGCGATCATAAGGTAGTCAGCTATGATTCTTACTAGTCGGGACTCCCATAATCGACTTACACTAACTGAGACTCTCCAGCGTCCATAAGGCAGTTAGCTATGACTTTCAATAGTTGAAAGTGCCTCAATTGACTCTCACTAGCTGAAACCCTCAAGCGTTCATAAGGCAGTGAGCTATGATTCTTACTAATCGGGACTCCCATAATCGACTCGCATTAGCTGAGACCCTCAAGCGTTCATAAGGTAGGTAGCTATGACTTTCAATAGTCGTAACTCCCTCAATTGACTCTCACTAGCTGAGACCCTCAAGCGATCATAAAGTAGTCAGCTATGATTCTTACTAGTCGGGACTCCCATAATCGACTTACACTAACTGAGACTCTCCAGCGTCCATAAGGCAGTTAGCTATGACTTTCAATAGTTGAGAGTGCCTCAATTGACTCTCACTAGCTGAAACCCTCAAGCGTTCATAAGGCAGTGAGCTATGATTCTTACTAATCGGGACTCCCATAATCGACTCGCATTAGCTGAGACCCTCAAGCGTTCATAAGGTAGGTAGCTATGACTTTCAATAGTCGTAACTCCCTCAATTGACTCTCACTAGCTGAGACCCTCAAGCGATCATAAGGTAGTCAGCTATGATTCTTACTAGTCGGGACTCCCATAATCGACTTACACTAACTGAGACTCTCCAGCGTCCATAAGGCAGTTAGCTATGACTTTCAATAGTTGAAAGTGCCTCAATTGACTCTCACTAGCTGAAACCCTCAAGCGTTCATAAGGCAGTGAGCTATGATTCTTACTAATCGGGACTCCCATAATCGACTCGCATTAGCTGAGACCCTCAAGCGTTCATAAGGTAGGTAGCTATGACTTTCAATAGTCGTAACTCCCTCAATTGACTCTCACTAGCTGAGACCCTCAAGCGATCATAAAGTAGTCAGCTATGATTCTTACTAGTCGGGACTCCCATAATCGACTTACACTAACTGAGACTCTCCAGCGTCCATAAGGCAGTTAGCTATGACTTTCAATAGTTGAGAGTGCCTCAATTGACTCTCACTAGCTGAAACCCTCAAGCGTTCATAAGGCAGTGAGCTATGATTCTTACTAATCGGGACTCCCATAATCGACTCGCATTAGCTGAGACCCTCAAGCGTTCATAAGGTAGGTAGCTATGACTTTCAATAGTCGTAACTCCCTCAATTGACTCTCACTAGCTGAGACCCTCAAGCGATCATAAGGTAGTCAGCTATGATTCTTACTAGTCGGGACTCCCATAATCGACTTACACTAACTGAGACTCTCCAGCGTCCATAAGGCAGTTAGCTATGACTTTCAATAGTTGAAAGTGCCTCAATTGACTCTCACTAGCTGAAACCCTCAAGCGTTCATAAGGCAGTGAGCTATGATTCTTACTAATCGGGACTCCCATAATCGACTCGCATTAGCTGAGACCCTCAAGCGTTCATAAGGTAGGTAGCTATGACTTTCAATAGTCGTAACTCCCTCAATTGACTCTCACTAGCTGAGACCCTCAAGCGATCATAAAGTAGTCAGCTATGATTCTTACTAGTCGGGACTCCCATAATCGACTTACACTAACTGAGACTCTCCAGCGTCCATAAGGCAGTTAGCTATGACTTTCAATAGTTGAAAGTGCCTCAATTGACTCTCACTAGCTGAAACCCTCAAGCGTTCATAAGGCAGTGAGCTATGATTCTTACTAATCGGGACTCCCATAATCGACTCGCATTAGCTGAGACCCTCAAGCGTTCATAAGGTAGGTAGCTATGACTTTCAATAGTCGTAACTCCCTCAATTGACTCTCACTAGCTGAGACCCTCAAGCGATCATAAAGTAGTCAGCTATGATTCTTACTAGTCGGGACTCCCATAATCGACTTACACTAACTGAGACTCTCCAGCGTCCATAAGGCAGTTAGCTATGACTTTCAATAGTTGAAAGTGCCTCAATTGACTCTCACTAGCTGAAACCCTCAAGCGTTCATAAGGCAGTGAGCTATGATTCTTACTAATCGGGACTCCCATAATCGACTCGCATTAGCTGAGACCCTCAAGCGTTCATAAGGTAGGTAGCTATGACTTTCAATAGTCGTAACTCCCTCAATTGACTCTCACTAGCTGAGACCCTCAAGCGATCATAAAGTAGTCAGCTATGATTCTTACTAGTCGGGACTCCCATAATCGACTCACACTAGCTGAAACTCTCAAGCGTTCATAGGGCAGTCAGCTATGACTCACTAGTTGGGACTCCCACAACTGACTCTCACTAGCTGAGACTCTCAATCATCCAGACGGCAGTCAGCTAAGACTCTCACTAGCTGAGACTGTTGCATATTCCCATAATTCCATGTTCATATCTATACACTTTTATATTTATACGATCTTTCACTAGTAAAATTCATATGAAATTAAATATGGAGGAAACGTGGCTCATGTATATTTCCCTTCCTGAAATAAATATTTTTATCCCATATTCCTGTTTTGGGCGAAACCCACATCTCCGAATTAAAAAAATTTCCCGTGACAATCGGAGTTCGCCACTTTTGCGAAAACATTCCGCGATCCTTTTCCCTCTCCCGGTCCCGCCTAATTTCTCCTGAAGGAGAACTTCCATTAGGTTAATCAAAGAGAATACATATAAGGCCCGGAGTAAATCGCATCGATTCATCTTATTCCCCGGACATATAAATTCACGTCATACCTCACGGAATCGGAAATAACAGAAAAAGGGGGGCGGGAAAAATAAGAGGCGAAAGGGATTATCGCAACGTGGAATATCCTACGGGAGGCGCCTTTTGGGTGCATGGAAATTGTTGAAAGCGCACGCGCGGAGTCCACTAAAACTCGGTTTAAAACGCCGTAGTCCATGGGGACTCATTTCGTGGTGTAGGGAAAGATGACTTTATCTATCAAGGGGTTACAGGGGTTTAAAATAGCAAAAAACCAAATTTTTTGGCAATTTTCCAAGCACAGGTCATTAGCAACAATTTTTTACGCCAAGAGTTTTAAAAAATAACATTTGTTCATTTACATTGTAAAAGGAATTCTAAAAATCTTATTTTTTGGCTATTTAAAACCTGTGTTAAATTATGCTTGACATTGACTCTTAAGAGAGTATACTTTCCCATATTTTCCCGCAAATAAAATAAAATCAGACAGTCACTGTCGTTGTAGTCGCCCTGGAGGGCCTCGTTCGCCGTTTCGACTGTCATATCCAACAGGAGAACCTCTGGACGGGAAATTTATAAGTTGCGTCTAAGCAAGAGTAACTGTTCCTGATGTAAACGCTAGGAGAGGGAAGAGAGTAGCGTTCTCGGAGCGGGAAATGCTGAAAAATTAATGGGGAAATTGTACCGTGGAAACGACAGTTTCGTTACAACAGTTTATCGGGAGATCGTGGAGGTTGGGTATTTTATGAGGAAATGTGACTGGAAAAGCTTTCATGACGTTTCCTATGCTTTAAAGTTTCAGGAAAAATGTTTCAGGATTCAGGACGATATGATCAGGTTGTGTCATAACAAGTGTCTGTGGTCATGGCACAATTTCTTGAGTAAATCTTAAATAAACCATGGACACTTAAAAAATGGATAAAAAATGACTTAATTAAGTTCTAATTATTTTTTTAAATGTTCAATTAAGACTTTTCTAAGTATATAAAACTAATCAAGCCCTAGAAGATCTGCGACATGGCACGACTCAAAGTTCTTCCTTTTATCAATTTAGGGCACAAAAATACTGTCATTTCCAAGGGTCCTAATGGGTGCCGAGGGATGTGCTAAGGGAGTAATGGGAAAGAAACGAGTGATTTTACTGAGAAAATGTCGCGATTTTTCAAGTTACAATAAGTTTTATCAATGTTACGCAACTGTAATGGGTATTGCCCAGGGGTCCTGCTGGGTGCTTAGCGATACGCTACAGGGGTAAAGGAAAGCAAAGCTAATACGAAGAATTCCATAGAATCGAAGACTGAATTACAATTCTAGATCGTTTGAATCTAGAAAGCGTCATATCTATCCAAGACTCTAACGATTATAGTTAATTATAGTAATATTGAGGTTTCTAAACACCTTTTTCAGATCATTCTAGATAGTATGAAATACGGCATGGCTCAAAAGTCCGATAATTCACTTTTTCGTACACTAATTTGTGATACAACCATGATATTGTCGAACCCAGGGGTTCTGATGGGTCTCAAGGGATGCGCTGTAAGGGTAAAGGGAATGGAAAGGTAAGGATTCTTGATACAAAAATTCAAAGATTCTATATTGAATAAATTTCCACGTCGCTAATCATTACGCCGTTAGATATCATGGATTTCCTGGATATCAAACAAATTTCTAGACACTTTCGATACTCTCATGGGACAAGACTTTTAGCAAATGTTGTGGCAGAATTTTGAAGAAATTTTCTGGACAAATTATATTTTCCTCTGGAGTTTCCTAAACGACTACACCGAAGGTTCGCCCTCGGCGCAAACACCCCACCTCCCGGCGAAATCGCAGCAATAAACGTAGGGCACAAGGAGAGGGCGCGAAATGAACTAAATAAAAGACCGTTATTATTAATAAGTGCATAAATTTGGTCCGTGGAAGCGCGAGGGCGAGAGAAGAAAGAAAATGGAATTTGTAATCAGGCGTCGCCTCGAAAAGCGCCCCCCACCCCCCAAAGAAATCCTAATAGAATTTATTTGAAGGAGTCGTTAAAACTCATATTGAAATCTCCGGACGGAAGGCAAAAGCTCGGATCCAAACAAACTTTGTTATGTAATTAATGCAAATGTAAATAAAGTTGAATTAAATGCGATTCGTAGTGACAAATTCCTGGAAGTTTCGAATATTATATTTCGACTCCGTCCTCCCCACGGTGTTTACCCGGCTTCCCCCCCCCCCAGGAACGGGTCAGAACTAATTTTAAAGCGTATTAAAAGAGGGGGCGGGAAAAGCGGGGATGTTCGCAGCGAAAACATTCATTACGTGACGTATTATACGTGTAGGGGACTCGCGTCGCCCGTCAAAAATTAAATAGGGACGGACACGAGGAAAATGCGGGAGAGAGTTTTTCTGACGTGTTTCGCTACCGGCGAAAGCAACAGGTCCGCGATTTAATCCCACTTTTTGTAGAGACGGGCGTTTTAATTATTTATCGAAATGGCTTTACGCGCGCTGTAACGCGTCAGAATTTTTGGGAAAATAATTTCCGTTCGGGACAAAGCGTGAAACGTGCCTACTTTGCTCCGCATTGTAACAGAATTTGTAGTGACGCCATCTTACGTCGAGTAGATGAATCAACCAAATTGGAACAGTGCCTTTCTGAACAGTCCGAAATCCTCTCGATGTGCTGACATTTGAAGGTTCTGCTATTCAGCGATCGGCAATTAAGGGAACAAAATCCGAAACTGAAACGCCGAAAGGTGTTTCCATATAAATTGCTATCTAAATTATTGTAGAGCAATTGTTATAGACTTGTACTTAAATTATGCAAGCCACCACGGTGTTTAGTATTGGAGTTTTCAAGAAAAATTGATCAAAAATACCTTAACACATCGCTTTTGATGTTATTCAATGTATTCTGGTGCATTAAGAAGAAAGGTTATGGTCGCGCCCAGGGATCCTGAAGGGTCTCAAGGGGTACCCTATGGGTAGCAACTCACAACATGTGAGAATGATCAACCATGGATTATATTTAGACTAGCCTTTTAAGCTATGTTGTTTTTTTAATTTTTACAAACAATCATGAAATACTCAAAGCCTCTTAACAAAATAGCGTCCTTTACGCATGTGTAGTTACTGCAATTAATGTCTAATTTCACTTAAGAAGTTTGGTCTCAATAAATATGTTATCAGTATTAATGGGCACTTAGTCGCACTTAACACTTCCTGCGTGCACAATTAATTAAACTAATTGCAAGGAACCTAATTAAGAAGCAATTTAAATGATTAGAGATTAGACAGTAGCTTAGATATTGTCACGTCATGCGCAGTTTCGGTGAGAAGATGAGAACAAAAATAAGGAAAATCTCCAGCGCTTCCAAAGGTTTTCTCACATGTACACAAAATTGTATCGACCTTTAAACAAGGACAATATTATGAAGAAGATCAGAGGAATGGCTATACAACTCCTCACCCTTAATTACGAATTAAATTAAAATAAGAAGGCTTCAGGGCACTGAAGAAAGACTGAAAACGACAGCGAAAAGCGATTACGAGTAGCTCGAGGAGAACAGTGCATTTTCCGATCTTCCAAGTTTCTAATCGCGCATTTTCCGACCGCGCCGTATTCGTGGGGAATCGACCGATCGATTTCGTGTAGCTCCGGGAAAACCTGCGAATTTTCCGACAACTGCGGCCTTTTAATTAGTTAGCTGATTCACCGCCTTGTATATCACTAGAATTGCTAATCTCTCGAGAGTAAATTACCCGCAGCATAGATTATGAACGAGAAGAAAAATTTACTGTTATAGTACTTTTCCGGACGAAAATGCACTTGACATCTTCTTGTAGATTTCAAAATGATTTTTTCCTTTTGACTATTTACAAGCATTAATAATGTAATGCTTCTACGTACAAAGAGGTTTTACTCTTCTTAAATTACAGCACTTTTTACACGCGAAGAAGTTTTACTCTATTCTGATGTCAACATGAACATGTATGATCACATAAACAACACTTCTTGTTTTTCCATAACAACGGCTTATACGGGGCATTCGCTACACTATCCCTCCCCGTCTTCAGGGTCGCCCTCGACCCTCGGACGATCTACTTCCTCAGTACTCCATATCAGCGAATGATTAACATATCAGCGAACTGCTACTGCTACTACTACTGCTCCTGCTCCTGCTACGGCTACGGCTACTGCTACGGTCACGGCTACTGCTACTGCTACAGCTACGGCTACTGCTACGGCTACAGCTACGGCTACTGCTACTGCTACTGCTGCTACTGCTACGGATAATTCTTCGGCTACTGCTTCGGTTACTGCTATTACTACTACTATGGCTACTGCCACTGCTACTTCTACTGGTACTACTACGGCTACGGCTTTTGCTACTTCTATTGCTAAGGCTACTGCTACGGCTACTGCTCCTGCTACGGCTACTGCTACGGTTAAGGCTACTGCTACTGCTACCGCTACTGCTACTGCTAATATTACGGCTAGGGCTACGGCTACTGCTACTGCTACGGTTACTGCTACTGCTACTGCTACAGCTACTGCTACTGCTGCTACGGCTAATGCTTCGGCTACTGCTTCGGTTACTGCTACTGCTACTGCTACCATGCGTACCGCTCCTCCCCTTTTTCAGAAATTCCGCCAGAACTTATCCATCGAGAGCCAGTTGTCCTCTCCAGGCGATATCCACCTCGGGGAATCTCGCCATAGTTGATCTAAAAATCAAACAAAACACGCCAGTATCCTTGCCAAATCCATTTGCAATAAATTGCAAGTATATGTGTAATTGTGTGCATGTGTATGTGTGTGATTAACTCCATTGAGCGGGTTAGACTGCAAATCTTGTACAAAAATTAATCAGCAGCAAATCGAAACCAAGCAGGCCAATCCTCTTTCTGACCATCAAAAAAAAAAAAATACCAGGGGTGATTAATCCCAAACAATGCTCCAGGTAGAAGAGGGACCTGTCTCTTGAAATCCTTCAAGCAGGCCAATCCTCTTTCTGACCATCAAAGACACCAGGGTTGATCAATCCCAAACAATGCTTCAGGTAGAAGAGGGACCTGTCTCTTGAAATCCTCCAAGCAGGCCAATCCTCTTTCTGACCATCAAAGACACCAGGGATGATCAATCCCAAACAATGCTCCAGGTAGAAGAGGGACCTGTCTCTTGAAATCCTCCGCTGCTCTTACAGTTACTGAAATCCCCAGTAACTGTTTCATGGCTCCAGACGCACAACCCAGTGGTCAACCATCACCAATTCTTGTACTAAAGATGAACAGCGCCCGTCTCCCAATACAAGTTACGAATGTGAGTGTAGCATTCAAACGTGTTTTGTGCGTTGATTGTATTCAGCTAATCTATTTGAGTGTACTATCTTGTTTTTGTGTTTTGAGGACTTTCTAATACAATAAACAACGTCGTTAATTTTCTTAAGTACTTCGTAAGGACCCTCCCAGTCAGACTGTAATTTAGGTGCATGGTTTTTGAATCGCCGTGGATTATGAAACCAAACCAGCTGACCTTGAACAAAATCCTTTAATTTTGACGATCTGTCGTAATGTAGTTTTCGTGATTGTGTCTGTAAGTGTATTTTGTTTCTTGTCAAGTCATGTATCTTTCGTAACTGGTCGCGTAATTTGGAAACGTATCCGTCAATGGTAATCGGATCTTCATGAGGAGAGCCTCTCAACAAATCCAAAGGAAGACGAAGATTCCGACCCAAATAGACTTCAGATGGTGTCAATCCTGTGGATTCGTTTTTCGCAGATCGATACGCCAAAAGAAACATTGGTATCAATTGATCCCAATCCTTTTGGTTTTCCGCAACGAACAAACTCAAATACTGTAAGATGGTCCGGTTCAAACGCTCTACCTGACCATTTGATTGTGGGTGTAATGGTGTCGTTCTAGTTTTAAACATCCCTAACAATTCTGAAAGTTCAAGAAACAACTTTGATTCAAAATTCCGACCTTGATCCGTATGGATCTCTGATGGAACACCATGATTAGCGACAACGTGACTGACGAATGCTAACGCCACTGTTTTAGCTCTAGTATTCTGAAGAGGAATGACTTCTGGCCATCTCGTAAAACAATCAACCACTACTAATAGATACTTATTTCCTGACGATGAACAAGATAGTGGACCCAGAATATCGACTTGAACACGTTCAAACGGAATACCAACATTATACACTTGCATCGCGTCCTTACCACGATCCCGCGGTCCTTTCTTTGCAATACAGACGTCGCAGGTTCTACACCAACTTTCGACGTCTGACTTACAGGTATCCCAATAGAAAGATTGTCTAATCTTACCTAACGTTTTATTTATCCCAAAATGACCGCCAGAAAGAGAGTCATGTGCTTGGCGAATAACCTGTTCTACCCTACTCCTAGGCACTATTAATTGCAACTTGTACGTCTTGAGATTAGGCGAATCCCATCTTCTGTAAAGAAGACCGTTCTTGATGACCAAAGAATCCCACTGTAAGAGATACGATTTTAAGGCTTCACCTTCATCAGAAATGTGTTGCCAATCTGGACGCTTTTCACTAGCCTTGAATTGTAAAACTTTCGAAATAACACGATCCTTCCGTTGTTCCTCTAACCAAGTGTGATCTTGTTCTTGAAGATTGATACGACCAACTAATTCTCTACTGTCAGTGGAAAATCTATCTTCAACCGAAGAACAGTACTTACAAGATATATCGGAGCACGGACGCCGTGATAATCCATCCGCATTCAAATGTGCATTACCTTTTCTATGCATAACCTGAAAATCAAACTTTCCTAATTTCCCTATCCATCTAGCCAACTGACCATCTAAATCTCTGAATGACAACAACCACTGTAAAGCTGAATGATCAGTACGAAGAGTAAATTTCTTCCCAATGAGATAATGGCAGAAATGCTCTGTTGCATCGACCACCGCCAATAGTTCGCGCCTAGTGACACAATAATTCTTTTCAGCCTTATTCAAAACTCTACTGTAATAGGCAATCGCTCGCTCTTGGCCATCTTGAACTTGAGACAACACAGCACCTATCCCATGTCCAGAAGCATCAGCATCTAAGATGAATTCAAGATCCCTTTTAGGAAAAGCCAAGATCGGAGGGGTCGTCAACAAATCTTTCAACCGATCAAAAGATTCTTGACATTCATCCGTCCAAAGAAACTTCGAGTCTCTTTCCGTCAACTTATGTAAAGGTTTAGCTATTTCTGAAAAATGAGGAATGAATCGCCTCGAATAGGACGCGGTACCAACAAAAGTCCTAACTTGTTTCTTCGTCAAAGGTACGGGCCAATCCTTAATGGCAGCTATCTTTTTCGGATCCATAGTGACTCCTTCTTCTGAAACTATATGCCCTAGGTATTCTACTTGCTGTCTGAAAAAATCGCACTTTTTAGGATTTAATTTAAGATTAGCTGAACGTAACTTTTCGAAGACTTTATCCAAATTGTCTAACATCTCCTCAAACGACCCGGCAAGAACTATCACATCATCTAAATAAACTTTACAAATGACGTTTAACAATTCGTCGAGAAGTTGCTCCATCAATCGCTCAAAAGTGGCTGGGGCATTACACAATCCGAAAGCCATGACCTCGAACTCCCAAAGTCCATTCCCCACCGAAAAGGCGGTTTTCTCCTTATCCTGTTCCCTAATTTTAATCTGCCAATAGCCGCTCTTCAGATCAAGAGTAGAAAACCAACGATAACCTACAAGATCATCTAACATCTGGTCGATTCTAGGCAAAGGATATGAGTCCTTTTTCGTTACAGAGTTGAGCCTCCTATAATCAACACAGAACCTAATGGAACCATCCTTCTTAGTCTTAATCACCACCGGTGAACACCAAGCACTGTGTGATCTTCTAATGGCTCCTGCGTCGATCATCTCTTGAAGAGTTTTATTGACTTGTTCTTGAAGATGTATCGGTACTCTCCTGATGGGTTGCTTAATGGGACGCGAATCCGATAATTCTATTTTATGCTCGTGGAGATCACAATTTCCCACCAATAAACCTTCAGAAAACATATCCCGATTTTTAATTAGGAATCGTTCGAATTTTTCCCGTTGATCAGGGATCAATTTAGCAGAGGAATCATCGAGAACCTTCTTCAGTGATTCAGGAAGATCAGAATCTCCTTGCAAAACGCATGCACACGTACCATCGTGAAAATCATTCTCCACAGCCTCTCCTGAAACGACTCGAATTATTTTTTCTAGTATACCCGACGATTCGAGAAAATCCAATCCTAGGAGACAATCATCTTCGATATCTGCCACGAAAATTTCCAATTTAGCTTCTTGCATTCCGACCTTTAATAAAGCAACAGTTTTGAAGCGAACCGGTACCGACTCTCCCGTTGGATACCTTAACACGTTCTTGTCCACAGTTATCTTCCTTTTGTCAGCTGCAACGAACCTAGTACCAATTATGGTGACGTCTGAACCCGTATCAACCCTAAATGTACAAGGAATACCATCAACCGACCCTAGAAAACACATTTTCCTCACGTTACTCGAAATATTCCTTACCCACTTCAAACTAGAATGACTGTGTGTTGGGGCTATGTGTTCCAAAGTCGAACCCGCCCCTTGAAGTTCGACATAACCTAGTTTTCCGCCTTTCTGTTTTTGCGGACATTTGGACCTTATATGCCCCGCTTTACCACATTTCCAGCACTGAAATGTGGAACCCTGATTATTAGGTCGAAAAGCTTGTGTATTACATGTTTCCATTATCCGTGCCTGAAAATGATTTGTGTTCTGTTGGGGTTGATATAATGGTGTATATCGAGTACTTGAGCTATGTGAACGGTTTTGCTTTTTAATGACTTCAATTTCCATGGCCCTATTCAAAGCTGTCTTGAGAGAAATTACTCTTTCCAGTTGAAGGATCTCTCTGATAGAATCGTTCGTAATAGCCAATATAAATTGCGCACATGCTATTTTATCCTGAGTCGTGTAAGGACATTCAGGATACACCAAAACAACAAGTCTTTCTAAATCAGCCGCCAACGTTGGAAAATCCTCTCCTTCGGTTTGTCGACGACTCTGAAATAGGGAATAGTACGAGGGAGCCAAATGCGCATCTCCAAAACGCAATTGGAGGCGCGACTTAAGTTCCTGGAAATCACCACCAGAATCGAGGTTGAAATTATCCAGAACAGCTCTCGCTTTGCCCCGTAGACAGCCGGCCAAAGCGATCATTTGCCTATTCGCGTCCCAACAGTTCGCTCGGGAAATCAAGTCGAACTGATTGAGGAATTGCCGTAAGGGTACCTCACCGTCATAGAAATCAGGTTTAAGGTTATATCCTAAATCTAACTTAGGTGTTTCATTTGTGTGTATATGTGTGGAGTCTGCGATACTTAATCGTAAGTCCTGTGGAGCCTCGAGTCGCGCCAGTCGTTGTTCTAGTTCTAGAAAACGCCGCTCAGCCTGCTGTGCTCGCTTCTCCGCCTCTAATCGTTGTATGCGTTCCTGAGCTAGTTGTAATGTGATGGTCTCCTGTTGTCCGTCCGGATTCATCCTCGCCACTTGTTCTCCTACGAAATCTTGACAATGGGAAGTGTCCCCGTTTCCCTCCTCCGGAACTTCGTCGACTTGTCTCAACGTCTTCTGAGATAATCGAGTACGGCGTCGAACTTGTTGGATGGGCGTTTCTTCGCTGGGTGAAGATGGAGGTTGGCTTCGTTTAGTTCGTCGTGTATCCATTGTCTGATTTTTTTTTCTTGCGTCACCAAATCTTTATCTGCTACCTGGGTTTACCAATCGCAATTTGCTATCTCGATTCACCAAATCCCGGACGAGCCCCCATTGTAATGCTTCTACGTACAAAGAGGTTTTACTCTTCTTAAATTACAGCACTTTTTACACGCGAAGAAGTTTTACTCTATTCTGATGTCAACATGAACATGTATGATCACATAAACAACACTTCTTGTTTTTCCATAACAACGGCTTATACGGGGCATTCGCTACAATAAATTAACTAATATGGTTAGTTAAACTCAAGGAGCGAAGTTAGACAGCTTACATATTATCACGTCATGCGCAGTTTCTGTGACAAAGTGTATAACCGTGAATTTTCCGACCTTCGCGGTTTTCGATCGCGCATTTTCCGACCATACCGCACACGTGGAAGTCTAAATAGCCGAAATCGAGCATATCCAGACAACGTGCAAATTTTCGGACATACTTACTGACCCGGGTATAATTGCCTGCTTAGCTATCATATTTCGTTGAAATAGTATCATGCTTTGGAATAAATATTGGCGTAAAATATTGTTGCATATAATCAATACGTACTGCGATATAGTCAGAATTTATTTTAAAGACTGCCCTGGCAAATCTCCTGAGCCTAAACTACCCGATGCTCTAAGGGAGTAAAATCTCTACAGCATCTGGCGCCCGAGTAAATGCATTCGTAACTCTCGTACGATAGTCGATGATTATACAACATGTATGATTACACAACTCATGGAGAAATAAGGAACGAGCTAAAAGTGCTATGAAATTATTTACGGCTTGAATGGGCATTAAGTAATTCTAATATTTCTCTAACCCCGGACCTCACTGGATTAAATTCGTAATCATCCCCGAGTATCAAAAAGAACGAAAAGAATAAAATGCTACCCCCTTCCCCGTTTACCCCCCCTGGATTTTAATTAACTCCTCGTTCTTTGTTTCGGGAATAATCTCGATGCCGGCATATTTTTTTTGTATTAGTATTTTTCCCTCTATTCCAACAGAGGCTCTTTTCCGCAATGGGATATTAGTAAAAACAAGCCTTTCGACTTTGTACGGCTTTTAATAACAATGGAACTGACGGTGGATACGCCACGGTCGACTAATCAGCAAATTATCCGGACCAGAAATGGGAGATATTAAATGTTTTCTTTTGGTACGCTATGCAGGCTATTGGGTTCACGTCGGGATTTTTCAGGAATAATCCAGCTTCACTCAAGGGAAAATTAATCTCGGTTTAATTTGAAAAAACGAGGCGTTCTACAATATTACAGAGCTAGGGGTAAAAGTACATTCCACCTGACCTTACCATACGATAAAACATGGAGAAGAAAACTCGAGTTTGTATGGTGGGAAACGACCCCTTATATACACATTTCCAGAAATATCGCGTTACAATAAACTCGGGGAGGAATGAAGGGTTTCACCCACCCTTCTAACAAATAAAATGTTATTAGGGAAAAGCCGTACAAATGTTAAATATACGACTGGCCATTAACGGTTCAATAGCTATTTTTATTCGGATATTTCATTGATTTAAGGAAAAGTACGATTAAATAATGTCTATTATTACATGCTGATAGGTCACAACCTTCAAAATTCACAACATAATTTCAATCCCCAAATTAGTTAAAAGCTTAAAAGCAACCCCCATCCCCACTTCCCACTTCCCCCCTCGCCATTCCCCATTCTAATCTCGGCGCTTCCCGGACGCGACATCAAACGCGTCCCTTTTTATTAGGCGGTCGAGGAGTGGGGAGGGGGGGTGAGATGCATTTCAGGGGTGCTGAAATGTCATTCGCACCTCTCGAGGTCCTCGTGTTGATTGGTCCCGTGGGCGTTGGGGAAAAAGGAGAGGAGGGAGGTCGGAAAGGGGAGACGGGAGGATTTTTTCTCGGCGTTATGGAATCTGAGGCTGGTCGTGTTTTTAAAGTAGCCAATTAGTACGGGAGAGGGTAATTAGAGTGTCGATTTTTAGATGGCCACGTATAAGCGATTTATAACGGTCGATTTTTTTCTTGTATTGGGTCAAGTGTCGATGGCGTTACATGGCAAGTTTTCAAAGAAAAAGGATAATTAAAAATTCTTTCGCTTTGGAATTTGAGTCAAATGCAACTGAATCAAACGTGGCACTTAAAGAAAAAGAACTTAAAAATCTGTCAATTTTCACCACACCAAATGGTTGGTTCCTACCGAAACCATGGGATCTTCCTTGAAGTTACTTAAAGTACTAAGGATTTTCCTCGAAACATAAGGTCTTCATAGCCCAATTTGGTACATTCTCCCAATGATTAATCTTGGTTCACAAAATCGTCATTCCTGGGTGACACCTTTATAAGGCACCTAGGACTCTTGGACTTTATCCCAGATACGATCCTTGGTTTTCCAGATCTTCCTGGGTCATCTAACGCCTTTGGATCATATTCTTGTTTCTCAGGATTTTTCAGTTTCTTCTAGACTATTACTACATTGTATTAGGGATCAACACTCGTCTTTAAAGCCTTTATAGAGCACCTGGAATCTTTGGATTTCGCCTTTCATCTCAGGACTTCCTGGACCATCTACCTCTGTGTTTTTTGTAGGAGAAATCAACATTATTTTCCAAGATTTATTGTGCCATTTACTCTGCTGATGTGGTCTTAGAGATCAACATGGTTAGTGATCATCAGGTCTTCCATTTTTCTTTTGGCTATTACAATATGTTTTTGGGAATAAAAATTTGTCTTTAAATCGCCCTGGGGCAATTATCTACTTAGCGCCTTGGTACATTACACCATGGTTCAGAAAATATTCCTGGATCACCTTCATCCAGGAAAATCTTAAGGTCTTCCTTAGTTTAAGTTCCTTAGCCCTTAAGTTTTATTCCTAGATACATTCCTGTTCCCAAGAAGATCATGGGTCATTTTAGTTTCTTTTATCCCTCGCACATTGACGCTTAAGGTTACCCTGGAGCAACTAGAGCTTAATATTGATCTCCAGGAACGTTTTGGAACATTTAGATTATTATAACATTGTCCCAAGGACCAAAGTTTAAAAGCTACCATAGACACCGAACCCTTGTTCATGGGATTAATTTCGACACATCTGACAAGAAAAATGGGATCATTACATTAGTACTTACAGACAGTGAGGGGCGTTAAAAAAATGCAAAGCGGAAAAGCGCCTAGACAAGGAAGAATCCTTACGCGACGAGTAACGCGACTTGTGTACCATTGGCTTTAGGTTGAATATATTCTAACCTACCGTTACCCTAGATCAGATCGATCCAGAAAATTCCTGGGGAGAAACCTTCCCTGATTATCCAGAGGAATCAAAACTCGGCGCCCGTAAAACTCGAGGGCTCCTCGTCGATACGCCGACGAGTGATTCGTCAAAAGTCGTCAAGCGTCAGGTGACAGAAAAAGATATCACACAAGAGTGGCCGGAAAAGCCAAGAACCACCCTCATCCATAATTCAACTGCGACGTTCCCTATCAAATATATGCCTGCGGGTCGACTCTTTCGCCAATTGGATTATTCGGCCGATGAGAGGGAGAGGAAATAAATATGGAAATTGGTTTAATTCATTTTCCAAATAGTTGCATGTATGGAAGGGTATTGACAAACAATTCAATTTAATCGACTCGTTTAACCGCGGCAATGTATTACGTGTATGTGTGACGCGCTAAACCGGACGGAGGGAGAGAGAAGGGGAGACAATTTCGGGATTTATAAATAATAGGATTTGTCAATGCACGATCGCCACAAATAAGCCGTTTACAACGTGATGAATAATGGATTTAATAAATGATAAATCAATGCTGGCGGAATAATTCGAAAAGAAATCTCCGCGTGCTATTCAGCCCGTAAAAAAGATCCATAGGAAAATAATAGCAAAAATTTTCGAATCAAAATTTAAGAATACCAAAAAACAAAGCAACACATCCCTTAGAAACCAGTCTCAAGGAACTTATAAAGATACCCCTGCGCACCGCCTGTGGCTCGGTTCGTATCCCAGACGTCACCGAACCTGTAAACCCAAATAGTCAAAAAAGTCGACACGCGATATGAATGAGTGTTTACGGCAAAATAAAGTAGTACTTTGTTACATGAAATAGTGATCATAAGTGTATTTCAGTAAAAAAATCAATTTGAGTGTCCATGATATAAAGGCACGTGCTTTATATACGTCTACAAGCTCTAAGGAAATTCCAATGAGTACAGTGCCTTTTGGGGCTATTTCAGGGAAATATTTTTGAATGAAAGTTACATTTTGACCTGTAAAGGATCGAGTAAAATGGCCAGGATTCAATTATTTCTACTACTATACTTACAAGTGTAACACCAAATGCCATAATTAATAAAATATTTGTAATCTCCTAAAAAATGTTGTATGATGATTACAATTAGGCATTAATTGAATTATTTAAGACGTCAAATTTTAATTAGGACAGACGCAATTGCTCTTAAAACGTAGCCAAGTTTTTATAATGGTCAAATACTCTTCATAAACTCCTCAAAAACCTCTAAATCTTTAGATTTAAAAGTCAAAAGAGCTTTTACAAATGTCACATTTTTATAAAACAATTGTACCTTTCTTAAAACCGATGTAATATAAGTACAAATTTTACAAACATCATAAAAACTTAACGTCACTTAAAGGGTCAGAACTTCTAACGTTGTAGAATTTCATAGGCCACGACACTGTTTATAAATGGTTATCAATCGTATATAATTGTCAAGAAATTGTTAGAAATTCATATGTCTACTAGAAAATGCCAGAAAATTTTGCAAAAATTTAGATGCGATTATACGTTTAACACTGTTGGTATAACACTTAAAACATCCTTAAAAATCATGTAATGACAACAAATGTTTATATTGGCATTAAAAATAACTTCTATTGAAGTGTCACAAGTGTTTATTCAAAGACAGTTGCAACTGTTGCTAGAAAGTCATTGATTTTCTATAACTACTTCGTTGTTTAGAAACTTAGCTACTTATTAAAAAATATAGGGAAGAGGTGCCATTCTTAGTGTCATATTTTTGTGAGAAACATGCAACCCCTTTAAATATGTTGCATGCAACAAATAGCATAGAAATTTCCCAACTTTTTCAAAAGCGTCAGAATTTCTCGTCTTAAAGTCTAGTTTTAACTAAGACAGCTGCAACTGCTCAAAAAGTGTCATAAGGTTTGTATGATCGTTGAAAATTCCTTGGAAACTCCTCTAACATATTTAAAAATGTCAGAAAACCTTAAAAAGCCTAGTAGGTGTCATTTACCATGATACATTTGTTGCAAAAAATTTGCAACTTCTTGAAAAATTAAGTAACAGCATAGCAAATGTCAACGTCTCGTTATAAACTCCTGAGTTTCTTATGAAGTGTCACGTTTTAATTTAGAGGGTTGAAGCTGTTCATAAAAGGTTATCAATTTTGTATATATAAGTGTTACTAATTTTTTGGAAACTCTTGTACAAATTTTAAAACATCTGAAAGCATTTAGGACCTTTACAGGGGCAATTCCAAAAGTGATATTTATGATAAGACTACAACTTTTTAAAATATGCTGCAAAACTACTCAAATTTAAACAAGTAGCATTGAAACTTCTCAACGTAACCTAAAGCGTCAGAACTTCTTTGTTTAGAGATCAAGATTTAATTTAGGCAGTTACGACTACTTGAATTCTTTATGATGTTTAAAATTTCTTTAAAATTCCTCGACTTAGTTGAAAACATAAGAAAATCTTTTGAAATGTTCCAAATGTCGTTTAAATAGCAACAATATTGGTGAGCTACTTGCAACTTCGTTTAAAATGATGTAACAGCAGTACAAATTAAAAAATGAACCTTATAAACTCCTCAAGGGCTAAAATGCTTCAACTGTCAGTTCCAAGAACTTTGAAATATTAATTCTTCATAACAGATAAAATTTAAAACTTTAACATTACTTCTTTGTATCTCATAATTACCAAGTTAACATCTTAATTACATGAAGCACAGATCTGGGCGTGGAAAAATATGCCAAGAATGATTGCACTGCTAAAAATGCATGTACTATTTCCATGGCAAAAAGTTGAATGATGCAAAATTGCTACCTCACAACACAAGAGTGCGATTCGCTTGATCCTATGGATAGAGCACTTGCAGAAGTTGCCAGTGTTGGTTGTAAAATCATGTTTTATCATCAATTATCTTTGGACAGAGGCTGTATGTTCAGAAATGATCCCATTATAATTTTATTTTGCATCAAAAATGGTACTTAACCCCCATAGGGTCGTCTTAAAAGAAATCCCTAGAAATTTCCCCACGTACCTTTCCTCATTGATTGGTTCCTCTTCAAGAAGATTGATTTTAATTAAAAAAAAGCAAAAGGGAGCCAAAAGGGCCTCATTTAAGCGAACAAAAACGTCTAATAATAGCGCCAAATATGAAACAAGCTTCGATCCGGGCAGCCCTTCGGATCCAACAATGGCGATAAAGGAATTTATCGATATAACAAGAAGACTTTAAAGGGAGAGAAGGAGCGAGTATATTAATCACCGGACCCCCGGAGGAGGGGAAGTGGGGGAGAAACGCGAAAAAAGTGGTCTATATTGAAATTAATTCCGAGAGAACGGAGAAACGAAGGGGGGGACGGTTTAAAACTCGAAAGGGAAAGTACTCAATGGAATCGGTGTCGATGGAACGGTGGTTAGTAATCAAAATGCTTTTGGCGTCTTTGTCTTCCTAATGACATCGATGATACCGGCGGCGACGGCCGAGGGAATAGGGGGAGGGCGCAAATACCAATAATGGAGTTGTAGATAGGGGATGCCGAGGGAGAGAGTGAAATGCGAATGGGAAAATAAAAGGTTGGGAGAGCGAAGGGGACAACTTCTACTTTGCAGCTTTTATTTTCGACGGAACGGGAATAATGCTAAAGTCTCCGAGGGTCTTTCACTTCCACGAGTAGCGTAAACAGGAAAATGTGGCAAAGCTGCACAGTTTTGGAGAAAATACACCAGAAGAAATCGATTGAAACATTGATTTTCAGCTTCTTTCCCTGAACCCCTTAGCGCACCCCATGGGACCCATCGGGCTTCTATCACCTCCACCATCAACTTTTGCTTCCAATAGTGAAGATCTAATTTCCTGTTTGGTGCCTCACTTTTAGAGGCAAATTTATAGTCCATCACTTTAGGAATACTCAAGGTGGCACCTCAGGTAAGCTGCTCGATAGTTACAAAATTTTCTTGCCTCCGTCAGGGAGGACTTAATCCACTCATAAAAACTTGATAAGGAAAATGGTCTTTTGGGAATCTTACGACATTCCTCATTTTTTCTGCTAATGACTGATTTTTTTTTTGTTTTTAGAGCCATTGTAGATTGTGAAATTCCCCTAAGATCACTAGCAATAGTCTAAAATAAATATGAAATAGTAGAATAGATAAATAAAGTTGAAAAACTTGAATAAAGCATAAGTAATCATTCTTTGTCTAGATATAAATAGAAAATTTCCTGTACCACAGTATAGTAAAGTGATTAATAATTGGATCAGTGGAACCACTGGCAAACCTCTATTATTGAATTTATGAGGGGCATCATTAATCAAAGGCGACATAACACGTACAGTTGTATTTTTAGACAAGGGATACCTCCTTATAAACTCACGTTCACTATACAAATCTAACGGATTTTGCCAGTCTCTCAAATAATGTTTAGGTAATCGATTTATATTATTAATAATTCGACTAAAGCACTCGTAATAATCGTCATTCATCTTGAATCCAAGTCATGAAGGCGAACTTAACTTTAGTATTTTCTGAGGGACACTCAAGGTAAGATCAAACCGACCTCGGCCTCATCTCATCCTTAAGGTGCACTCAGTTTACCATAGAATAGTGATGGCAGAGTAGGTACGCCTTGAAGTTTGAGGAATCCTCAAGGCGCGATTATAAATTTGCCCGTTTGGCCACTTTATGAAACTTTGCTCAATACTTCAAGTAAACCTTCCATTTTCTCACCCATCCAGCAACACTTGTAACCAAATTCAATTCAATCACACACATCCCCACCGGGCCTCCGTGGCTCTTTCGCCCGTAGGAACTTTTTAATTCCCCTTTTTCGACTCATAAATATCCACCCCGCGCCCGTAAAATTATTTATTCCTGTTTGTCGTGCGAGAGGTTGTCCGGACAACGCCGCTTCGGGGGGGATGAAACAGCTACCCGACTCAAAAATTTACGGGCGACGCAAACTTCGCAGCCCCTCGCAGCGATCCCCTAATAATACTCTCGCCCGTACGTACACCTGTTTTAATGGGGGATTAAACGCGAAGTGTAACGTAATATCACGTCACCCTTTCGAGGTGCAAGGTGTAGGTGAATTGGGGGAATATATTGAACAGGGGTTGTTAAGGGGACGGTTACTTTTCAACAATGTTTCTAGTGAAAAATATTATTTTACACTTTGGTTTACACACTTTACTATTAAATGACATGATGAGAGCTGAAGAAGGATTTCTTCTCTTGTGCCTACTGCCCTTTAATACAGCAACAAGATTAGGATGTCAGGCGAAGAGTGAGGCACTCACTATGAGGCACTAGTTAAGACAGGTGGGACTTGCTCCCAATAAGCCTTAAGGTTTGAGTTTTAAGGGAAGATTTCCCTATTCAAAAGCAAAGGATGCGCTCAGGTGCACTTGGATCAGAAGGGGCTCTTGGCTTTACGTTCAAGTGAAGAGTAATTGTGGACTTTCCCTGTCGAGGAAGATTCCTTTGGTACGACAACTTCGGCCCTTGGAAGGGCGATCCTTCCCTATTAGCAAGCGTCAGTGAGAACCTAAGGCTGCGGTATTTATTTTCGGTAAACATTTTCCTTATGGCACTGTGATTTCAAAAATGGCAATTTTTATAGTAAAAGAGGACAATATGATGGTGCTGGGAAGAATAATTTTAACTTTAGGAAACCAGTAGGTTTTGAAAAAAATTTAATGTGAGAAATTTTGCCAATTTTGGCGGTTTTCAAAGCAAAATTTTTTAATGTTTTCGTGTGTTATTCCCATGGGTCCCGCAGATATTCAAATTTCATGAAAAGAGTGTAGAGAAATAAGTGAAAGAATGATTATAAACGGGACGGTTTTCGCGCTTTCGCCATTTTGAAATTTTAAATGTGGGTTTGCTTAGCGGAGATACGGTAGTGGCTAAACGACCGTCGTCATTTATATGGTTTATGTCGTACTTTATAACGTTTCTATAGAAAAAGCAAACAGAACCAAGCCACCTAATCTAACTCTGCTTTCCTGAGGATTATACACAGGAACTGCTACTTTATAATATTTCTAAAAGGAAAACAAGCAGAATTACAAATTAATACGGTTTTAATGCATTCTATTTGGTCGATTAACTACTACCATTTAAGTGTCATCGTCGTGTGGCAACCATGCGATTATTTTGATGTTACATGAGAATTGCATGGAAAATTTGATGAAAATGGACATGTCCATAAAAGTTTGTTAATTTATATGTGTTATAGTGAAATATTGTGTGAAAATTAGTGCGACACGTGTAGAAGATATTCCATGGATGTAGCAGAAGGAGAAATTGGTGATGTTTAATTTTTACGCTGTTAACCCCTTATGAAAGATCGCATTTTCAATCATTTTCTAAAATTATAATTGAAGTTTTCGAACTAGTTATTTCATATACTTTCTAGTCATGTATAACTTTTATCAAAATTTAATATGCCATAAGGTAAAGGTCAGCCTTACTTTCTTGTCGACAAATCTATGGCAATTGCAATTAAATGTAAAAATTATCTGTTTGACAGAACTTTGGGGAATTGGTTATGATAATACATTGAACAGATAAAAGGAAAGTAAAATTTGGCCCAAACGCCTCGACTTCTAATCACAAGCTTGATTTCATATGAAAAGGTATATGTTAATACGAGCCATTGTTCGAGGATTCACCCCCTGGCATGCCTCTTAAAACACCCGATATAATAATAATAAAAGCGTAGAGAATCGCGACTTACGAGCGAAATCATTTTCACTTTCCTTACGTAACGTCACGTTATATAAATGACATATTTCTTCGCCGGAATCCAATTTCGGGACCCTAAGGGCGCGGGTGGAGGGGGCGGCGGGGAATAATGCCCCCCGACTGGCCCCGCAATTCGGTTTCTCCCCCCTTGCGCCGCCTCCCGAACTCCCCCCAATATTGTTTCGTCATTTCGTAAGACCCCGGCGAATAAATGAAGCACTTAAATCGTGATCGGGAGTCGAATGAGATATTTGCAGACATCAGCTTCGATCGGCCGGAAAATCCAATTTTTTAGGGTCCGGGCCCCGGATTGACGAGCACCCGAGGGGAGGAAGACGACGGGGCTTTTTGCTCGGGCCTCTCTTTTATTATTTCTCGCCCCCGACGCCGCGTAACGGACGTCCGGGGAAAAACACGCGCGCACATACGCAGGGTGTGGACGTGGTCGCGAAAGTGAGGGAAATTTAATAAATTTTTTTTCACGGGGTTATCGGAAAAACATTCTCACATACCGACATTATATTGCCGGATGACATTCTTTATATGAGATCTCTCCGCAATCTCTCATCACTAGCGAAGGTGTAGAATGGGGATGTTCCCGTTCGCTTGTTCACATGGTTTTACTCCTCCCTACCCTGTATGGTATCGAAACTTGCAACATAATTTTACCAATATTTCTCCATCAAAATCTGCCTATCGTACCTTCCAACAAATGCCTTTCATGGCATCTATTGCAGTTTTCTTTGTAAGAACCCGAACATACTTCCTTGACCCTTTTGTAACAGTTAGATAAATTAACTCAACTTGACATTTGCTGAATTCGATAGGATATTTGTACAACTATATTCAGATTAATCTAACTGAAATGGATTAATTAGTTCAAATTAAAAGCACATTACTGACATATTCAACTAACTCAGTTCGATACTTGCTCAATTTGATAACAAAACTAAAATTGATCAATTAGTACAAACTTTAATTAAAACCAAATTCATGGTATAGATGACAAATAATTAAATGAGCCAATCAAACTCGCCTAGAACCATTGACTTGGCTCAATTTTACAATTGTTGAGTCAGATACCCGTATCACTAAAACTAAATGAAATTAACTGAAAAGGACTAATTAGTTAATATCTAGATTAAAATCACATTAGTAACATCATTTTACAATTAACTAATTGAGTCAAGTCTAGTCAGTTACTTGTCCAGAAACATTAAACAGACTCATTAGATATTTGCTCAGTTAGACCGAATATTCGTATACGCCTAAGTGAAATGGTTCAATTGATTCAAACTCTAATTAATATCGCAGATTTGCACTATTGTTCGATTGAGTCAATCAAATCAATCAATCAATATCTTGTAAAACTAACTTTACGAGGTCATAACTGAAATGGTTAATTAGATAAACCGAATCAATTAAATATTTTTTCAATTAGAAAGCTTATATAACTAGATTTGCATGATATTAACTGAAATGGTTGGTTAATCAAGCCTTAATTAAATTCGCAATAGCAGCATCTACGGAAAGATGTTTAATTGATCCAATTAAGATTAGGTAGTATCCTGTCCAGGACCATTAAACTGATTCAATTTAAATAATTTCAATTAGATAACCCTTCTAAACGCATCTGATTGGCTAGTCAAGGCTAAACTTAAATCGAATTAGTGGCATATATGGAAATAAATTTAATTCAGTAAGTCAAGTCTAATTAGTTTCTCGTAACACGATGAGACTTTTACTCTTTTTGAGACTTTTTGATGTTTACTCAATTAGATAGATAAATTGTGTAATTAAGTTTGCATGAAATTAACTGAACTGAAGCTTTGGTTAATGAATTTCCCTGAGAATTTCAAACTGGCAACTGGCTCACCTTTACAGTTAACGTGTTAGGAATAATATTCGAACCAGTTAAATTTTAGTTAAGCCAGGTTAAACTTAGGATAGCTAAAGGACGCGGATTAATAACTTAAGTGATCTTAGGAATGAACAGTAAGTTATGTTTTCATATTAATTTCAATTTAATACAACTTAGTTAACTTACTAACTTAATTTCAGTTAAAGCATCTCTGTAATCCGAAATGGCACTAATTAAAGTACCAGCTGGTGCTAAATTTAATTATCTCATATACATCAAATCGACATGCGCAAGTTTCAAAATTTTAGTGCAATTTTCCATACCGACAATGAGCTTCTCGAAGCCTCAATCCCAACCTGCTTGGCTTTAGCCAAAAACCCTGAAATAGCGTCACATCCTTGTTTCTCTCTCTCTCTCTCTCTCTCTCTCTCTCTCTCTCTCTCTCTCTCTCTCTCTATCTCTCGGAGAGAGAGATACGGCAAGGGAAAGATTAACGACAAGGGGGTCAGTAATGATGCAAGAAAATCTGTAAAAGGAGGACTAATAGCGTATTATCCGTGCCGGTCCCTCGGGACCCCCGATTCCCTTTGCTTTTGAATAATTGGACCGAAAACGCGGAGGATATCGTAGAGGAGGGATTTATCCGACGCGCCCTGATCGGATCGGCCCCCGTTTGTTGTCGTACTACTGTTTGTTACGACTTTCGGTTTTGTTCCCGGGAAGGACACGGGATCCCCTTTTTTATATGGGAATTCGAGTGGAAGTCCCTTTAAAATTTTCAGTGGACCAAATACAAATGAGACAAACTTATCACATGTCACGTATAGGATGAGGTAGGGGTTGGTATCCATAAGTGATAGAGCTCGCTATTAATAAAACAGATCGAAAACAAAACGAATGAAAGGTTTGATTTCTCGCCTGGGGCGGAGAACCTATAGGTCAGGGAAACCAAACAAATAATCCAAAAAGAGAAAACAGCTAAGGGCTGGAGCGTGAGAGGCGAGGGGGTGACTTATAAGATAGGCGACTGTTGTCCGGACCTTTCGACTTCCACAGAGCGCGACGGGGCGGAGAGCATCTTCGGATGGTAGGCTCTTCTTCGGAACCCTGGACGACCGAGCACTTGCTCAGGTCGTTTACTCTCTCTCTCCGGCCGGCCCTGAGGGACGACCCTATGGCCGGCCACCCTGGACAACAGAGAGCACTGTCTGGACCCCACGTGTCCTCTCATCATATATTGATTTGCGATCCTTGCGCTTGTTATTACAAGGTGTGTCGTTTGTATAAGAAACTCTCACTTTCATTGGTGCATTTACAAAAGTTTATCACGCTTCACCTTGGCCTGAGCCGTGATCATATGTTTGTATGACAGTTACTTCAACGGAGCGAAGTGAAGGTGTACCGTATCTAATGAAAGAGCACAATAAGACCTGTCACTTAACCCCCTTACCCATTTTACCCCTTGAAACCACCGACACATTTTTGAAAAAACTTCAATAGAAATCCTCGCTGCATTTGTGTCGAGAAAAATCAAAGAAGATACGATCCGATCGATGGCCCTTTATCACCCTCCCCTCGTCCCGATTTTTCCCATCGTACGTGGATTATCAGCCGCAAACTCACCCCCGGAGGGCGACAACAAAAATCAATTAAACTTCGGTAATTCCTGTCCTACAAGCCACCGGGACCCTCGCCACGGAACAGCTTCTCGCTCCCTCCCCCCTACTCGGGGCCCTTAAATATTTTACGAACCTCCCGAAGTTCCCGGGCCGGGAAGCGACTAACGGACTAACCCCGCGTGGTGGCCGGGGGGGGGGTTAACGTCTTTGATGGTGTATATACGTAACGGTTATCCTTTTCTTCCCTTCTTTTTTTGTTTTCGAGTGTCTATATACGTGTTTTGCCCTTCTGTCTGTCTCGCTCGCCCAGAAGTTAGTTACGAAACAATAACCGGGAGAGCGTGTGCATCGAATAAAAGTCCTTTCCATTCCCCGGGCCCGCTTTCTATCTTTTAGTACCTTTGAGAGATTGTGTTTCGGCTTTGTTCGGTTTATTGGGTCTTTTTCAGAGGACGGATGTCGACTTGCCTAGAGGCGACTTGTTCATTATAAAAATAACTAACCGAGGAGATTGGAGGGACGAATGAGGGCAAGGATGTCGGGAAAAGGCGATCC
Organism: Cryptocephalus primarius; assembly: GCA_963576515.1. Lineage (NCBI taxonomy): Eukaryota > Metazoa > Arthropoda > Insecta > Coleoptera > Chrysomelidae > Cryptocephalus > Cryptocephalus primarius. Next base: position 6,846,531 of record OY754953.1, read on the forward strand.
CAGATTTACCACGAGGCGAGGACTCATGGGGAAAAGATAGCTTGGGGTTAGGAATCCGATAGGAGGATACGTAATGATTACTTAGCAACTTAGCTTAACAACTAGTTAGATAACGCCTTGTATAACTAAATTTATACGATCTTAACTGAAATGGTCAGTTAGTCACACCATAATTAAAATCTCATTGGCGACATATATGGAAAGAAATTTAATCGAGTCAAAAAAATCTGGTTATTTCCTTGACCAGGATGATTTAACTGACTCAATTTAACATCTCTTCGATAAGGCAACTTGTCTAACTAAATTTGAGTGCCCTTAACTGAAACGATTAGTTACTCAAGCCATGTTTAAAAACGCATTAGTGGCATATGTGGAAGGATATTAACTATACTGACTATTGTAATAGGTAGCTGACTCAACTGGTCAGTTATTTTGTTCCCCATTTCGAATAGCAGCTAGGAAATTGGCAGTTGCCCTGTTACTTCTGATATTAGTAAGTCAATGATTAGTCAACTGGTTGATCAAACTTAATTAGTTAGTAAGTAACTTTTAACTGAATTTACAGGTCAGTTAGCTGATGGTTCTAGTTAATTTTCTGCACTTCTGTGCGTGAACGGATGTCAGGTTTTTAACATGGAGGATCGCTAGAAAGGACCGTAGACAAAATGGTCAAGGATCGTAATTTTTGGGCAGAATAATCCAATATGGCCGACCGAGTAAACGAAATGAAAAATGTGCGTATGCGTAAGGACGACAACGGTACGCCGAGTGAGCCTGATTTATGATCGCGCCTGTTCATTTGTTTTGAATTGTTTTCGCTTTAGCAAACTCTCGTCAAAATATGTGATAAAATGAGACAGTCCAATGGCGGATGACAAATGCGATTCTAATGCAGAGAAGAGGAGGCGGAAGAGGAGGAGCGGCGCGAGATGAAGTTTCTATCTATTTCAATTCAATGTAAATTCGAGCTGGGCGAACGTTCCGCATTTGATGGATTGTTCTCTCGCTCATTCCAATTTTTTTTTATTTCGATATGGGATTTTATACGTTTCCCCGTAAAAGAGAGACAGAGAGAGAGAGAGAGGCGCAAGAATTTTAGAATGAAAAATGGTTTAAAATTTAAAAAAAAAAGAAATGTGCGCAGGTACGCTTAACGACCTTTCCTGACAGTATGAAATTAAAAATAAATATTTCAACAGGCAATTGTTTTGAATTTTTTTTAATTAAATTTCCATTAGTCAAAGAAGAGTACTAGTTTTTGAGAAGCTCTCCTTGATTGAACTCAATGACTAACCATGACTAAGCTAGCTAGTATCTACTGAAGTAGACAGATACTAAGAATAATTAACTACTTTTTAGCAATCAGTAAATTACTGACTAACTAATTCCCATGGAAATTCGCAACTGACCAATTACATCAATCCCTGTTGAAAGCTCTTCATAAAGATGAAACCATAGAAAACCAGATGTGCATATGCTGACTAACTAAAGATAACTAGCTAACCAACCTGGAACTTGGCTACAAATGGCTTACTTAATAACTGATCAGTGTTTACTAACCAATAAATAACTAGTGACTAACTAATTTGACAGGAAACATTGTTATTCAGCAAATCTTTCAGTTTTAGCTAGACTATTTCATTATGACTAACTGGCCAAACGAGATAGTTCTTACTAAGACCGAATGTGAAGAGAATCAGGAATCATCGTCATATGATAGATCGAATGACCACTAACTAACAGAAATCAATTAGTTTTACTTGACACACTAACTCACCAGCTTTAACTAACCAGCTACTAACTGACTAACGTCAGAAGCAAAACTCCAACTGACTAATTTGCTCGATGTATGATAAATATGTAACAACTATGGTGTCTTGCAAATAGACCTGGAGATCAAATAGTTAAGATTCACATACTTTTAATCCACGTCACCATCTAAAGTGCTACTAACTGACTACGTTTTACTCAGTAGTAATTTCTTGACTATGCATCGTCACAGTCTGAGCGATTATATTCTACGCAGGATTTTAGGTGTTACATTTGAAATTTCCAAGGGGATTTACGTGATTAATGTAAGCAGATTCCACCTTTTCTGCCCAAAGAACCGCATCGTTCCTCTAAAAGTTACTGAAAAATTACAAGAACCTTCAAGTAAACCTCTCCTTTGACTACATGGATACTTTTGTGCCCCACTGTACATGATTCGATATTTTCCATCTTCGCCTCTCGCAAGGGCTGCCACCCTCTTCGAGGATTGGGTTACCTCGCAGGGATAACAACGTTATTAAAGCAAAAATTGAGTGAGTCGGTGGAATAAGGGAGGGGCGGGGGTGGGGGCAGGTCCGAAAATTAATTTGTAGCAGATATCCGTTTCACTTACTTCCTCCGTTTATGAATAGGAGAAAATTGAGATTCATATCTTCGCCGGGAGCGCGGCCGAAGGGAGAACGAGAAGGGGAGGAAATTTATTTTTTGGAGGACTTAGTGAAATCTGACGCTTACTTGAGATACACAATGGGCAAATTTACTTCGAAGTACGAGGCTATGTGGGTAATTTAAAAGGACAAATCATTCAAAAAATGGCATAGGGAAACTCGAAGATTGTTCATAGGAATAGTTAGGAAGTTCAGGAAATATCCCTAGGGAATTGATATATAGATATACAGTGAATATGGGAAGATCATTGCAGATTTTTAGAAATCCCTAAGCAGAATCACTAGGAACTCTGGGAAGATCCTAAGGAAGTTTGTAGAGTTCCATACGGAGTTCGTGGGGAAATCACTTAAGACTCTCCATCAATAGTGATCAGTATATATCATTACAGTAGATAGAAGGTCACGAGAAAATCAGATTTAGTGGAGGACTCTGGGAAGGCCTTAAGGAAGTTTCGAATGATCCACACGGGGTTCGTGAGGAAATCACTTTTGATTCCTTATCAGTAGTGATCAGTGGATCATTACAGTATGTAGAAGATCATGAGAAAATCAGATTTAATGGAGGAGAAATCTCGAGGAATTTTGGTTAAATCGGAGTAGCGAGCAGGATTCCCCTGTAGTTCGTAGATGTCACTAGAAAATTGAAGATCGTTGGAAAGTTTAGGGAACATCACCAGGGAGTCAGTCTGGAAACAGTTCTATAGAGATTATGAAAACATCTTCGTGGAGTTCGTGAAAAAACCTGTTGACTTCACTAAGAGGTGTGTGGAAAAAGTTTGTGAAAATCCACAGGACCTTCGGAACATCGATGGAAAGAAACCTCAAGGGAGATCAGGTTACAGATTTTCAAGTGGATTTACGCGACGAATGTAAGCAGATTCCATTTGCTCTGGGGGAAAAATTGCATCGTTCCTTTAACAGTTGCTGTTGCTTCGGGACAACGAGAGAAACTTTATAGAAATTTCTAAAAAATTACTGGACATTTAGGAAAATTTTAAGGGGGAATGAGGAGATTCACAGGATGCAAGTTTAGGAAAATCCTAAGGAAGTTTATTGGGAAGTCATTAGTGATTTGGGTCTGTTCGTTGATGAGTTCGGAGAGTACAACTACGGGGTTGACGTTGCAATTAAAAATCATCCAAGGAGGATCGTTGGGAAGCACATAGGAAATCACTATTTTATAGAAGATTCATAGGAGGATGTTGAGGAAATATGGTGAGTTACATAGGATTATCGACAAGGGTTTTATGGAAATCCTTATGGTATTCATGAGTGGTGATGTCACTAGTGACATATAGAAAGCCGTATAATACTTTTGTCATTCGAATAGCATATATGAAATAACGTAGTTTTTGGGGTATTTTTTACAATTTTTACATCAATTTGTTAGCTTTCGATATTATAAAAAACTGTTATGGCCTTATGACATGAAGACATGTAACGTGTGGAGGTATTAGGCAAATCCATACATAAGGAACACCACAAGTCACTTTTACCTGAACATATAGGTTACTCTGTTAATCTCTGATCTGTTAAATTTTACCAAAATTCGTTACAACGGTACCGCCCTCCCGCCTCGTCATAATTACCATATCCCGGTCGTTTTCCCTGATTTATCATCCCATATTTGCTTCTTGGGATGATTAATCGCGACGCAAAAAAATTGTTAAACTTCCCCCATATCCCGCCCCTAATTAACCCCATTAATTTTTCCGGATCTTTGACCGCGCGGCAGTTACGGGAGATATACGACGTCTGAATGGCCCACGCCCGAGGGATAGGCCTCGAAAGTATTTACGGAAAAAAAAAGAGTATACAGATACATAATGAAACGTTTTAAAAAGTTTCCACCAGAACTTTCCCTGAAAGCCTCTCTCCTCTTCCGAGAGAAAAACGGAGCTAATCGATCTTGAAATATGGACAGGGTTCATTAGGACCTTTCCCGGGCGGGGAAATTTTCAAACAGCTCATAAATCCCGATAGGGGAGGGGGTAGGTAGGTAGTGAGATGGGCGACAGAAGTTGAAGTTATTTATATTTACGGGGGAAATTTACGAGCGACGGGTCTATAAATAAGCGAATTTACGGGCGATGAATAGAAAAAAAATCTCTTCATTTCACCCGTTTAATTCCGCCTCGGAGAGACCTGGAGGATATCGCTTTAATGAAGTGCACCCCGGGAGGTTCTGGAGGGCTGCTTTACATAATCCGTGTACAACTGATGGAATATCATTATGCAATCGATTAGGAAACTGTAATACGAGATGATCTGTTATAATCAGCTTTAACTAAGAGGGCTCGTGTATCAACTCGATTTACTCGACTGTTCAGACACATAATATGTAGTTAGTGTAGTTAGGGTGGTATTGATATTCATATACGTACTTATTACCACTGGAAATAGTTCGATTTGAGCCGAAAATGAAGCGTCAATTCACGTGGAAAAACCATAACTTTCCCCTCAAACGATTTAAGGACGTTAACAGAATCCTCATACCCCTAGCATAGGAATTATTAATATCCCAATGAACGCGCACTACGTGTACCCCTGTAGAATCTTTAGAATTATTTTCTCTGAAATGGCATTACATTGAAAACACCCCCAGACGGTGAAATAAATAGGAAATTACATTCAAACGAATTTTCTCCCAATCAACACATGCTTAAACGGTCCCTTAAAACAAATGAATCTCTTGGAAAACCGACTGCTATGGCGTTCCTGGGCGGCCGCCCCTTTATCTTAGGGCTGAAAAGGACGGAGGAGCTGGGCGTGGGTGTAAAGTTACGGTCCAGAAAATCTCCCGCATTGTTGTTAAAGGATTACGGCCTCCCAATTAATGGAGAAAACGTTATCTATTGTTATTACATCCTGTATCCGTCCCCAGCACCCGCTCCTCGTCTTGACACTGTCGAAAGGAGGAGATCCCCCTCCTTTGGCAGGTATCCAAAGCACTCGCGCCCGTCCCGCTGATTTTCGTTTTAATAATTTTTCGAGGCGATATCGAGGATTAATTCGACGTTAACACGGGAAAGGAAGGGAACCCCCCGAGGGAGTAATTATGGAAATTCTGGAATACGATTAGGGGATGTTTTTGAATAAGTCGTAAACGTTCGGATTAATAAGGGACGGATCGATCGTCGAAAGTTTAAAAAAACCGATTAAATCGTCAACGATTGATGGACCTGCGGGGGGCCAGTCGGCTGGAGCGACGGGATAAGAATTAAAAATTAATTTTACATTGATCAAAGAGGTTTTCGTAACGTACAAAAGGGCCAATCGGGAGATACAATCCATTTGAATGTAATTAACAGGTAGTTGAGTAATCCAGACGGTCATCATGGGATAAATTGAAATAAATAGTGAATGTTGTGTATTTGAATTCAGGAAAATAATTTCTGAAGCATGGAAATTCTGGAGAATGGGTTTTCAAAGTTTCCTTATTAGGGCCATGTGCAGAACAAAAGAATACAGTAGTACAAAAATGTGCTTGAGTAGTAGGAGTACTGCACCTTCGTTAAGTGATTATACTGGTGAGCATACTGCTGTATTTCTCTTTAATTAGATGACGACCCAAATCATGTAGAAGTTTAGTTCCATGGGAGCAACTAATTTAATCCCATGAAATTATTAAGAGCAATTATATAGGGGATTACAAGGATGAAATGATCGATTAAAATATAATTTAGGAGACTAGTTACAAATAGAAAACAAGAATTTTGCACAAGGAGCAGAGCTGCTCCTGCTGCTGCTTTTGCTCAATTAACAAAGGTGTTGCTCCCATGATTTTCCCATGATTTACTCCTTGGAACATCTACGCATTACCAAACCCTCGTCGACCATTGATTTACCAAATTTGTTCAAGGAATTACTTTTAATTTCCCATAAAATCACCCTTTATGCCCTTTAAATTATTCGCAACCTTCACACCTAAACCCCAGAAAATCCCCCGAAACGCCCAAAACTACAAACATTCAAACACCCAATCCAGCGCTCGGAAACAACTATAACATCACCCCCGCGACGTTGCCAAGTCTTCAACCCTTAATCCCCTTGGTCGTTCCAATTTTTTCGATGCCCTCGTCGCCGTATTTTCCTCCCCCCACGGGTTTTTTAGTGTCTGGCAACAAAAATTTTAATTACCCTCTCCGCCCTCGATACACGAGAGCCGCTGTCTTAAAATTCGGTCCCCGACGCGCGCTGCCTTAACATCAAACGGAAACGACGACGAATTTTATAATGCAAATAAGGGTCGTAAACAAAAAAAAAATAGGGCGAGGAAAGAGAGGGGAAATTCCGATATAGAGGGTGGTTCCAGAGAGTGATATGCGTGGAAATGGTGGTGGAAACTTTACTGATATTAACGTTTCCCTGGTAAAGTTATTTAAGTCGATAGATGAATGATTTGACCAATAGGGACTTCTAGATAGTGGGTTTTGGTTTGATGAAGTAATAGACTAAATGAGATCTCCCAAAAATCTCCTACTTCCTTCTCCTAGTGGACGTGAATGTCAACTTCGAAACCCTGGGTCTGACCCCCTTACTTAACGCCCAGCCTTGCGGTTGGTGGTTGATGTAACGAATCTTGACGACCACGTCATACTTAAACGACAAATAAAATCATTCCACGCATCACATTTGCGCAGCTAAGTCAACAAAGTTTCAGCGCAACGACAAATCTGGAGTAACAACGCAGAAAGATGCGCACAATGGCAACAGGGCGCAAAAGCGAGGCACACAAGAAGCAAAGAGAGACGCAATGAAACGTGGAAGAAGCATTTGAAGCAAACGAAGGACGATGATAGGTTTTCTTAGCCTAATAATTTCATGAAATATTTCAGATTTCCTGAAAGGTTATCCAGGGATTTCTTTAACATCCTAAAGGAACTTGGAAACGTTCCATTGGTTTTCATGGAAAATCCTGGTAATTTCCTAAGTATCCCCCACCTGAAGCTCTAAGGAAATAAATCCTTAAGATGCGCACAATGGCATATAAACGACAAAAAGAGCGCAAGAACGAGGCGCACAAGAAGCAAGGAGAGAAGCAATGAGAAAAGTAAGAAGCAAACGAAGTACGGGTGTATGTTTTCTAAGAAACCCTGGAAGCCTAATGATTTCAAATATTTCAGATTTCCAGAAAGATTATCCAGGAGTTTTTTAACGCCCTAAAAGAACTTGGAAACGTTCCAAGGTTCCTGGTAATTTCCTCAGTATCCACCACCTGAAGCTCTAAGGAAGTAAATCCAATGAAAACTGGCGCCCGAGCATTAAGTTTTTTTTAATAACACCCGATCACCGATACAACCGCGGATTATATGGAGGGGTGGAAAGAGGCTCGTGAAAATCACTTCGCCTTTATGCAAAAATTTGTTTGGACGACATTACAAGTCTCTACTGGTAATTACACCATTTGCAATTGCTTACTTAATAAGTAATATCGTGTAAGCATAGTATATGGTAATTTCAGCTTACAATACTAAAACAATTACACTGCCTAATTACTGTCCCATAAGGGCACTTTTAAGGCGAAATTAAAAGCCCTTTCTAAGAGCCCTTGCGGGTTATTTCCCAAGTTGCACCGTCCTCAATGAATCACCCTACACAACCTCGGTTTGCACGCCTCGACTTCATGAAAACCCTCTAAAAATCAAAAGTCGACTCAATAGAAAGCATCTGGCGCCGCGACGCGCAGGCTAACAAAACTCGAAACAACACTTTGTTTTATCAGCTCTCCTCATAACCTTAATATGTTCCCAGACATCTGGTATGCCGCCGTAAATTTCGAGAGCACTCTGCATAATCTACAACGCTAATTAGATTGCGGGTTTAACGCAAAAACTTACGCCTCCCTCCCTCCCGTCCTCCGTTGGAGGAACTGCATTCTGCTCAATTAGAATGGAGGCTTTTCCAGGCGATTCGCTAAGGCAATGATTAGCTTAATGCTTGTCTACCTTTGTAACACCTACGAAATTTGTCACTATTTGTGTTACTCGACGTGATTACTTAATGGTACTGATAGAAGCTTAAGTAGTGGTTAATTATGAATCGTTGATGTACTTAAGTAGTGATCCTCTTCGTGAAGATAAATTTTGGATGTGTTCAATTTTTACTCACACGTTATGGTAAAGTCTGTCGCACTGCAAATATAAATTAGTCCTATAAATATTATTGAGATGGTTTAAGAAATCTTGGCTAGAAGGTTTATTGGGGTAATTTCTACGCGAGTTCGTTGTATTTCAAAGGTAAACCTGAACAATTTTGCCTATAAAACCTGGCTTATTTGCTAAACTTTTAACAATTTTAACATTTTTGGGTAAAATAGTCCATGAATGATCATGGAAGAATGATCATAAACCGAGTTCTCTTAAAAATGTGGGTATCCCTAATCCAAAATACTTGAGGTATGACTACTAGGTTAAAATGCTTAGCCCAATAATATTGTCTGGATTATTATCGCTTCAAAGCAGCAAAATTCCTTTATAGTGCTTACTTACCCAAACATCCATAATGACATTGACCATGATAGAATTTCCAGAGTATGGATGTCGTAGTGAAACTTTACCACAATCATTTTGCTCTAGGATTGAGCTCAAATTATTGATAGAATTTTCTTATGTTTTCAAAAACGTTTTGTATTTTTACACAAACTTCCACACTATACGAGGACTGACAATGTATTACAGAATTATGTCCCAACTCAATCAGGATTTCTAGAAAGACCTTCGCATATCCTTACATGTAAAACTAGGAAGATTCCAAGAGGGGCTTTCAGAAGTATATCAGGATTTCCTCTGTTTCCCTATTGAGTGTTTATCACAAAAGCTGGAGTCTACTAAGCATCAAAGGACTACAAAGAGATTGCCAGAAATACGTTCCATCATATTCACTAGGTGATATAAGTGAGCATTGAACTATTGAACAGAAGTCATATTCTTCTAGATAAAAGTACAAATATCACAATATCTGAAAACTGTCAGGTGCTTAACAGAAGTGTATGTTAACTCCAATAACACATATCATTGAGCATTGAGCATTTTGAATTCTGTTGAGCCAGAATTTTAATGTATGATCTATCTGATGCAGTTAAAAAGTATTATTTTCCTCCAGCACAAAACCTTGAGAGTCTCAGCTAGAAGGAGTCTATTGTGAGAGTCCCAATCAGTGAGAGCCGTAGCTGATTGCTTTATGAATGATTGAGACTTTCAGCTAGTGGGTATCGACTGTAAGAGTCCCAGCTAGTGGGGGTCGTGGATAATTGCCATATGAATGATTGGGAGTCTCAGCTAGAGAGAGTCGATTGTGAGAGTACCTACTAGTGAGAATTGTAGCTGATTGCTTTATGAATGATTGGGAGTCTCAGCTAGATAGAATCGATTGTGAGAGTCTCTACTAATGAGAATTGTAGCTGATTGCTTCATGAGTGATTGAGAGTCTCAGCTAGTGAGTGTCAATTGTGAGACCCCTGACTAGTGAGAATCGTGGGTAAAAGTATATGAATAAATATAACCAGGTTTGTTGTCGCAGTGATCCTCAGGAGATTAGCTAATGCACTTATGCTTGTAAAAAACGATAAATACATCAACACAGATAGTCATGTGTGGATAGGATCCACCCAAAAATTTCGAAATTTCTATTAAAACCTTATTAATTGTATTAAAATTTTAAGCCTTATCAGAATTTATTCCTAAACCGATTACCCTCATTGGCTCTAATTGGCTTCTCCTCTGAGATTTTAAAGGAGATAATTAATATGGTTGTAAAAAATCCATATGGAAACCTAATTATTCCGCTTGTTAATTCCGAAAATCGACTTAAGACGTTTCATCTGACTAATAAACATGTTACGAGATCGTCTGAAACCCTCGAGGTAAACGTGCGCGTATGTCTATAGAAATTAGGAGCACTTCTTACCAAGACCGACTTTTTCACTCCGCCCCTGCCTCTTAATTTACTTCATTAACGGTAATTTTATATCCGAGGGTACGTTTAATTATGTATCTTAAGATTACTATCGTCTTATTCCGCTCATTAAAAGTTGGATAATACACGAGGTAAATGTTCCCTAATAGGGCCCGGGTATTATCCAGTCAAATAAACGCCGCTGAATCTGTGATGTACCGGGGTACGTGTTACGGATTTAATTGAGGTTGTTAATGGCTCGGGGGGAAAGTTCTTGGGGATGTTTCGCCTTATTTTTCTTCGGTCGCTAGGGAGGGGGTTTACGCGTTCACGTTTCGACTAGGGAGGAGGTAAGGACGTCTTGGAGCTTCAACGGAGGTAGTTTCAAAAATCGAAATCCTCGAGGTTTTAGAAAGTAGACGGGAGAAGAGCCAAAAACGCGTCGGGCTGCGGTCGTTCCGTTACCGTGTTTCCAGTTGTTCCAAAAAATATTTAGCACTCCTCGGCCGTTTCATTATTTTCGAAAAACACCGATGATCATCCCACGATTTACTCCCAGGTACGCATTATCCTTCTCTCTCTCTCCCTCCCTCTCCGGTGGTTTACGTTTCATGCAATGTTTACCGTTATCGAAGCGTAAGCGAGCGTTATTTTCCACCCCGCGAATCCCGTAAAACATACACTCACTTCGGTTAATGTGTACATTCGACGATTGCTTTCAAACTTTCACCGTATACGTTATAACGCACGTATGAACGTAAATGCGGCCGTATTCGAAATGGGCAACGTGTATCACTGTCAATTAATCGTGGGAGTGTTTGCAAAAAAATCTGTTTTAGCCGAAAATGGAATACGTTGGAAGCATTCGAGTGATGGCGCATTAACGAAAAATTCCTAGTAATCATCGTGATGTAAATTTATGGGACTTCAATGAGAGAATTTTTAAGTGGTACCCCCCTGTATATCCCAGAGTCATTAAGTGCAACTAATTTTGATGCAAGAAGAGCTAAAAATCAGAAAAATCTTCTTAAATCTCGAAAGTATTGTCACTCCCAGGGATTTGAAGTACTCTTGAGGATGCGCTAGAGGGTACAATGGCTGGAAGAAGAGCAGGTTAATTTACCATACCTACATCGGTTAGGGGGTGAAAATATTCGAGTAAAATGGAGGAAAACATGAGAAATTTAGGGGGCTACAGTGATGGAGTCGTTAAGTTGTATTTCTCTATATACACAAGATTCATTAGGAACGTCCAAAACTAAATAATCCTCTAAAGAGTTAAAAATCCCAAAATATTTACAAACGATAAATCTCGAAATCAGCCCAGCGTATTATCACGCCCAGGGATTCGAAGTACCCTTGAGGATACGCTTGGGGGGTAACTGAAGAAGTGACACAGCTGCAAACAGGGGGAGTTTGTTTAAACCTATATAGGTTCGGGGATAAAAATAGTGGAGTAAAATGGAGCAAATTTAGGGCACTTTATGAATGGAGTTCTTAAGTTGAATTTCCCTATGGATACAAGATTCATTAAGAATGTTAAAGATCTAACTAATTTCGTAATATAAAGAGTTAAAAATCACAAAATGTTATTTACAAAGGATATATCTCGAAAGCATTGTCACGCCCAGGGAAATGAAGTACCCTTAAGGATGCGCTAGTGGGTAACTGAAGATGTAATATGGATGCAAAAAGGGGTTGTTTGTTTACTATACATATATACAAGCTAGGGAGTCAAAATAATGCAGGAAAATAGAGGAAAACAAGATAAATTTAGGGGCCTACAAAGATGAGTCGCTAAGTTGTATTTCCCTGTATATACGAGATTCATCAAGAAGGTTCAAAATTAAATTGATTTTGCAATCCAAAGAGTTAAGGATTACAAAAAAATTCAAGGAATAAACTGGGAAAATATTGTCACGCCTAGTGATGTGAAGTACCCTTTTCGTTGCGCTAGGGGGTAAAATGGCTAGTCTGTTTACCATAAGTATATAGGTTATGGGACAAAAGTAATGGAGTAAAATGGAGAAAACAGAAGAGAAGAAATTTCAAAGACATCTGTTTATTACTGTTAATATTAATTAGATTAAGATTAATGTGACGTGAGAATATCCTCTTGACTTTATCAATAATCTCACCATAGAATTGCCTTTCTAAACCGAATATCAACAATACAATCCTTGAAAACGAGTCAAGATAAAATTTCCTACTGGATTGAAGCAATTTCTGAAGGTTCAAAAATGCTGGTTACTTTAATTGTATTTTTTGTTATCAAATCTTGGAAGAAAAAATATATTGACTTCCCTTCTAAATCGAAAATTAAATATTACTGTTAAATCACGAATTATCGTCACTATATCCTCGTATGGAGAGTATACAGCTGGCGGCATGAAAATAGCGGCGGCAAACTTCGCGACTAGCATGGCACGACTGATCACCAATTTAGAAAATTTAGATTTCTTCTACTATAACGTTGTATCTATGAGAATTTAGTAATAGAAGAAACAAGTTTTAGAAAGTTCCAAAGGCTTAAAACTTTAAGTGTTTTAAGCACCCTATAAAACTGTATTAAAAACCTGGCAAGAATGTAAGTTAGTCAAACGGATTTCAATTATTTTTAATGATTAAAATTTCTGTCTGGAAATGAAGGAGTTTTAAAAGCTAGGACCCATCAAGAAGTTATTCCAAATAATCTACCATTAACAGTTTTCCTAGAGGAGTTCGGTGCTCCTGGCACTTTCGCAAGCTTCAGAAGATTAGAACGAAAATCCTAGGTCTAAGTCCCATATATTTAGCGTCGCAGATTTATTACAATTCGCTGGAAACTTTCCCTATTCCATAAGATATTCCTGAAGGAATAAATGATACTCTTAATAAATCACTTCGACCTCATAGGCATATGTACCTGCAGAAAATGCATTGTTAATGTTTCTTGGATAAGTAAAACCCAAAGCCTGACACTTCTTCCAGAAAATCTCCCGTAAACGAAACATCCTGCCTCGAAAGTGGAACCGAAATGAGGCGCTCATTTCCGCCCGAACGCCCTTATTGAGCGAGCCTCAAAGGGCGAGAGCGAGAACGAAACTCTTATTGCCTCCCTTCATGAATTCCCTACAAGGGCCGAAACAAATAAACTCCACTTTATTAACATCAGGCGGGATAGTTTTTCCCTTTCGAGACGAGGGCGAAGAAATAAGATTTTAATTCAACTAATGAATTTACAGAATCTAAGCGTAATTAAGTGGGAGAGAGAGAGAAAGAGGGAGAGATCCCCGCTTGAATTATGTTCGTAACGGTAATTAGAGGTTGAGATATGCGAGTTTATGTAAAGCAGAGGGGCGCTAATCGCTCGCATTTGTATCCTTTTTTCCCTGGCGGGAATCGGGAGAGGCGAGGGACGTAGAGCTAAGGGAGATCTCTATCTAGGGCCGAGGACCTTTTCAACGGAAGCCTAAGAGCCGAAGGGAGCCGAATTTTTAGTCAAACGCTACGCACTAAATTTTCCACAAACAGGAAAATTTAACGTAGGGACTTAAAAGGAGGAGGATTTTGAAAATTGAAAGATTTTATAAGGAAAAAAATCGATGGATGCGGTAAATTTGTCAAACTTTGCGAGGGACATCATATGAAGGTTACTAGAACTTATCCCCTGAAAGGTCCTGAAATGTTCCTGAAAGGAAGTCCTGGTCGTACATGTAATGTCATTTGCTTCACAGTACATACTTGATTAATCAATTATTCAGGAAGGTCCCCAGGACTTTTTTACTTCAGAAAAATTTCTTTTTTAATACCTAAGTATTTTTTAAAAAATATTTTTCTCTGCCTTCAGACTTATAAATAGGGGAACTGTCAAGTGCCCTACAGAAAGACTTACAACAAGCACTTCTATTAATCGCGCAATATCTCCATTACAGTTACATTCTAGTGCAGAAATCATAAGGAAAACCCCCTCAAAACTGAAATATTTCCCGAAGCACCCTAAATTCAGACAAAATCTGTTACTTTGTTATCCCCCGCCGATTCCATACTACGACGCTTGCGACTCGTACGATTCCTCCCAGGCTTGACCTAATAAGTACGTGTTTTTCATGGCGAAACGAAAGAGGGGCTCGTACGTGATTTCCCCCCTGATATACCGCGAGAGCCACTCCACGAGAGGAAAGTTGTAAAAATCGCATCGCCTCTGCGAAAGCACGGATCTTTCCATCTCCGAGGGGCACTGGGGTGGGGGGGGGGGGTAGAGGATTCCTTTTTGTGATACTAGACTGTCACTTACAGAGAAAGGAAGAGGTCGGGGGAGAGCGGGGCGGAGCGAATGGCATTTCAAAAGAAAATTTAATTAAAATTGACTGAAAGCATCGGTCTGGGAGATTCGTTCCGGGGAATAATTATCTCGAGGTTTTTTTTTTGATACTGGAAGAGTTGGTTGTGACAAGAGCCAGAGTGGGGCGTTATTGTTTTTACCTCTTTGCGGCGGGGAAATTTACCTTGTCGCCCTAATACCCACCGGAGGGCGAACGATTGGTCCCACTTAACTTGCCCCAATCGCATTGTAATTGAATTACAATCTCGGTTCTGTCTTTGCTGGTCTCCCACCAATTGAGACATTGTGGAGAACAGTACAAAATTAATCCATGAAATCCACTCCTTTTACCAGGAGTCTCATAATACCCCACCATTTTTGGTAGAAATGCTAATGTTCTATTTAGAAAACAATTTCCTAAATCACCACTACTTTAACCTCTAACTCTAACTTACTACAGAAATGTACAGAAACTGTACAGAAATGCGAATTGTATTCTTACTCTAACTTCTTACTTTGAGATTGTTTCATATAAAACTGTCAATGTTTCCAGGAAAGTTGCTTTTACCATTTCACTTAAAACGTGCCAAAACTTAAGTTCATTCCTGGCCTGATTGAACAGTTCTCTCCCCCCTTTTAAAATCAGGAGTTTACAGGATCAAACGTATGTCTTGCAAATTCATTTGCGTTGAGCAAACCAGAAAACAATTTAGAATTAGATTGTAAAGACGTGAAAGGTAGATTAATATAGTCAAAAAGCGTCAAAAGTTAAGTACATTTAAAAAGATAAATCCAAAAGTTACCCTCTACTTATCTTCGACAAAAGGTCCTCACACTTTTCTTCGTATATAAGATATGAACTGACTAGTAAAAGAAATTTGAAAATTGATTGATGAGTTTGTCTTCTAGAGCTCAACGAAAATCCCATTGGATGGTATAGGGATGTTGAAATGCATCAAACCACCCTAATTAAATATTAATCACCTCAAGGGTATTTGTTTCGAACAATATAAAGTGTAATTAAACAATCTGAAATTTTAATTAAAAATTAATCATCACATTTTCATCTTATAGGTTTGTTATAATTGGAAGGGGAGAAAATGTCGGGAATTACCGGAAAATGCGTGGAAAAGTACACACGTTTCCGACTTTTGCCCTTCATCAGTGCATTCTGCTTGCCATTTTTTATTTTTCTCCCACAGAAAACTTATGACCGGGTATC
The DNA here is from genome assembly GCA_963576515.1 of Cryptocephalus primarius. Lineage (NCBI taxonomy): Eukaryota > Metazoa > Arthropoda > Insecta > Coleoptera > Chrysomelidae > Cryptocephalus > Cryptocephalus primarius. The sequence continues at coordinate 6,862,390 of OY754953.1, forward strand.
TCGTCGTCGTAACGAAGCTTCCTTCCATTTCCCCCCTTCGCTTCCCTAACGACTACTACGCCCTTATCACTCCTCACTATTTCATCGCGATCCACGTTTATAATCACACTTAACCGCCTATCTATCGGCACACGTGAAGATTAACCCCCTTGTTGATCCTCGACACGCGAACCGCCCTTACGTATTCAAACAACGTATCGACCAGATTTACAAGAGTGTATCTGACCCTTCCAGCTTTCGTCCTATCAGCGTTCGCTTTGTAAGGAGCTTTTTCCTACGGCAGCGCCGCAATGGTAACGGCGTTCCAATAAGCATTGAATTTCGACCCTCTCCCTCGCCTCGCATTATGTAATATGTAATATGGAAGATGCGGAACTAACTTAAGCTCGGCCGGTGACCGGTAACGGGGTTATATACGGCCTTCCCCGGAAATTACCAACTCCTGGAGTTTTGCAGATAAGTGTGTATGTGCCGAGGGAGGGGGGGAGGTGAGGTGTCGATGTAATATGTGTTTTAAGCGCTCTGGGGATGCATTGGCGTACGAGGGACACGAATATGAGGAGATTTGAAACTGTTGTGATGGAAGCAGTTTTTGGACTTTTAGATATAGCAAGGGTATTTTTGAATTATTCCTGTGCAAGGGTTCAAAAAGCTATGGAGTATAATACATAACGCACAAGGACGAGCCAGGTATCTCTACACAGCACCATAAAGACGGTACTTATGGCCATATGAAGAAAGGCGGCGGTATCCTCTACATATTATTACTATACAAGGATTCAAAAAGCTATGGAGTATAATACATAACGCACAAGGACGAGCCAGGTATCTCTACACAGCACCACAAAGACGTTACTTATGGCCATTCGAAGAAAGGCGGCGGTATCCTCTATACTTTCAATTACTCTTAAACGTATATCATTCTTACGAGTAAGATTCCCCGTTTAAATGACGCCCAATTGGGCTTTTAAGGGCTCTTGGACTGTGTAAGGGAAGTCTCGGTATCCCAGAGCGGGGGAAGTGTTTAGGGTCCCTAGAATCCCAAGGGAACCCTTGTCGATCACGGACTTGTCGACGAGAAAATAAGTTGCAAGTTCTTACTAGCACTTACGTTGCGAGATGGAGAAGGGTCGCCCTTCCAAGGGCCGAAATCGCTATGATTTTCAAGTGACGTCAAACACTACAGCTTTCTTTACCCCTTACCACCTTACCCAAACAAAGGTAGGTTAATAACCTAGTGAGATTCCCATAAAGGTGTGATACCCCAGAAAATATTTTCCTCCCTACAGCGAAAAGTCCCTTCGTTTCCTCCATTCCGCCCATCCCCTCTATCGATTTGTAACGGTGTGTAAGACAATACCTCGGCAGACTCTAAATCGTGTCTGATTTATCGCTGCGATGATTAGAAAGAAAAACATAGATAAAGGGAGCTAATTTGTAATCAGTAATGACTTCCTCCCGCCACCCTCAAGCTTTAGTCCTCCCTCCCAGTAACGAACAAATTAGTGTAATCTTTTACTCTCCCCCTCGCAGTTCGAATTTCTCTCGATTTAATTTTGTTTCGGGGATCTCCGCCCATCGAAGAGCCCCGGGGGTTTCCCTTTGGGAAGTAACTAAGAAGGGCAAATTTTAAATAAGTAATTGATAGACGTATTAATTGAGAATCGATTTGTATGGATTAAGTAATATTTTGTGATATCTCAGGGACGGTTTCTAATAAAAAAAAGGTCATGTTTGAACGACAAAGGGATTTTCATTAGAGATAATGGGGGTTTTATTAGAGCAAGCTTTAAGAAAAATTTAATTATGATTTAACTTTTACTGTAATTGGAATGAAGTGGTGTGGCAATGAAAGTGAAAAGCTGTAAGGAAAATTTAATAAAATAGAAATTTGAAAAGCGTTGGGAAAATTTTTTGAAGTATTAAGGTGATCGATTTATTAACAGTAAAGTATTACCTTTAGAAATTATCTCGGCCTTTTGTGGAAATTTACATAATTGGCTTTAATACGTTTTGAAAAATATTAAATATCGTTCGTTTGTTTTTTAAACATATCTTGAATTAGAAAGTTTGTGGTATGATAATTTCAAAATTGATGAAAAATTTCCAACGATTTTCCATGAAAATTTTTGGAATTTACATGGAATCAGCGTCACCAAAATGCATCACAAGGGATTATTTGATTAACTTAGTGGCAACAAAATCACTATCAATTTATTTTAAAATAATTTGCGTCACTGTACGAGGAAATTATTTACCACACCCTTTGATGTTTTTAGAAGTTTGAACTTTAAAATTTTTTATTGAAAGTTTCAAAAATTACCAATAAACATATTTGGAACGTATATGAAGCCAACGTCACCAAAATGCTTCACTTAAATTTCAGTGACCGCACCACAAGTGATTATTTTATTATTCCTAGTGACAACAAAATCACTATTTAATCATTTTAACATAATTTGCATCACTGTACGAGGAAAGTATTTACCACAGCCTTTTCTGTATTTAGAAATTTGCCCTTTTAAAATTTTGTGAAAAAATTATATAGAAACTTTCAAAAATTGCCAACAAAAATATTTGGAACTTAAACGGAGCAAACGCCACCAAAATATCTCACTCAAATTTTAGTGATAGAGTACCACAGGTGATAATTTTGTTAAATCCTAGTGACAACAAAATCACTATTTATTTATTTTAATACAATTTGCATCACTGTACCAGGAAAGTATTTACCACAGCCTTTCTTGTTTTTAGAAGTTAGAACCTTTAGAGTTTGTGAAGAAATTATATTGAAACTTTCAAAAACTGCCAATACAAACGTTTGGGACGTATAAGGAAATAATATTTTTTTAATTTTCAGTGATATTGTACCACAAGTGATATTCTGTTTAAATTCTAGTGACAACAAAAAGCCTCATTAAAGTGAATGTATTGTACATTATTTCATAAGCTGTTACATTTTCTTGATGTTGCCATTTTGGGAGAATTACATATTCCTTGAATTCTTTATTAGAATAGGAACAGAAATTTAAGAATTAAAAGGGCAAGGTTCTGCCTTCAAATTTCCTGAAAAATCTTCAATGTGTGTTTGTGCGTGTAGGGGAAAATTGCGATATTTGCAGGTTGCGTGACCTTTAAATTGAACTGGTTTTATGAAAACATAACCTACTATAAAGCACTTCAAATCGTAATAACTTCGAGTTAAACCCTCAAATAATTACAAACCCCTGGAACTGACCCCAGTCCAAAAAAGAAAGATCCACCGCACCGACCATTTATTTACCCCCTACACCGTAGGCAGGGCCCATTTTAGTTGATGTATCGCCGTGGAAACTACATCCTAGTTCGGTTTGACGCGTCGGAAAATGGCGGTCGTAATTCCCGTCCGATTGTGTGTTAAAGTGTAAATAATTTACATAACGGCCGTAACTTCCTGGATAATTTTACAGGTACGAGGTGTGCAGTCGCCGACGGGATGATCCGTCTATAAATCCATTATGAACGAGCCGACGGTCGAGGGGAACAATTCACGGTTCACGGGAACGTAGATGGAGAAAATTGGGATGATCTAACAACTCGTGAGGAGTGAAGAATTGATTTCCCCTTAGATAAACAGTGAGAAGTTACCAGGGGGATTTTTCATGGTGGTTAAGCTTATCCAGGATTTCATATGGACGAAAACATACAATGTTTTTTCCATGTATTCTTAATACGGAGGTAACAACAGTTACTTTATTGAAGCACATTCTAAACGCATTTTAATGTTAATATGCCTTTATGAATACTACCGTATTTATGCCCTCAGCAACTTTTTAAGCTCATTTTGCATGCTATACAAGCTATTCTCAAGCTATCAAATTTTCATATATGCGTTTCCTGAGTGTCGATTTAACTTAATAGAAACATACTTTCAAAGCATCGCTAAAGAAAAGTTCAGAAATGAGACATGTCAACTCAGTATGCGTTGATTAGGTGTAGAAATAATACACAAAACGGTAAAGGTACATTAATAAAAAAATAGGGGGCATTGAAATAGGATGACTGTATCTACCACGAAACACTTTCTGGTCTTATCTTGAAGGTAGCAAAGATCAAACGGTTTGTTTTACTAAAAACTGCAAATGTTATAAGTAACACACTTATTAATACTCCGACTGTCCCTGAATTCAAAGCGGTCGCTACATTCACTCTCACTGAAAATTTGTTTACTAATTTTTCAAGCTAATTTAGTGTGCAACAAAACCAAGGGACTTCAAAATTTAACATTTCCCATCATATTAGGTGACTAATTGACTTATGGAAGAATTGTGTGAACTCTAACGACTAAAAGCGTTCAAAAGGCAGTGCAGGAGTACAAAAGTTCCTATCAGAAACCCCCGTTACTTCTACTTACAAACCGCCCCATCCCCATATTACTTATTCCTCCTACGCAGGTACGTCATCGAATATGCGATTAAGAAATGATTTCCTCTTAGATGAAGAGTGAGAAGTTACCAGGGGGATTTTTTCATGGTGGTTAAGCTTATCCAGGATTTCATATTGGACGAGGCAGCGCAGGAGTACAAAAGTTCCTATCAAAAACCCACGTTATTTGTACTTACAGACCGCCCCATCACCATACTACTTATTTCTCCTACCCAGGTACGTCATCGAATATGCGAAAAAGAAATGATTTCCTCTTAGATGAAGAGTGAGAAGTTACCAGAGGGATTTTTTCATGGTGGTTAAGCTTATCCAGGATTTCGTATTGGACGAGGCAGCGCAGGAGTACAAAAGTTCCTATCAAAAACCCACGTTACTTCTACTTACAGACCGCCCCATCCCCATATTACTTATTCCTCCTACGCAGGTACGTCATTGAATATCGAATAAGAAATGATTTCCTTTTAGATGAACAGTGAGAAGTTACCAGGGGTATTTTTTAAGGGTGGTTAAGCTTATCCAGGATTTCATATTGGACGAGGCAGTGCAGGAGTACAAAAGTTCCTATCAAAAACCCACGTTATTTGTACTTACAGACCGCCCCATCCCCATGTAACTTATTTCTCCTACCCAGGTACGTCATCGAATATGCGAGCCATGCCCTTTCGGGCATACATAACCGCATCCCAGGGACGAACATCGTTAAACTGTCCGAAAATTCGATTACGATAAATGTACCTTCGAAGGGATTAAATGGTCTACTTACGAATTTTACGAGGCTCGTTCCCCCTCCGAAGAGGAAAAAACCGCTGCGGTTCGACTTCCCGATAACTCACCTGCAAAAGGGAAAAAGAGAGGAAAGTTAGAAAACGAGAGAAGGGCTGATTAAAAAAGTAGCCGCGGCGCGTTATGAATTCCCGCCGAGGGGATTAAAAGTACGACAAAGGGGGTGATTTCTGGAGAGGTGAGACTTCGCGAATTAAGTCGGGAGAAGTTAACGGGAGGGGAGTTTTCGGTTAAATATTTGGGAAGTTTCGGGTATTTCGGACTTGCTAATAAAGGGTGGGGGAGGGGGGTACAAAACCGGAGTCTCGATTAATTTAATCACGTGTATGATGAGGTACCAGCAAAATTACGCTCTTATAATTGGTACTAACCAAATGACTCGTTGCAAAAGAAATTTTTAAAAAGAGTTAGTAAGGGCAAAAAGGGTTCCTTCTTTTATATCCAATCGCTTTCAGCCACGACTTTAACTGGTCGGGACTCCCACTAGCTGAGACCCTCAATCATCCATAAAGCAATCAGCTAAGACTCTCACTGATCGGGACTCCTAAGATCTACACCCAATGCTTGAGACTCCCAGTCATTCAATCATTAAATGTGTTTCAAACCTGATTTAAAACGAATTAGCATCCATATGAGATAACCATTGAATAATGAACATTACTCATTAGACATTACAGCCGATGAGGCCAATATTTCACGAGAGCATATGGCTCTATAATGGGGATCTGTATAACATGCCATAACATACAATTAGTGATAAAAGGGAACATGAAGTCCACAGATAGATTCATTACTCTTAAATGCTTTACGAAACCACGTCTTTATAACACACCCATGAAATAATATACCATTATTCATTAGAGACCTACGCTATAGACCATTACTACAGTGAGTTTCAAACGATTAATTTAGACACTTTACGAAGCTGTATCTTGGTGTAGTAACAGCTTTCATTACACGCTCGTTAAATACCATAGAGTTTTCCACGACAGGAAAGGACAGTTTTCATAACTTACCCGTTAAATAATAGACCATTACATTAGGCTCTTTAATAGAGCAGATATGAGGTTACATCGTTTAGTAATAACACCCCTTATATTGCGCCTGTTGCATAATATATTACTGTCATTACCTGTCAAGTAGATCGAAGGTACGGGTCATTATTACAGTGATTTTTAAATTGAATGTTTATACTGAAATAATTTACTAGGTGCACAGCAAGTGATTTGTGTATAAAAGATGGTCTACTAAAGGTGAAATTTAAAGAAGCACATGTCCTAGACGATGTAAATTTAAGTCCCTTGTAAATTCTGAGGAATATTTTAGTCCAGTCCTGCAGGAGTTGCACTCGCTATGCGTTTAATAAATTCCCTTGGGAAGTTGTAGCCGAAAACAAAATACGTGTTTTAGCATTCGGTACGTACGGCACTCTGTTTTATTAAAAACATCTACAGTGTATTCTGGAGAAGGTGGCGCATAATCCCTCGTTAAAAAGGGGTCGAGGAGTTCTTATGTTTGGTAGTACATTTGTTTATTGTTTTAATGCTAAATTAAGTAGCAACGCTCTTAGTTAGTGTATTAGGGACGTTCTTCGCACTTTAACTGACGCATTTTAAAAAATTTTTGGGTAAGTGAACGTCCAGTTATAAAAATAGAGACAAAATAAATCATTTCGTGAAAACTCATTTATAACTCACGGGCGAGATGAATCCCTGGCGTAAATACCGTGTCTCACAAAGTTCAACGTAAGTAACAAGTGGTTAATGAACATCATTACCCACAACTGTCTAAGAAAGTTATCACGAATTCCCTCAAACGGGATAATAGTGCCATAACTCACGGTTATGAGGTACAGTCGTTATGCAAGTATTTTCCAGTAATGCGTGAAAAGCTACGACATGTAGGAGCGTTTTCCAACTAATTTCCCGTGAAAAATGATTTCCACGTGTGTAACAAAAGAGTAGAAAATGTATTTTTCTCACAGCTATCGAAGACAATTGTTAAAAAATGTTTCAACGCGAATGTTAGCACCATAACTCACGGTAAAGTGGTAAGATGCTAATATGTTAAACAGTAATTGGAGTTCAATGCATGAAAAACTAATTATTATCCACTCAACAATAAAAGATTTTCATGTGTAAAACTGGAAGATTGATCATTACTCACCGCTGTCAAAGATAAGTGTCAAAGAATCATTCAAGTGGCATAATTTTTCCATAACTCACGGTTATGAGATCCAGCCATTATGAAAACGTTTAAAAAATAATTAAAACTTAAGGCGTAAAAATTTACTTATTACTCACGAGTAGGAAAATGCACCAATTGCAAACGATTATGGAGATGTGAGTTTTCCGGCCACTTTTCCACTACATACGGTTTTCCCTCGTAATACCACAGTTGAAAATGAATTATTACTCACTGCTATATTAAACAATGGTTATGCGCTTATGAGTTGCGCTCAGTGCGGAAATTTTTAAAAAATTATAGCTCTTGGCGTGAAAAATTAATTATTACTCACGAATAGGAAAAAATCACCAATCATCAAAGATTGTAGAAGGTTCATTTTCCGGCTAGTTTTTCATTACATACGATTTTTACGTGTAATACCAAAGAATGGAAAATAAATCATTACTCACAGCCATATGAAATGAGGTTTATGAAGTTATGAGGTAGTCAGTGTATGAATATTTAAAAAATTAAAGCTTTTGGCGTGAAAAATTAATTATTACTCACGAGTAGGGAAATGCACCAGTTATAAACGATTACAGAGAGGTGCGATTTTTTGCTACTTTTCCGCTATATAACATTTTCACGTGTAATACTAGAGAATGGAAAAAGAATCATTACTCACTGCCATATGAAATAATGGTTATGAGGTTGTGCGATACAGTCAGTGCATTAATATTTAAATAATTAGATCTCTTGGCGTGAAAAATTAATTATTACTCACGAGTAGGAAAATGCACCACATGTAGACTATAGATACGTGCATTTTCCGACTGATTATCCACCACATAATATTTTCACGTGTAATGCCAGGGTGGAAAATGAATCATTACTCACAGCCATACGAAATAATGTTTATGAGGTTATGAGATAGTCAGTGGATAAATATTTAAAAAAATAGAGCTCTTGGCGTGAAAAATTAATTATTACTCACGAGCAGGAAAATGCACCAAACACGGAATAAAGATAGGTGCATTTTCCGGCTGCTCTTCCACCATATAATATTTCCACGTGTAATCCCAGAGTGGAAAACGGATCATTACTCACAGCCATATGAAATAACGTTTATGAGGTTGTGAGATACAGTCAGTGTATTAATATTTAAATAATTAGATCTCTTCGCGTGAAAAATTAATTATTACTCACGAGCAGGAAAATGCACCAAACGCAAGCTAAATTCCCAAAGCATTTTCCGGCCGCTCTTCCACCATATAATATTTCCAAGTGTAATACCAGAGTGGAAAACGGATCATTACTCACAGCCATATGAAATAACGTTTATGTGGTTGTGAGATACAGTCAGTGTATAATTTTCCGACTACTTTTCCGCTATATAAGTTTCTCACCTGTAACACCAGAGAGTGGAAAAAGAATCATTACACATGGCTATATTACATAATGGTTATGCGATCATAAGTTATACTCAATGTGGTGTTATTAGAAAAAAATGAGCTCAATGGGTGAAATATTAATTACTCACTGTTAGAAAAAACAGCAATTGTTAACGACTATGGATAAAAGTATTTCCCGGCTAGTTTTTCATTATAAAACATTTTCACGTGTAATACTAGAAAGTGGAAAATTTTTCCTTAGTCACAGCCAAATGAAATAATGGTAATGAGGTTATGAGATAGTCAGTGTATAAATATGTAAATAATTGGAGCTCCTGACGTAAAAAATTAAGTATTACTCACGAGAAGAAAAAATTCATAACATATTTACAAAAGTTTTCCACGACAAAAAGATTTCCACGTGTAGAAATAATATGATTTCACCATTTGTTATAGAATACACTTGGCAAGAAACACTTCAAAAGAAATAACGTTACTATGACACATGGTGGTGGGAAATGGTCATTATAGTCATTAGTTAGTGTTTGCCCACCAATCGTCCGATGAATTACGCCTGATACTTTAATTAGTGACGGTTCTACTTGAATTCGGTTCCGATAAATTACGTACTAACATAGTAAGTACACATACACACAGGAGGAGATAGATAAATAGGACATGTGGTAAGTAACACGCTATTCGATAGGGGTGGTTTGTATTGCGATTCCTTGTGAAGGAAAACCGATGGGACGGATTAAACGCGGTACACGTAAAATAGGATTTGAGGTTTACTTTGAGTTTGAATGGCAGTCAGAATCCTCAATTAATGACAGTTGCAGAGTTTCATCATTAGTCAGACCTTAAAAAATATGGTACTAAATTATCAAAAATATGTTTTTGAGTACTTTACCTTAAAAGCTCAAAATCCTAAAGCAATGACGTAATTCTAAGGTCAAATTTGCTCCAGAAATGACCCACAGTACCCCTTCTGGATAGACTCCAGTTTTTAATCATAATTAGATAGGAAATTTAGGTTCGTTAGAGGAACGACGTGGGCTCTACACGATGAACGCGAATGAACAAAGTATTTCTTCGAATATTCGTCCAGGAAAATTGTTAAGGCCTGTTGTGATAGGCCAAACCTCATGACAATTTATACCTGCATTACCTGCACGGAGGTATTTCACAAGGATTTTCTTCCACACGATAAATTCGTTCGATATGTGGCGGGAATCCCTTTAGCCTACCAGGAGCTGCCAATGTTGCTCCCGAAAATTTAAAATATTCTCATTACCTCGTTCGTATGATTGTTTTTATTTATTTATTTTAAACTCCTTGAAATTATTACCAGACTGCGGAAAGAACTGTTCTGTGTCTGTTTTCAGTACATTTTGCTATTGTCAGTTCAAACATGCGCCCCGGTTCTTCGTGTAACCCTCGTATTCCATTTCAATGCACAAACAGTAAACGAAGTAGGACGAATTGTCAGCAGCTCCTCGGGCGAAATTCTCGAGGAAATCGAGAAAAGGAAGAACATACCCATACATACTTTTATTTACACTTTTAAACTTCGACCCATTTTCTTTAAATTTTTATTGTTTAAAAAAAACCGCCAAATCTCAGGTTTGTCTAGATTTATGTTTTTATCATCTTCGATCCATTTTAAACCACTTTTTTCTCCTCCATACACTGGGCTAATATGAAACGCCGAAACAGAACAATTTTGTAAAAATTATTAAACTCGAATGGAAGGGATTCACCTGTTTATGTTCTATCGGCACGCAGGTATACGTATGCAACCCTCCTAACAAGCCCGGCTTTACCGCTCTCACCCTAGGGGAACATACCGCTTTTAGGGTGGAGATTTCCATTGTTATTTTTGTGCCGAATCTACGCATTTCTTCTTTTTTGTTTAAACTTTTAACATCATTTCCATTTTGATTTTCAACAAGGGAGTAACCACCTATTGTCCCTTTCAAATTTCTTTTATTCCCTTTTTTTGCATATGGGATTGTGTTGCCCTCCGGGCTTCTCCCCTTTTCCTTTTGTTTCATGACATATTGATTCATTTCCGTATAGTAATTACTTTTTTAACCAAATGTTGTTCGTAATACTACCACACTTGAGTCATGAAAATATGGCTAAGCCGCAGAAGGTCCTGTTAGGATCTTCTGCGGGAGAAACAAGAGTTCTTGAACCATCCTCAAGGGGTTATGCTGGCAACCATTAGGAGATCCTTAGGGAGCTACTTAAGGCACATTTTCCAGGTAACGTCAACAAGGGCAACCAGCAGGAGGATGGACGCAGAAAGGCACTTTAGTGGTTTTAACTATATGTGTATTATCCACTAGACTTTTCCTCAGTTCTGCCATTTTCCGCCCCCGTTCCGCCGAAAGGGACGAACGGCACACCTCGGGCCCGCCTCGTACCTACTCGGAAAAAATTTATCGGGACTATTCCGATGTACGGCTAATGGGAAACGTCTCCTGCGATTTTCCTTCGGGGAACCCTTTGAGGAGGGTATCCAGACATTATTCACGGATTCATTGGCGGAGGCGGTAAACCAATTTCGGATGTATCGCCTCCCGGACGTTTTGAAACGGGAAGAGGGGGAGACAGCGAGCGAGGAAAAAAGCACTCGCAAAGAGATTGGATCAGTTTCGGGAAATGTCCCGAGTACTCCCTTTACCGCAAATATTTAACGATAATATATCGGGAAGATGTAAGGGAGTCTACAGGGAAAAGGGAATATTTACACGGTCGAGGTAAGTTAAGGAGGTTTAATGAAGGGAAAGGAAGGTTGGGCTGCGAATTTTCTTGCTGCTTCAGTCATTATTGCTTCGCCGTGGTGAAAACTTCTCGCCAATTAGTACCGTACAAATAGGCCAACTATTAATTAGTATTTACCATCAAAAATCGACGTCGTGGATGTTAATAAAGCCATCATTTTCCACGGGCGAGACTGGCTCGATTATTGACCGAAAACTTAATTAATCAGTTGCAACAACATCGACGGTAGCGGCAGCCATAGCATTTTACCCTGATAGTTCAGTAATCAGCAGTGAAAAACCTTCAAACTGTGGAATTTTGGGAATCAACGTCGATTTGGGTAACAATGTAACTTCTATGTAACAATTTCGTATTTTTCTGAGAACATTTCAAACCTGTTTTTATAAAATTTAAATTTCTTACTGCAATTTAGGACACTTCCGTGCCTACTGAAAAGGTACCTGTTGGTTTTGGTCCTGAGCATATCTTCCTTATAATTGATAGAAATATGGTCTGGCTCAAAATTTGCTCAGAATCGCTATGGAGATGTTTCTTGAGGTAAGGTTGAATTTTTAAAGCCAATCTGAGACACCTCTGCAACTATTTACATACAAGAAGTTCTCTAGTTGCTCAGAAACTATAGGAAACTTTTTTTATTTGCGTTCTGAGGACATATCCAATTTGTTCATTGAACAAATTTTAATTGTTGAAGCTAATTTGAGACTGTTCCTTGTGAATCTCTCCATTGGAGTTCTGAGCACATTACTAGACTGTTTCTGAGGTGGTTTAAGCATGCATATACCAGTTTATGGCTCTATAGGTTTAACCTTGACTTATACTTCTCCAAAATTGCTTTGGATTTATTTCTGAGGTGAATGTGAATTTCTGAGCCACAATTCTACTACTATTAACATTTCAGCAATTCACACGTACCTCAGAAATACTGAAAACACTTTTCGTTTGTTTCCTGAGCAAAATTTAAATTTCTGACTGCAATTTGGGAAAATTCCGTGCCTACTAAAAAGGTACCTTTTGGTTTTGGCCCTGAGCACATTTTGGAACAGTTTTTGAGGTACATCAAACATGCCTAACCTTACTTATAATTGGTAGAAACTTGGTCTTGTTCAAAATTTGCTCAGAATCCCTGTGGGGATGTTTCTTGTGGTAAGTTTGAATTTTTAAGGCCAATCTGCGACACCTCTGCAACCATTTACATACGAGAAGTTCTCTAGTTGCTCAGGAACTATAGGAAACCTTTTTATTTGCGTTCTGAGGACGTATCCAACTTGTTTATTGAACAAATTTTAATTTTTGAAGCTAATTTGAGACTGCTCCTTGTGAATCTCTCCACTGGAGTTCTGAGCACATTACTAGACAGTTTCTGAGGTGGTTTAACCATGTATATACCATTTTACGGCTCTAAAGGATTAACCTTGCCTTGTACTTCTTCAAAATTGCTTTGGATTTATTTCTGAGCTAAATGTGAATTTTTGAGCGACAATTCTGCCACTATTGACGTATAGGCAATGCACATGTACCTCAGAAATGCTGAAAACACCTTTTGCTAGAACATTGTACACCTATTTCTATTCAAATTTAAAAGTCTTTTCGTTTGTCTTCTGAGAGTCTTTAGAAAATATTTCTGAGGCCCTCAAGCCTGATTCCGTCTTTCTATTATTATGGTATATAGTGGATCGATCTTGCTTCGAATTGCTTTGGAAATGTTTTTGGGGGATGCTTAAATTTTTGAACTTTGATAGAAACTGATCACAAAAGTGTCTCAACTAAGAGAATACTTGAAGTTTTCCTAAGTACATGAGTAAGGTTTTTAAAAGTATAGTAAAAGCTTTCTTAAGTAATGTCGACATGAGCTTCTGTCTGTGGAGAAGAAAATCCATTCATACTTTGCAGTTTTCCTTTTCCTTTCCTCGTTTCTCGCATATCGTCCGACCAATTCAGTCAATCGAGCGTGAGGGTGATTAGATGGTCATATCCCCGCTGAATATTCATAAAGTGCTAATTCCAATCAATTTAGATGATATAGCCCATATATAACCGTTTATAGATGGACAATTAATCTGGAACACATTACCGTTTGAGTGTGATCGACAGCCAGAAGAGAATGAGAGATGGAGAGGGGAGTGGGTGACGTTTCGCTCTTGTCTAGCACCTCTTAAGTGGTTGGGCAAACATCATCAAATTGGGGTAACGAGCCGGCATATCGCTGGATGAACGGGGACAAACAAAAGGGGAAATTAGTGTTTCCTAAAATTGATCCGGGGTCCCTGCTAGTCGCGTGTTTATCAGGAATATGTCCTAATTAAACAAGAAGGAGGCGCGGGAGCAGCGGGAGGCGATCCGCGACGCCCCGGGCCGAACGAGGGACGCTTTACGTTTCGCTATCAAACTATTAAGGGATTCGACCGACGGTATGGGATTAAGTCGCGCTGCGGTAGCGTTAATAAACTCTAATTGCTGCGCTGGAAACGTTTTACGTACGAATACATCACGACCCTTCACTTCGCCCTTTTACCTACATCGGCGAAAACATTTCTTCCCTCGGGGGTTGTAAACGGAATTATTACCTTACGTACACAAATTGTGTTTGAAATTTGCAGATAAATAACTTCCCGCAACATTAGCATATTAAACCGGGATTCACTATGCTGTGGAGTAACGAGAATTACTAATAATACGCCGGAAATTAGAAAAATGCATTTAAATAATCTTGAAGGTATTTACATATTGACCGACTAGCTCGGTACCATAGGACTCAGCACTGGTTAAGTCAGTACTAATACACCCCCTTAACATATGCAATCAACAATACACTAAATATACAGAATCGCAATTTCATATGAGAAGGACTTTGACCACATGAAATCACCTAACTCGTATCCAGAAATTAACGCTTTCAGACAAAAAGTTACTAGATCGAACAAGACAAAAGTGTTAGAAAGGTAATTTATCTGCGCTAATTCCTCCTTTTGGTCGAAATTTGGAATAATCTCAGCTCGCACAGGAAGATATTCAAGAATAATCGTAGCTGGGGGGGATTTCTCTCCCTCTTGTACGGCAAAATCGCACGGGAGAACGTCACCAGGCGTTTCTGTCAGTCCTTCTACTTGCAACTTCGCTTATTTATCACCAGCTCTAAATTTTCAAAGCCATAATTCAAGCACTAATAATCGATTGGAGAATACCAGTAACCTATTTACTCTGCTCATTGTAAATAATTAATTTTTTTGTAAATTCTGGAAAAAAAATAATTTCTATCGTTTTTTCAAGACTATGAAAAATTAATGTTGACATTGAAAGCAAAGAAATTTCCTGACATTTACTATTAAAGCTTAAAACTTGAAAACGATGTTATTTCTGAGGAAGGTGAGGACTGCTCACGTGTGAATAGCTGCAGAGTTGGCGCAGATTGGCCTTAGAAACCCAAATTTATGTCAGCAACTCTGAAAAATTTTAGACCAAAATTGCCCCAGAAATAACTTAAAATATTTTCAATATGTATAAATCTGTATAAAAATGGGTTTGAAATGTTCTCAGTATTATTAAGGCACGTGGGGATTACTCACATTTCAATAGATCTACAGCACATTATTCTACAAATGATTGTTCGTGATCAACGTTCCAATCAGCTTGAGAGACACTTAAGTGAGTTTAGTGAAATTTTTTTTTGTATAGAGGTGTCTTAAGAAACGTAGTCGTAAACGCAGAATTTGAAATAATTCAAAAACTAATGCATCATATAATAAACAGTAGAAAATTTAGTATACTGGTGCAGAAATTACTCGAATCAAAAGTATACCAAAGTATACTTACTTAACGAAGGTGCTTTACTTGATATTCCTGCAAGACCCTATACTGTGGCAATTTCTATAAGCATCAAGCACATCGTTCTTATAGTTGTCTTAGAAATTTTGCAACTTAATTCGGCTTTAAAACTATTTTAGAAATTCAAAGAGAAAATACCTTTCAAGGAAATAATTCCCGAAATTCACACAGTGCGTAAAGTAAACCCTACTTAAACGTCAAATATCCCCAAAGCCCATGTAAGAAACTAGAAAAATATACATTTGTAGCAACACAACTTCTATTCCAGCTGACCAAATGATCCTCCCCTAGTGTTTTACCCCATTTATTTCATATCGAAGATCACCTATGTACACTTACACTATTTATTTTTAATTTATTACTGTTAAAGTTTAAATACTGGAAAATTCCATGTTAAATACACATACCCATTACAGGTGCATAGTTTACTGCGTTATTTGCACTAATAAACCCTCGATATTTTATATAATTCGTTTCGTTTATGGGACTTGTTGTACCACTTTCATGGGCTTTTTAATTAAAACCATACCCGTCGCACATTCATACGCGTTTTAATATAATCGAAATCATTTTTCCCGGCCGACGTCACGCCCGAATTTGTATTATTGAGCACATGGAAATTTCGAAAATATTTCACGTGGAAATCGCGAACTTTCCCGCGAACGGCCCACTTGTTGAAAAGGCAAATTCAATTTACATATATATTAATTTTATTTAAATATATAAATATATATTTGTATTTAACGTAGGGTTCGTTACGGAAATTCCATTTGGAATGGATCGGGGTTTAATCTACGAAGTACGTACTATTAAGCATTATTTCCTCCAGGTATTGAAATTGTATTATTATATAGAACAAGAGTACCAACAATTTTCTTATTTATTTGAGAAACTCCTTGGAGCATTCACCAAAGATCCCATAACGAAATCCTTTTGTAATTTTCCAAACAAATGTATTTAAGGGTGATTTTATTCTCTTCTTACTTACTCAACCCATTAAGAATTTTACTCCTGAAGTGCGTTGGGTGTTTTGAGGTATCTTCTCAAATCTGTCTTAAAGGTACAGGAATTTCATGAGATCATTACCATGTATGCGGTGAATTTAGGAAATAAGAACTCAGCATGTTACTTAGAAATCTTACAGATTTCAGAGGAATTATTTGAGCATATGCCATCAATATTATTGTTTTCAGAAATGTGGGTCTTTTCAGGTGATCCTTTAGTTAGATTGTTTTAGATGTATTGTTGTTTAGTTAGGTTAACAGGCCTGAAAATATCGTTACAAGTGTGTGATTGGGTGGAAACTCGAGCAGTTTCGTGCTTTATATGTGCTAGCGCGAGGTCTCTTGTGGAAACAAGTGATGTGCGCGTAGGAGGGACTCCATAGTTATCCAGGGGGTGAAATTGCTGTCTGCTCATTATTCCAGTCAGGATTAGGGAAAGACGGGGTAAGAGAGAAAATAATTTTTCTCACAATTTACATTGAGTTTTTTTTGTAAGCGCCTCGACTCTTTCCCCCACCCGAACGTCTCGATATAACAAGGCGAAACGCGACTTAAAATTCGCTTCCTCCTTAGGCCCGTTGTTTAGCAAACAGCCGGATCCGCCACGTCCCCCCACCCCCGGCATTATCTCCCCGGCTTCACCTAAACAACCCCCTATGCGTCCCTTTTATAAAAGTTCCCTCTGCCGTGCCGAATGCAAATGTGATTTCTCTCGTTGTCGAAGGAGATGAAAGAAAATCGAATCGGCTCGTCGCGTAACGAGGCATATTCTTGTTCGCGCGGCGGAGGAGAAATAAAATGGAAATAAAATTCGCGCGACGAACCCCATGCCCTTAATATTGGGGCGCGCGCGCCCCTGCTTATCTCCAGATCTGTTCCGCTCAATTAGCTCTGATATAAATATTTACATAACCTCATTCCGCCATGTTTGATGTTCAGATAACAAAGGACTATTATGAGATCAAGGCCCTATGATAATACTCCACTCAAAATTTTGAATGGGGAGTTAATGTGAATATCGTTGTTAGCGACGTACCTATTCAATATATATGAAATTAGCAATGCCTCCAAAACACACTATCACATCTGATTGCTGTATACAACTCCACACTTGTTTAATCTTCGATGACAGAATTTTCTAAGGCATTTAAGCAAGCTTTACATTAATTTTGTACCTTGAGCTCGAAGGTTTTCCATCACCAGCAATGGTAAGAAACCGAAACTCCTTAAATAGCGATATGTCCACCACATAACTTTCCCATGCAAGGCACGTGCTCTAAATAACTTCACAACCCCACAGAAAATTTTCCAGGGTAGACTCCTTTCGCCCAAAAATTTTCCCTTGCTACCTTCGCCTTCCTCTTGGAAAGCTTAATTGGTCGCGTCGCTAAAGTCAAACGGAACTTAATTTTTTCACTGCCGCCGGAGGTCTTTTAGATATTTATTTTAGGAAAATAACCGAAACTTCTTGGGAATAACACAAATTTAAAATTCGAATTAATTCCGGCGTCTCGACGTCAGGAGACGCGTGATTAAAAGGGGAAATAAAGAGGAAATGATAAAGGAGTTTTTTTGCTCGAAGGCACGAGGAAAAAGTTAATGTAGAAACTTCGGGGGTCGGATTTGTTTTGACGAAAAGGACGTTCTAATTGGTTCAACGCATGCCTCCACGTCGAGAATAACGAGACAAGTTTTGAAAAACATAAGTTAGGGATGAAAGCAATTTGACCTAAAAGTCTCGCAGGAAAAAATTAGAGGGGCTGTCATGGTTCCTCCCCATAGCAGAAACTACTCGTCATGCGAGGTGTCAAAGGGTACTTAAAGTGTACAAAACTTACACCTCGTCATCACTTGAAATTACACGTTGGACCGCCAAATTTTCAAGTGTAGGCACAATGATTACATGATCACTAATGTTGCCAGGTGGATTATTCTTAAGAAAGGTTTTCCATTTTGATCCAGTGATAATTAAGACACTTCTACTGATGAAATATCCATGATTTACTTGGGCTGTACCTTCTCCTCTTGTCTTAAAGAGAACTTACATGTAAAGTTCTCGCCTGAAGTCGTGACGTAAAAGCCCCAAGAAAATCGATTTATAAGACAAACTGTCTGGTCGTAGTCGTAAACAACTAATTCACTATAAATCAATTTATTTGTGATGATGTCATCTATCTTGCCAGCCAATAAAACGTGTTTCTAACGCCTACTTTGACATCTGATAAGTGAACAACGGTTAACATCGTCGATATGGAACGAGTAATGACGTGATGTAACGTCAAATTAACATGAGATGCGGGGATTTTTCCCGTAAAGAAAATCACTGAATACGTTCGAACCTCTGGATAAACTCCTATCATAACTCGTTTATTGAACAAACCTCCGCTCCAAGGAAAATATGTCGATACTTAGCGTCGCGATGAATAGATCGTTTAACGTTTCGCTTCGTTAGGAATAATTTCGCGTCATTAGTATTCAGCGGCTCCGCCGAATCGACTCTCTCTCTCCCTCTCTCTCTCTCTCAACCTAACTGTATTATTACGTTTCATCCGCTGAACTTTCAGAAACTTCGGTAATTGGTTTCATTTTCGCGGAGTTAGAAAAATCCCTTTAACGGGATTCTTATTCATGCAGATTGAAATACGCTTAATAAGGGGTAAAAACCGGAGCTGATCGGTCCAGAATGGAGAATTTGCTTTGGTAAAAGGATGCAAGCGGAATGCACTTGTGCCTTTGAATTCATCTCGTTTGTTATTTATTTATTTTTCCTATCGAATACATGCAGTGTAAGTGAAGAAATATACAAGTAATATTTGTATTGGTTGCGAGAAAAAAAGAGAAATTTGTTAACTATTGATACCTACGTCCTAAATCACCAAGGTTTATGTATTTTTCTAATAAATTTGCTGTGAGCACAATGGAAGATTTTTCATTATAATCTGACGCAATGAAGTGCACATGTTCCATAGGTTGACTACACTTAGAATCAGTCAGGATATTCTTGACCACAGAAGACATGGGAAAAGTCCCTCCCTTAACACAAAGGGAGGAATTTAAGGCATCGTAAAATTTTCAAGGATATTTGGATGTAATCTTCTATTATGTGGTATTCATACCAAAAACAATGCCTGTAATGCTTTAATTATTTGTGCATTTTAGTTTTAAACGCCTGAAAAGTGTTGGATTAAATCTAGAGGTTCTTCTATGACCTCAAATGAGCAAAACCGTGTGATACCACCAGGACCATGGAAAATTCTGGATTTTTACGTAAACGACCTCCAGTGATATGTAGGTATATTTTGCTTTCGATTTCAAATGATATAACGTCTGAATCATACAGAAAAAGGATTCTAGAAATTTCTTTTAGTGGAATGACAAAGCAGCAACGCGTTTACCTTGGAAAATCATGCTGAGCCCCATATTAAATAATAGCCTAGTTTATAATTTTTCTTGGTAGATGAAATTTAACAGCAGACGTAATAAGAAACCTTGTGTAGAATGGATCAAAGAAGATAGAAATATAAAATCTAGACAAATCTGAGCTTTTACGTTTTTTTTTACAATAAAAATTGGAAAAAAATAGGTCGTTATTCCGTTTTTTCACCATAGCGTGAAAGTTATTTATGGAAATGCAATAAGTCATGTAGACGATTTGTAGAGAATTAAAAGACCTTCAAAATAAATGTTTCTAAAAGGTGATCGGAGCATTTTTCACCGAAAACACTTGAAAAAACGATTAAAATGGACCGTTTTTCAAAAATTCACAGCTTCACCCAGTTTAAAGCTGAAGTGCCAATTTTGAGTGAAATGTTAGTTTATTATGTTTGCTTTAAGCATGCCAAAGTTGGATGCTGTCGGAAGAATAGCTTATGCACAATTACATTATTAACTATATACAGTGAAATGTTGCAAAATTCGGTGTATTAACTGAGATGGGCCGATTTTAATTTTTCAAAATGTTTTTGAAAGAGGACATCAAAACCTACAACTTGGCCATCTTGAATTTTTATATACGTCTGGAGAACAGTTCGAAAAATTGCTTCGAATACTGCGCAAAGTGCGTGATTTCGCATTTCGAGCTGAGTGGTGGGGGGCTTCAAGCAGCATAAAACAGTATACTTGGGTTCACCTATTCTCTACACGCCCCCTCCCCTATTTTGTGCCCTCACAAAAGCGAGAAGGAAACCTATAGGGCAACCTAATAAGTGAGCGAGCGAAGCCGCGACGATTTCCAGGTAATTCATGACGGAGCATCAGTTTTTGTCTCATGGGACTTTTACCCTTGGAAGGGCGACCTTTCTCCATCAGTAGGCGTTCACAACATTAATGCCAAAACTACGGCATGCGCAACTTATTTTTATATCGACAAGTCTACCGATAAGCTAAGTACTACTTATCTATTTAAGTAGTATAGTAAGAATGTATGAAGGCGTTTTGAGAAAAATTGCGAAAAAATATAAATTCAAAGGGGCCCTTCACAGAAAACCTGTCGATATAAAAAATATGGCAGTCAATATGGAATAAAGTAAAAATTTCAATAGAAAATTAAAAAAAAAAGGTTTAATGCACTCAGGGGTCTTTAGATCTTCCCAAAAGTCCAAAAAATTGACCCAAAAACAATACATTCTCATATTAGATAGCAAAAACCTTCACACCTACAGAACAATGACATCGTACACAGGCATAAAATTCCATCTCTACGTCCTCTCTTTAAGTCCTAAGATAGCATAAATTTGATCGATTAGCAGGCCTTTAAGATCCAACTTCAACTACTTTGTGCCTTCAATTACGGCGAATTAAGGGCCGCAACTCGAAAAATCTGCAAACCCTTCGACTACCTCCCTTTTAAGATAACGCGAGCTTTGAGGACTTTCGTTCCAAACCCTTAAATCCCTCGGGGGAGCTCGTGTCATCATGAACGTCCCTTCGTTTCGTCATTTTATCAATCAGGAACGTTAAATCAAGCCGAATGTTTACCTTCGAGGCGTACGCCGTTTACCTTCTCGTAAAAATATATTTTCTAACCGTGGAGAGGGGCGATAAATTGTTCTCACGAGAACTTTTAAAAATTAAAGGGCAGATAAGGAAACGGATAACGGCCGGAATTAATGTTCTCCACTACGTTCTTATTGTGAAAGCAGGGTTCGTCATAATTTATCGCCGAGGCGCCGCCGAATGGAATCATAGAGATTTGAAGTTCATTCGCTTCGCTTTTCTTTTATTCTCCTGCCGGATGTGGGGGGAGAGACGGGGTTTTTTTTTGGGGAGTTATTGGGGTGTTGTCGTTGAACTCGCTGTCTAAGCTTTGCTCTCGTTTGTGGACGATTTCGCTGACTGAAATTGAATTTACGGGGGAAAGCGGAGGATACGTTTGCTTTACTTTTCGAATACTTTGCAATTCAAATCATTACAACTCAGCTAGCGTAAACTCCGCAACGAAAACGCCGTTCAGGCGATTATGAGCACGAACATAATTGGGAATTATTCTCAGTATTGAAATCTCACATCTTAGATTTTTCCAAAAATGACGAAAAATTGTCTAAAAAGATATAAACATGTCTAATCGAACTTCGTCAGTTAACGTAACGGTTATAGTTACAAATGTATTCACTAAACGAAGGTGTATTACTCAGATACAAATGAAAAGTCCTTTTACTTATCTATAGAAGTCGAACTGCTTCTGGGTTGTATCCATAACTCACATATTTGCCTTGAGTGCACGTTACTCCCACGCCATAAGCATAACAACTATAACGTCCTAACCATCACCCTCTACAAGCAAATGAAAAAGAGTACAAGTCTTTACGCTACAGTTCAGTACCTAAGATACATGCATTTTAATTGAGACTCGAATTGTGGTACGTGTTACCAGTACCCCGATTATAAACGAAGAAGATAAGGAGGCTTAAAAATTATTATCCGCTCGAAGTGACAGAGTATTTGCATATATTAAACGGGCGGTACTTAAAATACTTAGACAACAACAGGGGCTTCAAGAACTTATAGACTTAGAAAGAATTTAAATTATATGATAACGAGGTAAAATTGTCTTAACGGTGGGTAAGATAGGGACTGAAAATATATTTAAATGGTGTATTGAAATAAATTCATTCTACTTTGATCTTGACAAGCGTTAGTTTCATAATTTTTAAAATGTGGAGGCCTTGATTAAACAGAGAACTTTAAATAAGTCAAGAGGCAGGTTCAGATGAAGAAATAGCAGTGGATGAAGTTATGGAGCATGGCGACGGACCAGAATTAGTCGAGCAAGAATTGGAATTGGAGGAAGAACTTGCATGGTAATGGGCTAGACACCATAGGCAAAAAATAGAAAATGAGATGATTTTAAGCATTTTCCATGGTATGGAAAAGATTAATTTGTCTGTGATCACTTAAAAATTCAGGTACGGTCCAAATATCCCAGACAACCAACTCCTAATCGGTAATAAAGCACTGCACCTTTCCTCATTTAACAAATAATTTATAAATTTCTATTAGAGTCTTGTACCAAGTTTATTGTAATTTTGTTTCAAATAAAATGCGACGTACTATACATCCACACATTTATTCAATGTTCTAGCAAAGCTCATACTTTGTTCTTAAGGTTTAAGTCGTTTGAACTCACTGAGTAAAAGTGTTTAACTCATATGGTGGTTAGTTTGAACTCAAAGAATGTGTTGAAGTTTGCATTGAAGGTTAAAAGACTTAGTGAAGGTTTCTGTAGTTTGAACTTTTACTGAAAAATCCCCATACAAGTTGCTAAGGTTAAGGCAGTTCACCAAATGTGGAAACTTAAATAGCATAACTCTAGAGGTTTGAGAATGCTAAAGGAATGCCCTGTTCTGATATTCAGATTTGAACGAAATTCAAAGTATCTGGCATTTCACTTAATATCAGATCGACGTATGGTCGCTTCTTTGTTCGTGCCTCAAATTGGGTAAATTAGCTATAACTCCCGACGTATTTAACCAATTTAAGTCAAATTAAAACCCCCGATAGTTTGACGTAACGTGCACGCTTCTAGAAAATTTGAAATCAAAGGGAGGAAAGTCGTGGTGGCAATTAGCTTCGGGAGATGTCAAACAGAGATAACTTTTATGAGTTTTTAACGACCCTGTATTGCTTTGATGGGACTTTGCCACGCTCAGTTCGGGCAATAACTGCGACAAATAAGAGTAATTCACGTGCCTAGAAGGCGGACATATTTTTTCTAGTGATCTTGTGAATAACATGAGGTAAGCGCGTTTATTGGCCCTGTGAAAAAGTCACTAGAATCAGGATAGGAACTATCAAGTTTTCAACCACGGTAGACGTGCTCTCTAGGGAGAAACATGGAGAAAAGGATGCTCGTATGGGTGATTTGACTCTCGATGGATGAGGGTTGCAAAAGTCACCAGAATCAGGATAGAAACTATCAAGTTTTCAACCACGGTAGACGTGGTCCCTAGGGAGAAACATGGAGAAAATTATGCTCGAACCGGGGATTTGACTCTCGATGGGCGAGGGTTGCAAAAGTCACCAGAATAAGCATAGAAACTATCAAGTTTTCAACCATGGTAGACGTGGTAACCAGGGAGAAACATGGAGGAAAGTATGCTAGAATTGGGGATTTGACCCTCGATGGGTGAGGAATCGTGAAAGATGAGTATAATAGAAAATTGTTTCAAATAAATTAGAAAAGCCAGTGCAGGACTTTAATTTGTAACCATAATTAAGTGTGTTGCAACCTGAAGGTATGTGAATCCTCTCTGGTCGAGGAGAAATTTCAGTGTGTTACAGAATTCCTGTGGGAAACTCCCTGTCGACTTTAACCTATGAGCTTCGCAGGTAAGGACAGGATGAATGCGAGGGGGCGAACTCCTAACCCAAGTGCAGCGGCGCTCTTTACAAACCCTGGCCAGGTATGACATATTTCATGTCGACATGTGGTAGAAACGTTTCCCTGGTCAGGTTAAGGGATAATTGGAAATTAATGAAGTGGTGGTTGATACTGTTGATTCGACTTAATCGAAATTTAATGACACTTTAACTGAAATTTGAAGTTTTAATTTTTCAAAAAATCCAAAACTACTCAAATTTTGAACTTTTTTGAAAACTTTAAAAATACACTAAAATTTAAATTAAGGGCAGCAGTGGCCTTGCAGCTCCCATCAAGATGGGCTTTAAGTTAGTGGTGGGCCTGAATAAGTGTTAAGGAAAATTACAAGATTAAGTAGCGAAATGACTGTGAGTGAAGGGCTGAAAGGAGCGAAAGATTTAAATTTTGTTATTAAAATTAGCCGTAAATAGAATTTCGACGCTTTCGACGCCATTGCGCGCTATTAATTTGCTAGAGAGCGTCAATTGCCACCCGCCCAAAGGTATCGATTTTCGCGGAACACGTCAATTAACCGCCTAATTACTTTTCTTTCAGTTAATTACGAAACCGGAGGGAAAATTAGCGCAATTGTCACCAGACCCGTGCGCACACACGTACACTCCATTGGTGCGCGCGGCGGATCTAATGAAGCTAACCGAGCAAATCGCTTCCGTTAGAGCAATTTATAATTAATGGGATTGGATGAACGCTTCGACGTGTTGTTTAAAACGTCCACCGACAACGTTGCCGCGGAAATCCCGGAATTTGCAATTTAGAGCGGAAAAGACCTGTTAGGTACGAAATTGTTAACGAAGGTTTGTTCCAGGTCGCCACGAAAACAGAAAATTTCTAGTTAGCCTAATGAAACTTGCGTTCACAAGTTAAACGATCACTATAGCACTTTTCTAATAGCACAATAGACATAACAATTCTTAAGGTGGCCGTCAATTCACGGAGTATTTTCCTAATACAACACTGAAGATTGATTTTGAGCAAAAAAAAAGAATAAAACAACCCCACAAAAAATCCGCATCTGTAGATCAGACACGATGAGATTCTTATATATTTTTCATCGCTGAATCCGAATCTGAAGTCAGGAATACTCCCAAAATTAACCCCAAAAACCAAAAATTTGAGTGGGGCTGTGTTGTAGGGGCCATTTTTGAGAGTTTCCAGAGAATTTTTTCCAGAATTCCAGAGGTACGGAACTTTTTCTGACCTCGGATTCGGATTCAGCGATGAAAAACACATAAGAATACACGTGTCTGACCTACAGATCGCGACTTTTTTTGTGGGGCTGTGTTATAGGGGCCATTTTTGGCCTATGTGGCCAATTCCAAGGGTGCAGACTTTTTCTGACCTCGGACTGGGATTCAGTGATGAAAAATACATAAGAATACACGTGTCTGCCCTACAGATAGAGACTTCTTTGTGGGGTTGTGTAATCAATAAGTCAATTCAGGACACGTGTAGAGATATACTTAAGTATTTTGACCTGGACACTTAATAAGAAATGGCGAAGTCGCCCATTAGTAATCCTGGTCAGGATATTAGGCCACACTTATCAAAACATTGAATTGTCATGCAGGGATGTAAAAAATAATTGATATTTATAATAATCGATTATTTCTTCTTATGATCGATTTTTAATAATCGATTCTCTAAATATTACAAATCGATTTTTTAACAAATCGATTATATTAATTACTCTATTTTTTTCGTTTTTTTTTTTAAGTAATAAAGACAAGATAAACATTGTTGGAATAAGATAATGTAATTAAACTACAAATTTTAATCGAATTTTGCAATGAATAATTTGTATTAGTTTTTTTTTTATTTTTTCAACTTAAAGCTTAAAGGAAGCCTTCTTCAGTATGTTAGTTTTGAGACTAGAAGAAAAGATCATTTTATTTCTTCTAATTATTGTTTTATTTTATTTCTCTTCTAGTCAAATGATAGATGATACTAGAAATCTGTGTTAATAATTCCTTTTTTACTACTTTTATTGTTCAAACTACAAATTTAATTAAAAACTTATTCGTATTTTAATTTTGAGACTAACAGGTAGTCATTTCGTTTTGTTGTATTAATCGTTTGGTTTTATATACATTTCAATAAAATGTTAAATATTATTAAAAATTAGTAGCAATACTTTCATTCAATTTCTTCGTTATTTAAGCTAAAAGTTGAAAAAAAATTGTGATTTTTTTTATTTTAAAACCAACAGATTGTTGTTTCAAATATTTTTGATATTTACCACCTTAATTAACATTTATTCTAGTTAATTAGTAATATCGACTTGGTAACTTTATTATTACAATATATACATAAAAAGAGCTACTTTTCGAACAGTTAGAAAAAATCGAATTTGCTGCAAATGTCGATCATTTTTTAGTTAATCGATTTTACAAGTCGATTTATTTAATTTAAGGAGAGAAAAATCGATTATTCAGCAATCGTTTATTTGTCACTCCAAGTCACATCACTATTGTCATGGGGCCTTAAAACGTGTACAAAAATTCCATTACTCACGTATATACATACAGGTCGAGCCAATAATAGCGTGTTAATTAATGATTGTCGTTTATATTCAATGATGTGAAAGATACAAAAATGTAGGTACTGTTAGCCACCTTTTTTAATGGTCGTGGCTTAGCTACCTTCTGTTTAAGTACACGTGAGGTGCTAAGCTCCGTCCATTAGTTACACTATTAGCTTAGCACAATTAGTGCCCAAATTATTGCTCATTTATAAGCCCTTTGCCACCTGGTGGCCAAACAGTGAACTAAGTACCATAGCACCATACTGTGAAAGTGACGACTATCTCTTCCCTTTTGCAAACGATAAGCTGTTATATTTTTCCCCTACATATACTATTATTATACCTTCTAATGTTTGGAATATACCCGAGAGTTTGAATAGAAAAAAGGAACAGGGACGTCCAGAAGATGTTAGCATATCTCCAGTACCCAGGGCGCCCCTTGCAGGTCCAGAAAAAGGGGAAGGAAGTAACACACAGAGGAACCTAGAGAAGCGTTTACAACAGTTAAAAAGCGATAATGAGAAAAATAGATACGACGTGGGCCGTACACGATGAACGCGCGTATCAACCTCAAAAATAAACAATTATACACATTTAAATGTGTTTTCAAACGCACATAAGTACGTATATTTTTCAATAAATATTTTCTGTAAGTGTTTTTGGTCCTGTACCCATTCGTGGACGTGGGAATAACACAGCTTGCATGGGCAGTTCAGCGTTAACCGAGGAAAATCTATGCGAGGCGCTCTACTTTTTCCTCGACGTACTAAAGAAAATAATTCGAGAAGGACCCCTCGGTCATTCGTTAACCTTTTCGATACTATCCTGGTACCTTTTTACCTCCTCCCTTCTCCGGGCGAGTAAAAGCTCGGGCTCTAACGAGGCGCGTTACAGAAATTAAGAAAAAACGTCCCGTCATTACGCCTAATTCAATTTTCGACTGACGTCGCAGATCTGCGAATTCATTAGTCCCCTTGATGAATAACCATTACCCGTGTTTCGTAGGGAGAGAGAGAGAGAGAGAGGGGGAGAGGGAGAGGATCCGACATATTTGCTTTATTTCTCTCCCTCTCCCTCTCTGTCTATATCGCAGTTACCTAACTGGCGGCGTGGGCGGCGTTCCATATCTGACGGCCGTCCCGGCGCGTGCATTTTGCTCAGATTAAGTCCGACAAGAGACAACATTAATTTAAATATCTATTATACATCATGCGCCTTTGATGGATCGTTTGTAAACCGGAGATAAAGGGAATATCAGTCATGTGCAAACGCGAGCAACGACACGCCATGGAGATAGACGTATATGCGCGCACACACACGCTTATGGGGTGGGGGAAGTGGTGGGGGGGGGGTTATCAAAAAATGGATTGGTTTCTCCACGACGGGGAATTAATTAGAGTTGTCTTTGACGGGCGGCCGAGATTTATTTCGTGTAATTTAACGTTCGGACGTGGGGAGGGGACAATTGGGGAAATGTGGAGTTTTCGCCGATTTTCCAAGGGAAATTGCAAATGCAAACGCTAAAGCGGCATGAAGAAGATACGATTAGACCATTTGTCTATGTAATTTAGGAACGAGGGGCTATTACCGAATCGTCTAGTTACTTCACCATTGATGATAACGTTCTTAGTCCACTTACATTAAAGGACGTACCGTTTATATTACACATCGGTTTAAAACCTCAAAATCAATCCGTTAAATTGTACCAAAATTACAATTAGAAGGTACAATTATGCAAAATTCTTCAACTATAAGCAAACCATTTTAATATTTCCAAGATGGCGACAGGCGATAACAATGCAGTTTATCATATGTCCTTTGCATTAAAGGTAACGCAACTTGATGCACTAGGAAGGCAAAATACAGTAAGGTGTTGCAAAAAAAGGCAACTTCCCCGCCCTGTCGCGAAATCAAGTAAATTCCAAGAGAGCTGTAATAGCGAATTTCCCGACCTTCGTCGTCAGTGATTACGCATTTTCTACCCATACCGTATTCAGAAGAAAATCGTTTAATCAAATACGGTTCATGCCGGGAAAACCGCGAATTTCCCGACCTTCGCGGATATTGAGTACACATTTCCCGACCCTACCGAATTCAGGTGGAGGCCCTGTAATGAATTACCAGTTCCTTCGGGATAATCGCGAACATCCCGACCTTCGCGGTTAATTACATTTATCCTGACCTTAGCGTATTAAGAGAGAGACTATTTAATCAACTACGGGTCGCTCAAAGAAAAACTCGAATTTTCCGACCATCGCTCTAAATGATTACGCATTTCCCGACCTTAACGTATTTACTTAACGTAAATGATCACAGATTTCACGACCTTAGTGTATTCAAAAGGAAATTGTTTAATAGAGAACGGGTCACTCAACGAAAACCGTAGATTTTCCGACTCTCTCAGCAAATTATTACATATTATAAACAGAGAACTTGAAATAAATCAAGAAGCAAGTCCAGATGACGAAATAGCAGTGGATGAGGATACGAAGTATGGTCAAGGAGAAGAATTGGGTGAAGAAGGATTGGAAGAAGTCGACGACATGGAATCTGCATCGCAATGGCCTAGACACCATATGCGAAAAAAGAGAAAAGGAGATGATTTTAAACTTTTTCCATGGTAGGGAAAAGATTAATGTGTCTGATCATTTAAAATTCCGGTAGGGCCCAAACATCCCAGAGGACCACTCGAAACAATCACCTGATCGGTAATAAAGCACTTCACCTTTCCCCATTCAACAGATCATTTATGACCTTTTATTAAGGAGCGTTGTAGCAAAGGTTACCGTAATTTTGCCTCAAATAAAATGCAACTGGCCTAAAAAAGAACGCTGCAACACGACGAAAGCAATCCAATTGGAAGGAATGAAGATCAGATGTTAAAGAGTTAATTTACGGTCTTTACGCGCCCTCGACTCCCGATTCGCCCCGTACAAGCACCTCGCCTCCCGAAGAGGGAATAACGGGAGAAGAGGCCTTCTCGCTCCTGCGAGCGAGACGTCTCAATATGCGAGAACAAATGGTATTTTGATGAAGCGTCTCTCGCAGGTGACGGATTACGTCAGTCAATCTTTCAGTCTTAAGGCTTATAGTGTGTACGGCGCGTCAAATTTGATGGAGATATTTTCTGCGGGGACGCATAAATTTCGCCGTCGAATCGTCGTCGATCGGTAAATATACGTGGCAATCTCGACGCTTAATCCGATTACTGGGGAGGAGAGGAGCGCGCCTTAAGCGTCAAACAGTATGGCTCGAGAGTTAAGATCGTCCCGTGACCGGAATTGGCACGCTTGCTCGCGAGTTTTCTTCACGCAGGCCCCGCAAAAATTGATGGGATACGATCTTAAATTTCCCTCTTTAAACAGACGCCCGGCCAGCAGAGCCCTATCTCTTCTAAGGGTCGTGGTGGGAAGAGTAAGTAAACAAAATTTAAGTCTACGTGATTACATTACTGGATAGTGCATGTGAACACAAAATAATCTATGGCAATAGAGGCATACAAAAATTCAACATATGTAACGCCAATATAAAATACTTATTCCCCCAACACAGATATATTTTGCTCAATAATAAAGTCTCTTTTGACGTTGCACTATGTCGACTTATTAAGCTGCGCCCTACGTTATCGAGGAACTAATACCTCGTGCCTCTCCCGACGTGACGAAAATCCCTCTTCCCTCAGGACTTCGCACAAAACACACACACCCCTTTTGCTAAATTCACAGTCTCAGGGGGCAGCTCTAATTCTGCTGCCCACCCTCCTTGCTCAAGGCCCACTACCTTCCCTCTCCAAGGTTCGGACTCAGATCTTCTTCCCTGCTTTCCTAATTTTTCTCCTCTTCAAAATTCCGTTTTCGGCAAAGCGAAACATGAAAGGAATCTACATTATCTTTAGGCGGTAGCCGACAAAAACTTTTCTCCGTACCATAAATAAATTTAAATTTCAAGGCTGGACGCAGCAGTTCTTCGTACTAATCGTTTTAGGAGAATGGCGTCAAATGTCGCGTTAAAACCCATTAAGATTAATCTAAAAATGCAACTAAAGGTCCAAGTTGGTAACTCTAAAAGTACTTGGAGTAGATCGTTGATTTTTAGTAATTCCACAGATAATATGACAACTTTAGCACAGTCAAAGCTTGAATGAAATTCATTCAGGGGTTTCAAAGTTATGAATTAATTTTGGATTTCGTCGGGAAAAAAACTATTTTTGTATTGAAATCAATTTTTTCACAAAAAATCGCCTTATAATCTTTCGCCCGTCACTGCGACGGCAACGCTTGTCGGATCGACGGGACATCTCCATACTAAAGGGACCGGATTTTTAAAAAATAATAATTAAACTCGAACGCGGGTAGACGATAGAGGGCGCACTCGAACGTGCCGGGGGGTAGCGGCGGAACTCGTCTCCGCCACTCGTCCTCCGAATTTATTTACATATTTTATCCTAACGAGAACGAAACAGATCCTCCATTGTTAGAACGTATATGGCGGCGGATTTTTTCCACGAATATACGAGGGAGAACGAGTACGAGGTGGCACGGGGCGGCCTAAAATTACGTACATGCGAGGTGGAGTTTCCTTACGGTCTTATTTAGGGGTTAAAGCATGCAAAAGTGCACACGATATGCAACGGATTATAATTTATTAGCGATAAAATCGAGGGGAATTTCTCGAAAGAAACTTTTTGGATTGCAGTCTTTCGTTCTGGGGTTTAAGTGGTACCGTGTATGGAAATTATAACAAAGGGAATAGAAAAATAGGAGATTTTAATATTTTCGCTCTTTGAACGGTCCTTATAGATCTGCAAAACTAAGATGTAGCCATTAGGTTTCAACACAATGATTGGATACTTAAAAGAGGTTTTAGGTCGTTGCAAGCAATGTTTTACTATTAACTACATCTACAAATAGTCGAATTTTAAGATTTTTGACGTTATATCCGAATTGTAATTGTTAATAAATATAATGGATCGTTTTAATGTACTAATTTATTGTTAAGCTGCATCCATAAAAGGATGTGTTTAAAGCACGTTAAACACAACCGTATTTTATAGCTGCTCGTTTATGGGAAAACGTTTACAGTGTTTAATACTTTATAGATCTTACTGAAAATTCGGAAATATACTGAAAACAGTGCATAGAATCGCGCTATGAAGTTAGTTTTTCTCTCAGAACAAGAATAGTGAAGATAAAAATATAGCTGCATAGAAATTATTTTGTGGTCCAAACAAGAGCCATGTACATATTTCTCTGGCTTTATAACAAGTGTAGAAGCTTGTACAAGCAATTTACGATGTGGATTTCAAATTGTCCATAGCAATAGAGACAGCAAAAATGAAATCTGCGAAAGGAACAAATAATAAAGGAAGAAAAAAGGAATAAAGGAAAATATGTGTGTATGAGTGTGCAGACAGAGAAATAAGCATGTTCTAAAGAACTTTAGGCCCTTATTAAAACGTATTAAAAACCCCTAACAATACTCTCATTATAGTTCTAATGGATAAAATCAACACATGGAAGCAATATTTCCAAGACCTCTTAAACATCTCAATTGACTACAACGCTTTTTTACAGCTCATCTCCCCAAGAAAAAAACCACTATTTATGAAGTAAAAATGCCTTTACTAAAATAAGGAATAAAACATCCCCTGGGAGTCATCCCATCAGAGATTCCAAAGAACGGAGGAGGACATCTTGGAATGAAGAAGAAACCCTTGATGACTAAAAGGAAAATTTCGTAATCCCAATCCATAAGCAAGGGGACGAACATAGATGTATTTAATTACAAAGGGAGCTTCCTAATGGATAGCACATACAAAATCCACCCAATAATCGTGATACTCAGTCAGATAACTCCTCTAGTGGAAACATACCGGGCGACCATCGAAGTGGATTCAGAAAATTCAGGAGAATGATACTCAGTTACTCTATCTCCAAGGGGATTTTTGATGCAACCTAACCACTTTACAACACTCCTTTTCTTGACCATTATTAGTAATCTATCAAGCATACATGCACCCCCTCGTGTGTATACAGCCTATGTACATGTACACAATAGAAATTATGTGGATAGTAACTGAGAAAGAGTTACGGTCTGTCCGAGCTTGGACAACATCAAAAAACAATAATAGAATCGCTGAAGGGCCCTCGGCCTTTACTGAAGGTATAATTCCGTCGTTATTATTCGCCCACACTTAAGCCAAATCACGTAACTGGATTCCGGGCAGTCGACGACGCAAAAGTACACACGAACCGGATTATATTACTTTTATAATGGCCCCGAAGTGAGATAGATAGAAGTAGGAAGCTAATGCGATCCCCCCTCTCCTTTTCGTCTCCGCTAAGTTAAGTCGATCGCCGGGTAGGCAAGCAGAGAATTGTCGTAAATCGCCCTTTTCATTTATTTGATTCACCGCGCGCCGGCCCTAGTCCGACTCTCCCGAAAGCTTTCAGGGAAGGAATTGGATTTACAGATAGTGCGTTAACTGACAGGGGTCCGCTCTATCTACCTCCTCGAGGATGGTTATTTTTTCCGGTACCGCACGTGCGGAATGACGAAGAAATTGACGAGGGAAGACGCACACGCACGCACACCTACGCACGTAGAAATAAACTAACGTCCACCTGACACGTTAACGTATTTACGGTTATGTCGGCCAAAGTCACAACAAGCCGCAATTACTGCACGCGTCACCTAAGAATTAAGCGTACAAAATTCCTCATTTATACCCATCTTTCGACGCTACCTGAGGATTTTCGCTTTCGCCTTGCCATATTCTTCGCGTTCCAATGTATTTTCTACCAGTTTCTTCGCCCACACGCTACAAACAGGCATTTATAACGGAAAAACGTTTAAGATTCCCTTTACAACCTCCGTTCGTCATGAACGTATAAATACGTAAGGCGCGCCTCGCGGCGGCTTTAAATATTTGACGTTGCGCGCAGCTGAATAGGTGCGTACAGTACAGTAATCAGTCTAAATCTTCATGGCAAACAGTAATAAGAATGCCAAAACGTACAATTACCATTTCTAATAGGAAAAGCGTTCCTACATTTCTGTCTTCGTTATTAATATAGGGAATATTGAGAGGCGTCTGTACAATTGAAATTTGAAGGACCATTCCCATTAATTTCTCCTGTAATTTGACAACAGTCGATATTTTTGAAAACAATGCTTGACGTGTAGCATCATACCGAGTGTCCAAGATAACTGCACACAAGAAGAAACGTTATGAAGACGGGGAGATGATAAAACAGACGTTCTTAGAAGTTGCAGATTCATCATTTGCCAACTTTAGAGATAAAGGTGAAATAGTTTCTGCTGTGAAATCTACGCAACTTCCTGTTATTATAGTGATACAGTGATGACACTTCTACGCAGTTGAAAAGTGATTTGGACACTTGTGCCTTTTATTCACTGCTAGTTATTGAAACAACTGACGTAGTTGACACATCTCTATAATAATGGCTTTAGTGATTTTACGATAGGCTATACAAAAAATAAAAAATGTGTATATCTACTTTATTAACGATCTTCGGCGTCTTTCCTATCTGTTTAAGCAGCCTGTCAATGTGGATATTGAAGAGAGAGGAGGTAAAAAAGAAGGGGTGTTGGCACAGGTGGAGCAAATTAAATATTACATATCGTATAGTGTATATCTACTTCATTAACGATCTTCAGGCTCTTTCCTATCTGTTTAAGCAGCTTGTCATACTGGATATGGAAGAGAGAAGTTGTAAAATAGAAGAGTCGTTGGCACAAGTGGAGCAAATTAAACATTAACGATCTTTAGTCTCTTCCCTATCTGTTTAAGTAGCCTGTCATAGTGAATATAGAAAAGAGAGGTGGTAAAATAGAAAAGCCCTTGGCACAAGTGGAGCAAATTAAATATTATACAACGTATAGTGTATATCTACTTCATTAACGATCTCCAATATTTTTCGTAGCTGTTTAAGCAGCCTCTCAAAGTGGATATGGAAGAGAGAGGTGGTGAGACAGAAAATACGTTAGCACAAGTGGAGCAAATTAAATATTACATAACCTATAGTATATATCTACCTCATAAACGATATTCAATGTTTTTCCTATCTGTTTAAGCAGCCTATCAAAGTAGATATGGAACAGAGAGATGGCAAAAAAGAAGGGGCGTTGGGACAAGTGGAGCAAATTAATCATTGCATACCCTATATTACATATCTACTTCATTAACAATCTTTTGTGTCTTTCCTATCTGTTTAAGCAGTCTGTCATTGTGGATATGGAAGAGGGAGGTGGTAGGAAATATCTACTCCATTAGCGATGTATACCTGAATCGAATTTAGATGGGCTGGTACCAGAGTCGTCGCCCATTATATTAATAAAGGGCTCTACGTCGATATCAAATGTTTATAAACGGAGTGTAGGTGACTGTTTCATTGTATCACTTCCCTCTTTCTTCCTTATAACTTCTCGCTATTATACTCATTTTGACAGGCTGCTTAAACAGAGGAAAGAAACTAATAGCAACGTATGCAGGTCTCGTATTGAATAGTTTGATTCCTAAAATGAAGATTTCGTTTAGAACCTTTCGAGAAGGCTGATTTTAAGGTAGGAAAAAATTCCTCATCTCCCGGCACGTGAAGGAATTTCCCCCGTCTCCCGACGTAAGACAGACGCGCCATTCACGTCCGAAGGTAAATTTTTCGATTATGCCTCGTCGCAGATTCCGAGCGATACGACGACGGCCCTCTCCACGCGCCCCTCTCTATACATCAAAAAAGCGTTTCACTTTTATCGCGACCGACTTAATTTATCTCCCCTTTCGGACCCGGCGGGCCACTATCATTTTTATTAAAAAGCCGTCACTTTCGCGCCGAAACGAGAAACGAGAAAGGGATATTCCTCGTCATTGTCTCTGCGTTATTGTTCATTCGTCGACGTAACAAAAATTGATTTATGGTCCGTCGAAATCCCCCTCCGCGGGAGACAATGGGAGGAGGAATAACAACCGTTCCTCCGTATAAATTCCTGGTGTTTCTTCATTAAATTTTATAAGAGCCTTTGTTTCCAGTGACGTCAGATAAGACGTATATCTCTTTTGTCGCACCTCAGTTATTAATACCGCGCCATACAAATTTATGCTAAGTGAATGGCGGGGACCGTTTGACCTGGTGCGTGCCGCGAGGTGAAAATAAATCGCAAAATAACATTCCCGGCGTAATTAAAACGTTGTTGCTACGTCGAGTTTTAATTAAGCCTCGACGAAACAATTTTTAAACGCAAAGGAGATTTAATATCCGCCGCATTCTTCGGTCTATTACAATTGCATAGAAAACATTTACTAGGCAACCTACGACGCCCCCATGGCTAAAACAAACAGACCCCAGGGCGAACTCTGGAACGTAACGTTGGAAGCAAAGAGGGAGGCAGCTTGTCCGATTTAATTTTACATTATGCGGTTAGTTTAGTTGCAAACACATGTAAAGTAACCTTTGAGTCTATTTACTCGCCCTACTTGATGGTAAATATAGGATGTTTTCTCAGCTTGGATATCCTCTCGTTATCATATTGAATATAGTTTGCAATTGAATGCAAAATGAATCATCTGATCATCAATAATGCATCTAATGTTTGTTTCTATGTGTGCATGTGGGTATGACAGAACTTAAGACTACTTAAGAACTTACTTAATTAAGATGACAGAATTAAGGCACTTCCTGTTTACTTGGAAAACTGGAACTTTCCATATAACTTTGGTCCCAAGTAAATCCAGGAAAAATTCTAAAACTCCAAACTCTTAAACTTGAACTTTATAGTTTAAACTTCAAGAAAATCCAGGAAAATTATATACCTTCAATTTCCCAGGGGGTAGAAAAGGGAGGTCTAAAATAAAGTTGACGCCCCACTTGGAACATTCTAAGAGCAATGACTGGAAAGATTTCAGTACAATTAGAACGAATTTCAGAATTAACACTCAGTTTGGCTGAACAAAATGACGATCGTCTTGTTTTATGATTCCGTTATCCAGAGGTGCTAGTTCAAGAGATTTGCAACAAACCCCTCAAAGAATTTCAAAATTATAATTACTATCTTACATGGAAAATATTTTAAATCAAATGGAAGGTGCCCGTACTATTAAGGAGATCGTAATAACAACTTTATTCTATGGAAAACTCTTTTGAATTTACAAAAATTCAAAAGCAGCACTCACTTAAAATGTTCATAGTAAAATACGTTCTTTTGCTTGGTTCATTGTGAGGAATAAAAGAAGGTGTCCGTTGTATAGAGGTGCAGATACCACAGGCATCATTTCAGTTTAACTAGGTTGAATTTCTAAACAAAAATTGACCCTGACTTGAATTATCCATAATGAAAATCTTTACTTCTCCTATCTGTAACCAAAGTTTTAAATGGTAGTATTGTGAATCCCTAAAAAATTCTTTCGAGATGTTCACACTTAAGACAATTAGTTCACACCTGTTCTGAATTTCCAAAAAAAAATTCAAAATTTCCACTGAGCTCAGATGTTTAAATATAAGTTCGTTGGTTTACTTGACTCGTTTTAAAATTGAATAGAAAGTGGCCGTAATACAGAAGGGATGGTATTGGAAACATTTCACCTGGAGTTCGTTACATTTCCTTTCTCGTTTTAAAATTAAACGGAAAGCGTCCGTTATACAGAGGTGTTACTACGTGAGATTTTTTCGAAAAGGAGAATTAACATTCAACTGAAGACTGTTATTCTTTCTGGCTTGATTAAAGGGGGAATGTAAGGTGTCCGTTATACAGAGGTGGCAATACTAAAGAGCTGAAGACATTTTCTCCATAGAGAAAATCAGTTTAATCGTTCTGAAATACAAAACACCTTGACATTAATACTTCTTTGGTTTTCTTGGCTCATATTAAAGTAAACAAAAAGTGCCCGTTATACAGAGGTGTTAGTATTTGAGATTCATTCCAAAAGAAAAATCTTAGTCTATTTCCAAAAAAATGACAAATTTGTCAGGCAGTCGAGGGTTTCAAATTGAAGATATTGATCGATTCTCGCTCGTTTTGAAGGGTAAATGAAAAGTGTCCGTTATACAGGGGTTATAGTACGAGACATTTAATCAAAAATTAACAAATCGTTCAAAGCACCCCACATAAATACACCCCGTATATTCCCCAACTTGCCAATATAGCAATAAAATATGTGTCAAAACTATTAAACCCCAGTTATAAATTATTAATTTTTCATCGTTATGATCGCATCGCAATTAATTAATGCATGACGCGATTCTACAATCAGAATGATTTACAAGCGCATTACAAGCGATTGCAATTATTTCGAGTCGACCCGACGATATCGAAAAGGGCGGACGATTTTTGCGGCCCTGATTTACAATCGGACATATCGAATCTGCCGAAATATTTTCAAAAATATTTTCGGACTTCGGATTTAAAAAAATTTTTCAAAATATTGTTGATCGCCAACTAATTATTTACAAGATCGACGTATAATTGGTCGAGGAAAGATGTTTAGGGGATATAATTAAAGGGGACACACATTCAGGCATTTTTTTCCCTTAGACAAGCTTAGTTAAGGTACCAGTGGCAATTTTTTGAATTCTATAACAAATCAATATAAAGCAGTACTACAAACTTCTACCTTTTAGGTAAAATCGGTATATTTCTTTACATTTCGACCAATAACAGCGGTTCAGACTATCAGGTAATCACTATATCGCCGCATGGAGGGGATACAGCTGGAAGCATGAAGAAGAATTTACACCAAAAACGTTTGATCTTTTGCAAAAATAATTTTTTTTTTAATTTTCTCAACAAATTACGAAAAGTACTTACAAGCAAAAGAAAATATTAGCAATTACCGGAGGCACAGTTATTTACAAAATTTCGAAGAGGCGTCTAAATTTTTTGAACGCGCCGATTTAACGGCTCCCTCTCCAGTCACTCCGAATAGTCATCATCATTCATTATATGTTACCTTCATACCTTTCAATAGGGACATATTACCTAAAACAAGACCTCACAGTCCTGAGGAAACTTGTAATTCCCCGATCTACTTCTGTGGTAGATTTCCATTTTCGTCTAAGTTAGTTTTTTCGGGATTCTCCCCCTTTTTTCTCCAAGAAACGTTAAAAAAATTCCCCTTTTCCAGCTCCCGTCGCGCCGGGACTTTCGTTTCGCGTCCCCCGCGTCGTCACGGGATAACGACAGATAGGGGGGGGGGGGGGTGGCGAGAGAGAAAAAATGGAATTGTCCCCGTCGTTTTTTCCCCTCGTCTGATCCGAAAAATCTAATCGTAAATTCGTTTTGCAACGCTGACCGGTTTATTTAACACAGGGGGAGTCCCGCTTTTGAAGTTTCCACTCGCGGAACTTCATAGGCCATATTTCATCGCACAATGTAGATAACGCATGGCAACGTCGGTATTGCAACAAAGCCGTAATTAGTACGGGAGATGATAAAAAAGACCACCTCTGCTGCATCCAATTTTTGCGTATTACTTTAACAAACTGCACAGACGGAGGAAAAACAAAAGGGTAGTCGTAACCGCGGGCAAACAAAGAGAGTGGTAGAGAGCCCGGTTTTGTCTCTGCTCTCCTCTCTCCAATTTACTTGTAATCCCATTGTGCTGCGTGTTCTGTTCTTCGGGCGATTACGGGCGGCGGGGAAGGGGAGCGGGAAATTTAAATTGCCCGCCCGGACTCTCGGGCGAATCGTGTCAAATGGTCTCACTTAATTTTAGAGTTTTATAATTTCAATTAGGAGCTTTCGGCGGGATTCCGACGACGACGCCGAATAAAATCGACGCATTAGAACGTCTTCTCGCCCTCTGTTTCTCTCCATGGTGAAATTAATCGTATAAAAGTGCCAAGTTTTACCCCCTTACGTTTCTAAGTTTTCTAAGTTAGTGAGGGGGTTGTTACCATCAACGTGACAGTAAACGCAAAACGTTACAACTATGTATCAAGTTCAGAAATATTCAAACAAGTATATTCTGGTTTGATTTGGTAGGAATTATGCAATAAATTATGTTATGTAGCTATTATCGACCAACCCTAGGGATTTTTGTGTGTTAATTCCGACTCACTGTGCCAAACACCTGCCGAATTCCGCCGCCACCTAAGCGACTAAATTATAAAAAGGAAACTGCGCCAGTATGCAGCTACACAAATAAACATGGAAGATGTGCAAAATAATACAGTAACTTTAAAAGCATGCAACCTAGGCAAATATGCAATCTATAGATCTGTAAAATATTGATTTTTTTTAAGGATTTTGAAGCCACGTGTTATTATTTATAGATGATGGTGTGTGGAGAGGGGATGGTGCATTTTAGAAGCAAAAATTTATATTTTTCTGGATAGCAATTTCTAGTGAAAGTTTATGCAACAAAAATCTACCCATACCAAAAATTTTAATGAACTCAAAAGCCATTTTTTTAAATTTCTATCCAAAAGTGCAACATACATACAATTCTCTAGTTTTCATTGGAGCATTTTAGTCACTAAATAAATACCTCTCCATTATACTACGTAGCCTCTTCAATCCTAATATCTAACAATGACAGTTCTGACCACAAACTCAGTACCATCAGTGTAAAGGGGCGAAATTAGTGATAAATGATAGGTGTCCCAACCCTTTGATTGATTTAAACTCATTACTACAAACCTCTTCTCGATTTAAACAGGAGAATTAACATGGCGATGAGCTTGTAAGGCACTGATAATATTTAAACCCTTGACAAAATTATTTAAATAGGATTAACAAGAAATGTTAAGGCAGTAAAGGATTCATAACACACAATTAGTGACGTACTGAAGTAAACCATCAACTTAAGTCTTAGCATCTCAAATAAGTTATTCCTGTAAGAAAACCCAACTCCCTCCGCCGAAAACGAGAACGACGTCGTCTCGATAGGAAATCGTCCCCCCGATTAAATATGTAAAGCGCCGAGGGGGCCGCGCCGCGCCATTAAAAGTCCGCCGAAATCGAATTACCTGTTGTGAGGCAAAACACCGAAGCGGGCGGCTAATCCGTTTCCCGACGAAAAAGCGGATAAATCGAATACATCTCATTCATTTCACGTCGAGCGCGACAAAGAGGAATTACGTTTGTGATCAGGCCGAAATTCCCTTGATCAGTCCGTCGCGGATCAATCGCGACCCGATATGTTTATTTTCACGATTTTGACGTGTGTCGCTGTTACACTACGAAAAATAAACTCTCGATTGAAACCGAAGACTTAGAGGAACCAAACTTTGAACATCAGTACGATTGTATCTCCTGAAGAGAATTTTGGCGATTTTCTTTGACGATTTTGCTCCACCGCAAGACCTCACCACCTAAAATCTCATTTTCCTCAACTGTGAACATTTATAAACACTTAGACTCGATCCCACGTGAGCCTAGAAGTTTACCCCTGCACCTTTGCCGACTGAACCCCATAGAGTTAATATGGACACAAGTAAAAGGTAAAGAAGCGAGAAAAACTACTACATTCTAATTAAAAGGTGTCAGGAGACTTTGGCAAGCAGCTGTAGGGGAAGTAACTGCGGAAAATTGGAAGAAATGCATACAGCCTCCAATCAAGGAGGAAGAGAAGCCACGGAATTTAAACCATATCATGGATGAGCATGTAACAGACCCCATTATCTTTGCACTAAATGACAAAACATCAGATTCCAATTACAATGATGATGATGATGACTGTAGTTGTTAATATTTTATTGCACTGTATTTTATTATATTGCTACTGTATTTATATAGTGATGCAGCTATAATACTAACAATTAGGCAAAATTTTAACCATTCCAGCACATCTAAACTGAATAGAGGAATTCTCGTTTACCTCGTGACAGTGTCGGGCAAGATTTTCGTTTTCGCTTTGCCTTATTCTTCGGGTTCCATTGTATTTCCCACCTGCCCCTTCGTCAACAGGGAGATAAACACGTATTTCTACTGAAGAAACCTCTACGATTCTCTTTACTTTCTTGAAACCCTCAACAGTGCTTCAGGCCCATTTTTGGCTTTACATTGAACTATTTTGGAATGGATTTTAGCCATTTGAAAGCACCATAGGGCTCAAAATAGGTTAACATTAGTAATACCTTTGAATATTTCTCGTTATAAGTTAACTTTAATATTAACGCTATTATAACCGTTTCCTTTCGAAGTAGTAACTAATATTAAGCCTGCTAAACATGTTTGCACATTAAAATGTCTATTAGCAATGACGATATTTTTAATTTCAACGCTTACACGATGTACATTACTTGTGTGGATAGTCCATGTGCTAATCCTAACATATTTTACGAGGCGACGCCTAAATGATAAACCTGAATCGAGTGATCAACCCTATTTCAACACAGGTGAAAACGGTTTACAGTCAAATCGAACCTAAATTTAACAATTCAATTGTTACGATCGTTATTTACGCATCAAAACCACAGCGACTTCGAATTAAAATGTCGTCCTTGGGCCACGAGTAAAATTTCAATTACTGTCGATTAGGACGGAATAAAAACCTAATTAATCGAATCGCAGGAGGTATTAATTAAAAACGCTGTCTTCTCTTGTTAAATTTAATTGCCTACGATTTCCGAAAGAAGTTTCCTTTTGCGATTTCGTCGCGGCTGGGTAATTCGCCATTCTAATGCCGGCTTCACATAACAGGAAATAACAGGGGACGTAATCAGATTTGCTTTACTTTTTTGAAAAGCGTTAAGACACGTCGGTGGTATAAAAAGACAACAAATTGCGTACACGACTCTATTTTGGCAGTGATGAAGTGGCCAAAGGCAAATTGAGGCTATCGTTACACCCACACACAAGACGTGTAATTCATCCTCGCCACGCTTTAACGCCGTGGGATAATTGCTCCATTATTACACTAACGCATTAAACTCGGGGTAATCTCGGCTTATTCCGATGGTCGGCCGAATCGCCACCTAGACACTCGTTTGTTTATTACGCAAATAAATTTAATAACATCCTAGGGCTGCTCGCCTGGGATAGCGGGGGGGTTGACTGACCGGTTCCGTTTCATAATCAGCTTAAACCGAAAGCCAAAGGGTCATAATTACTCTGACCGCGGGCTTCCTCGTATTACTAAAACTTCATTTGCTCCACCTAATAGCTTTAACATAGAAGGGGATTTGTTGTCGGCCAACTTTATTTAATTTAACAGTTAAGTTGCGAGTTAGGAAATAATAACCTATCCGGGGAGGGAAGGGCGGCCGGGGGATGGGGGGGGAGGAAGTGGCCGACGTTTTATCTCCTAGGGCTTCCATTCGAACCCCCGGATCGGATATTTCCTTCCGGGTATTTTCTCGAGGAGAGGAGATATTCGAAATGTTGAAAGAGTAAAAGCGTTACATACTGCGGAGCAATTTTTTCCGGTACTGTTTAATTAACATACCCAACGTATCCAATTAGTTATGCAAAGGTTTCCTAACTTAATTAATTCTCCCAATTAGAACTGCGAACAGCTCATGAACTTATTAAAAAAGCTGGACATAGTGAATAATTTCATATCATAAATTTCTACGGGAGGTTATGTATAAAGAACATTAATGCTGTGTTTTAATTATTATGAGTCATAGTTGTTAATAGTATTATTTAAACAATGATCAAAACCTTTTATACATGAACACTATCAATAATCAATTAATCTTCCATGTAGGTTGAAATTAAAGAATTTTATAAGGTTGTCTTATTTACGTCATATGAAAAAGTGTGTAATAATCATTTCCCAACAGGTTTAATAGAAATTGTGACAGAAAACTCGAATTAAATTCACATCAATGAATTATGAATGCTCTAGGTAAATTTAAAGCCGCATAACCCTTTAAAATGGAGAGTAGTAAGTTATGAATAATACACTAAGTTGATATATAGAAATTTCATTAATCAACACAATTACATTATTACACAAAACATTATTAAGTTCACAGAGGTAAGTAATGAAAATTGCAAATCAGTCAGTAAGAAAATCACACTTTGAAAAGCGTAGCAATAAGTTATGAAGAGTCATAGGCATAACCCAATAGAAAACAATCAGTAATCTTTCGCAAATTATAATAAAATGATAGTAGCAGTGAGTTATACACTTAACTCACGAGAAATAACTCAAAAATTCTGTGGTGAGTAATGAAAATTGTGTCAGTCAGTAAGAAAATTACACTTTTAAAAACGTAGCAATAAGTAGTGGAGAGTTATAGGCATAACCCAATGGAAAACCATCAGTAATCTTTGTCAAATTATAATAAAATGATAGGGGCAATGAATTATACACTTAACTCACGAGGACGAGAAATAATCCAAAAGTTCACAGCGGTGAGTAATGAACATTGTAAGTCAATCAGTAAGAAAATCACCTTTAAAAAGGTAGCAATAAGTTATGTCGAATTATAGCCATAACTCAATAGAAAACCATCAGCTAAGGGACAAAAGGTACTGAGAGTGTTTTGGCTAAGAAACCTTATGTTAATCGCTCTTTAATAGGTACGTTTAAGGTTAAAATAACATTCATAATGAAGGAAATTTGTATTATATCTTGCGAAGAAAACATGTGCTTACGGGTCGTGTGCAGCGACGCGCCAAATTGGCTTTGTTCATCGTTTATTGTGATATCGTTAATTGTGATTATGAAATGTTACAATTAAAATTAGAATGGGAAGTTGAAGATACGAAGAGGGTATCAGAAAGGAGGGATGCATGGGATGCATTCCTTAAGGAATGGCAAGCCCCTGAGGAGGACAACCCAGGAGCGACCATGCCCTAAGCTTTTAGGAGGCTTATCACTAAGAATTGAACGCAGAATACATCAGCGTTATAAGAGTTTTCTTGTAAATCTCTTGTCATTGAGCGAAAACGAGTCGCTCCTCCCCATTTTGAAGTCCTGGTAACCCGAAAATCCACCTTCGATCAAGCATTTTTTCCACGTTCGTTCCCGACGTGAACTAATGAACCGACATCCCAACAAAAAGCCATAACACGAAAATCTACAAAGCACCCGAAAAGAATACCACGATACTACCCCAGATTACAACCCCATATTTCACGCCCAGCGCCTCCCCGTCGACATTTTTATTCACGACCGATAAATAAAATCCGAAGCCAAGTCCCGTTCGATGTCCAAAAAAATAATAAAAAAAAAAAATAACAAAAGGGGGATGAATTAGCGTGTACTGCACCCC
Organism: Cryptocephalus primarius; assembly: GCA_963576515.1. Classification (NCBI taxonomy): domain Eukaryota; kingdom Metazoa; phylum Arthropoda; class Insecta; order Coleoptera; family Chrysomelidae; genus Cryptocephalus; species Cryptocephalus primarius. The sequence goes on from OY754953.1 coordinate 6,907,353, forward strand.
AACTTAACGATCATCCCCGAGACACTCGAGACGGCGTCCCGGTCTTCCCTTTTTAATTAGAGACGAGGGGAAAGATGTTCGACATCTTGTCGCTCTTGTTTATTCCTCGCTTTATATCATTGAGTCGGTTTAATTCGGGACCAGTGCCAGGGTCGTCCAGGATTAATTATTAATTGGGAATGGACTGAATACCTCATACATTAATTAAGGGGGTGTTTTAATTTTTTACTGAGTGATTAAGTCGATTAAAAACAATTTGACATGCTATCATCACCACCTGATTAATTAGTAATTAAAGAAACTTGGAGCAATCAGGATTTCTTTGGCATCCTTCAATGAATAAATTTAAAGTACTGTGATCGCAAATGGATTTCGTGTATTCCCCACGAAATTTAATTTATATTGTAATTTAAGCAATCAAAATGTATATTAAACATCCCAGGTTCATCGATATTTTGTGAATTTATACATCGACTGATTTAATTTAAAAAATATTCAACAAAAACGAGACTCCATGCTTGAACGGTGAAATTCGTTACTAATGGAAACTGCGCGGGTAATCCAAAAGTAACGTAATCCCGACATCGCCCTAATAAATCCCAGGAATTAATTCTGATCCCTGATCCCGACCCGTGTGTGATTTTTCCAAACATAACTGCTGTAGAATATTCAATAACCAGTAATAATATTTCACCCATTAATTCATATTATACAGTGGATGAATATTTATTGTTTATTCCCCTGCACGGTGTACGTACATGTCGAAAATTTTTTTATTCATATGAATATTCATCAGTGCGTAACAATTGCACTGATGAACATAAATCGTGACTTTATCCGTAGATAAACAGCGCTAATTACTGATTTATTCTTTGATCACAAACGGCCAGTACTTAAATCGCCATGGGTAAAGCAAAATTTAATGCAATCTGTCGATGATGGGAAATTTTAAAACCGATGTTGACGCGTTCGAAAGGCCCTCTGAAGGCTTTAATTAGTTTTGGTAAATAAATTTGAGGACCATGCATCACTGATTTTAAATTCAAAATGTGCATGAAATTTAAATCCGGGGAATTGGACAATGTTTAATGCAATATATCTCGAATGTAAAATTTTGGAGGGTTTCAATAACAAAATTCAAAAGTTCTACGAAAAGCCTAATGAGCGTAGAAAATTAATTAATTAATTTACAATATTTGATAAAACCATCCCAATTTCCAATCTTCCAACCTTTGATCACATTAACTGGGATCAACCCACACCCAAATAATTATTTCAGAATCTGAATAGTTTGTGAGATACTATATAGAAAATTGTGGAATCATCATCAGCAAGAGCGTTCCTTAAAATCTGGAAAAGTGGTCTAAACGAACTTTCCATAGTAATCACGAACACACTGTCTAAAAGACGTTAATTTAATGCCAAACACCCTTCTAAGATTCGATGGCCTTCCAATTATCCTACGGGACCCTTGAACACTTTTCGGAAATCCTGTGAAAACCTGAGAAATGCTAAATTCCTACAGGACCCTTCACACGTTCCTGAAAAAATTCCGCGGAGGATAATAGATATTTTAGCATCCCAGAACTTTAAATTGTTTTAAGACCTCTTATATATTCTAAGAGATAAATATGAAGTGCGTAAGATCCTTTAGGATACGTGGAAGTCCTTCAAGTACCGGAAATTTCCCACTTTCAAAAAATATTTTCAGGCCTTTTAGGGACTATTCATGATACCTCATTCGAAAACTCCTAGAGGATTCTTCAGATAGTCATATGGACTCTATCAACTCCCAAAAAATTTCACATTTCCTACAGGACTCTTGAATACTTTGGAAACGTCTGCAAATATAGTAGACATGCCAGTAGCAACTTAGGATTTATTTTTTCAGGCCTCTTATACGTATTATAAAAGTACAGTATTACTGTACCTGAAATCCTTCAGGACTCTAAGAATTTTTATGAAATTTCTATTCTATTGAAATTTATGGAAAAAAGGTGAGTCATGGACATTTCAGCAAGGAAAAGTATTGGAAATCCAAATTTAAATAGATATTTTAGATAGAAATGAAGAAGTGTTTTGAATAAGTTGTGATGCATTTTTGAAATAAAAATTCAATAAAGAATCAAAACGTAACTGGTCCTCTAATCCAGAACCTTCCAGAATTTTATACTAAATGGAAAAGACAAATAATTACTAATTGTTTCCTAAGGAATCAGAGCTCAATGCAGAACCAATGCATATAATGGAATCCAAAAAGATCCAGAAAAATTCGTTTCCATTTAGAAGCCTAGAATATAAAGGCACATAAGACCTCCATAAATCCTGGAAAAGTAGTCCAAAGACAGTTTAATAGGTAATGAATTCAAAAGTTTGGGAAAACTTCGATGCGCTAACTTTACATTCTGGACGATCAAACAAAATAAAAGGTAGTAAAGCAAGCGATGAAATTTTCTTCTAGAATGTTGGGGAAAAAACTGGAAATCGGGGACAGCTTTTAAAGATCCAAACAAATTTCCATAAGCGAATTCACCAAAACGAAAAGGCCCTTGAAAAGTATTATAAGCGTCATTTTAAAAACTAAAAAGGTAAATCAAGAATTACAAAGATACCTAGTCCAAAATGTTGTTTTATACAAGGGGGACGGTGCAGGAATTTTGGAAATTATTTACTGCATATCTGTAAAACTATGGAAAGTGCTAGTGTGTCCGATGTAACAAACCCTGAAACGGGAAAAGGTAAAGAACCTAAACACATACAGAAATGCTTCCTAAATAACCTGCTCACTAATGAATTTAATGAAGTAAGTATCTAAGGAAAATGGCGAATTCGCCGTATTACATACACATCCTTTATAAGCAGATGTGGGGAAAATTTCCAACTTTCCAACTTGCAACTAAGATTTTTTAAATTCAGGCAAAACGCGTAAACTATACAAAATATTATAAAACTCTGGAATAATCAGGAGAACCTTCCCATGGTAATAAAGCCCAAAGCATTAGAATCAAAAATAAAATGGAGACTTGTAAGTAAGACATTCCACTCGTACCATCAAGAAGACTGTACTTAAATCTACCAAATTTCAGAATCCAAGATTTATACCGGGCGCTCACGTGGTAAAATCTACCAGAGATCGATACACATCGATCGCGCATTTACCTGCACTGGCCGCCAAGAAGAGAAAGACGATCGAAGCCGCCATTGCTCCTATCTTCTCCATCGCGTCGAATCAAATCTGGCCACGGCGCAGAACTATTCACATCTCACCAATCACACGAACTTTAGTTTACTGTCAGTAGGGGAAAATATGAGATTTGGTTGGTGACTACGAACTAACGATCACTAACGAAGAGCTGACGAACGATACGTGTTAAGTTTGGATTAATTGGAGGTGTTGTTGTTGTTGTTGTAGTTGTTGGTATTATTATTATTATTTAATTTTAATTATTACCGTAGAGATCACAGAGAAAAAGACGACGAGGCTTGTCGATAGGGAGACTTTCCACACTACGGGTATCTAAAATTAGGTACTATTACTACTACCATCGACACTAGTACTACTACCACTGGTGCTACGCGCTCTTCCCTTCCCGGAACTTCCCGCGTTCAATCCGGACGAGGCGGGGGCGAGTCAGTGCGAGTCGAGCGTCGGCTTTTCCGGCGGCGGTCGACGCATTTCCCGGGTTTTTCCGAGACTGTCGCGAGACTTTCGCGTCGCGTTCCTCGTGTCGGGGCGCACAGACGACGACCGGCGGGCGAGTGGCGTCGCGGCGACCCCGGAGCGGCGGCGGCGGCGGCGGCGGGCGCCTGCGTCCCGGCGCCGGGACGCGTCCCGATCCAGGAGAGAGTAAGGCGAAGGAAGAGAGAGGAAGATGAGGTCGAGGATGCGGCGAGAAAGAGTGAGAGAGAAAGAGAGAGGAAGAAGGAAGCGACGACGACGACGACGATGTTATAGTAATTATTGTTGCTGCTTGTTCTCGAGAAACGTACACGTAATTTTTCGGCCGATTTGATTGATCGATGGGGGGGAGCGGGGCGAGTCGAGGGGGGAGAGGAGAGGTGAGATGAGTCGGAGAATTTAAATTGACTTATCGAGAGGCACGGGGATTTCCCTGGAGATTATTTAGTGCAATCTCTTGAGGAGGTGTTTCAAGAAATTCAGGCCAGAAAACAAGCCGTACTTAAGTCTCTAGCTAGGTAGCAGTATTATGATTCAAATATACTTAAGTATATCTTGATGATGTGCCCGTACGTAAGTAATGATTGCAATTTCAAATGATGGATGAGGGGGAGCGGAGCGAGTCAATGGGGGAGAGGGTTTTCCGATGAGTTGAGTCGGGAAATTTAAATTGACTCATCGAGAGGCAGGGGATTTCCCTAGGGAATATTTAGTACAATCTGTTGAGGTGTTTTAAGAAATTCAGGCCAGAAAACAAGCCGTACTTAAGTCTCTAGCTAGGTAGCAGTATTATGATTCAAATATACTTAAGTATATCTTGATGATGTGCCCGTACGTAAGTAATGATTGCAATTTCAAATGATGGATGAGGGGGAGCGGAGCGAGTCAATGGGGGAGAGGGTTTTCCGATGAGTTGAGTCGGGAAATTTAAATTGACTCATCGAGAGGCAGGGGATTTCCCTAGGGAATATTTAGTACAATCTGTTGAGGTGTTTTAAGAAATTCAGGCCAGAAAACAAGCCGTACTTAAGTCTCTAGCTAGGTAGCAGTATTATGATTCAAATATACTTAAGTAGATCTTGATGATGTGCCCGTACGTAAGTAATGATTGCAATTTCAAATGATGGATGAGGGGGAGCGGAGCCAGTCAATGGGGGAGAGGGTTTTCCGATGAGTTGAGTCGGGAAATTTAAATTGACTCATCGAGAGGCAGGGGATTTCCCTAGGGAATATTTAGTACAATCTGTTGAGGTGTTTTAAGAAATTCAGGCCAGAAAACAAGCCGTACTTACATCTCTAGCTAGGTAGCAGTATTATAATTCAAATATACTTAAGTAGATCTTGATGATGTGCCCGTACGTACGTAATAAATGCAATTTCAAATAATTGATAAGGGGGAGCGGGGCGCATCAATGGGGGAGAGGGTTTTCCGATGAGGTGAGTCAGGAAATTTAAATCGACTTATCGAGAGGCACGGGGATTTCCCTAGGGATTATTTAGTGCAATCCGTGCAGAAGGTGTTTCAAGAAATTCTGGCTATAAAACAATTCAGTTATCGACCTTTTAATGCAAAAACGTGATAATCGATAAACCCGCCACTCTTCTAAATTCATAAACGATCAGGATTACGCCCAATCAGACTTTTTAACTGCAGAAGATAAACTACACGTTATGGGAGGAAAGGCTATCGGCGATGAGAAATTCTAAAACTGGAGATCAACCGTACTTAAGTCTCAAGCTAAGTAACAGTATTATAATTCAAATATACTTAAGTAGATCTTGACAGTGTGCCTGTATGTAAGTAATGATTGCAATTTTTTTCAAGTAACAAAACCTCCTAATAGTACTAGTTAGTGTCAATATTCTTTCACGTTTCCTTGACTTTCATTAAGTTTTAAAAATTCAAAGCAGCGTAGTTAAATCATTGATTAATTCTAACCACAACTCCCTCTTTTGGTTAAATACAGAATTATTTTTAAGACATTTTTGCAATCATGTAAATGCAATTTTTTTTCAAATAACAACCTCCAAACGGCATCAGAAAGTGTTAATGACTTTCCACGTTTTCATCGGGTTTTATTAAATTTTAAAAATTCAGGGCAGCGCAGTAAGATCCTTACCCTAAACCAGGGAGGAAAATCCTGTGGGTCATTTGCCTGTGGCGTAGATACCGACCGATACAAGTAAAAATGTATAAGGCGTATAAGGCGTAGCCCCCGATCCTCCCGCTTGGAACAATTCCCGTTTTTACGAGCGACCCTTCTCCCTTCGATCCCGCAGGCATCGCCTTCGATTCGCGTGCGAACGTCGTACGGATGCACGCGGAACCCATCCCGGTTTGCGTACCCGATCGAATTCGTCAAATTCCCCACGAACCGCGTCCCCGATATTCCAGTATCGCGTGCCATTTATCGAATCGAAACTCTTCCAGGCGGTCCCGATCGATTCCCCGTATCTTCCGGGCGAAACATCGCGGCGGTCCCCGGCCCGTAATCTCGGGATAATGTCGTGTTTATCCCTCTTCCAGGGCCGATGCCGATCTGTCACATCGAAAACATCTGTAGGCGCCTGAATAAGTGTGCGTGTATGGGCGTGTGTGGAAGAAGTTTTCTAATCTCCGCTCGGCGGATTTTTATTTTCCCGCCGAGGGGGAGATTATAATATTTGTCGGGTCTGACGTGGCGCTCGTTCTCCTCTTCTATTTGTCACTTTCGGTTAACTTTTCTCGACCGACGAAGGGCATATTGAATCTGCTTTGGACTAGTTACTTTATGGAAGGCGAAGTTGTAAAAGAAAGTTAACTCAAAGCTCTTAGTACCTTCGTGAAAGCCGAATTACAGTAGATCTCTATGTAGATCTAGATTACATAGAACTCTATGTGCTATCATAAGATAACTCATATATCTCCATGGCCATCCATGATATAAGGAAGTTTTCGAAGTTATGGAGTTTCGGAGTACTAAAACAGTCGGAAGAATATACGTACACTTCCTCTGTCATTCCTATTTGTTATTGCCTTTAGATTTACGACAAAGGTGATAGAAAAACCCTGGCGAAGTTCCCAAATTTAGCACAAACCGATATTTTTTCCCTTGGCTAAGATAGAAGTGTGTTATGAGTATAACTCTTTTACTGGTAGGGTAGAAGACCCGTCACCTCCACCACTTTAGCTAGTGTATCATATCAGTATCGAAATAATCGTCCTTAATATCATGGTTCCTCATATTTGACCCGAAATTCCCCAAAAAACCGCCAATAATTCCCGCCAATTGTTATTCCTTATTTATACACTCCCGATATCCCACCTCTCCTCTCCCGTGCGGTATAACTGGATTTGTAGGAAATGGGAACGGTCACCGCGTATTTACCGAGCCGACCGGTGTAGGTCGGACGAAGTTAGGGGAAAATCCCATCTAACTTTTTACGTCTCAGGGAAAACTGGATTATCCCCCAGAAGTTATATACTAAAACCTTTTCTGCCGACGACAAAACCAAGACAGGGAAGAAACATGGATTAATATTTTAGCGCGACGGCTAATTTTAGAAAAAAAGAGGAGTTGTATTCCTGACACGTGAATTCGAATTGTTTTTAGTTGTTGTGCATTGTGTCAAACAATCTTAAAAATTTTGAAAATTTAAAAAAGGATTTTTTTTTCAAATTTCTGAAGTCTGGAGTGGCCCCATAATTAAATCTAGAAGGTTTGAGGTTCTACAAAATTTAAAAAAATATAATTTCAATTTTAACGTTAGATAAATTCAAATTTATGCAAATTCAACATTCTAAAAGTTTCTGGAGGAATATCGAATAGTTGGCATCTGAATAAGAAATTGATGAGGGTAAATACAGTTTTACATATGTAAATAAACCTTAAATCTGGCATATTTTCAATTGGATTTATTGCATAAGTTGCCACCCCTACGAAAATCCTCTGTCAGTTGCCCAAAATGTTTTTTAATTATAAATTTTTTGAAAAATGTTTAAAGCGTGCTAAATGTGAACAGCTCACATTTCATCCCTATTCTCACCCCCACCAATTTTTCCGTCGATAAAAATTAATGACATCTGATTACAGAATTGATAACGAGAAATAAAATTTTAAGTAGATTATATAAATTAAATCATAAATAAGGGATGTTTTTAACGAGTTCTAATTTATAACGTTTCGCCCCCTATAATTACCTTCATAGAGCATTGCAATAGTTTTTTGGTGTGGCAACATATTTTGAGTTATTTTGAAAACGCACTACCACCATTTTCAACCCTATTTCAACCTCCCACCAATTTTTCCGTCCACAGTTGATTTGACAATGAGAAATATAATTTTGAGTAGATTAGATAAATTAAATCATAAATAAGGGATTTCACCCCCTATAATTTCCCTACGAAGACATGCAATAGTTTTCTCGTGGGGCAACACGTTTTGAGGTATTTTGAAAACGCATTACCACCATTTTCATTGTTTTTGAAAATAATAATTAATCACCATCTCAGTAGTTAATCGATGACGATAAGTATTGAAGAATGTTTGCGAAATATACTAAAATTCTAAACAGGGTTGTTTTTTAAAGGAAATAGTAAATGGACACCCTATTTCAGCCCTTGTGACGTGTCTTCGTATGGCGTAAGTGTGATTTTAAATTTATTTTTAGAGGAAAATTTGAAATATTAATAATTAGAATAAATAATGTAATTTGATAGTATTTCACCCCTATTTTCACCATCTTCGGTGATGGACAAAAACATTTTTTAAGAAATTACTAATTGATTACGAATCAGTTATTGTAGAAGTAACGATAAAAACAATTTTAGACGGTTAATTGCGCAATTAATTAAACTTTTAGTGACATGTATTTTTCTTAATTTTGTAGGACCCCTAACTTTACATTCTTACGGAAAACCAAAGGTGGTACCTAGAAATATGATGTTTACATAGTTTTCTTAAATAATTAAGAAAAATATTTGAAAAAAATAGTGGTCGCATAAATTTCTTTTTAAAAAACAATGCAAAAATGAAATTTTCAATCAAAACAAGAAAAAGTAGCCACTACTGCTAAGCTTATGGGTAATTTTTGTCAAATCAGTCTTGTAAGTCTTAAAATATAAGTTAAAAAAAAGTTTCATTACGAGACGTCACAAGAGGGGCGTGACAAATAAATAAGGAGCAAAAGTGTAAAAAAGGACGAAAACATTGATAAACAAAACACTTACCTTTAGAAGAAGACAGGCTCCGCCCCATCCACCATGACCTGCTCGGCTCGTCCACTCTGGAAAATAATAAAAAGGACCATTAATACCACGAAATTTGGACAAGAACCAAAGATATCCTCGTTAAAAAACATTTTCGTCAAATAATCCTGCGGGAGGGGATGAATCCCGCAGGGATGAACATTTTTGCTAATAATTTTCATGAACAAATCGCCCTTACAAGCGATGCGATCGTATTCCTGCTAAGAAAAGTGTTTAAAGTAAATTCACCGATAATTCAAAATAAAATTCTCCTTACGGCCCCGCAGCGCTGCTCAGAGAATCACCGACGCGGCGACCGAAAACGTCACCAAAGTACGAAATCGAAAATAGCGAAAATTTCGAAAAATCACCGTCACGACCGCTCGCGTTTAAACCCGTAATGAAAGGAAATTTCACGTAAAAGCGACAAAAGCTTGTGGTCGACTCGAAGTAAACAAGCGAGGCAAAAAATTACTGTGTTGTCATATCACCGATTACAGTAAAAATGTCGGCGCTGAGGATTGAAATTCGGGATTAAGGGCGAATAGGAGAGCTGAAAACTTCCCCTGGGTGGGTTCCTGTTATCACCGCTGGGTTTTTAGTTTTTAGTCCGGTAATTAAGGGAAAATTTATGGGAACTGCGCATGATTACTGGACTTAATTGAGGTGACAACGCCGCCAATAGCTTCACAGAGTTCTCGGATTTTTACCTTGTTTTTACCGAGGAAAAAATTTGTGAATAAGGAGCAAAAACTTAAAATTTTATTTACTCTAGAATCGTACCGAAACTGAAGGAAATTACGCCTAGTAAAGAGGGAATATTTTCGCTTTGAAATTTAAATTAGTGAATTTTCCAAAACAGCCTTTTCGTTTCATATTCAAAAATCTGTTATCGTTGTTATAGTCCAGTTAGTTGAGCGTTTTGCTCTTGAATCGTTCCGAAACTGAAGGAAATTACGCCTAGTAGAGGGAATATTTTCCCTTTGAAATTTAAATTAGTGAATTTTCCAAAACAGCCTTTTTGTTCCATATTCAAAAATCTGTTATCGATGTTATAGTCCAGTTAGTTGAGCGTTTTGCTCTTGAATCGTTCCGAAACTGAAGGAAATTACGCCTAGTAGAGGGAATATTTTCGCTTTGAAATTTAAATTAGTGAATTTTCCAAAACAGCCTTTTCGTTCCATATTCAAAAATCTGTTATCGATGTTATAGTCCAGTTAGTTGAGCGTTTTGCTCTTGAATCGTTCCGAAACTGAAGGAAATTACGCCTAGTAGAGGGAATATTTTCGCTTTGAAATTTAAATTAGTGAATTTTCCAAAACAGCCTTTTTGTTCCATATTCAAAAATCTGTTATCGATGTTATAGTCCAGTTAGTTGAGCGTTTTGCTCTTGAATCGTTCCGAAACTGAAGGAAATTACGCCTAGTAGACGGAATATTATCGCTTTAAAATTTAAATTAGTGAATTTTCCAAAACAGCCTTTTCGTTCCATATTCAAAAATCTGTTATCGATGTTATAGTCCAGTTAGTTGAGCGTTTTGCTCTTGAATCGTTCCGAAACTGAAGGAAATTACGCCTAGTAGAGGGAATATTTTCGCTTTAAAATTTAAATTAGTGAATTTTCCAAAACGACCTTTTTATTCCACATCCAAAAATATGTTATCGATATTATAGTCCAGTTAGTCGAGGATTTGGCCCCAGAATTCCCCGTGACTGATCCAATTGACGTGAAATTTTGACTGTACGTGAGGAATGCCTCAGTGCCTCGAGAAACTAAAATTATATCAAAGTGAGCTGTTGCCCTGGGGGTGGTTCCCACCCCTTCTTGTGGGTGAAACCTTCTATACTCAAAATAACCACAGAAATCGATAGAGGAGTCCATTTTAAGCAACAAATGTAATATGAAAAATTGAAAAAATTTTCTTTTCTCTAAGAGTGGAATAATGAATTTTTTAAAAGGACTTGGAGTAAGATAGAACCTCAATATCATATAGTCAATCAGGGTTAGAGAGAATCTTCGGGGCGGTAAGTTTTTCTCGCGGCCAGAGTGCCTTCTCTGGTCAGCCACCAAGGGTTGTATATATGTTGTTACATTAATAGGTTCAAAATATGCTAAGACATTGTTAGAAAATATAAAGCAAAAAGCGCATGGAACTCAAAGCATACACTTGAAAGATGCTTGAAATGTTCAGAATTTGTTCATTTAAAGCCTACAATTATGCTACACTATGTAAGTTCTTATTTAAATCGTGGAAAGTCATGACATTCTTAGAATCTTTATAAATGCAATCAATTTTACATATCAAGCAAAGTCGAGGGGCATCGATCTAACAGCGTGTTGTTGCAATGAAATTTATTTGATTCATCAAAAATTCTATCCAAAACTTTTAATTCGCCTCTGTAACTACTACGAATAAAGAGGTTTGTGTCACTTGTGTCAACGCCCCCTCTTTCTTACAACCTGCCCCTTTCATATCCATTATGACAGGCTGCTTGAACAGACAGGAAAGAAATACTGGCAAGAGATTGTTTTGTCTTTGTTCGATAATTTAGTGGCAAGTTCGTCTTACGGAAACGTCAACTTATCACGAGAGAAAACTAAAATGTGCTTTAAATAATTTCATTTTAATGTTTCCAAAATCTGTTCTTTGATTTGATGAGTGGCGCTTTGTAAATTTGACGCTTGGAACAAGGCGCTTCAGGTGGAATAGACGCAAATTAACAGCACACGAGGAGCGTCCCGACGATTTCGCCGAAAAACCAAACCGCCCCACGCACAAAAGTGAAACCGCCGCAAATCTCCCGACCTGCCTTCTCCCCGAGGAGCCCTCATAATTTATTCAAAGACGGCATCCTCCCGGTACATGTTTCCGAACGGGAACACAAAAAAGGCCGCAACATTCGGCACGAATAAAAGTCCCTGGCGGTATCCCCGAAAGTTTTATTCTTGTACACACATAAAATAAGTTACCAGGTGCACATCATACCGAGGGAGGGACTCCGGCGTAATCCCCTGCAATCCCGCTCCGCTGTAAATGTTAACGTTAAAAAGGGATGAGGAGACGTGCTTTATAAGCGAACCCGTGACGTGAGGGACGTCTACGCCGTTACGCGCATGTGCGTGCGGGATTTTCGCGAGGAGAAACGTCGGGTTGCGGTATTCAACCTGAATTGTACGGATTGTCGAGTAATATTACTTTTACAATGGGGGAGTTTTTCCCGGCAAATCGTTTAACGACCGCCGCGGCGGAACTCCATTCCCTCCCAATTACCGGCGTTTCTCGAACTGAATGTGGCCAATCGCGCCTCGACGAACGGAAAAATGAGAACAAATCCAATCACGTGTACGATCGAACGTTCCGATACGTACGCATCTCTCACCTCTGATAAGTGACGAATAGGAATGAAATGCAAAAGTTTGAGGAAAAATGGAGCTTTCGGGATAATTTATTTCCGACTTGACGTTTTCAATTTAAAGTTTACAAATTACATAAATTGACGTCGGCTCCTTACAAATGCGCCGTAGTGTCGCTGGGAAAAAAGTTGGAAACCGTTTGATAAAATCTAACCGAGGAATAGCGTTTCTTTTCCGATCCGTTTAAAAAGTTCAAGGAATAACGCGAACGATCACGTGGGCGACTCTGCCGGATCTCCATTCATCTCCGCGAAATTTAGGGGGGAAAGAACACATCGATCAGCATCTTTCCTTTAGGAAAACGTTCGAAATAACATAATAAAGGATAGGAGATTCCCCCGATGGACTCGACTGAACGTACCTAAAAATGCCGAGCACCGACGCCCTCTAATTGCTCGTCCTCGGCTTAATTCCGAGAATAGAATAGAATCAGCCTGGCAACCAAAGGAATGTATTATTCCAGGTTTTAGTACACGGCTAATTACGATTTATCCCTGTTTATTTGCGTTAGGATAATTAAAAATTTAAGAGGGAAAAAACACATCGATAAGCATCTTTTCCTTAGGAAAAACTTTCATAATAACCCTATGTTATGCGGTGTTAAGGAGATTTCCTGGATGAACTCGATTGAACGTGTCTAAAAATGCCGAGCCCCGACGCCCTCTAATTGCTCGCCCTCAGCTTAATGCCGAGACTCGAGAAGAATCAGCCTGACAACCGAAGTAAGTTATTATTCCACGTTTTAGTGCACGGCTAATTACGATTTATCCCTGTTTATTTGCGTTAGGATAATTAAAAATTTAAGGGGGAAAAACACATCGATAAGCATCTTTTCCTTAGGAAAAACTTTCATAATAACCCTATGTTATGCGGGGTTAAGGAGATTTCCTGGATGAACTCGATTGAACGTGTCTAAAAATGCCGAGCCCCGACGCCCTCTAATTGCTCGCCCTCAGCTTAATGCCGAGACTCGAGAAGAATCAGCCTGACAACCGAAGTAAGTTATTATTCCACGTTTTAGTGCACGGCTAATTACGATTTATCCCTGTTTAGTTGCGTTAGGATAATTAAAAATTTAAGGGGGACAGAACACATCGATAAGCATCTTTTCCTTAGGAAAAACTTTCATAATAACCCTATGTTATGCGCGGTTAAGGAGATTCCCCCATGAACTCGATTGAACGTGCCTAAAAATGCCGAGCCCTGACGCCCTCTAATCGCTAGCCCTCAGCTTAATGTCGAAACTCGAATGGAATCAGCCTGGCAATCGAAGAAATGTATTATTCCAGGTTTTGTACACGGCTAATTACGACTTATTCCTGTATATTTGCGTTATGACAAATAAAAATTTAAGGGGGAAGAACACTTCGATCAGCAAATTTTCTATAGGAAATACTTTCTTATTAACCATATGTTCATGCGCAGTAAAGGAAATTCCCCCATGAACTCGATTGAACGTGTCTAAAAATGCCGAACGCCGACGCCCTCTAATCGCTCGCCCTTGGCTTAACGCCGAGGCTCTAAAGGAATCAGCCTGGCAACCGAAGAAATGTATTATTCCACGTTTTAGCACATCTAATTACGATTTATCACTGATTGTTTATTATTTGCGTCGCTAAGATGGTCAAGAAATGCTTGATTGGAAAATCTAAGAGCCATGGAAATTTTCCTCAGGGCATTGTGCCATCGCCCTATGTAAAATCTTAAATATTAACATATGAGCATCACTCCAATTAGAAAACTCTACATATGGGGTCATTGATGTACTTGCGCGCGCACTTTTAGCAGTTATTTGCCTTCTTAATTCCATTATATAGCAATTGCATTTATAAAGTCAGTGAAGACACTATAATTTCCTCTGAAAACACTGTATTGCACGTTGGAAAACGCGGTTTCTACAGGGTGAGTCGTTAAACATCCAGTCAAGTGGTGACCAGTTGCATGGACTAAAATCATTTAAGAGCTTTCTCTTCATTGCAAAATTACACAACACCTTCGTTTCCACCTGCTAAAGCAGGAAGAAAATAATTATGGTGGTTTCAAGGTGGTAAGTTCTTTCAATACGTAGGTACGTATAAATAACGTATCGAAGAATCCTATGCGCAAGTATTTCATTAGAGCGTATTAGGCAAACAGCAATTATCTCCCCGTTAGCACATTTTTGGCGGGAATTAAAACTGAGCCGTCAAGGGACGTCTCTTGCAGATTTTTCCGGCCTACGGCGTTCCCTCCGTTTTCGCGTGATCATCGTGCGATCCATAGAAATGAGCCTCAGGGCGATTTAATTAAATCCGTTCGGGTCTTTCGTCGGCCGAAAGGAAACCTTCAACAGAAATATATATTCGATACACAAGGGACCGCGGGGGCGCTCGTAACTCAAAAAAATCGCTCGGTGTCGCCACGCACGGATCCAGGTGTTAATATTACGACTCTTCTAATTGGAAAGGAGGCAACGGCGAGATGTGATAATTGGATTAAAAGGCTGTTTATAAGCGAGAGGGGGAGGGTTCTCGTTACAGTAGAGGAAAGCGATAAATCTCCTTTTAAAAAAAACACGGGTAAAATATCGGACAGGGTCGGGTCTCAAAAGTTTTGGAAAATAATTTCCAATAAGGTTAAATCCTTCCAAATAAGTCACTTTCTAGATTTTTGTCTCAATTTTCTTTGTTACGAGGCTACTTCATCCCCCCTCATCGAGTTACGGTGAAACGTCATTCCCCCTCTCTCACGCTTGCATCGATGCGCATGGTCTATATGGACAGAAGACTGGAGCGGTGGGGGAAAACAGAGTGACCGGCGAATGAAAGCGAAGACGTGGCGTTAGCACTTTATAATTCTAACCCAAGGGGGCGCTCACAAAGATTTCATGCGATGTGATTTGTTGGTTGCCGCATTAAAACCGAGAAAAATTAAGTTATCCAAGCAAATATAGCTAGGAAATAGCGAAAAAAATTTTAGGTTAGTAGTGTTGAGTGAAGTTTCTACAACGTGTATATATATTGAAATTTCCTTATATGACACACAGATTGGTTGAATGTACACACTATTACTTATAATAGGGACAAGAACAAACAGCAGGATTAATGAAGATGAGTGTCAGTAGCGTAACAAATTATGTGGAGAGGATATAGGCCAAAGTAGTACCTAAATAACACTATGATAATTGTTTATTAAATTCTTATTAATATCCTACATTTACTGTTTACTTATTTCACTTGGTAAATTTTTACGAAAAGTGCAGAAGACAATCCTTCTACAATATAGATTTTCAGCATTATAAATGACCGTAGCGATACGCGACACTTATACTGTGCTCCACCAACGTTCTTGGTACGTATTTCAAATGTTGATTCAATAATTTCAAGCGATTTTCACGAATTTTACAACGTCGCGGATCCTACTGACTGCGCCAGACTCGTCGCTTCAAAGGGTATGAGAACAATTGTCACATTAGTCATGATTGCGTTTATTAACGTTGCGTTTTTGATGCAAAAATAAAATAACCTCTTAGATTTGTTCGTAACAAAATATTGTAGGGAATTTTTCCTAGTAGAGTAGCACACGCTCCATGAGATGTAATATAAAACTTTATCTCCCGAGTGTGAATTGGATTGATCGAATCGTTAGAAAGAGGCGACGTCTTAGGATTTACTCCCATTTTATTATTTCTATGATCGTATTTTAACTAAATTGAGACAAATTCTATTTGCTGAATAAAAGCTTTGCGCTTCTTTCGTATTCTTCGGTACTAAAGGGGTTCCTAGGGCCTATATTGAGCAAAATTATTTCCATTACTAGAATTTCCATTAGGTTACAATAGAAAAGGAAACGTAAGGGAGATTTGTAGCAACGAATTTCCCCCGCAGAAGAGCTGATAGTCGAATCAGAAAACTTTCAACTTTTCGGATTATTGATGAGATCCGCAACACCTCCCGAAACTTCTTCTCCCGATAATGGAAACTTTTACATATTCACGAGGAGAAACGGCCCTAATCCGGATCATCCCGCGGGAGATAAATAAGCTGCAGCCTCATTTTTCCTCCTCGCTCTTCCCCCTCTCCCTCATCGCGGAATGTAATTGATTTAATATCGTTTCGAGTCCGGCTCCGTCGGATCGGCTGTCAGCGTCAGCTTCACGTAAAAATGTGCCTCGCAACAAATACGGGTCAAGTCAGCGCCGAGACGAGTCAAAGGGAATCGAAATAAGTCGTTTCCCGCATCGCCCCGGAACGTACAGCAAATATTTAATAAATTGAGAAACTGCCAGAACCAGTGTGGATGTTATTTGCGAGTCGAAAATAGAACAGAGGAAGTTCGCCATGGCATTATGCAAACGGCGCAACGGAAGATGGAAACATCTTATGGTACATCGGAGGAGGGCAACCGTACGCGAAAATAACTAGATGAATCGGTCGAGATAGTGAGAAATCGAGGCAACAAGGGCACCCAAGTTGTTTAGGGAATTTCACAAGGGATCACACACAAAATTAATCATATCATGCACCATATTTTATTCCAAAACCTTATGAAATGCCTTGCTCCGTTGCCTTGCTTTTTCTAAGGAATCTTTGAATTACGCCTCTGCAAATAAAGGTTATGGAAGTGAAAACTCTTACAGCCGCGCCTGTAGAACCAATTTTTCAATGGAGAGAAACATAGTTTCGCGTCAGATCTCATCGGTTACAATATTTTCCGTTACGGTAACTCATCAACTTATATATACAGCGAGAAAGAGGTTATGTATGCGAGTCCACGAGAGAGAAAGAGAGAGATAGAGAGGCCGATAGAAAAAATGGAAAGGAGAAGAAGAGAATGCAGAGGAAGAGAAGATGGATTCGAATGTACTGGTATAGCCGAACACGTGGGTATCATGGGAAAATAATATGTAATATTTCATAATTATAATCTACTTTATCCAGCTTAATCATTTAACTTTACTGAATAATTACTAAAAAATCCTTTTCTTGGGAACTTTAGTAATTGAAAATTCACGTAAATAATTTTAACAAGAAAATTTTTTTTAGTAACGAACTAGGGTTTGTTAGTTGTTTCCAAATCTAATTTAAAAATTATTCTAGGACCAGCCAGAAGGTAATTATCGATTGGACAATAACAGTAATTAATTTGTTTACTACTATTGCTGAGCCGTTCGACATGGGATATGAAATTTCTTTTATTATTTTTCAAGAGAACGTTATCATCAATACAATTATGTTATGTATTACCTTACTTATTCATTGTAAAAAAAAAGTAATAGTATATATAAATTTAGGCAAAAATATACTTTTATTGAAATTTATTTCGGAAACTTCTGGACAAATTTTGAAAAATTAAGATTCAGCTCGGAATCAATGTCATTTGCTATAATTTTTCTCATTGGTGTAGTTACATAGTGTATAGTTTTTAAGATACTAAGGAGAACACGATTTTCCAAATTTAATACATGTACACCTGAACACCCAACATTTTGATTACTTACAAAATGGAGTCCCATGTCCATTACGAAGGTTTTTCTCGACTAATAAAGGTGTGATTAAGGTCTACAAAACACCATTTTGAAAGTTTTTAATTCTCTACAAATATACCATAGACAGTAACGCCATTTATTCAACACTTTTCGTTAAATACACAAAAAACAGCCAATTTTGTTATGTTTGTTCATAACTGATTGCCCTTAACGAAATTTTACGCGTCATAGATAGTCGGAAAACGTGAATTTTGGTGGAATTCAATAGCACCAAAATCCTTTTCCTCCATCCTTATTACTTTTCTGTTCCAACAATTTAAACTTTGGTTTCATTAAAACATCTTCATGCGTTTTTGAAAACTTTGACAAAATACAATTTAAATCTTTGAACTCTAAGGTTGCTTCACGCGTTCATCGTTTACAACCCACGTCGTATCCCTATTTTTCTCGCGTTGCTCTCTTCCCATTTCTCTCCCTCTTCCCCCTCTCCCGCCCTGGACACTATCCGGACGTCTCGTTCATAAACTTTCCCCTTCTTCATTTAAACTATCTTACTATCTGTAAAACACTATGTGTGCTTGCACAATCGTAAAGCACGTGGGGCAAATTTAGCGTAGTTTGCTTAGATCCTTAAGGATTTCAGTTTGTATAAAATGTGATTTTTGTCTATTACAGGCATTGTAATTGTAATCTTTTTAACTTTCGATATAAAGTGAAGCCAGGGTGTAATAAAAATTGATTTATAAGAACCTGAGATCTAAAATAACAGCCTAAGTCATCTGGAAGCTTCGATTTGTTGGAAAACTGACATTTCGCCATCTTGCCCAATAGGATACTTTTGTTTTCCAGCTTCCCTAATCTAATATTTAGGATCATTTCTGCGCCATTTCTCTCCATCAATATCCCAATATTTACTTTCAATACCTGAATGTAAGCGCGGGGGGGTAAAAAATAATATTAGTTCAACGTTACTTCTCCCTCTTCTTTATCTTTTCCTTCCTCGCTCTCTTTTTCCCTCCGATAATATATTTACCTAAAATAAATTCGGGACGTTCTGTACAAACAACAGACGCACCGAATTCCACAAAAACCTTTTATAATTGCTGCGCCCGTTCCATGGCGACGCCGCAAAGTGTCGACATGCTAGCGATTCCCTTTTTCTCTCTTTCTCCCTTCCTCACCCCTCTTCCCACCCACCCCCAGCGCCGCCTTCCCGCCTTTGCCCATGGCTCGGGAACTTTTTATTTCCTGTTGCCTTTCCACTTATCCTACTTTATCTCCATCGTCTTACTTTCACGCGGCTTAATAATTTATCCCCGGATTTTTTTCAATTCGACCTAGAGAGAGGACGGTGCGGGGGAAAGGGGGCAGTTTAAAATGTTTTCATTAGGACGGGTTTTTTCTTCTCATCCCTACACCCCCACCCCAATCCCCAAGCGGTGGGAGGGGGGGCGCCCCCGGGGAGGTTTTATTAAATCCATCTGTTTCGCGACTTTGGACATATCGGCAAAAAACAGAGAAGCGGCGGAATTAATGGATCCTTATGAGGAGGATCATTTATTATGGAAAGAGTGGGGGAGGGACGTTTTGGAATTTTTTTGATTAACTCCGGGGTACGATCTTTAAAGCAGGGATGATCGAACCCGAGACTCATTACTGTCTTAAGAAGGAACTGGAAGGCTTGCTCATCCCCAGGATTTTCACGTTTCCTTCTGAGGTCCTCATAATCTTCCCTACCTTCACTGTCTTCGCCAGAGATATTCTGGATCAACGAATTTTCCCCAATCATCTGAGAGCAAATTCGACCTCCTCACCTTTTGAAAACTTCGACCACGGCGTTGGGTCAACAAATCGGAGCAAGAGATAAACTCGTTAACAAATATTGAAGGGTTACCTCATATAGCTTGTCAGACCCAGAGGAGAGCTACCAAATCAAGCCCTATCCTGTGGTATTCATATAGGAGAAGGTGCTGAATCGGAGAAGACTCCCAAATTAATGTTACATCGGTCGACTTCACAACTGCTGTAAGGTATTGTATTCCAAGCCGGTATTTTCGCTGATTATGAATTCGAATCAGGGCAAGAGAGAAATTCGTTACCAAACATTGGATGGTTATCCTATATAGCATGTCAGACTCTGATGATTGCCACTAAATCATGCCCTACCCTGTGGTATTTATATAGGAAAAGTTGCTAAATGGGAGACTCCCAAATTAACGTTACATCGGTCGACCCTTGTATTTTCGCTAACAATGAGTCGATGGTACAAGCGAGGTAAGACCTCCTGGCATCATTTCCGCCACATACGTCAGATTTTTTGAAATTTTACTTTGGACTCGTCCTGCTTAAGAAAACTCCATCCTGGAAATCAAAATTCCAATTCCTCTTTCTTTCCTTTTGTGTTATTAAATTTGCAAAGCGTCTTTTCAGTTTCCCGAAACTCCCTCCCGTTTATATTTATCTGAATGTAAATAGCGTGGAAATTCCGATCCGTAGCTGACCCTCTCCTGCACTATAGGCGCGCGCGCGCACGTGCGTGTGTGTTTGTATGTAGCCTTTTGTTTCCCTCAGGAAAATCGTTCCGCCGAAAATCGTCCGGTCCGCCGATTAAATTTTGAAAAACGGAACAATCGGAACGAGAGAGGATCGTAATATTATTTTTTATGTAAGCGAGGAGGGAAAAGAGAAAGGGACGGGATAGAGACGTAAAGAGATTCTCCCCGGAAATAAGACGGAACGAGGGTCGGACATCAATGCATACTGTTACTGGTGGAAATTGTCGGGAAAATTGGCTTGTTTGTCCCTTTCGCGATAAAAAATTCACGGTAAAAGCGCGCATTTATCTCCGGTTCGGCGCTGCAGGTCACGTATGCACCATTACTGTTATGGATAGTGGTCGGAATTAGCACGGACGATTTCCTGCCGAGGGACGGGCCCGCAGGAAGAGAAGGGAATTAGGAGCGGCCGGCGAGGCCTGAAAAATATCGCCGACGCCCGGGCCCCCGGGGGATTCCTTTAATTTAGTTTCTGCGATTTAAAATAATTGCGCTTTTATTCCCCTCGGCGATACGGACGTTGCGGACATCGCCTTGCTTTGCCCGCCATCTACACGTACGGAATTGAGGCAGGAAAACGAAATCCGCTGCCGAAGCGCTGGTGGTACCATTTACAGAATCCAGACTAAACCAATGGGTTCTTTTCGTAAAAAAGGGAAGTGTTACGATCCACTGGTACTACAGCATCTATAAGTTTTGTAAAATTGCCCCATATCCGAAAATACCAACGTAATGATACCTTCTATAGAAGCAGGGACGCTCTAAACACATTTACTAGGCCCCTTTTCAGCAAAACAGAATAGAAAATCCTAAGGAAGTACCTTAAAAAAATTGACGGAGTATCCATTGCATAACTCTCATACATGGTATAACAGGAGAAACCTTTGAAATAAAATTTGAAGGTACTATAGATGATAGAAGAGAAAAAATTCACCCTTAGGAATTTTAGGCGCCCTAAATTTCTTCCTCTTCCCTCTCTCCTCTCTTCCACTGCCACTAAGTAATGACAATGTCACGTGAGAATGAGTTACCGCCATTCGTATCGTCTTTAGTATAAGAAAAATATCTTCTTCTGTTACCGTCTTCCGTCGATGTAAAACGCTCGTTTCAGTACCATCTCTTCTTTGAGCAAAAGAGTCCTTTTCCCGTTATCGTCTAGCCTCTAAGAGAAACCATTTTCCCACCACCATCTCCTGCTAGAGAAGAAAGGATCGCCTGGTTATCGTCCTCCGTGCCAGAGGAATAATCGCTGTATGCTTCGCCTGGCATCGGCACCTGTCGCAGTGAAGAAGTACTCTTTGCATTCTGACCGACGATGAAGAGAAACCCTTTATTATTTATATCTTATATATCTTCTCATCTTTTGTTTCTTTCTCTTTTTGTCTCATCTGTTTCTGTTTTCCCTTCAGATATCATTAGTGTTCGGACAGACTTCAAGTTGATCCATTGTCATAGATGAGTAAATTCGTGTGATAGAAACATGTGATCATATATATTTACATTCGAAATGGGTAGACTGTACCTATTTTTAGTGTATCCCCTTTGAATTTATTTGAATGCATCCCCCATGTGAGAGACGAGTGTGAAGCTTTACTCGATTTTTCGGAAGCTGGGGCTTCTACATCGGTCCAATCTGCTTTTGCATCGAGTTGAAAGAACTTTCCAGGGGCGCGTAATCTCCCATTCACGTTTCGATCCCCAGTTCCTAGTGTATGTGTAGGAAACTGCCAACAAAGGGCGAAAGAGAGATAGCGACACGAGGAGATAGAGGGCCCGCACACATATGCACATTTATTTCTGAACTAATAAAAGTTGTTCCGAAGTCAGCTATTCCCGCAGATTAATTACGGCTAATGCAGTAGGAGCCTGGGTCCTTTTCGATAAATCACATGATGTTATTGTATTACTTGGCCCAAAATGGATAATTAATTTATACGAATGCGAGGCGCTTTTTGCGACCCGCCAGTTCATTAATTTCCATTCCGCGCCGGGATCCGGCGGGGGACGGGGGGAGCCTCGCGACCGCAACGTGGGAATTCAAATTTGAATTTTATTTAGGAGGGGAGGGGGCGGTTAGTCGAGCGGTGCGGTTTCCTTTTTTACTTCTGGCCTCGCTAACGAGTCAGCCATGCTTACCGGAAACACTGTAGGGTATGTGAAGAGGAGGAGAACGGGGGAGAATTCGGACCAGTTCCTACCTCCCTCCCATTAAAAGGACTTAAGTTAATGTATCACTGAAGAGGGTGATACTAACTATAAACGACGCGTGCGAATATAAAATCTCCAGATAGGTAAGCTGAACAGAAAACTTCCTAGTCCCTAGGGTTCTGAAGTATCCTCGAGGGGTGCGCTAGGAGGGCAGTTGTTAATTATCTTCGTCCGATACACCATGAAATACCCCATGACATCAAGTAAGCCATCATAACCATAAAATCCACGAACGCGTCATTTTTTTTTCATACACTAAAAGAGTGCATGGCAGAATTTCATAATGACTTAGATTAGAAACCCCCTTTTCTGTTCATAAATCCAGTTGTCACTCCTGACTGAGTAAAGTCATAATTAGGGTGTTGTTAACAATTTCAACACTGCACTTTATAAACTTAATCCCAGTCCAGGTAATTTACTGGATAATAGTGAAAGTTACTTCGGCTATTAGAAGGCTAATTATAGCTTTAGAAGTACTAAGTTTAATGATTTAAAACAATTAACTGGGTAAGAGCATACAACAATCCTGTGTTCTTAGCAAATTTTTAAGCCTATGAAAATATTATTAACGTTTGTCCCTCGATAAAATACATCTTATCAAAATTAATGATTTATTTTCTCATCGTTAAATTGTGTAATCAGGGTAAACAGTGGGAATCCTTTTTAAAAATAAATGTTAACGACCGCCTTAATAAACGTTCGCCTTTGACTTTGTTAAGCGTCCCGTTTAAATACTTAAGAGAGAAAGGGGAAAATTATTCTTAATCTTTGCCCGCCTGAAGGGGCGTATAATTTTCTTTTTATCCCCCTGAGTAAATACGTTAATTCCGCGACAGGAAGGAGCTAATTTTTTTTCTGTCGTAACGCTGAGATTTTGTTCTGGTCGGTTAAAACTTTAAACGAAATTAGAGAATTTAATTTCTGCTACGGCGGGTAAAAGATTATTTCCCTGAATTTCTTCTAACGCCTTCGAGGTGATGGCGCACACATATTTTCAGATTTAGGTTGACGTTGCCCCCCTTTACTGTGGCGATTCATGTACAAAATCACTTACGAAGTATTGTATTTAATTCCACCACCACTTTTGCCGGTAGAAATCTTCCCTTTCCCTCCGAACGCGACCCCTTTTCGGCATGAACTTTAGTCCCAGTTAAACCCCGAACCTCCAAATCAAACACTTTCCCTATCGAAATCGGATACACGTACCACCCCTCCCTTCCCGATAAATAACACACTTACCTACCCCTCTAAATACTTAAACATGCACTTCCTTAAACCGAATCGATATAATCTCTCCCCTCATCAATCTCCACTCGGCTCCAACACTAAAGCAATTTTTGGCTCCCCCTCTCCCCCTCGGAGACATCACGTTGCACTTTGAACACTCGAATTCAATCAGGGACGCCTCCCG
The DNA here is from genome assembly GCA_963576515.1 of Cryptocephalus primarius. Lineage (NCBI taxonomy): Eukaryota > Metazoa > Arthropoda > Insecta > Coleoptera > Chrysomelidae > Cryptocephalus > Cryptocephalus primarius. Next base: position 6,931,315 of record OY754953.1, read on the forward strand.
TCCCCCTCGGAGGAGTCCAAAGGGCTCTTCCTCTCAAAGCCATCCCACCCCCAGGCCGTAGCGTTAATGTCACCGCGTCGCGCACACACACACAAAACCCCACCGCCCCCCCTCCTGGGGGTCGGGGGGTAAGATTTCGCGTGATCGCGATGATGAACGCGATTTACAGGTTTCCGGGGGGATTAATCCCTACGGGGGAGGATTAGGGGCGAGGGGGTGGGGGACGATGACACGGGACGGATCGGTATGAATAATTTAGGGGGACTAGGGGAAGATCATTTTGTTAGGTAAGGTCTTTAATTAATTGTCAGGAAACATTGTGAACATTTGGAAATATTGACAAAGCCTTTTTGAACACTTCCAAGTTTCCGGTAACTCTCCAATTTTTTTGGAACCCCACAAAAATTCCTCCTGATGACCCAAACGGTTCAGGAGGTTTCTTTGACACTTGGAACTTTAAGTACCTATGGAAATCGACAAGAATTATCTAAAACTCCATACTATAGAATCTTTCTGAAAGTAAATCCAGGAAATACGATTTTAGTCCAAAAAATCTTCGGCAAATCCTTTAGGAAACCCATTGAACACCCTCCACAAATTCGAACTATCTTAAAATGTGCCAAATTCCTTGATACACCAACAGCTTTCATAGGAATCTTTCCAGAGACAATTTGAATTCCTAAAACTATATTTTTGAAGTGAAAACTCATGAGGTTTTTGAGATCGAAAAATGGATACTAAAACCAAGCGAACGCGAACATCCCCACCTCCGCTACAATGGCGAAGAGATCGCGGTGGTGGAACGAGTAGGAGCACGTGTGTGTGTACATGTGCGCGGTATAGCTGCGCCATTGGTTTCGTATGTCAGAAAGGGAGTTGACGGGGTGAGCATACTACGATACATCTATCACGTATTGGCAAGCGACTAATAGACCGGTAAGACGTGTTAATGTGCGCGCACGCGCTTTCATGTGATATTTAAGTTCAAGGTAAGTACTCAGATATTAGCTCTAGAGTGTTTACAAAGTATGTACTTGTTTTTCAGATTGCTAGTGCGGTAAATAGCAAGAACCGTTAATTTTCGTTACTGTCTGAGATTATTTACATATATTAAATTTTAAGAAGCCAAGTCTGAACGCTCGATAAGTACGAAATGTAAATTTCGTGAAGTATTTCTTATGGCAAACATTAAGTTTGCTAAAGTAACATCGTCTCTCGTTTTTTTCACAAAAAAAAATCCAAAAAGAACGGCCGCTTTGTATTTTCTTCCTCCATTATTAACCATCTAGTCTCATGCTGCAAGCTGCTCTATTAATTAAAACTTAACGTTCCCTTAACGACTTCAATTAAAACACCCGACTTTTTAATTAAGATGTAATTAAGGTAGCGGCATTCGAAAATGTAAAAATACGCCAGGTTCGGATTGTAAAGTTGATACAATGTTAATACCTCGTTAGTAATAGGAAAGTTAATGCAAGTACGTACGGTCGACTGCAGATGTTATATTATTGTGTTAATTTGGAAACTGGAAAAGTAAGGGAACGACAAATGGAGTCATGATGACCTGCTGCCAGGTAGAATAACAGGAATGGCTCTATGATAAGAAGTTGGAATACTAAAATGAAGTAATTAAGTGGAAAGTTGCAATTCCTACTACTTGTATCCCATATGCGCTAAGTTCTGGTTTAATTTCTCTATGTATCTTTTTGATGTCAATGTTTTCTCAATCTTCTCTCTCAGTTATGTAGGAATGATGAACAAAAGAAAGATTAAACATTACCTTCGGACCCTTAACAACGCTTTTGCAATAATTTTATTAGCTTAGGAGCACCTAAAAATGTACAAGACTTTCCACAAAGGAACCTTCAAATGTAAATTTGAAGATGCAGATTGAAAACATCATTTTCCTTAATTCCCTTCAGTGATACAACGACTTATCCATGATTTCTCTCAAGTCCAAGAAGGCTCGAGGCTACCCCTATACCCGCTAAATGATGCAGATGCTATTTTTCTTGAAAAATATTCCTTGAAACGCCCCTTACGCCCCTGCGTTCCCCAAATTATTAACCCCCCATTTCGGGAGACGTGCTGATCAGAAAATAAATCACCCCTCGCAGCATCCCGCATACAAATCGCCGCTTTTTATGAAAGTGGATTAATAACGAGAAAATGTGCGAGTATACGTGTGCGTATAAAGCATACAAGAGTGATCGATAAGCGGCCCTTAATAGACAGACGCGAACCGGCGGTAATAAACTTTTAATAATTAGCCCGACGCCGCTTCGACCCTCACCCTCCCTATCCCGCGCGCACGTATACACACATCCAGGGTTTTGATTCATCGCCCTATGTTAGCACTAACTCTGCAGACGGGCGCATATTTTAAACTGCCAACTTCGGGAATTATACGGAGGGAGCATCGAAATTAAGTTAGATGTTGTAGGGATCGAGGGCGGGTCAAAAATGTTGAGGTAAAGTTCGAAACTGCGATAGTTAATAATGAGTAAGTCCGTGGGATGCTCGGAGAGTAGAGGGATTTGGTTATCGCTGACAAACGTATCGGGTAGGAATTTCCTATCGAGCTTACTTATAAGTACTAATTTAAGGGTAACAAACAGGAAACTTACCCTTAGGAGACGATCTATCCGGTCCTTAAGTTAAAACGTTTCTCACGTTTGCCCTGAAAAAGAACAAATATCAATAACAGTCGAAATGTCTAGGAAAATGAGTATATATCCATTTATTTTCAGGCACGACTCTCATTAGTCGGGACTCTCAATATCGACACCCACTGGCTGAGACTCTCAATCTTCTATAAAGCAGTCAGACGCGATTCTAATTAGTCGGGACTCTCACAATTGACTCCCACTAGCTGAGGCTCTAGGGTTCATGCAGCAATCAGCCATGACTCTCAATAGCTGGTATCCTTAAAATTGACTCCCACTAACTGAGACTCTCAAATATTCATAAAGCAAACAGTCGTGACTCTCGCTAGCTGGGACTCTTACCATCGACTCCCATTAGCTGAGACTCTCAATCGTTCATGCAGTAGTCAGCCGTGGCACTCATTAACTGGGACCATTACAATTAACTCCCACTAGCTGAGAATCAGTGGTCGGGACTCTCACAATTGACTCCCACTAGCTGAGACCCTCAATCGTTCATGCAGCAGTCAGCTATGACTTTCATGAGCTGGTACTCTCACAATTGACTCCCACTAGCTGAGACTCTCAATCATTCATAAAGCAGTCAGTCGCGACTCTTATTAGCTGGGACTCTCACAATCGACTCCCATTAACTGAGACTTAATGGTTCATGCAGCAGTCAGTCATGACTCTCACTAGCTGGGATCCTTATAATTGACTCCTACCAGCTGCGATTCTCAGTCATTCATATGGCAGTCAGCCACTACTCCCACTGGTCGTAACTCATATAATCGACTCCAATTAGCTGAGACTCAATCATTCATGCAGCAGTCAGCCACGACTCTCACTAGCTGGGACCCTTACAATTAATACCCACTAGCTGAAACTGTCAATCATTCATATGGCAATCAGCCACGACTCTCACTAGCTGGGACTCTCACAAAAACGTTTCCCCTAAAGCTAAACTTCATATTCAATTGCCAAACATGCCAATAATGTCAATAACGATGCCAATAACTTGGAGGTCTTGGAATTTAACTGATATAAGTAGAATTTTATGAAAAGTCAAATTGATCACGTAATTGCAATTCTGAGCATAACCCTGCTTTGAAATACGCTCATACCAAATATACCCAATAACTTCTGGGAATATGGAACTAAAACTTCCTTCGTGTGAGGATATTTTCATCAATCACCTTCAGAGATGTACAGTTGGAAATGGTGAAGTAATATCGCACACCATGTTTTTATTTCAAGAAGGTTACAGCACTTTTAAAATGCCTTAAGGGCATTAAATTACAATAAGTGACTTAAAACTTCTTCGAATTCCTTCATAGTATCAATCATACCAGTTAAAACGTCATGCCTTCCATGAGACAATTGCAACTACTCTTCTAATGTCGGTTCATCACAACTGCCAATATTTTTAAAATTGCTCCAACTTCTTTAATCGTGCCAGAACAAATTTAAACACGCTTTAAGTTACTTTCTCAACAGACACTTAGTATATCCCATTTAAAATCGTCATTTCCAAAGATTTACTTCTCATCTTATCTCAAACATTCATTCCCTCTCATTCAATCAATGGCAATATTGAAATAAATGTATTATAACGAAGTTATCAAAGGAATCAAAGGAAACTCTCCTATTCCGGAATAGAACGCAACATATATAAGAGTACGGCGCCCTAGGGTAAGTCGTTGCTACCACCAATACATGCGCACGCATGTGTTTTAGTTCATGTATTTAGTGGTTAAGTAGGGTTACTACATTGCTGAGCACATTTCGGCTAACTCAAATTTAAATATCTGTTCATAAGCGTAAGAAGGATTTCTACCAATAGCGACGACGTGATTCCCACTTAAATCCCTCAATAAATCATCCTTCGAGAAAATTTCGTTAGGGCGATTTCCACGGCCGACATAAAAACCGACAAACCGTGAAATCGATTAAAAATCTCCCCCACGGACTGTAAAACATCCCCGCTAATTACGTCCCCTATACTTTTCACGCCCACGATACGCACCCTCACATCCAAGGTTCACTATGAATTATAAAATAGTTCCCGTAGGTAATTAGTCACTGCTCATAATTAAGCGAGGCTTGTGTATTTGTCATGAGCCCGCGGGAGTGAATTATTGTTATTACCTTCGCGCGCTCTCCCGCCGTGTAAAAACTATTTTACTAGCGTGTGAAGCGGGTAATTTTTGGAGAGAGGACGGAAAGCTGGAGCGCCGGATTTATAATTGAAAAAAATTGACCAGAGGAGGTGGCGGGAGATTCCCGAAATACACTTTTTACTACAAAAACACCTCCAGTTTTTCCTTGAACCACGTGACCCGTTCCAGTATTTTTAATACAAGACTTTCGACGGTCCCCTTCGAATTCGGTAATATTTCAGTTACTTCGCCGGGAACCCCTTCCCTCTCCCCGTTTTATTTTTTCCCTTTGTATGTAAAGGTCGTTCGAATAAATGGAAAAACTCATCATCTCCCCTATCGCTATTCCATCCCAGGGGAATATCGCTTTAAAAGTCAACGGGCGAATGCAATTGTCGGTGGGTTTCATCAACCAGCATGTATGGCGTTTCGAAAAAAAAAATCGGGAGCTTTGTCCAAACATGCCATGTTGGATTGTGAATTTTTGTCGTGGGCGGATTTTATCGCGGTTTGGGCCATAATTGCTTTTCGTTGTCAATTTATTTTGTAGTTTCAAAAATATTTCCTTGTTGCTTAAAGTTGCTGAACTAACTGTCATGTTTTAATCGTATTTAATAGTGTAATTAGGGACTAATACCCTTAATGATACTTTTTTGCACTCGTTTCGCCTCTGCTAATCAAACTCATATGATTGCTAGACAGAAAGTTTCAGCTGAACAAATACAAAACCTTCCTCAACCCTGCAACCCTCGTAATTAACGAGATACTAACTACAAATTTAACGAGATTGTACTAGGGGAAAGAGGGCCGAAAACCATTGCTCTTCATACATATTTCCACTCAGATTTAAAAGCGCCTTAAATTTCTTCCCCTTCTTCTTCTTTCTTCTTCCTTCTTTCTTTCTTCCTGCCATTCCCTGCATGGTAACAGTATCACGTGAGGTGTAGGACGGTTTTGATTGGGCGAGCCCGTGCTGTTGAGCCGACGAGCTGACCTTATCGTTCCTGCTGTCGTTTCCTGTTGGAGCGGAGGATCTATTCCTGTTGGAGCAGGGGAATTTTCCTATCGTATCACATACAGAATGGCCATAAAGTATGAATTTTTTAATAATAATTGTTTTTGTAGTGCCTTTGGTTCTACTGATCAAATTCGGTTGACTAGTAGATACACCATATTATTTGATCGAGGTCCAGAGGTTTCTCAACTCTGTAACTCTCGTAATTATTGAGATGCTAACTGGAAATACAACGAGCTTGTACTAGTCGAAAGAAGTGCTGCAACCATTGCTCTTCACATCTCCCCTCAGATTTAAAAGCGCCTTAAATTTCTTCCCCTTCTTCCTGCCATTCCCTGCATGGTAACAGTATCACGTGAGATGTAGAACGGTTTTGACTGGTCGATTCAGTGCTGTTAGGCCGACGAGCTGCACTTGTTCTTCCTGTTGTCATTTCCTATTGGAGAGGAGGATCTACTCCTTTTGGAGCAGAGGAAATTTCCTATCGCACCACATACAGAATTGTAATTAAGGATGAATTTCTTTAATAATAATTGCTTTTGTAAGATCTTCAGTTCTACTGATCAAATTCATTTGATTGCTAGTCAAACTGTTCCATTTCATTGAGTTCTAGACGTTCCTCAACTCTGTAACCCTCATAATTGCTGAGATACTCACTGGAAAGCTAATGAGCTTGTACTAGGGGAAAGAAGGGCGAAAAACCGTTGCTGTTCATACCACCACTCAAATCTGTAAGCGCCTTAAGTTTCTTCCACTTCTTCCTTCCTTATTGTTCCTGCTGGAGCGAAATAGTATTCCTGTCATCTCCCACTGGAGCGAAGCAGTTGTTCCCGTTTATCATCTCAGGGTTGGACGTTATTTCCCTTCAAAGTTTAAAGGACGAAATTGAAACGAAAGCATCTCCACTGAAATAATCGATTTAAAGTAACGCTTTGGCGCGGCCTTCCCGGCATCTCCCGCTATATTAATAATCGCCGAATTCCCCGTTGTAAATACTTGCGAGTTAATTATCCCGTACGACCTACGCACACACGACCCCGACCCATCCCTTATGGAAGATTAAAGCGCCCCTCGCGCGCATTCCTATAATAATAATAATAACGGCGACGTCCCTTATATCTTATGACGCGCATTAAGATTACGGATTCCTGTGGCAACGGTCACCGTTGCCCTTTATATTGCCTATAATGTGTTTTGGAGCAGGTGATAAAAACGGATATTGCCGAAGGGCTATATTAAACGAGGGCGAAATGAGAGGTATAAGAGATGGATTTGTTGCCGTTGGTGTCCGAAATGAGAAATAACGTATTTCCAGGATATTTTATTGTCCTTTTCTTCCCGATAATGCGCCCGTTATCGGAGATGTGGAGGGGAATGGAGGGAACGTTACTTGTTTAATTTTATATATTCGTGTTCTAATGGGCCGACCAACTCCAGTCCTTCCCCTTAAAGCCGCCCGTGTAACAATCGATTTCCGATCTGGGACTGGGCCTACCGGGGATACATCGGACCGATTTCGAAAGGCACGCCGGGTTGCGGTCACGGAACGCACCCTGTAATTTTAATGTCTTTCGCTTTGTTTTAAGATGTAGGTGGCGATGTGTGATTGGTTGAATAGTTTTAGTACACGCACCCCTAAAATGGCCCTTACTTAAGTACTTGGAATATGGAAATTTTGTAGATTGAAGTGGCTGTAAACATAAAATAGGCATTAACAACTGGAATTTCCTCAGAATGTAGAGGGCGTTATAGGAAAACATTTCCATTTCATTTCGAGGTTTAGGCATACATATTTCATCACGTTCACCTCCGGAACATTTTCAATGTTCTCGATTAAAGCATTTCCCCTAGATCTATTTTACCGTAGTGAATTTCGCTCCCGTGATCATTTAATTAATCGTGTTTAGGTGCGACGGAGAAAAAATAATATCCGCCCGTTAATAAATCAAGTTCCCTTCGTTAACTTTATGAACGATTATTATTAGCCGATGAGAATGCAACGTCGAAAGACGAACGAGCCGAGGCGAGAGAGGGAAAATCAACGGGTTTTACATAAGCCGTCCGAAGTCTATTAAATTATCTTACTAACGATCCATTATATCGGAAGTGACACCCACTTTGCTTGGTGATGGTGATCGATAGCTTATACAATATTCCTCAGGTCGCTATCAATTTAAACACTTTGCGTCCTTCTCGAATCCAATCAGCGACGACACTACGCCTGCCCATGTCCCCCCCAGGCGCCCTCGCCTTCCCCCTCCCCCACGGTTCGCCCCTTCCTCCGTAACGAGATAATCTAGTCAAAATATAATTGACGGTTCGAGGTGTTGTTATACTTGATGATTCCATTAATTTTTCCTAAAGGCGGGGATGATCGATTTTCCGTCGAGCAGGGGACGACGTGATTGTTTATATCCGCGCGAAAAATTGAAATATTGTTTAAAAAAATTAATCGCACTGTATGTTGCGTCGTAAGACGAATTTATTTATCATTAAATATTCCATTTATTTTCCTAATCTAATGCTAATACTAATTTACCTCGACATAAACGTCATAACGTAACATATACCGAGTCTCTGTTATCGCTATGATACTCAGGAGATTTACTAATGCACTCATGCGCGTGGAAACAGGAAACGCCCTTTACCACGGATCGTCGTTGACTCAGTTCGTCTCTGTTAGCGAAATACGTGGGCCGTATTGGCCCACTGTGTCTTTTTCTGAAGATTTCGTTTGCAACGAAACACAAGAACTCTGAGAATTTCAGCCCCAAATTCAAAATTTTGAAAAATCGTGGGGTGTATATCGTCTATGATTTTAATTTTTTCCGCAAAATTATTTCCTAAAACTGAAAGGGAGTGACTGGCTTCAAAGTAAACGTTTTCTTCTTGAAATATGCTTATAGTGCTACTTGTGAATGACATAAAGACGTTTCCTGGCGCCAAAAATGCAATATTCCAATAGAAGCTTAATTTCTGAATATGTGAATTTTTGGAAAGTCGATTTCCTTTTTTTAAATTACAATCATTCGAAAAATGGTGAAATTAACAAATTGTATCTTGGTTATCATTAAAAAAAAAACATTACCACATCTTGCAAGTTTTCATTAGAAATGAAATTTACCAAAACTTACTTAAAACTTTAAATTTCTGGGTTAAAAAAGAGGGAAATGGCGCAAAATGCTCTAAAAAAGGTTTACTGTCTCAAAAATTTCATTATATTTTTGAAAACTCGCTCTACTTCGAAAACTTTCCAAAACAACGGATCAAAATTATGTTCCAATGCTTCGTTCCCCCACTACTACTGCTCCGCGCGTTTCGCTCTAAGTTTATAAGCATTTTCAACATATTTAGATTAATTTTATCAAAAATTTAAGATTGGCCAATTGCACAAAAACTATTTACGATATAAATTCCATCTTGCGCCCGATTGAAGTATATATACTATACTATGATTTTCCAAAATATCATCTCTTAAAATTAATAACTGTTAAAGGTATGAATTTTTTAAAAGATAATTAGTTTTCCGGCTTTTCTCGGCCAAAAAATGGTCCAATCACAGCTTACAAAAAATCACTCTTAAGGTTTTTCAATTCCCTACAAATGTGCTATTGATAGTAACGCGATTTATTTAATACTTTACATGATATAACCAAAAAAAACATAAAAAAATCACTTTTTTGATTGTTTTTGTTTATAACAAATAAACCATTCCAATTTTTTGGCTAGCACTTGGGTTTTGATCATCTACAGGACATTTAAGAAGAAATTGCCTCACTGGTTTGCTATGCAATTGAGTTCCAAAAGTATAATTTCGTTGGTTGTTTTAAAATATTCGTTTCAAATTTATCCTTGATCGTGTGAATTGTTGCATATGTATTACGTCAGGATTACAACTCCTACCCGACATTGTATATAAGGTAGGTAACCGAGCGACTATTCTATAGGTCCATTTGTGCAACCTGCAGAAAATCCGAGCATTACCCACCTACCTAACACCTACGGAGCCCGCAGCTCTTGCCACTCGTCGATTTCCATAATTGAACCGATTTCCCTTCCGCGCGCGTTAAATCCCTTCCGCCGTCGTATTTTTCTGGTCGGCCGAACCCTTTCGTAGGTACATAATCGCGTGAAATTCTCGGGCGCCGCTTCGAGCTCCCGTCGAATTCATAAGGGTAAAACGGCAGACCAGACTGAAAATAATTCGAGGCCGATCCGACAAAACGACACGTGAACTTTTATAAACGCGCTGACTATCGAGGTGCGAAATGTTTCGATGAACGACACGCCTTACACCAACGAGCGCGTAGAACGCCAAACGAAAATCGATGTAAATGGAAAGAGGAAAGGCGAGAAGACCGAGGAGAACCTAACACCCCCGAGATGCTCTCCGACCCGCCTCGCACTGTGGAAACCCGGACAGCAGATCAAAAATTAATTCCTATGACACCACCACGAACACTTCTGTAAATTACTAGGCAATTGTGTAGTAATCCCTTTGGTAAGATGAATCCACGTACCTAAAGTTGTCTTAACTGGCTTAGAGTAGCTAGAGGGCAGTTACCAGCCTTGAGCGTCCTAGAGATGCTGCTGCTTAGGGCTCAAAACATGTAATATGAATAAAGCGACACGAAGTATTGTTAAAGCTCCACCACATCGACTTAACCGCATGTAAATGGAAGGGCCTAATTACTTTAAACCGCTTCGTCATCTGAGACCATCGAGTAAGTAAGGACGATTTCTGTCGAGGCGTCGTAACTAATTTCTCATGAAATTTTCATCGAGCATCGAGCCGATGCCATCAACAGTTTAGTGCCTGGCGCTTTTAATGAAATAATTAAGTGCCCCGCGTGGCGACAATTGATAAAAATCTCCGCAGGCCCGCGAGTACATTACGACGTATAAAGTCGCCTCGGGGCGGTTATTTCACGGAAATCAAACAGTAATATAAATTCGCCGTAAAATCCTTCGACTTATGACCGTCACCGAAACCGTTCGCGTTTTATTTCCCCCTCGAACATCGACACTCGCTCATTCACTCACGCAAATTGAAGTCGTATCTGCTTTAAAGATCTCACATGACGGCCATTATCCGAAACCAGAACCCGCGGTTAGTAATAATAACATTAAAATGCCATTTAGTCCTTATCGGCGTACCACGCGAAAAATAAACCCGATAGGAAGTAAATTTAAATTTGTAATTTCTAGAGGGGATTTCCGATACCGACGACAGGAGTGAAACTAAAAATTATTCGAGTGTGAAAATTAAAGAAAAATCTCGTCAGAAAGTACGCACTTCCGGTCGTTCGAGTCGTTCGGCTCGTTCGTTTCTTCGGCGTTTATACCCCTCAGAGATCCAGAACTTCGAGCGTAACGAGCTTAAGCCTCCAAAATGTATGAAAAACCCTACACACTTAATTTTAAGAAAATTTCATAAGTAAATACGCATTTCCCCGGTCGAGTCGTTCGGCTCATTCGTTTTTTCGGCGTTTGTACCCCTCAACTACCCAGAACTACGAGCGTAACGTGGCTAAGCATCCAAAAACTGTGAAAAAACCTATAGACATTTCATTTTATAAGAATTTCATAAGTAAATTCGCATTCCCCCGGTCGAGTCGTTCGGCTCGTTCGTTTTTTCGGCGTTCGTACCCCTCAACCACCCAGAACTACGAGCGTAACGAGGCTCAGCATCCAAAAACTGTGAAAAAACCTATAGACACTTCATTTCATAAGAATTTCATAAGTAAATTCGCATTCCCCCGGTCGAGTCGTTCGGCTCGTTCGTTTTTTCGGCGTTTGTACCCCTCAACTACCCAGAACTACGAGCGTAACGAGGCTAAGCATCCAAAAACTGTGAAAGACCCTATAGACACTTCATTTTATAAGAATTTCATAAGTAAATTCGCATTCCCCCGGTCGAGTCGTTCGGCTCATTCGTTTTTTCGGCGTTTGTACCCCTCAACTACCCAGAACTACGAGTGTAACGAGGCTCAGCATCCAAAAACTGTGAAAAAACCTATAGACACTTCATTTTATAAGAATTTCATAAGTAAATTCGCATTCCCCCGGTCGAGTCGTTCGGCTCGTTCGTTTTTTCGGCGTTCGTACCCCTCAACTACCCAGAACTACGAGCGTAACGAGGGTAAGCATCCAAAAACTGTGAAAAACCCTATAGACACTTCATTTTATAGAATTTCATAAGTAAATTCGCATTCCCCCGGTCGAGTCGTTCGGCTCATTCGTTTTTTCGGCGTTTGTATCCCTCAACTACCCAGAACTACGAGCGTAACGAGGGTAAGCATCCAAAAACTGTGAAAAACCCTATAGACACTTAATTTTAAAAAAGTTTCATAAGTAAATACGCATTCCCTCGGTCGAGTCGTTCGGCTCGTTCGTTTTTTCGGCGTTCGTACCCCTCAGCGATCCAGATCTCCTAATGAAACTGGGGTAAGCTCCCAAAAATGTAAAAAACCCTATAGACACTTAATTCGATGAGTACACATTGTTTTACTTCAACAAAAGTATGCAAAACTTCATTGCACCCAATATCCAACTGAGTATATCTCAATCACTTTTTCCAACTTTTAAACATTAGAAGTCTCTTGTATATAACACTACACGTTTTAAGACGCTACGTTATTGGAAACTTTTTCTGAAATCCTCCATTTTCTATTCCTCGTTTGTAAAACATTTCACGAGCTAACTTCATTTAAACCTCCCAACAACCACCAAAGCAAAAATACTTCCCAAACTCCACCAATCAGCGAAAAAGGAACGCGGAAAGGCCAGCGTTCTCTCAACGCCGTCGGGTCCAGGTTTATCCCGACGCCACCTTCGACTGTTCCCGGATCGATCCCGGGCAATAATCATCCGATATAATTGACCGGGACGATTCCAGACGTTAAATCGACGAACGCTTGTTAGGGCCGTCCACTATCAATCTCCATCGATCAATTAGACCTTAAACTTTGACGATATAAAACGGGAAGCTGTAGCTAATTGAAGCCCCGATATCTCTTCCGAGGAATAGTTTGAGAGCCCGGGAGGCAGGGAGGGGGAAGGAAGGGATACAAGCAGGCCCCTTCGGATGTTCCGTTCGCAATTAGTCGTAAGCTGAGCTAAATTCTTTATTCAACGGTGTAAGTGGGAGATTGTTAATAAGGAAACAACGTAGAAATCATCAAAATTACCGAGCGTTTATTGCAATAGAAACGTCGAGTCGCGCATGCGAAACGCAACTGTTTCACAAGTTATTTAAGTAAGCCATTGACACTCTACTTTCCTGAATATTCCTTCAACTATTACTTAGCTTTCCATAATATCCCAACTGCATCTAGCTTATAAATTAGCTTCCTTTTGAGGAAAAATCTGGGCGAAGAGAACATGACCGATTCCACATGGACTTGAAGTCATGAAAGAAAGAAACAATCGTCTTCAAAACACTGTACATGCTCAGGAAATAACTAAAAGTGCTCGGAGTTCCTTTGAAAATTTTCCATTAGCTTCAATTAATCTCCATAGATGCTTCGATTGGTTTCAACGCAGCTTCATTTTAAATACCCTCACAAAAATTTTTATCACCTCCTAACCAGTTTCCTTTTTTGGAAACTGCCAGGAATTCCGTAGTTTCTTCAATTTGTTCAAAAATTTCCAACAAAGAGATTAGTTAATCCGCTTGAAAACACCTGTTTACATATCATGACCTTCGTGCATGAATAACTTTCTTCAAAATAGGTAAAATTTAGTATAGGGCACGTAGTATAGTGGCACCTTTCAACATTCAATAATTAAATGAGGAAAAATTTTCGAATCCCAGGTCATTAGTCTTCACCAAGAAGGTTTGATTGTCATTATATAAATTTTGCAAGTTTTCCTCTTTCAGTAATCATGGGTATTTTGGGAAATCTTAAGGCAAATTCGTAACTTCCCCTGTATGCTTGAAGTGTGCCAAAACGAGTAGAACAACGGTTTAAGCCCGACAAAATCTACGAACAACTCTGATCCTAATGCAAAATCGACGCGCGTTTAAACACAATTCTACTTATAGAAATCTCCAACCCTTATAATCGAGGGAATGCCGATCGCCATCCCGTTTTCAAATATTCCCGAAAAGTTAGTTTCTGGACTCGGACCGCCAGCACAACCTCCATCCCCCGTCTTCGGCACGAACGCGGGGAGTTATAGCTGGTGGAGACATTCCACAGCTACATCGATCCGGAGCCTGAGACAGGAGAGAGGGAGACGGAGGGGGATATGCCCTAAGGGTTCGACCGCAACACACCGTATAAGGTCACCTGTATTTTTCACTTTTATTGCAAAAATGATTTATCGTCGTTATTAAAGATCTATTGAAAGGGTCCAGAAACGCCTTAGTACCGACTATACGTCACTTTGATCTGAGGAGAGAGGGAGAGAGGGAGAGAGCGAAAGGAGGAGGGGAATGGAAAATTGTTTTGCGGCGAAAAGGGACGGGATAGGTATGTTTGATTTCGTCTGTTGTACGGCGGACGTGAGCGTAATCCGGGATAAAAATGTAATATCGAAAGATTGCGGGGAGATAATCGGATAAAAATAACGTCTCGTCTCGATGAAACGTTCGGTTTTAACCCTGCCCTAAGCCAATCATCAATCTAGGGATAAACTATTTACCCTCTTATTTACTCTTTACTTTCACCTGTGGTGCATTTTTATAATGGCTCCCATTGTATTGTTTTAATTCCCTTCAGGCCTCCAAATTAAGTTGACAGATGTCCTGCCAAAATTCTATTCAAGTAACAGAAGCCATACGGTGAAGATGGAAGCCTTAAAATTCTACCCAGAATAATTACATTGATTATAAATAGGGCCCGGATTTTATGCAAAATGCATATTGTGTAAAAAATTATATACTCATCGACTATAGAGATTATGGGGTCTTTTACACTTTTTACATTAAAAAAACCACCAATAAAATAGCATATTTTGCATATTTTGCTCTCACCTACATATTTACTTAAAAGATGCATATTCATGCATATTTCTGTACTTTTTAATTAATTTTTCTTTCAGATTTCAATTTAATAATTTTATTTTTGAAACGCCTCATAAAATTTGGCAGCAATAAAATTCGCACCATAAATAGCCCAGTCAAATAAAATTTCAATACACGTAAATCTCATAGGAATCCCTTTCAGGTTAAAACCTTTTTAAATCCAAGTTTAAGTGAATAAAAAGGTATTTTTCAAAAAGTATCAGTTCAAAATTACAGAACCATTGTTTAAACATATTTTAAATGGTGAAGATATCAAAAAATGTGTTTTTAAAGGTATTAAAATACACATACACAAGGGGTTATTAAAGTATTCTGTCTTATAGCTTTGTCTTGAAAAACGTTTTATTTTAGACCTGCTAAACAAAATTAGGAATAATTTATTTCAATGACTGCTAAAATGCATCGAATTTTGAATTTACAATAAACAAAGAAAAAACAAATTATTTGGAAACTTCAACTGCAAGTTGCCTTTTGACATCCTTAAGATTCCCTTAAGATTTGGTTCAAAAATATTAATTAATATATGAATTTTTCTATATGTTTATCAAAAATGGTATTTTTGCAACCTAAAAAACGCGGTTGTTGCTGTCATAATTTTCTTTATCCATTTTTCTTAAAGCACCCTTGAGAACACAATTCTATAACGAACGATTTCCCAATTTGGCATTACCTCCACAACGTGTACTAACCAGATGGCTAAATGCAATAAATTTTTATACTAAAAATTATGATTCTATTAAAAGCTTCGTTTTTGAATAGTCAGAAAAGGCCAATTCCATAACAGAAGCAAAAAATATACTTTTGAACAGTCGGTTAGCATTTATTTCCGCTAATTTTTTATAATATTCGAAACTATTTTAAAACTGGAAAATAGTGAGTTACCTTTAGTACAATCAACACAATTAATAAAAAACTGTTATGAAAATTTGTCAATTATAACTGGAAACATCGGGAAAATGGAGTTCCAGAAATATAACAATATTTTGGAGAAAAATTGTGGATACAAAACATTATCTCTGGTAGCTAAAATATTGCATTATGAGCTATAGCTATAGCTAAAGCTAAAACATATATTATTCAAAATCTAAAGTTTGCCCCCATAACGTCTGTAGATGTCGAGCGTTCATTTTCAATTTTTAAAAATATATTAATTGACAAAAGGCCATCACCCCAAATGGATAATATAGAAAAACATGTGATAATCAACTGGTTTAACAATCTTAAATCAAAATAAGCTATTTCATAAATGTAAATTATGTGATTACATTTAATTATATTGTAAAAGATTATATTGTGCTATGTATATGTGCATGTGTATATTTTTAATAAATAATTAATACTACCATGGATGTTAATTTCTATCTTCTGCTAATATATATTATCCGCATATTAGACATATTATTGTGCATAATATACTGCATATTTCAAGTCAATTCAGTGCATATAAATGCACATATTTCTCCCACTTTTGGGTGCATAAGATCCTAGCCTTAATTACAAGCAATGTTTACAATTGCAGCGGTTAAAACTGGTGTCATAACTTTTTGCGCAGTTAAATTACCCCTGATTGGCAGCAAATTCGTAGCTATTACCAAAATTTCCACGCACTTCGCCCCTTAAAACCTCCCTGCGTTTACTGCTTAAATTCGCGACACATCTCACCCCGTCGCTGATTTATTTATCACCCCTCCCCAGGACAGTAAATTCAGGGCTGCAGTGCGTTTCAGAGGTGTTCTGACGCTTTTACGAAGAATCTAAAATTTTATACTACACTGATGTAATACGAGGTATTAGGGGGTGGGTTACAGTCGACGCCATCATAATATCGTAAAGCTGAATATTCAAACGAGCAGAACACCTATAAAAACGTAATAACAGGTCATATACTCTCTTTCAACCTCATTTTTACCTAGCGATGAATTGCGGCTGGGAGGGCACGGGGTGGTTTAACCGGTGATTAAATCTATTTCCATGGCAGGTAATTGTGGAAATAATATGTGTTTGAGGAAATTATTATTAGTAGAGAAGGCAAAGTTGGCTATGACTGCCAGTTTTCCCAACCAATGATGAGTAAGCTAGAAAATGTAAGGATTTTCTCCCTTGTATTTAACACCTATTTACCATAACAAACTTGCTCTTTGTTTCTTGTAAAAATTCAAATCGATAAAATTAGTAAAGTAGCTTGAAATGGCATTAAAATTTTGGGAACTCACGGATTGCTCGGAATTATAAAATTTTTAAATTATAACCTCGTTTTAAAAAAATACCATCACCACGTTAATCCTCCAATATATCACGTGATACCTTCGCCCCATGCTAGGTTCGTTTTATTGCCATAACAAAGTTGCTTTTTGTTTCTTGTAAGAATTCAGATCGATAAAATTAATGGAACAGCTTGAAATTACATTAAAATTTTGGAAACTCAAGGATTGCTCGGAATTATACAATTTTTAAATTAAAACCTCGTTTCAAAAAAATACCATCACCACGTTAATCTTCCAATATGACACGTGGTACCTTCGCCCCACGCTGGGTTCGTTTTAGTGCCATGACAAACTTGCTTTTTGTTTCTTGTAAAAATTCAAATCGATAAAATCAATGAAGTAGCTTGAAATGACCATAAAATTTTGGAAGCTCAAGGATTGCTCGGAATTAAAAAATTTTTAAATTAAAATCTCGTTTCAAAAAATACCATCACAAAAACCTTCGCCCCACGCTAGGTTCGTTTTAGTGCCATGACAAACTTGCTTTTTGTTTCTTGTAAGAATTCAGATCGATAAAATTAATGGAATAGCTTGCAATTACATTACAATTTTGGAAACTCAAGGATTGCTCGGAATTATAAAATTTTTATACTAAAACCTAGTTTGAAAAAAATAGCAATATCACACTTAATATCTTCGTCCCACGCTAGGTTCGATTAATTACCATAACATACTTGCCTTCTCTGTCTTATAAAAAATTCAAATCGATAAAGTTTATGAAGTAGCTTGAAAGGACATTAAAATTTTGAAAACTCACGGATCGCTTGGAATTATAAAATTTTTGTATTAAAACCTGGTTTCAAAAAAATACCCCCACCACATTAATCCTCCAATATAACACGTGTTACGTTCGCCCCACGCTAGGTTCGATTTATTACAACCGATTTGCTTTCTGTTTCTTGTAAAAAAATGCCAATCGATAAAATTACTCATGCAGCATGAAATGACATTAAATTTTCGGAAACTCACGGATCGCTCGGAATTATAATATTTTAAATGAAAACCTCGTTTCAAAAAATACCATTACGTCATTAATCCTCCAGTATCACACGAGTTATGTCAGCCCATAACAATGAACCCTTGTAATAGATAGGAATTGCTTACATAAACTATTGCAAAAGATTATAATTAAGGGTATTGTGAGGCGCAGAGCCAGTCTTGATCAGTTAATCGTAACAGACGTATCAGTCTTAGCCAGTTTATAGTCAGTATATCATATCATACGTATTAGTCTTGTTCAACTTAACGTATCAGTTTGTATTACCGTAAGTATTATATAAGTAAAATTCACATTAAAGTAGAGTAAATAAAAGTGTAGTAGTTTTTAAAAATAAGTTCCACGACTAGGAACCTATAACTCACGTGATACCTTCGCCTCGAGCTAAGTTCGTTCCAGCTAGCGGAAGACACGTCATCAAACCACACATTCGCAAACCGATTTTCTGCTCGCTACCAAAAATCTGCCGAAATTCGCGTACTTTTCCGACGCTAAAGGGCTTAATCCCGGCAAATTGGACGTTTGACAGACGTGACGCGATTTACATGATGAATGATCAGTCGATGGCTGCGGTCCCCGGGGTTCGAAACGTGTCCCGCGCTAAAGGCTATCGCGAATTATTAATCGGCAGTTGTTTTTGGGGGGGAAAAGAGGAGGCCGACGGGCACCGGCGGGTTTCGACGCCTGGACGATCCTGGATTTTAAAATTTTGGTGCATTTTTAACCTAACATCCACTCTTTTCGAGTTCATCTCCCCCAGGTGTGCGCGCCTCCTTGACGAAATTAAACATTAACTAATATCGTAAATAATTAATCGGCGCTTTGTACGACCCACTCGATCTTCATTTTCTATTATGGCTCCTGTCCCTTAATATGCATAGTTTGCTCTGTAAAGTGCCTCCGGGAGGGAATTTATGCAGATTGTCTTCTTGCCACCTACTAAAAATTAATATTCACCGTAAATCTGGCGGAAGTTGCTCTGAAGAAATAGTTTTAACGCGACGATAGTTTATTAAATGTGATAGATCACCTTGGCGATATCAAAGGGGGAAAAGGGATCGATATCCTATGCTCCCTCTCGACTTTAGCGTAAAGGGGACTTAGTCTATTTTAGTACATAAATCGTATAATCAGTGTGGGAAACTTATGTGCAACAATCTAGCTGAAATCAAACATGTTTTCCATGGAAAATGACGTTTACTTGTCGCTCCAAAAGGTGATTAATTCGATCTAAAAATGTCTGCTCATTTTACGTCTGTATGCTTTTCAACATAATGCATACATTTCCTATAGGGATTGGTGATATATCTTATTTTTTTGTATTGTATATTATACCGAGATTGGTAATCCATGTCCTTCTTCTTTGGCGTTTATCTCATAAATGCGCCATTGGCCGTAAATTCTATGTCACGCATATGTTACTGATTTCCTCAATGTTCATTTGTGCCTGTATTTTAATCTAAAATATTCTTCCAACCTTTAATTTCGACGTACCCATGTAGGTTGGAAATGTATTTCATGGATATGTGATCATTTTAATCTCCATTGGGGTTGAACCATGTTAAATTGTAATTCATAAAATTGTACCAATTTTAGTGATGGTGATTTTTCCAATAAATTTATTTTTGAAAGTGTGAAGAGTAATTTGTACTTACATATACAGTAACCACAGCAAATAAACCTGGTAGAAACGTATCTGAACCTTTTATACAGTTATCTAATTTTTAGTTAATCTAAATGGAAAAACTACCAGTACCTAAATTTAATTTATAATTAGGCAAAAATCCATTGAACTTTTTTTTTGTAACTTATACCGTTGCTTGAAGAAATTTTACCAACACGTGCAGCCGAATAGGGACACGTGTTACGCGTTTTTGCTTCAGCTCGACCTAGCGCCTCCTCTGTGTCAGAACAGTAAGCTCGGGTCCACTAAGTTTTGAAGAGTATTTACAGCTTTCTGAATGGTGAAATATCCCCAACGTTGCCGATTTATGTAAAAAGTTGAGAAACTCAGATAAATCAAAAATACACCTTATGAACAATAGACTATGATACGCACAAGTCAGCATTCAGAAGTTCGAGATGTTGAACTGATTATATATTCTCAAAAATGTTCTCGGTTTATACTTCTCAAATTTTCACATGAATCGGCAACATTTTGCTAAACCTTCTTGATCGGATAAAGCCTGTTAATAAAAGCGTAATAACAATGATAAATTTGTTGTAGGTACTTTGTCCCTGCCTTTGCCTTTCATGTCACATATATAAAAGTGTGGTGAGCTCATTGGTTTCTTATTTTTTCGCTTAACTCTTTAACTCTTCCTTAGTCATCACAAGAATTGTTATTCTTGTTTTGCAATGTTAAACAAATGCGATCATAACTCCTTAGGATAGACTGACAGCGCTCAAAGGATCACCAACACATTAGAAACTTTAGCATTGTAATGGTCACACGTTCTAAGAATTAATTAATCGTATTTATTAAGGTATGGTTTGGGGCAAATTCCCTTGTATATATAATAAAATCTGTCTCGTTCAGCTCCCAAGTTTGTCTAGGGTATGCTGATGTTTTTCCTAATTAGTATTAAACAACATTTGCTTGTAATTGGGTGTTTTTGATTCGTTCAGAAAATATCTAAGAAAATCGACCTCTCATCGTAATTATTGGGACCTCAAATAAAAATCCAAACTTCGGTAAAAAAAGTAAAAGAAAATCGTTTCAGTCTATTTGGAGCTATTGAAACCTGTGGCAGCCCCGTGGCCCTGTTTACTGTTGAAGCCTGTGGCGATCCCGGGCCGGTAACCTGTTAAAGCCTGGTGCATCATTGAGATCTCAATTAAAAATCCAAACTTCGGTATAGGGCGTAAAAGAAAGCCGTTTGAGCCTATGTCGAGCTATTAAAAAACCTGTGGCAGCCTGTTTGCTGTTGAAACCTGCTGCAGCCCGTATTTAAAGATGTGGAAGAGCCCCTGGGGCCGAAGCTGGCACGGTTTTCGTTTCGGAAGCCGTCAGAGGAAAGTTTACGTTTTAGATGAATCGTTGACGGCCCCACGATGGAACCTCGGGGTACCCCGGGTTCGGACCTTCCCCGAGACTCTCTCGAACCCGCGATAATCCCGGAAATTCGAGAAAATCGTCCCTCGTAAAGATAACAAAGGGCCATTTCCGCGAGCGAACGTTTTCGGAAATCGTTTCATACCTTGTAAATATAACGGGACCGTTACCGTTATCTTTGTATTCCTCGAAAAGGGGGCCCATCCACGTTTACGTAAACACTAATCCGGGGGAGCGTTCGCCCGTCTTTATGCGAGTTTAAGCAAAACACACACACACACGCAGAAGTGGAAGAAAAAATAAAATAAAATTTAACGGGACCGGCGCTCTCCTTTACTGCGGAACTTCACGTTAGATCGTAAAAATCGTAAAAAAATCCAACAAACAAGTTTAGATGTGCAACACTCGGAATTTTTTTATTATAAATAATTCGTAATGCGAGTTTAAACAAGGCCGCCTCGCTTAATGTCCGGAACGGCCGGAATACGCAAAATCGGGGATGTTTTATTGGCCGGCCCGAGCGGTTTTGGATTCCGTGGATGCTTTATTGGATTTGATATTTCGCCGTGGCCCCAATAAAGGCCGAGTTAATAGGCGGGGTCGTTATTTTCAGTTTAGGCCCCCTAACGTTGTTAAACTTTATTACTTTCGTTTTAATCATTGACGATTGTTTTCCACGTTACGTTCTTATTCCGGCAACGACATTAAAATATCCGTATATTGCCGGCGCCCCCCACCCCGCTCGCCCCCGAGGGTCGACCGTTATTAAATTTCGAAACTGGAATTACGTCGAATAAAAAATTATTAATAACAATATTGCGCCCTCGACGCGACGGAATCAAGTTTAACGCGACAGTTATTAACTTTATACGCAAAAGAGGGGGGGGGAGGGAGTTTATAAACAACAACAACGTTAAATTGCAAATTTCATTACACCACCGTAGCTTCGGCGGGATCACAATAAATTCGCCGCGACAAATTACCGACGCGTTCGTATTAACATCATTTACATCCCGGTTTTTTAATTAATGGGATTTTTGAGGCGGCGCGAAGCCGAAATACGACCGATTGTTCGAGACGCTACAGGAACCGCCATTCAGGTAAAGTTAATTGTGCGAATTTCTGGATGATAAATGACGCGAAGATGAGTGCCGTCAGGGGACGGGGATCGTCCATCAAATTAATTAATTTTTAGGGAATATCGCGAGGGGCCCGGGAGTTAAACGGGAGTCCCGATTAATCTCCCGGAAGTGAGACGTTACGATTCTATTCGGCCACAGAAAATACCAGTGGACGTAACTCACGTTTTATCCTTCTGACTCGCTTAAAAGTACGTGTAAGTAAGCAGGACTTTACGATAAGCACAGGAATTGCGTGCCTTTGTTCCCTAGTACAAATCGACCCCAATATTCCATAATATTTCGTTAACTATAGACTAACCACTAGCTAATTTTATTAGGGAAATGTTAGCTGATTTGCTTTGCCAATTAGCTAATTAGCTAAAGCTTTAATTGCTTTGTTTTCCCTTTATTCCAGAGGCAGATACATACCGCGAAAGGATTATTGAAGGGGGATCGATGAATCGAGCAGGTGGAATGATGATACGTGGTTGGTCAGCGAAAAACAGATTGATCGTTTTCTGGTCGGATGATAGGGCCCTTTCAAAGCGAGAAATAGGTGGATTTTGCGATACGCGCCGCGGAAATCACAACTCGTGTAGAAGAAAAGTTGCTCTTTCTAATGATGTATGCGCAGGAAGGCTGCGCCAAGGGCTCTTTCTGGTACGGCCCCTCAAACAGAGGAATAGTTGCTAATAGGTACTAATTTACGTTGCTAAGTCCAATTAAGTCAGACAGCTTAGTAATTGTGGCGCCGTCATGCTCCTAACAAAAAGTATTTCCAAAACCTTCCTGATCCAACCCTTCCGCCCGAATTTAACCCCGAAAGAGACGCAAATGCCGCGAGAACTTCCCCTGGAAACATTCCCTCGATTACCGTTCACGTACGACGTTCGTATAAACTTAAAAGTTTATATCTCAGGTCGAACTTTCCTCATAAATGAGATATTTATGATTTCTTCGTGGGGAGGGGAAGTTTCTTCTGCCGGGACTCGGGCAAATAAACCTGAAGTGGCACCGTGATCGATATTCAAACGTCAAGAGAGAAGCTTTGAGGGGAGGGAAAAGATGGGAGTTAACGAAAATTAGTGGACAACAATATTCAAGCTAATGGGAAAAATGTCTATTCGAAATATTTTCTGTCATTTCTGTCAAAATTTTAAATCACATGTTCTTTACGTGAGATGTAATAATGAGTATAAGATATGGTGAATGTAATGTATCGTATTGAGTTTGTAATTGTGGAAAGCGTAATTAATAATTAAACTGTGATTTTCCGAAATAACAAAAAATTTTAATTGTAATTTTGGTGTATTAGATCGGCAATTTTCCTTGTTTTGAGATACAAACAAATTTTATTCCCATAACGTCACAGTAATATATTACACGATTATATAATAACGTTATTCATATTGAACCCATAATTGACGTAAAAACAATTGTATTTAAAGAAAAAGTTAATTATTATTCCCCATTAAGCCAGATAGGATTAATCGATAAATTGCAACAAAGGCTAATTATATATTACAAGTTAGGTGGAAGCATTAACGTGATTAATAGTGCGACTGTGTGTTTGATTTGGAACAAAATCGAAATTAAATTTGAATAGATTCAACACAATTATCTTTGTAATTTCAAACAATGTATGCTACAATTAAGCCAACTAATAGAGCAAATAACACTGTATTTCTGTGATTAAATTGTATAACTAACCTTTGGTGAAACTTTTTTAAAATACCCTGTAGAAGATTAAAATCTAAATGTCTGCCTAAGATTGGGAATAGTTTATTTATTAACAAGAAGAAAACCCCAAAAAGGGTCTTTTTTGGTTTTTTGCTTATAACATGAAAAATATGGAATGAATCGGGTTACTGCAAATAGGATATTTGTAGAAAATTATATAATCTTTAAAATGACATCTTGTGAACATTGATTAGACCATTTTTCGAGAAAAGTCAGAAAAACTGTAAAAAGTGACCTTTTTTACTCACTTACTACTAATTAACATTAAAAATTATAGTGATGCTGAATACCTAAACATTTAGATGATTAAAATCGAAATGCCAGCCAAAAATCAGGAATCGTTAATTAATTTATAGAGAAAACCCTCAAAAAAGTGACTTTTATTGTTTTTTTGCTGATATCATGGAAAGTAATTACTTAACCGCATTACTGTCAAAAGGACACTTGTAGAAAATTAGAAAACCTTTGAAATGGTGTTTTGAAAACAATGATTAGACCATTTTTAGCCGAGAAACGCCGGAAAAACAGTGAAAAATTGCTCTTTTTTGAAAAATCATAACTTTGGCAGTTATTAATATAGAGAGCCGATGTTATGGAAAATGACAGTTTAGATTATGTATTTCAATCAGGCGCAAGATGAAATTTATCCCTTAAACAGTTTTTGCATAATTGCAATATAAACATTTTATTCCTCCAATGCTTCGTCCCCCCACTACTCCTGCTCCTCTTGGCTTTTGCGCATTTCGCACTATGTTTATAAGCCTATTTTACACATTTAGATTAATTTTATCAAAAATTTAAGATTGACGAAATGTACCCTATGATCTATTCTTTGAGAATCCGTTTAGAAAATTAAAATACTTCAATTACACTTAATAGACTTCATTTTGCAACATATTGACAGAATTTGTTTATATTGCAATTATGCGAAAACTATTCATGCGATATATTTCATCTTAAGCCTGATTGAAGTACATATACTAAAGTGTCATTTCCCAAAATTTCGTCTCTTAATGTTAATAATTGCCAAAGTTATGAATTTAAAAAGAAAATTCGTTATTACGGCTTTTCCGGCTTTTCTTGGCTGACGATTGAGTTTTAATCATCTACAGGATATTTTAAAAAAAGTTACACAAGTGGTTTACTATACAACTTAATTACACGAAAATTCTGTATTAGTTGGCCTAATTAACCAAGCAGGCGGTGAGACGCCCGCCACGCTTGCCTTTTCTGTTTCTCCCGCGTTTTCTAAACGTAAAGTAGAAAACTAATTGGAATGTTCTAATTAGAAACACTCCTCGTATTTTTATTTTATTCCAGCCCATTGTTGAACGTGCCAGGCGCTCCTATAGAATCGCGGACCGATTCAGAAAAAACTGTGTAAGTATACGGCGAATAATAAAATTATATAATCTCGCAGGTTGTACGTTTTTTAGAGGATGGCGAAGTGCCTATTAGCCGTCGACAAGGGCTTGACCCTATTTGATGAATCTCGTATTTTCGAGAATATTATTGAAGGGTATTTATATCGGGAGGAGGAAATTTGTGTGCCAATTATGCAAAAGTTGCTCAAGAGACGAAATCTTCGATTCATGTAAATTGGGGATTATTTCGTAACCTCTTAAGAGGGTTCAACCCGGGAAAAGTTCGGGACGAACGATTGCTTAAGTAATCCCCAAGAATCCCAACAAAACATACTACAATTTGAATTTACTTTACTTCAGCCACTCGAAAATGATAACAGGTTATTTGATAAGGTGAAAAATGTGCAGTTATTATTGAAATTTACAGGGACTGAGCGATCCGACACCGCGAAGCTCGGGAAATTCGCAGGCTCATCGGCGACAGTCAGAATCGGTTATTTAAACTTCCACGAGTACTGCGGGGTCGGAAAATGCGCGATCTCAAACCAAAATGGTCGGGAAATTCGCGAATTTTCCTGTGGCACTCGGAAAACTGACTATATGACAAGGTGAAAGATGTGTAGTAATTATTGAGGTTTACAAAACGATTCCACGCCGCGAAGATCGGGAAATTCGCAGGTTCTCCGACGACAGTTAGAATCAGTTAATCCAGCTTCCACGGGTACAGTGGGGTCGGAAAAGGCGGGATCGCAAACCACAATGGTCGGGAAATTCGCGAATTTTCCTGTGGCACTCGGAAAACTGGCTAATTGACAAGGTGAAGGATGTGTAGTAATTGTTGAAATTTACAAAATTTGCGCGATTCAATGCCGCAAAGGTCGGAAAATTCGCAAGTTCCCGACGACAGTAAAAATCAGTTAATCCAGCTTCCACGGGGACTGTGTGGTCGGAAAATGCGCGATCATAAACCGCATTGATAGGAAAATTTGTGCATTTTCCGGTGACACTCGTAAAATTTGTTGTTTAACAAGGTGAAAAAGTACTGAAATTTTCAAAAATTACGCGATCCGCCAGCACGAAAGTCGGAAAATTCGCAGATTCACCAACGATAGTTAGAATCGGTTAATTAATCGTCCACGGGTACTGCGGGGTCGGAAAATGGGCGATCTCAAACCGCAATGGTAGGAAAATTTGTGCGTTTTCCGGTGACACTCGTAAATTGTTTAACAAGGTGAAAGAGTACTGAAATTTTCAAAAATTACGCGATCCGCCAGCACGAAAGTCGGAAAATTCGCAGATTCACCAGCGATAGTTAGAATCGGTTAATTAATCGTCCACGGGTACTGCGGGGTCGGAAAATGGGCGATCTCAAACCGCAATGGTAGGAAAATTTGTGCGTTTTCCGGTGACACTCGTAAATTGTTTAACAAGGTGAAAGAGTACTGAAATTTTCAAAAATTACGCGATCCGCCAGCACGAAAGTCGGAAAATTCGCAGATTCACCAACGATAGTTAGAATCGGTTAATTAATCGTCCACGGGTACTGCGGGGTCGGAAAATGGGCGATCTCAAACCGCAATGGTAGGAAAATTTGTGCGTTTTCCGGTGACACTCGTAAATTGTTTAACAAGGTGAAAGAGTACTGAAATTTTCAAAAATTACGCGATCCGCCAGCACGAAAGTCGGAAAATTCGCAGATTCACCAACGATAGTTAGAATCGGTTAATTAATCGTCCACGGGTACTGCGGGGTCGGAAAATGGGCGATCTCAAACCGCAATGGTAGGAAAATTTGTGCGTTTTCCGGTGACACTCGTAAATTGTTTAACAAGGTGAAAGAGTACTGAAATTTTCAAAAATTACGCGATCCGCCAGCACGAAAGTCGGAAAATTCGCAGATTCACCAACGATAGTTAGAATCGGTTAATTAATCGTCCACGGGTACTGCGGGGTCGGAAAATGGGCGATCTCAAACCGCAATGGTAGGAAAATTTGTGCGTTTTCCGGTGACACTCGTAAATTGTTTAACAAGGTGAAAGAGTACTGAAATTTTCAAAAATTACGCGATCCGCCAGCACGAAAGTCGGAAAATTCGCAGATTCACCAGCGATAGTTAGAATCGGTTAATTAATCGTCCACGGGTACTGCGGGGTCGGAAAATGGGCGATCTCAAACCGCAATGGTAGGAAAATTTGTGCGTTTTCCGGTGACACTCGTAAATTGTTTAACAAGGTGAAAGAGTACTGAAATTTTCAAAAATTACGCGATCCGCCAGCACGAAAGTCGGAAAATTCGCAGATTCACCAACGATAGTTAGAATCGGTTAATTAATCGTCCACGGGTACTGCGGGGTCGGAAAATGGGCGATCTCAAACCGCAATGGTAGGAAAATTTGTTCATTTTCCGGTGACACTCGTAAAATTTGTTGTTTAACAAGGTGAAAGAGTACTGAAATTTTCAAAAATTACGCGATCCGCCAGCACGAAAGTCGGAAAATTCGCAGATTCACCAGCGATAGTTAGAATCGGTTAATTAATCGTCCACGGGTACTGCGGGGTCGGAAAATGGGCGATCTCAAACCGCAATGGTAGGAAAATTTGTGCGTTTTCCGGTGACACTCGTAAATTGTTTAACAAGGTGAAAGAGTACTGAAATTTTCAAAAATTACGCGATCCGCCAGCACGAAAGTCGGAAAATTCGCAGATTCACCAACGATAGTTAGAATCGGTTAATTAATCGTCCACGGGTACTGCGGGGTCGGAAAATGGGCGATCTCAAACCGCAATGGTAGGAAAATTTGTGCGTTTTCCGGTGACACTCGTAAATTGTTTAACAAGGTGAAAGAGTACTGAAATTTTCAAAAATTACGCGATCCGCCAGCACGAAAGTCGGAAAATTCGCAGATTCACCAACGATAGTTAGAATCGGTTAATTAATCGTCCACGGGTACTGCGGGGTCGGAAAATGGGCGATCTCAAACCGCAATGGTAGGAAAATTTGTGCGTTTTCCGGTGACACTCGTAAATTGTTTAACAAGGTGAAAGAGTACTGAAATTTTCAAAAATTACGCGATCCGCCAGCACGAAAGTCGGAAAATTCGCAGATTCACCAGCGATAGTTAGAATCGGTTAATTAATCGTCCACGGGTACTGCGGGGTCGGAAAATGGGCGATCTCAAACCGCAATGGTAGGAAAATTTGTGCGTTTTCCGGTGACACTCGTAAATTGTTTAACAAGGTGAAAGAGTACTGAAATTTTCAAAAATTACGCGATCCGCCAGCACGAAAGTCGGAAAATTCGCAGATTCACCAACGATAGTTAGAATCGGTTAATTAATCGTCCACGGGTACTGCGGGGTCGGAAAATGGGCGATCTCAAACCGCAATGGTAGGAAAATTTGTGCGTTTTCCGGTGACACTCGTAAATTGTTTAACAAGGTGAAAGAGTACTGAAATTTTCAAAAATTACGCGATCCGCCAGCACGAAAGTCGGAAAATTCGCAGATTCACCAGCGATAGTTAGAATCGGTTAATTAATCGTCCACGGGTACTGCGGGGTCGGAAAATGGGCGATCTCAAACCGCAATGGTAGGAAAATTTGTGCGTTTTCCGGTGACACTCGTAAATTGTTTAACAAGGTGAAAGAGTACTGAAATTTTCAAAAATTACGCGATCCGCCAGCACGAAAGTCGGAAAATTCGCAGATTCACCAACGATAGTTAGAATCGGTTAATTAATCGTCCACGGGTACTGCGGGGTCAGAAAATGGGCGATCTCAAACCGCAATGGTAGGAAAATTTGTGCGTTTTCCGGTGACACTCGTAAATTGTTTAACAAGGTGAAAGAGTACTGAAATTTTCAAAAATTACGCGATCCGCCAGCACGAAAGTCGGAAAATTCGCAGATTCACCAGCGATAGTTAGAATCGGTTAATTAATCGTCCACGGGTACTGTGGGGTCGGAAAATGCGCGATCGCAAACCACAATGGTCGGGAAATTCGCGATTTTTCCTGCGACACTCGGAAAACTGGCTATTTGACAAAGTGGAAAATATGCAGTAATTACTAAAACTTACAGAGACTGAGCAGTCCGACACCGCGAAGCTCGGGAAATTTTCAAGTTGACCGGCGACAGTCAGAATCGGTTAATTAAGCTTCCACGAGTACTGCGGGGTCGGAAAATGCGCGATCGCAAACCGCAATGGTCGGGAAATTCGCATATTTTCCGGTGATACTACGACAAAATTAATTACTTCACTCAAACAGTCAGTCCATTTGGATTAAATTCGTCTGCGAAAATACTTTCATTAACAAAAATTTTACAAAAACCCCTGCTTTTTACCTAAACGTTGTTCAGGTTTCCCGTTTCGTTTCGATCACCCGCCGATACGTCCCTTTGATGAAACCCACCGTGAGAGAGGCGCGCGAACACAAAGAAGCCTCCGGATTACGAGGATATCTCGTGACCTGGAGACAGGGCGTACGTATGTGATTGTGTGTACGTCGCATTCAACCGCGTTTCCGTTCTTGTTATTCTACCCATAAAACACTTGCCCGGACAGTAAAACTTTCCCGGGGAAATTGTAAAATCTAATAATACCGCTGAAATATAGTGATTGCGGGAGAGGAGAGGACGCAGAGCCGGAGACGGGACGGACGAATTGTTTTAAATTTGAAATATAGTATAACGGATCCCTTTTAATTTGATACGAGACGTCTCGAGAGGGATCATCGACTTTCACTAAGAGACGTGGTGTCGTCTGTGGAATTTCACTTCATTAAAGGGACGATCCCCCGCAGGAATTAATATGCGTTAGTGGTTACTCGACAAATACGCAAAGACCCGGGGGGAAGTCTTATGAATAATGCCAACGTAGTCAAGAAGATTGCTTGTTTCTTATAAATAAAGAGTGGGTAAGTTATACTTCACTGAATACACGGGCACACCTCGTTAAATCATACATTACGACTCCACAGTTGTTGAAACTAGTTGGTTTCATTGATCCATCACTCTACCTGTTCAGACCCACATTAAAACGAATATCACTGTTTTAGCTAAGCTTATTTTTACTTCGCCTCTTACACGCGTTCATCGTGTAGAGCCCACGTCCCAATTTCCTTTTCTGACTTTGACTCCCTTCTGTTCGTATTCCAGACCGTTCTCGCCATGCTTTTTGACAGTCCAGGCCGTCTATTCATCCAGATTTCCTCGTCAGGTATACCGAATATTGTCTGAAGTTCAGCGGGGCTCCCGCAGGTGAAGGGGATAATAACGAATGGCTGGCGTGGATTGCTTAGCGAGTTAAGCACGAGAGCAAATACCCCCTCCGCTCCCCCGCTGGATGCACAATAACTCGCAGTTTAACAAGAAGTACACCCACCGCTAAAGCAAACCGAATCCGAGTGCAGGCTGCATAATAAAACGAGGATTAAGACACTTAATCTCATCCAATCTAAAGTTGTTCCGCAGACTTGAGTGATTTAAAGTTCGCACACCTGAGAGCGCAGACGACGCCGTTTTAACTTCGCCGCAACTCCCGATGTATGGCAACGTGGGTTATTTATGAGGGGACGCGAGAGGCGAGTTAATTAATGTCTCGGGCGGACTGCCACCTATTCAAATTCTTAAATTTAAATTTTGGAACGGTCCGGGAAACTTTTAAACCTGCGCGCGTCTGGCCTCGGAGGAAATAATTCCTATCTAGAATAACTAGAGATATATCGCAAGGGCGCACTCTAACTATCAAACAGTCGAAACTACGAAGTATAAAATGGTGGAACCCTGCATATTGGCGCTACCGCCAAATGTTCAAGACATATACGTAAGTCTTTGCTGTCATGTTGATCACAAAAAATGCATTTACTCACGTTCTGGCAACAACGCAAAATAAGGATATCTACCATTATCCTCTCATATCCTGCCTCATTTCATCTTTTTGCTCGTTGACAATGCACCATGTGTTGTGCTTGTGCGGATTGTTTCTACGTGTATACAGCTTGTATTGTTTGACCCTTACGTCAAAACGAACTTATGGAGACCTTTTGATTGACCCCGTAATCGGTTATTTGATAATAATGAGAGTTAACTTCGATAGGTGATATCGAGTCAGATTTCCATAATTCCTCTGATTGATATCTTAATTTTCTCCAATATAAATGGCAACGCCGCAAGAGACACAGTTCCCGCCACAAATATTTAAACTTTAATTTACTTAAGAGCCTAGTTATGTTACTTGAAAAACCTGTGCATTTGTAGTTTCTTCGACAACTGGCAGGTTTCCATCTACGATTTTCCATTATGACAACATTTCCACTGATATCTGCGCATAGTGACATTATCTCCATTTCTCCTGTCACCTTCGCGATTATTTTCTATTCATTACATTTGTTATGCTGCAACTGAACGATTAATTATTCAAAGTAATCCGCGTTAATAATGCATTAAATCGATATCAATCACGGTTACGAACCGTTGCATGCGTTAATTTGTAGAATTACCGATTTCCCCCCCCCCCTCCTACGGCGGATTGCACTTTTCCAGGCCGGCGATAATCGATTAATTTTTTCCCGAGCGCGATTGCGGAAATCGTCCTCCTTAATTAAAAAAAATTTTAACGACCCCGTGTTAATCACGTCAAATCAAATTTCGATGACGTATTGATGTAATTGAAAATAATCGTGGAAATTAAAAATAACGTGGCCGAAGTTTATTGATATAGAAATACGGTATTGTTTTCAGTAAATGATGCTGGGATATGACGATGGAACGATCGGAGTGACGTATCGAATAATGAGTAATTTCAGCTACAATCATTAAAATGAATTCACGATACGCCCAACCAATTTCAATAATGATCTGCCTATACAATCCTCATTAAACGTGCAAAGGTACTTAAGTACCTTCATGGCTATTATAATCAGAAATTTTCGTCGTCCGGAGGTTATAAAAATTCCATCACAGTCTAAACTTGTCCTAAACTTGAGACCTAACAAGTTTCAAGTCCACAGGGTTCGATGATATCGACAGCCAATATGGCGGGGGGCGTGACCTTAGTAAGAACCAATAGCAAATGAAACATGGCCGACGAGGGGGACCCCTCACCCGGCAAGTGAAACAGCACCCGCTTTGTTTATCTACTTCGTGGCTTACACTATATCCTCAATAACTCTGGTTCTGCTGATCTGATTCCAGCCAAATGTATACAGCAGTATTAATTATTATTAATAAGCGTAATGGCAGTGAGCGACTTTTGGCAAAGCACAGTCACAATCTAATGCCTTAATCGTGGTAAACATGTGGGTTCGGAGAACTCTCTCGCTAGGGGGAGAGATGAATAGGTTGTTGGCAAGGGGACTGCAAGACAATGAAGGTATCCTAAATTAGATGAGAGTATTAGTATGTGTTAAGTAAATGCAATTGAATGATTGAGAGTCTCGACTAGTGGGAGTCGATTGTAAGAGTCATGACTAGTAAGTCATGGCTGACTGTCATTTGAGTGACTTAAATTATATGTAAATAAACGGATATCTCAGTCTCAGTTGCCACAATAATCCTCCAATGAGGAAATAAATTCATACTACTTGAATATAAGCAATTTCGAGTACAATTAGGCTCCAAAATGTTCAGAAATTTGTCCTGATTTAAAAATAAGATCTTTTCGACATAAATTATTTTGAGAAAACTAATTATATGGTATCAATGTATTTGGTTCTTTTAGAATACGACGCCTTTTCATTGTGTCTTTTAAAAATTCTATTTTCTCAGAGGTCGAATACGGTCTCCCATGGACATGACGCCTATATACATACATGGACGTATGTTTTCGAGCGCAAAAATTTATACGAGCCATAAATCGTGCGGAATTTAATTCACCCCGGAATTTATAAGGTAAAGTCAGACTGAAACGGCCCCCCCTATAAACGTTTTAACGGTGTCCATCCCCTCCTGCGGACGGCCGGACGTTTCCGTTGGATTTACTGCGACTCTTAAGACACGTCCGAATATTCATGAATAAATAAGCCGTTACATTCGCCATGGGGAAGGGAAATTTTCCTCTATTAAAGTATTTTTAATAAAATATATTACGTGAAAATAATAACTTATCGACAAACAACCCTCTGTGAACCAAAACTAGAGGAATGAGACGCTGGATTTAATAAACCAAAGGTGAGCAATGAAAAATGAAAATTACAAGGTAATTCAAGAGCAAAAGATAGGAGAGCAGGGAGTAAAAAGATAAGAGAGACCAAAAAGTATTTGAAGACCTACGAGGCCATAGTGACATCCCTGTTATAGTAAATCTATTGACCAAGCGACAATTTGCCTTGAGAATAAAACGTCCAAGGAGTTTCCCGTGAGAATGCATATTCAAGAATCTCGTGCTTTTTGCAGATAACACCAAAAACCTTCGAGACGTAATTAACCGAGTGTTAGACTTATACGATGTTACGTTACGATTTTCAGATTCGTGCAAAATTAAAAATCGTGTGTTTTATTTAATACCTTTCTGGCGTCAGTCAGTCGCCCCTTTATTCATGCCGCAAATTGAACAAATTCGCAATAACTTTCCATCTGCTCCAACAATTTGAGCCAAATTTGAACCTCAGGTAGATTCACACAAAGTCCATCGATTTGGAAAATTTTAAATCAAAGGGGCGAAGGGTGTAGCTCCAATCGACTGAGCGGAGTCTCGAATAAGGCCTACATTTGTGCGATTCTAATAACTTTAGGACAGACTTTATAGAGTTCAGTTCTGAGGACCATAGTGATAACTAGAGAAGGTTCATGGGTTCGATAAGACGAGGAGTGATTGGTTGAAAAAATAACTAACTATTAGTTCATTGGTTGCATGGAGATGGCCACTAAGTTAAAGTGAGCGACAGGTTAGATTTTCGAATTAAAAATTGGGAAAAATTTTGCTTGCGATTGAGGAAATTGTGTTGAGGGATTATTAATTAGTTACTACAGGGTGGCATATTACATTTCAGCTCTAAGTGACGGGGTGACCACGGATACTGGTGCATCGCGTCTAAGGGTAAAACCCTGGCCTGGTATGACTAATTGACAAGACGTCTGTCGGAGAGTATAACTGATCAGTAAACTGTAGATTTAGAGTTTTTTGGAATTAACTTATGTACAAACTTTTTGTAAGAAATATAGTTATCTCTCTATCTGTGGACCAATCAAATCAGACGATAGTAGTAGGCAGAACGTGACTTATCGCATATAAAAACCGCATAAATAGCACTAAAACAAATGCACACTACCTTCCCCATACTGGCAAGAGATAGAGGTGCTGAGTACCTCAAATTAAAGATGGCGTCCTGGCTAAGGCAATGGGGAGGAATCATTTAGAGGCGAGTGTTCCTTCAAGAAATGTTTTACAAAGTAGGCTGTCGCTTATAAGGCGGGGACAATATTCCTCCGCTCTGTACACATCGTCACTTATGTAATTTTAATTTTACACCCCCATTTTACGCAGATTTCAATTTTATTTTCGGGACGTTCCGTCCAAATCCCTCGTTTCACCCGAATTTACATCGACGCCGGGGAGCAAAACGTTCCTGATATTCAAGTGTTCAAACATTCGCGCCTAATGTAAACGTAACCCGTTTTTCCTCCCGCCTGTAGCACCTGCGGACCCCTCAAAAACACTTTGATTGTATCATCCCCGATAATTGAGTCATAACAAATCCCTCTTTCTACAGCTGTGTAAACTCGAGGCTTCGCTAAAATTAACCGACCTGAAATTAAATCATCCGAGAACACTGAGGGGATCGTTTACATCTCGCACGGGGTAGGTTAGAGGGCGAACGTTTCGGGTCCAGATCGAGACGATCCAACCTGTAAACACACTTTAAAATCCCCTCGACCACGCTCAGGGGGATTTGCTGGACAAAAATCTGGGATAGTTTAGGGGAGCGATAATAGTATAACTCCATGATGAATTTGGCTACTTCATCAAGCGTTAATTTCCCTCTTCAAACGTGCCAGTGTTTTCAATTTCCACCCCAGTCCGAACATCGAGGATTTCGGGAAAAATAATCCCCTACTTTCACGTGTTATGATTTCGTTATTTATTTGTAGACATCAAAAGCAGATACTTTCTGGTATCGATTGGTCCTAAACGAACGTACATTTCGTGCACTGCTTTTCCTCTCTCTCTCTCTCTCTCTCTCTCTCTCCTCTCTG
Organism: Cryptocephalus primarius; assembly: GCA_963576515.1. NCBI lineage: Eukaryota > Metazoa > Arthropoda > Insecta > Coleoptera > Chrysomelidae > Cryptocephalus > Cryptocephalus primarius. The sequence goes on from OY754953.1 coordinate 6,966,895, forward strand.
TGTGTTTCTCGACACGTCCTCGTACAGCTTTTTCCGCCAGTTAAACCATTAGGGGAGGGCCTCGCAGCAAATGATCACTATGTGAAATATGTTGTCAATTTATATAATCTCCTCTTGTGCGTTGCCCTTTTCTTTCTCCCTATAGACTCTCTTTTATCAAGTATTGCCACGGCGGGGACATTAATGTAATAAGAACGGAACACGAGGCGAAATTACATTTAGAAAAATATTTCGAGTTTTGTATAAACAATCGTAAAATCTATTATCCTTCCATGTATTTTTGTCTGGTTATCTTCTCTTCCCCGGGGAATCAACCAGCTTCCATAAGGTCCCGAGTTATTTCCAGTATACAGGGGTATCGATACGTTGCTTTGTTGCTCATGTTTTCTATTTTTGGAAAAATCCCAATCACGGCCATTTTGTAGCCTGTTTAAACAACACATTATTAATTCACTCGTCAACGAGAAATTTCGACGAATCAACCTAACAGAACGAAACCGATTCAATTAGCACCTGAAACGTAGATAGCAGAATTGCCTACGTTTCAATTAATAAAACTATTTACAATCGGATTGTGTTGACTTTTCCTTAACTAAGCGAACAGTATTTATTGCAGTTACCGATGATTTAATGATTGCATTATAAACGAATTATGCAACGATGCAATGAATTCAAATATCGCAACAACGGTCATATTACAAGCTCAAGTGTTACTAATTTTTCTCTCGCTCCGGTTTTAATCGATAAAATAATCAGACGGTGGAATTACTCAATACATTCAAGTGAAATCTGCTAAAGTAGGCAAAGAAATTTATACTAGAATTTGCTGATTGAACTAAAGGACTGGATTCCAGAAGATCCAGGATAAAAGGAAAATCCAGATAGTGGACCCCAAATGCCTGGAAGAGGAAAGTCATACTGGAAACGTTCTGAAATATCCACAACACTTCCTGTTGATCATCAACTGAAATGACCAAAACCTGAACTGAAACTGAAAGGAAAAGAATAGGATTCATTGGATAGTTCCATGGGGCATGTAGATTTTCTGGATAATTCCCAATTACCTCATGGATTTCAGATCCCGAAAAGGAGCCATTAATCTTCTGTAAGGGTTCTAAACATCCAAATTTCAAATGATCCACAAGGTACTCTTAAATATCCTGGATAATTCTGTTGAGACTGGTTAATACCAAAGGAAGAAGAGCCAGGTGACCGTTTGTAATTTGGAAAATTTGTCAAAGAATCCTGAGGGAATCTGTCAAAACAACACTAGAGGAATTAATGAAGTTGACCATTGAACCGCCATAAGAGGTATTAATGGATTTAAGCTAGATCGTGTATAACAGCCTCCCGTTTTCCCTACCTTCCTAGTATGTAATTGATTCCCCTTTGTTAAACGAAAGGAAACCTTCAGTCCCCCATCTTTTGACCATTCCTCTGACCGTAATTTGTCGCTCAGGTTTCCCGAGGGGAGGAAAACGCATGTATTTTTTCGGGATAATTTCTAATTATCTCATCGATTACAGATCCCGAAAAGGAGCCATTAATCTTCTATTGATCGTAAGGGTCATGAACATCCAAACGTCAAGTGATCCACAGGGTGGTCTTAAATGTCCAGGAAAGTTCTGTTGAGATTGGTTAATAGCAAAGGAAGAAGAGCCAGGTGGCCGTTTGTAATTTCGAAAATTTGTCAAAGAATCCCGAGGGAATCTGTCAAAACCACACAAGAGGAATTAATGTAATTGACCATTGAACTGCCATAGGAGGTATTAATGGATTGAAGCCAGTTCTGAGCATTCAAATTTTAAGTGATCAGTAAGGTCCTCTTAAACGTCCAGGAAAATTCTGTTGAGACTGCTGAATAACAAAAGAAAAAGATGCAGGTGAACCAGGTAATTTCGAAAATTTATCAAAAAACCCTGAGGGACTCTATCAAAAAATCACAAAAGGAAATAATGAAATTGACCATCGAACATAAGAGGTATTAACGGATTTAAGCTAATTCGTATATAATATACTCCCGTTTTCCCTACGTTCCTAGGATCTGGATTTCGACAATTCCTGCTGATTCCAGAACTTTCGGGATCGAAGTAGCACGTGGGTATTCCGGATAATTCCCATGTATGTAATTGATTCCCCTTTGTTAAACGAAAGGAAACTCTCAGTCCCCCGTCTTTTGACCATTCCTCTGACCGTAATTTGTCGCGTGTTCCCCGAGGGGAGGGAAACGCGCGCCGTAAAAAAGGGAGAACCGAGGGAAATCAAATTAATGCCTCATCGACAGCTCCCACCCCCCCGACGCGCCCCCCTTAAACGCACTCGAAAATCCTGAATAATTCATAAGATAAACGTATTATGCTGATAAATAATACAGTCGGCCGGGCCTGTGGGGGAAAGCGCGAGGAGATACGAATGGTCTTGTTTATAGGTTAGGAGGCGTCTCCGCGGCCGCAGGTGAAAACGGGGAATTGTGTTGCGTCTTAGGGGACGGGACGCGCTAGGCGAGATTTCCGCCGCGACCTCCTCCGTCTCCCGCTTTACGGATTTAATTTCGGACGCGCCGCAAGCGGGAATACACCACGCGGAATTATGTACGATCGCGGAGGAAAAACGGAACGACACCAAAATTGAAACGATCTAATGCATAATATGCTGGAGATGCGCGCGCGCGCGCGTCTGTGTACTACGAACTTCGAGGATTCGAGAAAACCGCCGAGGATGCCGCTGCCTTTCCTTGTAACGCCATTTCTCTTACGACGATATATCGAGCGACTCGTGTCGCTACGCGCAAACCGTTCCTGTGCAAAGCACTTCAAGTATACTTAATATAAGTGTTATCATTACCGCCGACATCTTAAAATGTAGAACATGAGACAAATCTTGTAACCAAATTTTGGGTCCAAAAGGCGTGAAATTAGCTTTGGTGATTTCGGAATATTTTTGCATATAACGTTGGAACCTTGACGAATTTTAACAAACACTCTTTAAGCAATAAACATTCAAAAACGCATTACAAAGTATCCAATGAAAACTGAGGAAAATTTGGCTACGAGATGCAAAAAAGTCAGAGGAATGAAGTCACAGTAGGAGGTGAGGAACCTGGTAAAACATATTAAAGTATGTGGTGTATGTCTTCCTTAAGACCAAAGAAATGAATAAAATGGCTCATCACAATATTTCCAAATTTTTAAACTTCTCTTTGTGTCATTTTGAATGAAAACAACGACACTTTCTTTGTTGAAGGGGTTAAGGGAAAATTTCTGTATCTAAAAGCAAGGCTCCTTAGAATCAGAAGAGGCCTTGCGTTCGGCTGAGCGAGATTCCAATTCCACTACACCCCACCACTTCGCTTCAGCCCTTGGAAGGGCGACCCTTCTCACTTAATGATCGTTGGAAACATACCGACAAAGAGAACTTGAGGCGTGCGCTATTTAGACAAGTTAGTGATTTAGGAGGTTTGTCTATTGATTTAGGATTTAGTTTAGTATTTATTCATGGATAATGTTTGGTTATGGATTATTATTTTGTCCTACTCGACCCGTTAAGGGTTTAAGTGTCTCGATGGCTCTTACCTAGTGAATCGCGAAACTATGAAAAATAGAACACTCTGTATTGTTTTGTACCATTTTTTTCTGAAAGTTTGGAAAATCTGATGGAAAATTCATGAATTTTTCCAAGGAATTCTTGACATAAAAGAGGCAAAATCGTCATTTTCAAGCTCGTATAAAATCGGAAAATGTTCGTTCGTTAAAAAAAATGAGCAATAAATTATCCACGCTCTGTTTTGCGAAGAAAATGTCTTCCATGTTATTGGGAGGGGATGAGAAATAGGCTAAGGGTTGAAGGGGGGATTTTTGGAAATCGCAATTCGCCTACATCCCCTGCAATTAATTAGCAATAAAATATGACGTTTGGTAAATGCCCGCATCTTGATTGGTTCCTGAGATATAAGTTGAGGTGACCTGACTTAAGTATTGAGCCAGATTATCTCCTTTATCTAGGAATGGGGTGGAGCAATAAAACCGTTTTTTGCGTAATAATCTAGCAATAAAATATAGTGCAATAACGAATGCGCACCTATGAAATTTATGACCTGCCTTAATAGACATTTTTTTAGTAACCTAAAAGGCTGTATTGTCGTATTTACACCAGATAAGCACTGACTAAACGAATTTTGCTGGGTTTCCAATAAAAGCAAAGTCTGCCATGTATATATTCCGAAGATTTGGCGGCGGCGACATTAAACCACGCCATTTTGTAATCCATAACTTCATGAATGCCACTGTAGAATCTCATTACACTAGCACGAATTCTTACCATTTTCGACATGTCCCCATTAAATATCTTCACTCCTAAAGGTGTGGAGCACTTCCAACTAAAGGCGGCAAGTAATATATCATATATAGATCGGAGATTCCAGCCCTCAGAGGACAAAATTGAAATATTAATTTCGAATTCAGGTTAAAAAACGTCCCCTTAGTTTCCCCAAACAACTGAACCCCACCGGAGCCGTGTGAAACGAAATATGTACTGAGTGATCGAAAGACGAGCTCCCAATTATTATCTCCCCTCCCGACCGCGAATACTCATTACGTCCCCGAACCACCCCCATCCCCCTAGACCCCATCGTACGACGAAGACGACGACGACTTTCGCTCTAAATACATTCCCTCACTCAATTTAGTCCCTTTGACTCGCCTTTGGAGCGGCAGAAGTCCCGATACAAATTAAATGAACATCATATGGCTTACTAATTTCCAAGCGAACGCTACCCGCCCAGGAAACGTTATGTATCATCCCCTATAGCATGTGTGCGTGTGTGAAGGGGAAAACGGGGCTGATGATGAGGAGGAGGAGGAGGAGGAGGAGGAACGTTCATAAATGAAATTTCTAGTCAATTGCGAACCGTCTCGGCCTTTCCTCCATCGATCAAGACGAGCGGGACGAGGAAATTCGTGACCCAAATAATGATGATGATGATGATGATGATGGGTGGCGAGGCGCTCGCGAATTTATCGGATAAATCGGAATGAATAATTAATACGCCCGTGGTTTCTCATCGGTTAAATAAAATATAAGGCACGAAGGCGTCGCGCGGCGGAATCGCGCGAGGGGAAAGTTTCCGCGGCGGAACTTACACGCCGGGGAAGTTCTAGTGGAAGTTTATCACGAGTTATCTCTTATGGTATGTCGCGTACTTCGACTTTAATCACGAGTCGCTTACGGCGAATGAAGATCGAAGGGACGACGCAGGGAAACGTGAAAAAAGTCGCGCGGTAACTTCTCCCTAAGGAATGTCGGGAGTGTCGCCGACGTAATGATTTTTTAAGGGTACGTTTACATCCTGCCTATGCCAATAACACCTCGAATAATCGCATATTCGGTTAAATACTACAAGAATCATCAAATCTCGCCACTAAAAAATACCAGAGATCCTACTTTCAACCGCCAACTCTATCCAAAGTTACTTTAAGAAGCCTTAAAAAAATTTACCTCCACTGATTATCCGGTGCTTCAGCCAAACCAAGCGAACACACTCTCGTGTTGTAAAATTACATAAAATAATAAAATAAATCGACATCATAGATATTAGCTGAACCTGTATGTACGTATCTAATGGAATTCTTATGTAATTTTGACTATTTTGTTAATAGAAAGTTTGACCAATTTGTCCTTATGTCCCCATCAGGATCATCAGGAGGAAAAATATCGATGCCTTCGATAGGCGTATTCGCCATTTCTTATAAATCGCTGGTGGGTGCGCTAAGTACTTTAATATTTACTTGGTAAGCGCAATTATACGTAACATTGAGAAATTTTTGTTAAAACGTCACTTTAAAACGCTGTTGTTCCTATAAAACTTTTTCTATCTTCACCAATTGCCTCGTTTTTAGGAAGTAAATAAATAGTTTAAGATTATTTACTTCATTATTCCATATAAAAGCCATAATACACACTTAGAATTTCATTACAATCGAGCCATGATATATACGTATCGCCATGCTCTTTTATATCAGACCTCTCATACATTCTCCAAGCAATTTCAGTAAGTAACAACGTAAGGATCAATTCGTAGGTATTAAAAAAAATTAATATACAAGCTAAAAACGCCGATTTAAAGAGTTTTTAAAAAAAAACAAGAGGTACTGAAATTCGAGTTTGAGTAGATTTAAGAATGACGTTATAAATCGTTAACGTCCTATTGGGTATAAATTATTTTCCACTGCTACGTACAAGGCTTAATTTGATCTGTATTTAGCCCTATCAACAGCGTTTTTGCGCCGTTCCCTCCTCTACTTGGCGTTTCGTGTAGCAACTTTAACTAAAAGTTACTTACCCTAAGTGAAGTTCACGGGACGCTTCGAGGTTAACGGATATCCTGAAAACATAAAACACAAGAGTTATTAACTGAACTTAACAATTTGTATAACATATTTATTAACTCGCTTTCGGGTGCTATTTGAGTTAGAGACTTGAAATTTTAAGCATAGCTCATAACTGGACGAAAGGCAATATCGACTCGATAGAAGAAGAAACTAGCAAAAATTAGTTAACATAACCTATAAGCGAATTGTCATAATGACGTAACTGACAATAATGACACAAGAATTGCAAAATTTCAGACACACAAGACTAGAAGGGTAGAATCAAAGGGTGCAAAGTATTGATGTAAATTTAATTTAGCAAGTAAAAACAGAGAAATATTCAAAAAGCATTGATTGATTGATTGATATGCAAAAGCGTCTAAAAATCGATAGCATTCATAATAGCTTATATGTTCTGAAGATTTGGTGGCAGGTTTCACACCATTTTATATCTATAAATATATTTCCCCTAGCTCATGTTGATCTCTTCGACATTTCCTTAAAAACTGCATTTACTTCAGATATTTGGAGAAGAAACAAATGTTCAGTTACGACAAACAATGCATCAAGAAACGTTCAAACGTTAATCAAGTAATAGAGTTACATGGGACAAATCCCAAGCCTAAGTTTATGTTACTGTGTTATTTTATTTACTAGTTTGTTTCAAGGGCTGTATTAACAGCTTTAAGCGACTTTTAACTATTTCCATGATTACACCAATAAGTTACCTGAGCGAAGTCATTATTTTAGTCTCAATTAGTTAACAATACTACTCGAAAAACCATGCTTCAGCTTCAGCATTTTAAGCCAGACAATGTATTTTCCTATAAACAATAGTTGGGCTTCTTCTTCTTGTGCGTCTTATTATAAAGAACATTTCTGTTCAGGTTAGTCATTTGTGTATGTTGGGTTGCCTGCCCTCAGGGGCTGGAGGTACGTGAGCAGCCGACAACGTTGCATGGCAACATAGCGATTGCACTTAACTCATCGTGTCATGAAACATCGAGATCTCCATGTTCTGTCAAAAACGTTTGTTCCAAGAGCAACATGCAGAAAACATTACTCAAAGTCTGCTTAGCTAAAGGAAGTACGAATATATTCGGAAGATTTGGTGGAGACGCAGATGCGCAGTGGTGTCACGCCATTTTATACTGTTTGTAGAATATTAAATTTATTTCTTGCAAAGTGGGACAAGCATCGATATATGCCTACAGTAGAAAATCGCCCTGAATAATCATAAATAGTCGTTGTTGTTCCCCTTGAACGGTACATTTTGTGAAAAAGTACTTTGGCGTTCGTTTGCCCGACCAATAACGCGTGTTATCGTTGCTAAAAGTTACGATTATTTCGATTTGAGCCGTTAATTTTTAACGTTCACTGCCGGAAAATACCCCACTACGTTTATCTATTGTAAATTGCCCCGGTTATATTTTGAAATAAATTTTGAGTTTATAAATAACTAATGGTGTTAATCCCTGTTGAGTACAGTTTTCAAGTAAAACTAGTAAAATAACGTGCTCATTTCCATACGTTATTTCAAATGTGAACTGCTAATATAACTTAATCAATATTGGGTATTGATGGTGGGTAACAGCGTCAGTTCAAAGCAAAGTAACAAACTATCTGAATTATTAATATTAAGCCAAGGCAATCGCGTAATTACTATCTAGAAACTTTGTTGCTTCTACTCTCAGGTAATTGCACGCGATTCCAAAAGTAACTCATTATGGTGCCTGCTAGTTTAAGCCAGTTCATAGACCAAAAAACTATATTTAAGGTGGATTAAAGGCGATAAAAACCCAAAATCTAGACAAATTTGAGCTTTCGAGTTTTTCTCAAACAATAAAATTTAGAAAAATCGGTCGATTTACCGTTTTTCCACTGTAGCGTGGAAATTATTGACGAAAATGCAATATGTTGTACATACGATTTGTAGAGGATTAAAAGACCTTCAAAATGAGCGTTTCTAAAAGGTGATCGGAGCATTTTTCACGAGAATCCCTTAAAATGGACCATTTTTCAAAAATTCACAGCTTTGCCCAGTTTAAAGCTGAAGCACTGATTTTGTTTGAAATGTTAGGTTAGTATGTCTACTTTAAGCTTCCAAAAGTTGGATGATGTCATTTGAATAGTTTTTGCACAATTAGGTTATTAATAATATGCATCGAAATCTTATAAAATTCGGCGTATTAATTGAGATGGGCCGATTTTAATTTTTCAAACGTTTTTTGAATGGGAACATCAAAACCTACAACTTGACTATCTTGAATTTTCATATACGTTTGGAGAAAAGTCCAGAAAAGGCCTTAAATATATTTATTGGTATTATAGCATCTTTTCGAGACCCTTTTTCGCACTTTTCTCCAAACGTACATGAAAATCTAAAATAGCCAAGTTGTAGATTTTGATGTCCTCTTTCAAAAACCGTTAGAAGCATAAAAATCGGCCCATCTCAGTTAATACGCCGAATTTTGCAAAATTTTGGTGTTTATTGTAAATAACGTAATTGTTTAAAAACTATTCAAACGACAGCATCCAACTTTTGCACCCTTAAAGTAGACATAACAACCTAACATTTCACCCAAAATGACCGCTTCGACTTTAAACTAAGCAAAACTGTGAATTTTTGAAAAAGGGTCCGGTTTTTCCGAGTTTCCTCGGTGAAAAATGCTCCGATCAACTTTTAGAAACCCTTATCTTGAAGGCCGTTTAATTCTCTACAAATCGTCTGGACAACGTATTGCATTTTCATTAATAACTTCCACGCTATGGTGACAAAACGGAAAAACGATCTATTTTCTTAATTTTTGTTTTTAAAAAGAAACGCAAAAGCTCAGATTTTTCTAGACTTTCTTATTTCGTCATCTTGGATTCATTTTCAACAAAGTTCTTACACTTACAACAAATCTTAACTACCAAAAAACCTCTATAAACTGGGCTAGTTGCGAAATTAATCCGCTTTGTTGAACTATTTTTGAAATTGGCCCACAAAACCGAATTAATTTAGAAATAATTCTATTCAATTAATTTAACGTGCCATTAAGCAATGGCCGTTGTGAACGTTCCAACACGGGCGGCCAAAGCGTCGCGCGGGAAAAAAGAAGAGCATTTAATCCGACCGCAGTCCGGTTCGATCCGTCCGCATGTCGAAGATGCGATAAGTATCGTTACGAATTTTCGGGCATTACGTGAACCGAGCGTTATGTAAATGGACCGTTTTTCGAAAAAAAGACGATTGAACTTCGAAAAAACCCGACTTTCGATTCGATAACGGCGAAAAAGAAGTCGGAAGTGTCGACTTTGCGGTCCACACGTTCGGAATTAGCGAAGCGGCAACGACTCGCTTGTTTATGATTGTTGAAAAAGTGGCACCCAAAAATTGGAAATTTTGTACCGTGTGGTTGCGAGAACTTTCCTTTTTTTTTGCCCTCTCTTTTGTCCCTCCTGGTAACGTAATTTTCCTCACAATTATGATGAACATTAACGTGCGACATTCTAACTTATTACGTTTTCGAAATTGGGGGCATTTCTTGGCGTTTTTAGTGCCAAAAACATCTTTTTCGAAAAATATCTGTATTTATCAAATTTTTTCTAAGAAACTTTTAAAGCTAATACTTTGTACTTGGGATTGTTTTAAAGCCAAGGGCATTTTGATCATTTTGGCATGTATTTTTCTCTCTAAATTTCATGTATTTAATCTACTCCTTAGCCCTCTTGCCTCTTTAGCACTCTTAGTCCAGTCACTGAAGGGTCTCACCTCTGAATTCTTTGAACTTTCATCGATTTGCGTGAAAACTGGTGAATAGTTAGAAGATGCCTCAAGTAACAAACAGACTCCTAGGGGTTGAAATTATTTTATCAGAAGTAACCCAAGGAATCGAAAAAGGGAGTAATTCTAAGCAACTTTTGTTATATATAGTTTTTTTTGATAAGTCAACATTTTTTGGGTTATTAACGATTGAAAATTTTGATTTTTCATGAAAAAATGCATGTTTTGAAACGGTTTTTTTGCAAATAATTCCAAAACTATACCTTTTACAAAAAAAATTGTTCTTACCAAAATTCCAGTGAAAACACAGAGATTGATTTTTTCAAAAACATTTTAAGTTGAATCTGAAGCGACTTATAGCTACTTAAAAATATCATTTTTTGACTACTCAGACACAAGTATTCGAGGTTAAATAACGAGAACACGAAACCTTTTTCCGAAAATATCCTTAAAACATTTTTTAAAGCACACCCAAAGACCTTTCAAACAAGCAACGGAGTGAGTAAATTGCATTAAAATTAAGCGAATTATGATGAAAATAGGAGACTCTCGAATTTTTTAGGAAAATGTGACAAATAAAACATGGTCCACTTCCACTAGAATTGAAATTTATAGTATTCCTTCAAGGATTTTTATTTTATTTTTAGTACAAGTGATGAGCTCAGTTAGTTTGAACGGTTTTTCAAATTCTCTAAAAATGACAGAGAATCAAATATATAACAAGAAACATTTTGATTTGTGCTTTATTTCTGTAAGATAAAAAAACAACCGAGGTATCATCGTTAGAAGTTAAATTTTATTGGGAACATCATCTGATCCGAGCATTTTATCCCTTAATCTTTTAAATATGAAGGGTTTTAACAAGTGACGCAGTAGATAATCTTATAGCCCTTGAAATTACCTTTAAAATGGTTTTTGGATGGACCCGATAACACAAAAAATAACGGAAATATCATAAAAAAAGTCAACCGCATTTTTTTAGGAAAATGTTAGGAGCATACATTATATAATTGCATTATTGAAATGATTTAAGCTGCTTAAAAATAATTTTTCTTATTGTTTCCATAGTAAGGGGAAGTTTTTATGAGGTGAAAATTTGCAGTGAATCAATAAATTATATCATTAGCAACGAACAAATTTTTGTAGTAATATTAATATTTCAGGGAGATAAAAAAGAGATGATTTTGAGGGTTAAAAAATTCATTGAAATCATAAAGCATGCTTCAAAATGTTACAGAATATCTATTCTACCCAAGCAAATAAGATTTCCATCGATTGAATTTGCATTTCTCTCAATTCTTTTGCAAAAGGGGTGAGTTTCACCCCAAAAATGCAAAAACCGCAAGTTAAGCACCTCTCACCTTTAAAGTCAGGGGTAAAACAAGCTTGACTCCAAATTTTCATGAAAATCGATGGAGGTTTAAAGAATTCGGAAGTTACAGCCCATTTTCACCTTCAGTGACTGCATTAGTCCAGTTACTCAAGCCGAAAATACAGAAACACCCCAGAATTTTTAATAACCGCATAGATTTTTCTCAACATTTTGAATTAAGCTTAACTTCAAAATAACTGATGTAATAATGACAGGTCTTTCTCGAATTTGTAACCCTCGTAATTATCGAGATATCATTTAGAAATTAAACCGAGTAGGTACGGTATAAAATAAAGCAATCATACGGTAATGCCGATCATTCTGCACTAACAAGCACTCTGCATTTATCCAGTTGACCCGAAGTAAAAAATGGAAAAAACAATATTACTTCCAGGGTAAACTTGAGAGGTCGTAAAATACTTTACGACCACGTTAAAGAGTTTTATCCATCAAGTGCGTTTAAGCAGGCCAATTTAAATTGACGCGACGTAACGACGATAAAATGGCTCTAGACAGGCTATATGGAATTTAAAAGGCCAATACGGCGAATCCCACGACAGCTCGTGTAAACATCACAATTTTCCACGTCCTCACTGGTCTATTTGTAGCGGGAGTTTCTCCCTGCGAGATTTCCTCGCTGAGCGCGGCGAGACTTTCAAATCCTGCGGATCGATCTGATGAATCGATTTTTTATGCGCGCCCGGTCGATGTGGTAACCGCGAGGTTTTCACGGTCGGGCGGTTCGATGTCTTCAAGTTTTCGGTCATACTCGGTTAAATTTGTACTACTAGAAGAAAAGGTAAACGTGCTTACGCCTTTAGATTTTGTAATCTAAGCGGACAAACGGACTCATGACTCTTCTGATAGAAGTTATCGATTATCGAAGATATGGCTGTTCAGCTGTTTCTCCCCTGCCTCCAAAGAGTTCCTTTAAAAAACCCCAAAAAGCGAACTTTTTCGAAAAATTTCTCCCAAGTTAAATGTATATTTTATCGTAGAATCCAAATCCGCTTCAATATTAAGCATTTTCCATGAACTTCCTGTCAGTTTTGGTCCACTTCCGGTCCTGACCGGAAGTGAATTTTTTGCTCAATCTATAGAGTATACTCGCTTTACCTATGAAATACGTCAAAAAATACATTTTCTACCACGCTGTAATGTGGTTTGGGCCACCTCATACCCTGTGATATATCGACAATTTTCCCTATTTCAAGGAAATCCCCCAAACGTCCTTAGGAACTAACCTGGTGGTAAGTCACCAAAACCCGGACCCGGTAAATAATTACTAGAAATTCTCCATGCACAAGGTAATTATTCGATTTAAAACTTAAAATCACATACATGTGTCAAAACTCATAAATTTTGGGCATATTTTGATCATTTTTCATGCCTACAAAAGCACACATAATATATGATCCTTAATCCTTGATCCTTTATATATAATATGATCCTTGACAAGACGATAAGTGACAGTTTTGTCACAATTTATGAATTGTCGCTTGTAATAATGTTTGCTGCCTCGCGATCACGTAGCTTTTAAATGCTACTCCACCCTGACGATGCTAATGAGCAATAACACGTGACGGCGGTTACCCTTTCTTGCAGTTCGGACGGCGATTCCATCACTTCTTCCCTTGTAAGTACAAAACTTTCAGTAATTTTCTTACACCTTATGTATATTCCGAGAGTTCACGTTTCCAATCTTTATCGCAGTCGTTAGCACATTTTTCCTTATTAATGAATTTTCTTGTGAAGTTTCAATGCTTAAAGTCGAAAAGATAAATATGAATCATTCTGTATAATTCAACACGTGCCCTTGGGAAATGAAGGGGTAATTATATAAACGATTACATTAATAGGCGATCATTAAGAAGGTCTGTGCTATCGTATATCTTCCAGAATGTGAATTTTTCTTGGGAAGAACGAACTTTCTACTGTAAGGAAAAAAGGGATTCCCGGGATTTCCCTGCAATTTTCTCTACCAAAAGGTAATGAAGTCGAACGCCTTTAGGGTCAAAGACCTTCACCTTACTTTATTACCATACGTTAATTACAGGAAAATTAATTCGCAATTAGGTTATCAAAAAGACAGTTGATAGACGAAACATGCATTACCACTATAATTAACGCAAGCTATTTATTGAAACTTTAGTTTCAACTCATGAACTGTAATGTAGACGAATATTCAATTGAATTGAATCAATTGAATTCAATTGAATGCGCAAATAACATGTGATTTTCTGCGCATCGCTACAATTGGTATTCATGTGACGTCACCTGGTCACATGATACAAGATTTATTTTGAATAAACTGTAGGTAATTTTTTATAACATGAATTTCTTATATGAAAATAAAACAAGAAGGTTTTTAACAAATTCCCATGTTTAAATAGGGCTTTTATAATTGGTCTGCCTGCGCCTTCCTACAGTTGGTAATCATGTGACGTCACCTGGTCACGTGATACAAGATTTATTTTGAATAAACTGTAGGTAATTTTTTATAACATGAATTTCTTATATGAAAATAAAGTAAGAGGGTTTTTAACAAATTCCCATGTTTAAATAGGGCTTTTATAATTGGTCTGCCTGCGCCTTCCTACAGTTGGTAATCATGTGACGTCACCGGATCACGTGATACCAAATTTATTTTGAATAAACAGTTGGTAATTTTTTATAACATGAATTTCTTATACGAAAATAACGCGAGAACGTTTTTAACAAATCCGAATGTTTAAATACATTTTCTATGATGAAACTTCTAAATTCTGCTCGAGGCGGTTTAGGAATGTTTGCGTTTTTCCGTGACCCTCGGAGACTAAAATAGTCCACAGGGTTATTTCACGTTTTAGGAGAACTTATGAAATCCTTCCTGAAACCCTCTAAGCCTATCTAGAAGCTTCCAAGACCTATCTAAGATCGCTTAAGGAGAAAGTTAAGATCCTTTTCCACGGTCCTCGCAGAACGAACCACTTGTAACGTTTCTCTATACCGATAACATACTCGACCGGCTTGTCCTCGACCTCGTCACCGGACTATAACACTCGCAATCGCACACACGACCCCACCCTCTAATCTCTCATTACCCGTCTCGTAACGAGGAGGGCTTAAGTCGCGCTTTCCCGACTTAAGCTCGCCTCTCTCGCCTTAGTCCTCCAGGTGGCGCGATGACGTACGGTTACGCGAGCTGGACGCCCAGGGACCTCTCCGAGGCGTGCGCCGTGCACACGAACATCACCACGTGCCAGCCGTCCACGTTCCTCTTCCTCCAGCTGGTCGCTTCGCTGTTCGGGCGGCCGAGGGAGGAGGGCCGCCCTTACGCGGATCACTTCGATCACGGGTTCGCTTCGGGGGGGTTCTTCGACGTCACCCTCGACGGGGTGAAGCGGCACCGGCAGCAGGAGGAGGAGGAGTTCGATTTCGTCGTGATCGGCGCCGGTTCCGCGGGCTGCGTCGTCGCCAATAGGCTCTCCGAGGTGCACGAGTGGAAGGTAAATAATTTAGATTCTCCCGGTAGAATCGGCGGGAAGAAAAAAGATGGGCTTGAATGGGCGGGTAGTTTCAAAATTTATGAAAATTACGTTCCCGGGTTCCTACACCTTCCTTAGCGTATATTTCAATATTATTGCAAATTTTATTAAAAATGACAGTTTCATAGCTTTCAAGACAACACCTGGACACATCTGTTGATTAAGAAAAGTACGAAAGGTACCCTTTAAACCGCTTTAAACATAACCTCAATGTTGCTTTTGGAGATTAATAAAGAAAAAGATTAGAGCATCTTTCCTTTAAATTCATGAAAAATTACCCGGAACAAGAGCATCAAAACCACCTTTTAATGCATCTGAAAACTCATTTTTTCTAATTTTCACCATTTACTCAATGTTTAAACTTTGATTTTGGTCAATATCACTTCTTTTGACCTAAACATTGATTTAAAAATGGTCCCAAAGTGTATTGTATTGCTGTAAAGTTTACGTCTATTTGACTGGACTATAAAAGGAACTTAAATATAATTCAGCTAGATGCTGAAAAAAAACCCATTAATTTAATAACTATTTTTTTGTCAACTCGTATGATAAAAATAATTATATTTTTAAATTTACAAACTACACCATGAAATAATGTAGAACAATTTTCCTACAAAGAATTTTCCTAAAATAATGCACTTTTCCCAGTTAGGGGATGATTAAGCATCAGGATCCAAGATTTTATAAAAATGAAACATTTGTCCCTATTCTTATTAGTATGTTTTCTTCCATTTCAAAGAAAATTGCTATGAAGCCCCCTACTTTGATTGACGTAGACTCAAATACAAGAGTAATAGGCCAGTTTATAGAACAAAAAAAAACTGATTTGATAGATAATATTTAATTGCAGGCGGACTAAAAAACTATGCTTAAAATGGATTGAAGATGAGAAAAACCCAAAATCTAGAAAAATCTGAGCTTTTGCGATTTTTTTAAACAATAAAAATACAAAAAATATAGGTTTTTTTTTCGTTTTCTCACCATAACGTGAAAATTATTGGCGCAAGTGCAATACGTTGTAGAGATGATTTGTGGAGAATTAAATGACCTTTATAATGAGCCTTTCTAAAAGGTGATCGGCGTATTTTCCACCGAAAAAACTTGGAAAAACCGTTAAAATTATGTCTACTTCAGGCATGTAAAAATTGGTAATCACTCAGGTCGAAATGGAAGATCACGCGTTTCGCGCAATGTTCGAGACCATTTTTCACACTTTTCTTCAAATGAATATGCAAATCCAACATAGCCAAGTTGTAGGTGTTGATGTCCTCTTTCAAAAAAAGTTTGAAAAATTAAAATCGGCCCATCTCAGTTAAAACGCCAAATTTTTCAAAATTTCGGTGTTTATTGTTAATAACGTAATTGTGCAAAGACTATTCATCCGACAGCATCCACCTTTTCCATGCTTAAAGTACACATAATAACCTAACATTTCAGACAAAATCAGCCCTTCAGCTCTAAACTGGTCAAAGCTGTGAATTTTTGAAAAAGGGTCCATTTTAACAGTTTTTTCAAGTTTTCTCAGCGAAGAATGTCCCAATCACACTTTAGAAACGTTCATTTTGAAGGTCCTTTAATTTTCTACAAATAGTCTGTACAACGTATTGCATTTCCATTAATAATTTTCTCGCTCTGGTGTAAAAACGGAAAAATTACCTATTTTTTTTAAATTTCTGTTGTTTTAAAAAACGGCAAAAGTTCGTATTCGTCTAGATTTTGTAAGATTTATCCACCAACGAAAAACTCTAAAAACTGGGCTATAACTGTGCGCTTTACTCTACCATTCGCGCCGTCGCATTTACAAGTGCGCAGACGCAACCGCGCAGCTATCACGATCGTTTTTTTTCCATCAACAAGTACATGAAACTTCGTAATCACTCCTACAACATCCACACATATTCCGCCATGGCGGAACGAAGAAACCTAATCGGATTAATAATATTCGCCAGGCAGAACGGCGCGATTTCACGGCAATTAGCGTCACGGCGCCCCTGACGACGCGTCAAAGGTGATTCTCCTGTTTTCTGTACGCGTTACAAGTTTCCCGCGGAATGCACAATAACACAATCGCGATTACCGGCTGATGGGAATTAGAAATTTCATTAGCCGCAGCCACGACGTCGATTACGTTCGGTATTAATTACGATACATCGTCTGCCAGGAGTGCAGGTCGAATTTGTGGCGGAAGTTACTTTGAACGAAGGAAACTTGGTTTAAAATGGATCAAAAATGATGAAAACTCGAAATCTAGAGAAATCTGAAGTTTTGGGTTGTTTTTTTGAAATAATAGAAGTTAAAAAAATAGGTCGGTTTTCCGCTTTTTCACCGTTGCGGGAAAATTATTGACGGAAATGCAATACGCTGCACAGACGATTTGTAGAGAATTAAAAGACCTTCAATATGAGCGTTTCTAAACGGTGATCGGAGCATTTTTCAGCAAGAAAATGTGGAAAGGCCGTTAAAGTGGACCCTTTTTTTAAAAATTCACAGCTTTGCCCAGTTTACAGCTGAAGCCCTAATTTTGCTTGAAAAGTTAGATTATTATGATTAGATTATTAGATATTAGTTTATTAGCCGAAGGTTAGAAATTTTTCAAAATTCGGCGTATTAACTGAAATGAGCCGATTTTAATCTTTCAAACGGTTTTTGAAAGAAGACATCATAACCTTCAACTTAGATATTTTCGATTTTCATGTATGTTTTGAGCAAACTGCGAAAATGTATATGAAAATTCAAGATAGCCAAGTTGTAGGTTTTGATGTCCCTTTTCAAAAACCGTTTGAAAAATTAAAATTGGCCCATCTCAGAATTTTGCGAAATTTCGGTGTATATTATTAATAATTTAATTGTACAAAAACTGTTCATCCGACAGCATCCAACTTCTGCACGCTTAAAGTAGATATGCTAACCTAACATTTCAAGCAAAGTTAGCGCTTCAGTTTTAAACTAGACGAAGCTGTGAATTTTTGAAAAAGGGTCCATTTAAACGGTTTTTCCGAGTTTTCTCCGTGAAAAATGCTCCGATCACCTTTTAGAAACGCTCATTTTGAAGGTCTTTTAATTTTCTACAAATCGTCTCTACAACCTATTGCATTGCCGCCAATTATTTTCACGGTATGGCGAAAAAACCACCACATTTTTTTTTATTTTAGCGTTTAAAAAAACGCAAAAGCTCCGATTTGTCAACATTTTGGTTTTTTTATTTTCTTCGATCCATTTTAAGCAGTTTTTTGGTCCGTCTCCTGTTAAATTGTATCTACCAAAACATCTTTTTTTGCTCTATAAACTGAGCTATGGAGTTAAAAAAGATTTTCCAATAACTTTCTTCAATTATCAAAAATTTTCCATGCTTACAGAAAAAATTAGGCATTAAATCAGTAGAGGACGCCAACGAACACCACTAATGAAAGCCTATGGGGCAGTAGTATTCGGACTCAATCATGCCCTACTAGCTATGCAAATTATAGAAAAACGTAATGGTATTAGTATGCACGTAATAGAGAAATTTCTATCAATAACAATTTTAAACCGCCAACCTCTTATATCAGAAGCGTTCTGGATCACTCACTACACCATTAACCATAGGAAAAATTGAAGAATTTTAATATATACACGTACATATGCTCACGTAACGAACCAAAAACGTAATTACCAACTTGCGTTATTTGACCACTCATATTAAACACAGGGACAGCAGAATATTACACCAGTACGCGTACGAAATGAAAACGAGTCGATGACGATCCGTGGTAATGCGTTGCGTTCTTCCACGCGCATAACTGCGTTAGCGAATCTCCGAAGGATCATTACGACAACGAAGACTTAAGTACCATTTGTCTTTAACCACGCTCTCACCAGTCATTCAATCACATACACGCATTTACTTCACACTTACACATTCACAATCGCATAATTCCATGTTCACGTACATTTTATATACATGCAAATAAAATTTATACAATATATAAGTCCCTAAGCGACTAAGAGCCTTTAAGGCATTGAATAAATCTACATTAAATATGGTCGAAGTATACCTACGCTTATGGATAACTGATGAAGTACAATCATACCGTCTTTTGTGTGACAAATTATTTTTAATGAAGACATTTGCTGTTCAAATCGGAATTGATACGTTATTGGACCAAACTGACATTATTCTAAGGATTACGTAAGCGAAATGCGTGACAAGTAAAAATTACACAGCCGCCCTCTAATAACTTCACGTTAGATATAAATTATTAACAAGAGAAAAAAACGACCTTCATATTTCTCGCGGGCATTAGCAATGAAAGTAAATGGAGCAAAACGTTTACACTACGCACATACGCAAATCCATTACAACTATTATAGTTTCACTCTCTTTCGATTACACGTTATTGCGATGATTTATGTATGAATCTACTTTTGTCCCGTTTCGTGTCCGCTGCGGATCATTAGCCACCCCCACCTTTAAAGTAATTATTATCCGGGCGATTTAATCGAAACTGTCCATAATTACGAGCCGCTGACGAAAGCCGATCGTCGTCTACCTTTGAAATTCTGCAAAAATCCTCGCACGAGCGGACTTTCGGCATCGTCACGGTCTGGGGGGCGGTTGCAATTTCGGTTTTGTGTGAACACTCCAATTGCTCCAGTCCGATTAATGGGTTTCTGTGTATTAACGAAGCGAAAACGATTGTGACACGGTATTTTCAAAATTTTGAGATCTAAATTACTTCACTTTTCAAGTGACAAAATCTAAGAGTTCAATTCCCGCGCGATTCCCTTGGCACCACTGCACGTCCTTGAGGCAATTGCCACTAGTAGGTAGAGCGGTGCCTCTAGCGCTATTCCCTTGGTACCACTGCACGTCCTTAAGGCAATTGCCACTAGTAGATAAAACGGTGCCTCTCGCGCTATTCCCTTGGTACCATTGCACGTCCTTAAGCTAATTGCCACTAGTAAGTAGAACGGTGCCTCGCGCGCTATTCCCTTGATACAATTGCATTGCGTTCTCCTGGCAGTTCGGGTGGTACTTCGCGCCTCTCCCTTAGCACCATTGCACGCTCGACCCCAGATGAAATTGTCGTTTACTAGTAGCTGGGTGGGTACTTTGCGCGTTACTCCCTTAGTACCCCTGCACGCCCAGTACTAGGATGTTTGAGCTCTGATAGGTATTTCGCGCGATACTCCCTTAATACCCATTATTTGCACGATCCTTTGAACTAAATTGTATTTAAGTTGAATTAATTGCTCACAGAAGCTCCACAAGAACAATACAACGTTCTATTGTATTTCAACTAACAGAGAACATCGGTTGCTCAAAGACGTTTTTATTTGTTATAAACAGAAAATTTCCTTGGTACAATCAAGAAATGGAAACTTTTAAGCTGTCAGATTTTTTCTTTTTGAGAAAAAAATCCATGAACTTGACCCCATCGGTCTGAATAAAATGGTAATTGCCATGGCATGACTAAACGTATTACTAAAATCACTTAAAATAAGAATCAAACTGGAACAATCTGTGTTTAATAATATAAAAAAACGCAGACACATAAAACACCGATTTTTAACGCTCCAATTTAAAAATAATCAGATATGGGTGTATGACGAAAAAAAAAACAGACTGAATATAATAAATCTAATCGACACGGTAACGTGCAATCAGGCGTGTTCGATATTGTAATTACGTAAGTTTTGTAAAGGTAAAAGAAATATAAGGAACGTTTGTTAATAGTGGTAAAGAATTTTGAATAAATAATCGCGGAAGCAATTTCAAAAGTACTTTAATTCCAGAAATGTGTGGTAAAAGTAATTACATTTAATATTTGCCTCATAATAATTTATTTGTATAAGAACGATAATTGTTAGGTTTTAAAATAAGTGCGTTATAAGTATTTTAGTGAAATTACATCGCCAGAATTGTTCTGGAGAAATTTCTTCGAACAGATCAAAAGAATCCACATTTTATTTTAAAGTAGACGGAAAAGTTATTGCAATAATACTAATAATAATAATTAGTAATAATATCGGTCAATTAATTAGAAAGCCAAATTGATACAAATGCGACCTTCGACTCGCGATATAAATTAGTGCTCGAGAAGAAATAATTTAGTAGTTAAATATATTGTTCAAATATTTGTTTTTAATTAGTAATTAATTTTTAAATTATTATTTTATTAATAGACTCACGTATGCATTGTTGTAAATTGGAAAAATGAAATTAGCTTCTCACATGACAACTTCTTAATTCGAAAATGACTTGCCAATTCTCCTCTTAAGTCTTTAAAATTTGATACATATGTCCTACGATTGGTCAACGCGTTGCAATAATTAGCACATTATTTCTAATTACCAACTTTTGAGGTCGCTAACATATTGGAAATGAATTATTTATAGCTATAGAAATTAAGTGCCTTATTAAATTTAAATGTAACAGTCAAT
The DNA here is from genome assembly GCA_963576515.1 of Cryptocephalus primarius. NCBI lineage: Eukaryota > Metazoa > Arthropoda > Insecta > Coleoptera > Chrysomelidae > Cryptocephalus > Cryptocephalus primarius. Next base: position 6,988,351 of record OY754953.1, read on the forward strand.
GTAGCATAATTAAACAGAAAAGTGTTTAACATGTCGATAAATCAAGTATTGGACGTAAGAGCACCTGTAAGTATGAGACGTGAAAGTATTGCCAATTGGAATTGAATAATTAAATACAATAATTCGAAGTAAATCTGTTAATTGCCGTTTAAATAAATTACGTTGAAAAATAAACTAATATGTAATAAAGATATTAAATTCACTTTAATGTTATTCACCTTTTTACTTTTAATGGTTTGAATTAAACAGAATAAAACAATCTTGTGATAGGTGCTCAATAGGTAAAGTTTCTAAGGGGTGAATGAGCCACTGCAGGCAAAGTATCAGGTTGAAAATGGCCCAGAAATTTTGTAAAAACTTTTTAGAGGAAAGCGTCTGATACCTTAAAATAAGAAAAGGTTTCAAAACTTCGAAATAAAAATGCCAAAGTGGAGTAAATGGGAAAGTAACGAAGAAATCAACGTGATTTCTGATTTTTAACGTCTCAGGTCCCAGTAAGCGAATTTTTTTTGGTTCGTAGGTCTTTAAATTTCCAAAACAATATATTTTTTTCAAAAATTTTGGCGGGAAACTCACATTTCTTTGAATTTCCAAAAATTTCGAAATTCCATGCTTTATTTCACAACGAGGTGTTTCGACAAAATAAATATTATTATTTTCCACATGTACCAAAACATAACTGAATTTATTAAGAATTTTATATGTGGTGAAACAGAAACAAAAAAATTAAAACTGTTTTTCAGGCGTCTTTACGAATTTTCCAATAATTATAAAAAGGAAATTTTCATCATTTTTCGCCTCCACTTGGGAAATATTCGAAAAATAGCTACTAAAAATAGTTTTCCATATACAATATACATTTCATATACCTCATATTTATGCGATATTTTCACTGAATTATTTTGAATTTTTAAAGCCGTATGTGAACGGAAAATCGATGATTTTTCATGAAAATAGACGTCACCTCAAGTAAACACCAGTAGATTTAAAAAAAAAACACATTTTATTTGTGAAAATCTTTTTAACCCAAAACCAAAAATCGCTGGCTGGATTTTGGTGCGCAATGTCCATCAGAATTTTCCGAGAACGAGCGGTTAAGGGCACATGAATTTTTTGAATTATAAATGTATCTTTTTTCATTCAATCACGAATATAAAAATATGTTTATGAGAAATGGATTGTAATTAACGTGCTATTTTTAAAAACAAGGCAATTTTCAATACAAATTCACTTTACGTTTACAAAATAATTTTCCAAATTTTAGCACCAATGATCTTCCATGGTTTTACACAATACTCCTGCCCTTACATTTAAAAATACCAATTATATTATTGTAAAATTGCGCAAAAATTTAAGTGTAACATACACAAAATATTTTAATGCAATTTCGCATTAAACCCAATGTATGTATCATCGCCTTATCCGTATAATTACACAGATAGCGCAAGTAGTCCTATACCGGTGCGATCGTTATGTAGATAGTTCTATTACATCAGACAATATTAATTTACGTTTAATTCCCTAAAACAGTTTGGGCGTATGTGTATTCTACGTCGTCAGCGAGAGATTACAAATTAAATCAGGCAAATAAATTCGATGATCACCGTTAAAACTCAGGCGACCTAAAATCTCTGCGGACTTGCGCATCTAAATCGAAAATTATTTGTATTATTACTCAAGTCCTTAAGCAGCTGTGGGTAAATTAGGAAAAATCGATATTTTTCTTTCAATTATAACGATGTACGTACAAAAATGCTTCCTTCCACGTTTTTTAATAATCCCTCATGTTGGTACTTCATGTGAATATAATATGAAGCAAAGGCTGCTATAACAGAGAACTCCATAAAGCTTTAGTAGCGCACTAATAGAACTATCGGAGAGCGAAGCTATCTTTTCTGGAGCAATTTGCGCGTAGCATACCAACTTGGGCTCAGAAGTTTGAAATATTTGAGGTTATGTGCACTAAAAACGTATATTTTGCCATTTTTAAGGTTACATTTACCCAGAAAAAAATCCCTTAGTACAAAAATCGTGCAAAATCACAAGTGTACCAAAAAAATATTTAAGGCACACGCAAATAACTCGCAAAAGAAAATTAATTCCTAAGAACCCAGGAGAAAAGCTACACCGTTTTAAGAGGGATAAGCAGAAACGCAAGTGCGTGAATTACACACGCCGTTCCACTTTTTTCAGTTAATTACCTCCTCCCCATTGACCTTGCGCACCTTAACGAAGTCGATAGAGCACGCTTCCTCCTCTTGGACGAAATATCTAATGGGAGATAACGGTTTCGAGGGCGCGCTCTTAACAAAATTAGGAGAGCGACGCCGACGAAGGAGATTTCACGTTTTTCCCTCTTTCCTCTCACTGTCAGGATGTTTGCTTTGACGCTGCACCGCTTTAGATGGCGGGTAATAAGTCTTTCATTGCTCTCCCTCGCCCTGAACACCTCGGATTATTATCGGGATTAAGGGAGGATTTGCCTCATGATTTATCGTCCCCTATTATCCTTATGGAGATTAATAACTATTTATGTGGGTCCTATTCATTAAGAGGGTTGCCTTGGCCCAGTTTTTAGTTTAATTTCGATACAGCACACGTCAGAGCCTCTCGAGATTAAACGTGCGAATAATTTTAATGTTCGAATCGTTTCGTTCATTAATTATGAAATTCGCAGACCAAGGCTAATCTCCATTAAGAGGAGTACCGAGATAAAACAGAACATTCATTAAAGGGACGTTTGAAGTTAATATTCCCTTCTCAATTAACGAACCTTTGATTCGACTGAAGTTTCTAAGACGTATTTTACAACCTTGGAAACCACCTTCGACCAAGAAATGTTACGATACCTCCGAGTTAGTGCAAAACATTTAAAAGTGTCTAAGCACTCCCTAAGAGAGGATTCCCTAGGGATTTCTTGGGGTCAGTTCGATTGTAGGGTACGTCTCGTGGTATTTATTAAAAGTCCACACTGAAATCGCCTTGAGAGTCCAAAAAGTCCAGAATAGATTTTGCAGTAATGCATATTTTACGTGGATTTTAAACCATTTCAAAAAAATTCCAAATGTAAACCAAATTCCGGTTCTGGACTTATGTTAAAGAATTGAGTGTCCAGAAAAGTTTTGGGAATATTTATAGCCTTCGTGGGGATTTCAATCATACTGTATATCTCGAAGTATTTAAGGACTTCCAGATGGGTTCCAAATTTCCACAAACCATTCCATAATTACGTTAAATAATCCAGAAAATCTTCAAAGTTTTGAAGCAATGAATGTTTTCGTGTAGTTTTAAGGAAAATAATGCAGTTTAAATAATTTCGAAAAACTTAAACCATTTCACCTGTCAAAAATCATTCTGGTATTAAGTCAAATACATAAGAGGGTCCAGGAGAGTTCATTTTTCGTTGGGTATCAGAGAAATTTTTTAAAAAAATTCTACTAGGAACTTCTAAGTTATTTCGATCACACTGTAGATCTCAATGTATTTGTGGACTTCCACATGAGCTCCAGATTTACTCAAACGTTCAATAATTAAAAAAAAATTGTACTCACCACGAAAACCTCGATCTTACATGTATGTTAAGTAATCCAGAATTTCCAGAAAAGTTATTTAATATTTTTTAGGAAAACGCTACATTTTAAACCAATCCAAAAGAATTTAATTCTGATCAAATTTCAAAAATCGTTCTGAAATTAACTGAAATAATCTAAAGGTCCCAGAAAACTTTTTTGGGAAATGATATTTTCTGTGGAACTTCAATGATATTTTTCGAATTCCCCTAGCAAAATTATTTCAACAAAACTGTATTTCTATCTAACTATCTATCTATCTAACCTCAATACGAGAACCTCCAGCATGCTTTGGAATTATTTTGTATAGTCCAGAAAGTTCGGATGTTTCCTGGAGTTTCAAGAAAAATACTGCATTTGGAACCATTTCGAAAAAATTTAAACCATTCAAAATTTCGAAAAACCGCTTTGAAACAATTTTAAATCATTGAGAGTCCAGAAAAGTGCTTTTTTAAAGAAATTCGTTCAGAACTCTTCAGTTATTTCGATCATACCGTATATCTCACAGCATTTTTGGACTTCCAGTTTGTTCCAAACGTTTATTTTGCTTTGAAATTATCGTAAATAATCCAAAAGATCCAAAAAAAAGTTTTTGAAGCAGTGCATGTACGTTTTCACGGAGTTTTAATCATTTTTAAAAAAGTTTTTTGGAAAAAGTTTTTGAAGCAGTCCACGTATATTTTCACGGAGTTTTAACCATTTCGAAAAAATTTAAAACATTCCAAATGTCAAAGATTAAGAAGAAATTATATTAAATAATGTAGTCCAAAAATTCTTCTGAGCTGTAATAGGTTTACCTGAGGCTTGAAGAAAATTCGTAACAAACTTCTTCTATAACAACTTTTCTGAAATAGCTTTTAGATAATTTGGATCATACTGTATGTCTAAATATATTTTGTGGACTTCCAAATGGGCACCAGATTCAAATAAACCATTACAGAAGTAAAGAAAATTTGTTGAACTCGACAAGAAAATCTCCATTTTGCTCTAAATTTATTAAATAATCCAGAAAATCCAAAAAATTTTTGAAGTAATGAACATTTTCCGATAGCTTTAAGGAAAATCATACTTCTTAAACCATTTCGAAAAAATTTAAACCAAAAATCGTTTTAAATTCATTTAAACAACCCGTCCATTTAATAAGTCCAGAACAGTTTTTGAGGATTATGAATGTTTCTGCGCGCCTTCAGGGAAACTTTTTAAAGAAATACTTCAAGCTTGCTTTTAAATTAAACTAAATAGTCCAGAGAGTCCAGGAAAGCTTCTGAGGTACCGAAAATTCCTGCGGGACAGTAAGACACTTTGATCATAAGTCTCAATGTATTTTTGGACTTCCACACCGAATCCAGCTTTACATAAATATTCCTGAATATCTTCGGAGCGCAATAGAACTGCGTTGAATTATCCAGAAGGTCCAAAACAAACCTTTGAAGCAATGCATTTTCATGAAGTTTTAAGGAAATTATCCAGAGTATTTATTGAACTTATTGGAGTGAATTTATTGGATTTTTGTGTCATTTCAACAATCAAAAATAGCCTTTAAATAATTTTTAAATGATTTAGACAGTCCAGGAGGAGATTATTGAATGTTTACGGCAGCTTCAAGTGCATATAGACGTGTAAAGTGTCATTTCCTCATTACATCATTTATTGTCTTTAATACTTTCATACCAGCCAATGGTAGTGCAAAAAATTAACAACTTCTTAAATGACACTTCCTCTGAGCTCAGTTTATAACCAATTACGAAGTAATTTCATAAATATCTCGATATACTACAAAACCCACGCGTATTTAATGAACGTTTTGCTCGACAGCAAAAACCGTAAAAATTCTCTCATTTAAAAGCTCGACGTTAAAATTTCAGCGCCTCGTTTAGTGCGTCATGAATAAAGTTTCAAAAAAAAAAAATTCCATCCAATTTGTTAGCAACTTCATTAACTACGATTTTTCTCCCGTTTTCTCTCCCGTCGCCGTCGATAAATAACGTTTAATTAGAAACAAATTGTCGTGCCGACCGACAGAAAATTTTATCCACCTCGTTTTAATCATAAGTCGAATCGATTAAGGCGCATTAAGCGGTCGTAGGTGGACTTGACTCTCGTACGGTAAGCGTTGTTGCACTTTCTAAAAAACTTTTTCCCGTTCCCCTTTAGGTAAACGCTGCAAAACGCCGGTTGCGACACTTAAAGGAATTTATTCAAAGTGCGTTAGATTAGCGTAGACGAATAATAAACATGTAAATGTGATTAAAAGTAACGAATCAGTCGATTTTTCAAAAGTAATAATTATTTACGTAACAATAAAAACCAGGTAAACTTTCATTTCCAGTAATAAATACCTAGGTGAATATGTAATGTTGGTAAAGTAGATATCTAACTGTTAAAGGAAAATATCTATATATTAGGAAAAATAAGGAAAAAATCGGGCACATTTTGAATTTCCAACGCGAAAAATAAAAAAAACTTGCAGCATTTTTTCAGATATTAATTGCATGAGATTAGAGACAATTACAAACCTAGATAACGCCATCTAGCGTACAATAGCGACCCTCCCAGATCGATCACATTATCTAACTTGCTGTCGCATACGTGAAATACACAATTATATTCTTTAGGCTAGTTCCATTGTACAAATTTTGCCATCGTTATGGTTACGTAATCCCAATTTTTTTTCGAATCTACTAGTGGAGTTATTGCGTTATAAGAGCCTAATTAATAAAGCAAAAGTCTCATGTCTCTTGCGGGATTTTCAAATCCGGGAAGGGCGTTACATGGTTTCGAGAATTGTTATGTGGTGCGCGACACTACATATTTTTCCCTAAACGAACTGTAAAGGGCACTTCCTTCTTGAGAATCATAAACTATTTTCTACAAAACGGTTGGTTCAATGCAGCTGAAACGCACTATTCCTGCATGAATAATGACGTCACCATACCAGAACCTTATGGTCTTATTCATAAACGCATATTAACGCTAAAATGGGTTTTAGCTTAAACTGCGATTAGAATGGGTATCACTAAGGTAACTATAGTTACCGCCATGTTAAAATACACGGCACAAAACCCTAGTTGCATCTGTCAATCACATTCTAAACCCATTTTGAGCTAAAATCCATTAGACCGTTAGCATCGACCCGACGTTAAGCACATTCAGATGGTCGATTTGTGCCAGGACGGTGTTGCTTTAACTACTCCCACCCCGAAATCTAACCTTACGTTTCCCCCAGGTGCTCCTGCTGGAGGCGGGCGGCGAGGAGCCCGAGGTCGCCGACGTCCCGAGCTTCGCGCCGACGCTCCAGGGCTCCAGCATCGACTGGGGCTACAGCACGCAGCCGTCGCCGAAGAGCTGCCTCGCCAGGGACGAGGGGCGCTGCAACTGGTCGAGGGGCAAGGTCATGGGCGGCTCCTCGACCATCAACTACATGATCTACATACGGGGCCACCCGAGGGACTACGACGAGTGGGCCGAGCTCGGCAACGGCGGCTGGTCCTACGCCGACGTCCTGCCGTACTTCATCAAGTCCGAGGAGAACAGGAACCCGGAGAAGATCGACGCGCGCTACCACGGCACCGACGGCTACCAGACCGTCGAGTACTTCCCGTACCAGGACGCGACCACGTTGTCCATCATCGAGGCGTACCACGAGCTCGGGTTGGAGCACGTCGACCCGAACTCCGAGCGCCTGATCGGCGCTCAGCTGCTGCAGTTCCACACGAGGGACGGCGAGAGGCTGAGCAACAACGGCGCCTACATCAGGCCGGTCAGGGAGCGGGAGAACCTCGAGATCAGGACCGGCGCGCACGTCACCAGGATCCTCATCGACCCCGAGACCAAGACCGCCAGGGGCGTAGAGTACCTCGATAAGCGCTCGAATCTGGTGAGCGTCGTCGCCAGGAAAGAGGTGATAGTATCCGCCGGCTCCATCAACTCCCCCGTGGTGCTCATGCTGAGCGGGATCGGACCGGCGGACCACCTGGACGAGTTCGGGATCAAAACCATCAAAGACTCCGCGGTCGGCTTCAACCTGCAGGACCACACGACCATCGACGGGGTCGTGATGGAGTTGAACAACCACACGGCCACCTCGGTCGACGGGGAGCGGATGAAGGAAGACGTCTTCTACTGGAGGGACAACAGGGACGGGCCCCTCGCCTCGACGGGCCCCCTGCAGGCGAACGCGTTCGTGCAGACCAAGTACGAGGAGAGCCTCGACAGGCCCGACATCCAATACTCCATCGACGCGACGAACGTCGATAACTTCTTCTCCGACCCGATACTGACGTACGACACGAACGTGCTGCCGCTCTCGTACTACAACGGTTTGATGGTGAGGCCGATCCTTCTGCCGCCGAAATCCAGGGGGCGCGTCCTCCTCAACTACTCCGACCCCGTGCTCGGCTCGCCGTTGATCTACGCGAACACCTTCGCGGAGGAAATCGACCTGCTGAGGATGGTCGAGGGGGTGAAACAGGGGATCAACCTGGAGCACACGCGCGAGTTCAGGAAGCTGGGGATCCGGCTGGTGACGACGCCGCTGCCGGCCTGCGAGCACCTCGACTTCGGCACCGACGAGTACTGGGCGTGCGTCGCGATGGCCTACACGACGACGCTGTACCACCCGGTCGGCACGTGCAAGATGGGCCCCGAGGGGGACCCGGCCGCCGTGGTGGACCCCGAGCTGAGGGTGCACGGCGTCCGTCGGCTCAGGGTCGTCGACTCCTCGATCATGCCGAAGATCGTGAGGGGGAACACCAACGCCCCCACGACGATGATAGCGGAGAAGGCGAGCGATCTGATCAAGAAGGATTGGTTGGAGGGGTACGGTGGCGCCCAGCAAAGTGTTGGTGTCGGTGGTGGTGGTGGTGGTGGTGGTAGTTTGGATTTCGATCAGTTTTTTAAAGGGGTGTTCAAATGATTTCTTTTTGCTACTTAAAAGTGTAATAATCGCTAGTCTTTTGTTGAGTGGAGGCGGGGATTGGAATACGTGCCAGCTTGATGCTCGAGCGGTTGTGAAAGGGGATACGTAGATTGCGAGATGATACAAAAATGTCTGGTATTTATTTAAAGTCGATTGGTTCCGTTGGGCGGTGCTTTGAAATTATATTGAAAATTCTGCTGAGGCGTGCACAAAATCTTTCACTTTTATCCTAGCAGGCGTTTTGATAGGGTTAGGCATTCACTGGGCTCAAAAAGATATAAAAACGTGAGGTGCTAATAAATTAGGGAGCGCGTTGTTATATTAAAATGTACAGGGCCTTTTCCAAAATATATCGAAGAATAAAAATGTAAGAACACTTTCTTGGACAAAATTGAAGTTTCTATCAAAATACCTTCAAATCAATTCATCAAAAATTGGGTCAAATCAAAAAATCAAAAAAATTGGGTTTTTTTTTAATATTTTTTAAGAAAAATGAACTTATGGCCCAGTTTATAGAGCAAAAGGAAAAGCTGTTTCGGAAGATAATAAAATTCAAAATCTAGACAAATCTGAGCTTCTGCGTTTTTTTTACACCATAAAAATTTAGAAAAATAGCTCGTTTTCCCGTTTTTTCATCATAGCATGAAAATTATGGATGGAAGTGCATTAATTGGTACAGACGATTTATAAGGAATTGAAACACCTTAAATATGAGCGTTTCTAAAAGGTGATAGGAGCAATTTAACCGAGAAAACTTGGAAACCCGCTAAAATGGACCCATTTTACAAAAATTCACAGCTTTGCACGGTTTACAGCTGATGCGCTAATTTTACGTGAAATGTTAGGTTATTATGTCTACTTTAAGCATGAAAAAGTTGTTATTAACAACAGTTTATTAACAATAAACACCGAAATTTTGCAAAATTTGGCATATCAACTGAGATGGGTCGATTTTAATTTTTCTAACAGTTTTTGAAAGGGCATAGCAAAACCTACAACTTAACCATTTTGAATTTTCATATACGTTTGGAGGAAAGTGTGGAAAAAGTGCTTCATCTTTAAACTGAACAAAGCTGTGAATTTTTGAAAAAGGGTTAATGGACTTTTGTTAACGGTTTTCCCAAGTTTTCTCGGTAAAAAGTGCTCTGATCACCTTCTACAAAAGTTCATTTTGAAGGTGTTTTAATTCTCTACAAATCCTCTGTACAACATATTGCGTTTCCGTCAATAATTTTAACGCTATGATGGAAGAACCGAAAAACGACATTTTTTTTAATTTCTATTATATAAAAAAACCGCAAAAACGCAGATTTGTCTAGATTTTGGGTTTTTATCATCTTTGATCCATTTTAAACAAAGTTTTTTAGTCCTGCTGCTATTAAATTTCATTTTCCAAAAAGAAAACCCTCTATAAACTGGGCTATTAGGTCAGTTATAATTCATTAAGGCTACATCGTTAACCAATTTCGCCCATTTTTATTATTCACCAGTGAAAATATCCAAACTCTAGTGATTTATGTATCTTCTTTTGTTTTTAGCACCATTTAAGTTTACCTACCAAAGAAATCCCTTCGTTGTTGCCATCTTTTAAAAGATCCCGGTAAATTAAAAAATAGAATTAAAACGTTAAAATTAGGTTTTTGTACTCCTCAACTCGAGAATGAGATTTTAAAAATTTATGTAAAAAGAGCACGTGTATAACAAAACTGTTACGTTACTATCGATTAATATGTATTTAAGAGGTATGTAGTAATATATGTCAATGTTTAATTAATTGTAATTTTTAATTACAATCTGGGACTCAGTTAACACCATAATGGTAAGTAAGGGAAGTTTTGGTATCCTTAAGCAGGGGAAGCGTTTAGGCCCCCCAGAACGAATTGCTATTACTTGCTTCAGCCCTCGGAAGGGCGACCCCTCTCATACTATTCGAGCTCGCCACTTAAGTGATAGTGACGATCTAAATGCGCCACTTATTTACTTGTCGACAAGTCAAAGCAATTGCAAGTAAGTAATGATTTACAATTAGACAGTATTAAAAAAAATCTTCTCTTGGTTCCATATAATTTAAGTGAGGAACCCTTTGCTAAAAAAAATCCGTATTCCTGGAAAACTCCCCGCCATCCCTTAAATCCCGAATCCGACGCTGCTTCCTGAACAGTGCCCTGGATCATACAGCGCGGTTCATAACATTACGACGTTCATTTCGCCGTGAATTCCCCCCTCGAAGTCAAATTCCGGAATTCATCCCGTTGGATTTTTATACCCCGCGCCTATTTTTCTCCTCTCCTTCCTGTCGTTGACGCAAGGAATAACACGGGAGATGGAGTCGCGTCTTATTTTTCGGGTCGGATCAAATTTGTCACTGGGACGGGAATTCCTTCGCCTTAACGCCCCCGCAGGCAAATTGAAATATCACCGTAGGGCTTCGGGAAACGGGAACGCGTGAGGGGGATGTTCTCTGTTTATTTATTTTAAAAGCTCTCTCAACTAATTGTGAGCGAGGAGAGGAATAGAATTTTACGGAATTTGATGAAAGGGGGAATTTTGTGGTATTCCAATATTAAAGGGAAAAATTTGCAAGCTTCGGTCTCCTGGAAATTTTCGAGGAAAGTTTCCCTCGTAGCAACTTTGTCATGAGGTAGTTAACAATGAGGTACTTAGATTATATTTGGGACGTTTAATTAATACTGAGGTGCAAAATATAATTTTCTCAAAAAGAGGGAAAGAGAACAGAGTTTTGTGGTATTTCAGTTTGAAGTGAAGAAGTTCTGGAAGCTTTGGATTATTGAAAAAAAAATATTTAAAAATAGAGAACCCAAAAAAATTCAATTTTGGGTTAATAAATGAATTTTGGATTTTGGACTGATATTGTTAGAGTTTGCATGAAAAATGAACAAGATTTTCTACCAAAAAGAGATGAAAGAATGTGAGCAATCAGGTAAGAAAAAGGTAAAAAAAGAAAAAGGATTTTTAAATAAATTATGACAAAAATTTGCCATACATAATACCTTCAGAAATTGTTTAAAGAGTTTCATTAATTTGCTAAAAATTTACAAATGTAGTGCGAGACATATTCCAAAATTTTGAAAAGTTAAAAATTAAAATTTAAAAAAAAAACAAAAATCAAATTTATTTTAAAAATTAAAATTAAAAATTTTCAAAAATTGTTTAAAGAATTCCGGTGACATTAGAAAGTTGGAATCCTTTGCACGTAGAAAAATCAGCGACCAAATTTCGCCATTTTTCTTTAAACCCCCTACATCGTTGTTTTGCGCTGATCCTATGGCATTTTAAAATTTTGAAAAAACGCTATCCTTTACGAGATTTGACTACGAATCTTTTCCCCTTATGCACTTTCCCCCTGGAATAAATGCTTATAAAGTTATCGGCAAAAGAGGGGCAAAAAACGGGATTTTTTTAGGGATTTTTGGATTTTACAAAGTCCCTCAATGTTTTTTTGACACGATCCCTACTGGGCCAAAGTTCCATCAAAATGTAAGTACAATCTAAAGAAAAAGTGTTTCCTATAAATAAAGTAATTTCAGTACCTTCGTGCATTAACATTTTCAGGAGCAAAAAATCTAATTAATTTGATCCGATCGATACGAAAATATGCCCAAAACAAAAGAAATGTCATTTGTCATGACAAAAAAGAAGGAAATAATTCCAAAACGCTTTACATTTCGCCCGAGTCCGAGAAAAATCCCCCACCTAACTTAACGAATGGCGTTCATCGTTCGTCATCCCGAATTTAAAGAAGTCAGCAGGCGTTAACCTTAAAACCGATCCTGTCGTCACAGGCGACGTCCTTATAGAAGGCTCCTGCCGTATAAATAACGGCGAAAAACAACCGTTAACGAGGGAGGTCCACACTCGAAAAAACGAAACGTAAAGGAACAGAAGAGAGAAACGTGGCAGTCAATAAATAAATAATAAACTCGCCCCCTGGAGTGTATCTTTCGTCGGGAACGGATTTTTTTGTCGGAAGGCAAACACATCGAGGAACATTTAGTAAACATCGCGGAGACAGGGGGGGGGGACATAGGAAAAAAAGAACGTTATCGGCCCCGATCCCTCATTTTTTATGATCCAAATAATATCGCATTAAAAACAAATAGCGAGAAACAAAGTGTCCCCCCCTCGACCAGTGGGATATATGGATCGAAAATAAATAAGAGTCCCGGACGGAAAAAGGGAAAAAACCAGGAGAACGAGGCGAGAGAAAGAGAAAGGAAAGCCACAACAACAACAACAGAGAAAACGGAAATTTTACGATACAGTCTTAGCAAAATATGTTATTGAAGCAAAATAACCTAATGGCATAAATCATATCCCCGGCGGGCGGGACCGCCGCCCGTTCCCCCTTTCCTTTCTTCCATTCTTCCCTTCTTTTTCCGCCCGCGGGCGCGCTCAGACGATTGCGGGAAATGTATTTCCCTTTAGTTTTCTGCAACGCGTCGAACCTGAGGATTTTATTTTACGGACGCTTTTCGACCGCGGCCGCCCTTTTTCCCCGTCGGAAAATTCGTTATTGGACCAATCGTTAAAATATTCCGCAAAAAGGGGCACACTTTAAGAAAAACGCACGAGGTTTTCATGCATTACATCCATATATTTAAGATAAAATAGATTTAAAAGAATATTTAAATTTCGATTTAAACATTAATATTTAAAAAACCGCAAAAATACCGTTCTTAGTCATCACTCATCTTAGTATCTGCTGCATATTAATAGTTACTTACAAGGAAAAAAAGTGGGCGTAGCACATTACTTTATGACTCATTTACCAATAAACATTAAGGCGCTTCACAAAAGTGGCTCAATATAAGAGCCACGTCAGTTTTTCTCTGATATCGAGACCTTTCATTGCTCCATAGAACAAAAGGACTTAAAATATTTTGATTAAATCATCCCTTCAACCCTTAGCGCAATACTTAAACCTCCAAAAAATGTTTTTCCCATAAACAGCTTAGGTTATTTATTGCTATTTAATTGCTCCACATTTAAGCAAAATGCGAATTTATTGTTCCACTCCCTTAGCAAGCAAAAGGGATGATCTGATTAAAGGCTTAAGTCACAACATCTATACCAGTATCTTCGGAACCAGTGGGGGTATGGAGATGTACGAGGCGGCATATTTTATTGCTAATTTATTGTTGGTGATAGGGACTAGTGGCGAATTTCCAAAACCACCCCTTCAACACTTAGCGCAATACTTATACCCTCAAGAAATGTTTTTCCTATAAATGCTGCCTGGGTTATTTGTTGCTATTTAATTGCATAACATTTAAGCAAAGTACGATCTTATTGCTCCACCCCTTAACGTGGAAAGGGGGATGATCTGACTCATGTGTTAAGCCAAATCATCTATACCTGTATCTTCGGAACCAATGGAGGTATGGAGATTTAGGGGGCGGCATATTTTATTGCTGATTTATTGCTGACGATAGGTACTAATGGCGGATTCCTAAAACCACCCCTACAGCCCTTAACACGATTCACACCACAAAAAAATATTTTTCGGATAAATACAGCCTCGGTTATTTATTGCTATTTAATTGCTCAATATTTAAGCTAAGCACGAACTTATTGCCCCACCCCTTAGCGAGGAAAAGGGCATGATCTGACTTAAGGCTTAAGCGACATCATCCATACCTGTATCTTCGGAACCAAATGAGGTATGGAGATGCAGGGGGGAGGAAGGGTTAATTATATTAATTATAAACAGAAATGGCTGATTCCTGTTTGAAACTATTATTAATCGAGTAATTAACTATAATTTATTTCAAGTTATCGTTTTTGCTTTAATTCTGTATCTGTTAAGATTTGGTTCACCATTTTCCGAAGAAAGCAGTTAAAACCAGGTAAATTCTTCTATGGTACCCACTTAGCATCGTTAAGGGCATTTGTATAAGTCGTTTGGTTTTTCGCTCAACAACGTACGCTAAAATAATACGAAAAGTACCCCCGGCTGTTAATTTTTGTGCCGATTTATTCCGACACAATTCAAATGTTATTCCTGCAAAACGCAAACACGTCCCTGATTAAAAATTCGTAAAGTTATACCGATTCGATATCTCTATGATTGCGATGACAAAATGCGCTGAACTGTAAACTTGCAAACAACAAAAACACACATACGCGTACATACGAACGGAAAAAATCCGTTAATTAATATCGGGTCGACATGTTTACGCCCCCACCCCCACCACGTTTTACCCTCCCTCCCTCACTCATATTTCATTTTCCATTTTTTTCCCAATTTAGTAGACAATGTGCATCGATCGTGTCGTACAACGAAAATTCGAATCATCATCGCCAGTTTCTCGTTGTGTGTAAATTCCGCGGGGGGGCGCTGCCGTTCGACCGTTTTTTGCGGCTCTGATTGCACCTGCGATCGAGGCAGCAGTCGGCCTAATTGACGGTAAAAGGGCGCACCGAAAATTGCAGTTTGAGCGAAACAGGCGAAAATGGAAAGACCACGTAACGATCCGGAATAACTGGCGCAGGTGGGGGTAATCACTCTGTCAACTGTATTGTTTACGAGGAGTCGAAATCAAATTTTTCCACTAAATCCAAATGTCGCATAGAAAATTGTCCACCTTGTAAGTTCCTCTATCGAAGTGAAGAAGGGCATTTCAAAAATATTTCATTTAAAAAAGTCGCGACTTTTGCCACTACTTTTATGCAATTTCGATTTATCAATTTCACAGAAATGTCATGATGTGGCTTAAGTCTTAAGCCAGATCATCCCCTTTTCCTCGCTAAGAGGTGACGCAATAAATTCGCACTTTGCTTAAACGTGGAGCAATTAAACAGCAATAAATAACCCAGGCTGTATTTATGGGAAAATACTTTTTTGGGGGTATGAATCGTGCTAGGGGCTGTAGTGGTGGTTTTGGGAATCCGCCACTAGTCCCTATGGTCAGCAATAAATCAGCAATAAAATATGCCGCCCCCAAGATCTCCATACCTCCATTGGTTCCGAAGATACAGGTATAGATGATTTGGCTTGACACTTAAGTCGGATCATCCCCCTTTCCTCGTTAAGGGGTGGAGCAATAAGATCGTACTTTGCTTAAATGTTGAGCAATTGAATAGCAATAAATAACCCAGGCTGTATTCGTGGGGAAAGATTTCTTGGGGGTGTGATTATTGTGCTAAGGGTCGAGGGATGGTTTTGGGAATCCGCCACTAGTCCCTATGGTTAGTAATAAATCAGCAATAAAATATGCCGCCCCCAACACCTCCATACCTCCATTGGTCCCGAAGATACAGGTATAGATGATTTGGCTTGACACTTAAGTCAGATCATCCCCCTTTCCTCGTTGAGGGGTGGAGCAATAAGATCGTACTTTGCTTAAATGTTGAGCAATTGAATAGCAATAAATAACCCAGGCTGTATTCGTGGGGAAAGATTTCTTGGGGGTGTGATTATTGTGCTAAGGGTCGAGGGATGGTTTTGGGAATCCGCCACTAGTCCCTATCATCAGCAATAAATCAGCAATAAAATATGCCGCCCCCTACATCTCCATACCTCCAAAGGTTCCGAAGATACAGGTATAGATGATTTGGCTTGACACTTAAGTCGGATCATCCCCCTTTCCTCGTTAAGGGGTGGAGCAATAAGATCGTACTTTGCTTAAATGTTGAGCAATTGAATAGCAATAAATAACCCAGGCTGTATTCGTGGGGAAAGATTTCTTGGGGGTGTGATTATTGTGCTAAGGGTCGAGGGATGGTTTTGGGAATCCGCCACTAGTCCCTATGGTTAGTAATAAATCAGCAATAAAATATGCCGCCCCCAACACCTCCATACCTCCATTGGTCCCGAAGATACAGGTATAGATGATTTGGCTTGACACTTAAGTCAGATCATCCCCCTTTCCTCGTTGAGGGGTGGAGCAATAAGATCGTACTTTGCTTAAATGTTGAGCAATTGAATAGCAATAAATAACCCAGGCTGTATTCGTGGGGAAAGATTTCTTGGGGGTGTGATTATTGTGCTAAGGGTCGAGGGATGGTTTTGGGAATCCGCCACTAGTCCCTATCATCAGCAATAAATCAGCAATAAAATATGCCGCCCCCTACATCTCCATACCTCCAAAGGTTCCGAAGATACAGGTATAGATGATTTGGCTTAACACTTAAGTCAGATCATCCCCCTTTCCTCGTTAAGGGGTGGAGCAATAAGATCGTACTTTGCTTAAATGTTGAGCAATTGAATAGCAATAAATAACCCAGGCTGTATTCGTGGGGAAAGATTTCTTGGGGGTGTGATTATTGTGCTAAGGGTCGAGGGATGGTTTTGGGAATCCGCCACTAGTCCCTATGGTTAGTAATAAATCAGCAATAAAATATGCCGCCCCCAACACCTCCATACCTCCATTGGTCCCGAAGATACAGGTATAGATGATTTGGCTTGACACTTAAGTCAGATCATCCCCCTTTCCTCGTTGAGGGGTGGAGCAATAAGATCGTACTTTGCTTAAATGTTGAGCAATTGAATAGCAATAAATAACCCAGGCTGTATTCGTGGGGAAAGATTTCTTGGGGGTGTGATTATTGTGCTAAGGGTCGAGGGATGGTTTTGGGAATCCGCCACTAGTCCCTATCATCAGCAATAAATCAGCAATAAAATATGCCGCCCCCTACATCTCCATACCTCCAAAGGTTCCGAAGATACAGGTATAGATGATTTGGCTTAACACTTAAGTCAGATCATCCCCCTTTCCTCGTTAAGGGGTGGAGCAATAAGATCGTACTTTGCTTAAATGTTGAGCAATTGAATAGCAATAAATAACCCAGGCTGTACTCGTGGGGAAAGATTTCTTGGGGTTGTGATTATTGTGCTAAGGGTCGAGGGATGGTTTTGGGAATCCGCCACTAGTCCCTATCATCAGCAATAAATCAGCAATAAAATATGCCGCCCCCTACATCTCCATACCTCCAAAGGTTCCGAAGATACAGGTATAGATGATTTGGCTTAACACTTAAGTCAGATCATCCCCCTTTCCTCGTTAAGGGGTGGAGCAATAAGATCGTACTTTGCTTAAATGTTGAGCAATTGAATAGCAATAAATAACCCAGGCTGTATTCATGGGGAAAGATTTCTTGGGGGTGTGAGTATTGTGCTAAGGGTTGAGGGGTGGTTTTGGGAATCCGCCACTAGTCCCTATGGTTAGCAATAAATCAGCAATAAAATATGCCGCCCCCTACATCTCCATACCTCCAAAGGTTCCGAAGATACAGGTATAGATGATTTGGCTTAACACTTAAGTCAGATCATCCCCCTTTCCTCGTTAAGGGGTGGAGCAATAAGATCCTACTTTGCTTAAATGTTGAGCAATTGAATAGCAATAAATAACCCAGGCTGTATTCATGGGGAAAGATTTCTTGGGGGTGTGAGTATTGTGCTAAGGGTTGAGGGGTGGTTTTGGGAATCCGCCACTAGTCCCTATCATCAGCAATAAATCAGCAATAAAATATGCCGCCCCCTACATCTCCATACCTCCAAAGGTTCCGAAGATACAGGTATAGATGATTTGGCTTAACACTTAAGTCAGATCATCCCCCTTTCCTCGTTAAGGGGTGGAGCAATAAGATCGTACTTTGCTTAAATGTTGAGCAATTGAATAGCAATAAATAACCCAGGCTGTATTCGTGGGGAAAGATTTCTTGGGGGTGTGATTATTGTGCTAAGGGTCGAGGGGTGGTTTTGGGAATCCGCCACTAGTCCCTATCATCAGCGATAAATTAGCAAGAAAATATGTCGCCCCCTATACCTGGATACCCGTTTGGGTTCAGAAAATATATGATGTGGCTTAAGCCTTAGGTCAGATCATCCCCTTTTCTTCTCTAAGGAGTGGAACAATAAAATCGTACTTTGCTTAAATATTGAACAGTTAAATAGGGGCCAATATTCCATGCTGACTTATGAAGTAGATGACTTGGCTTAATAGACATAACATGGTGACTCCTTGTACTTAAGTACCTGTTTCAACAATTTTAAATCAAAATCAAGTATCCTACAGTAATAAATTTTGTATTCATATTTAATTATAACTAGTACATTATGTGCCTACTGAAATTTTTAATAAATTAATACTTGTATAGTTATTACCATTTATTTTCTCTCAACATGAGGAGATACAAATTATAATCTACATACTTTACATGATATTGTACATATAATTCTGCATATTTTAATTATATTTAGTGCATATGTACGAGCATATTTCTTCAAAGATTCGGTGCCTACAATACGGCCTTAGTTTTAAGTATGAGCAACTGGGAAATATCATTAGGCTGTTGCTGTTAGTGTAATAAATGGTACATGGTACTTTACATAGGAATTGTATCCTTTATATAGTTGATAAGGAAAATACTAAATTCATCGCCACAGGAATATTTTAAATGCATTTTCCCATACAGAAAACCTGTGCTAATTTTCAAAACTCTAAAATCAAAGGACAGTTGAAGCCCTTTTACTCATGGAGTTTAATCCAATTTACAAATTATTCACGTGTGGAGATCGTCGAGTGTAAACAAACGGACGGAACGAACCTCCGAGTTCCGAGAAAAAATCGTAAACAACGGTAACAAAAAATAAGGAGACGACAAACCTCTAACGAGAAATCGATGGGATAGAATGTGAGAGAACCGACATGACCTACTTTACGTACGTCTTGCTCGACACCGAGAAATAATTGGCCATTTTGGCAGATGTACTTTGAATTAAAATCATAACACGTAGTAAGAGGGAAACGAAATTGACATGTGGACGTTAGAATGTAGCCGAGCCATGGCCGATCTGCTTCGCACGCTTCACATTCTAAACACCAAACAAAGATTAACCTCAAGTAACGTTAATCGACTGATCGTTTGTTACAATATTGACAAATGGACATTAGAATGTGGCTTAGGCAAGGCCGATCTGCTTTGTACGTTCCACATTCTAAGAGCCAGAGAATGAATTACCTCAAACCGCGTTAATCGACCGACTGTTTGTTATAAAAAGGACAAGTGGACATTAGAATGTGGCCGAGCCATGGCCGATCTGCCTTGGACGCTTCACATTCTAAACACCACATAATGAATTACCTCAAATAGCGTTAATCGATCAATTTCATTGACCGCACCTGTTGTATGGAGGCAGGATTAACACATATAACACATACAAATCCCACCTGGAGGTGGTAGCAAGGATTAACAGCACTAACCTTTACGTGGAAATCGCAGGTACGACCGACGCTTCCCTCTCCTGCTCGAAATCTCTGGAACGCCCCATGGAACCTCGGGAATTTTCGGTTCACGAGCAAGTCCACGCGTTACGCTTTCGATTTCGCCACTTTTCACTCCCGGAAACGCGGAAAAATACCCGAAAAAACTAATTAGTTGATTAATGGCGTCCGTTCGCCCCCGAGCCGTTCGACGTCGCTGACCGAAAAGGGCGAGGAAGACGATATGACGTCGCAACAGGTGGCGAATGGCAGTACCTCGATCGGTCCACGTGACCTGAGGCCCTGCCGTCATTGGCGCAGCGCCTCGGGCTGTCATACGCAGGACGAGGGTGCCGTCATGGTGGAGATTAAATGGAGAACTGAACGGTATTGAAGTACTTGTATTAAAAATTTTGAAAATGGGACATTTTTAGCAAGTGAGGACAGTATTACTGTACTGGAAAAATTATTTCTTCTCAAGGAAATCAGTGGAGTCTAGTAGCTCTCTTGATCGATTTTAATGCAATTAACGCCAGTAATGAAGCTTGATAATTCATATAAACGATGATTTTAAATTTTCTCTGAACAATAAGCGACAAATTAGAAACAAACACGTTCCCCCGCCTTCACCGTACTGAAAATCCGTTAACAGATGAACTACGAGGAAATTTGGAAGTAGCTAAACGACCGACGTGGCGGGTGCAACTCTCATTATGAAGAAATTTAATGGGTGATTGCATGTAAAGTACATGTTTACTTTAGACACCCACATTATAGATTTTTACTAGCAGGATCCTGATCGCAGGGAACGTTTTTGGCACAGAGATGACGTCTAGCGACTCGAAAAAGCTAAAGAGCGTACAAGGGAACCAATTCCCTCTTCCCCTTGCGGCTCACCCCGTAGACGCCCGAATGGAACGATTTACTTCCCAAATCGGTTGCAAGTACGCAATTAGTTTTTTCCTCCTCTCTTGTCAGGTACACGTAAAGTCCATTAATCGAGGGTCCCTCCCCTCGGAAAAAAGGACCGCCCCCGGTCATTAACCATGTTAAACAATATACAGGCTTCCCGTGGGAAGAAACAAAACCGCGCGTCGGTGTCAAACCCCGCAAGATATGTGGCAGAAACGTTTCTCCCGACGGAAAGTGCAACACTTCCGGAACATGGGTTGTTAAACATCGCTTTAAATCCATAATACTCCCGGCTTTGTTGCGGGGAAGAACGACCGACCGCCTCTTCCCGTTTCCCCCACGCCCTGGCGCTGGTCCTCTTTCTGGCGCTTTTTACTTCGGTTTTCGGTGTGGAGATAATCCACCTGAAAACAAAGCGTTAATACTCAGGCCTGATACGCAATTACATTCTGGAGTAAGGGGAGCGGGAATTCCCGGGAATAGCTGTTCCGTGGAAGGCAATCGGGCTCGTTTTGAGGAGATCCCGAACAGTTTTGGAGGCGTTAAAATATCGATCACCCTGTACACAGGACGTCCATGAGCTCAATTCGTTAACTGAAGTTATTACACCACCTATGCTATTATACCTCCACATGATATATACAGGGCGTCTAAATTTTTTGCAACTGAAACAGTAGTGAGCTTCTATGTACGTACATGTACATTCGAATATCCTGCTAAACGATGCTTCATTTTAAAATAATCTCAAAAATGAAAGGTACAAAGTCTCAAATAGAACACCCTTTCTTTAAGTGCCGTGTCAAATAATCGAAAGAATACAGTTTTGTACGTGTTCGTTACAATTTGGAGGCCCGTCCGCAGCTCGCTCAATAGAGCCAATCAGGGCACGCTGCGTGCACATGCGTACGCTTTCGCAATTCTGTTTTTTTGTAAATGGGTTTAGCAAACGTTCGGCCGTGATTTGTTGTACTTTTAGATCAGCTATGGCGGGATTCTTAGAGATAAACATGGTGCGAAATGGAAAAATCTACCTGTGGAGACCTTCTAGGGAGTTTCGATACTCTGAGGACTTGCCCTTCTCCAAGTTTGACCCCCATGCTTTCCTTGAGGATTGAGAGAGAATCCTCCTAAAATGGATGTTACTTTTGTCTTGTTTTATACTATAGAGTAATTATTTTAAATATGTCGATATCATTTTCACAATATAACCTAATTCACATCAGTAGATTTAATTATGAATTAATTATCCATTATAATGCGATAATTTGCACTCACATACCTTCCTATAGAATATTTAATTGAAACAAAACCAATTTGAATTTCAAAAATAAGGTAATTAGCTCGTTAACTGTTCGGAAGGTCTCATTAAATCGATAATTAATAAACCCTATTTTTATCGTAAGTGCCCTAGTTACCCTAATACACATGTGTGTCAAGAATATAATTTACAGAGTTCGAATTTAACTAGAAGCAATTGGTAGGACCAGCTTATAGTAATATTTCAATAATTTTATCTCAATTATCTCTTTACGCTGCTCATGTATCCATAATTATAGACACCCTGTATATAGTTAGAAATTATTGTAGGTAAATGTTATTTAAATTGATAGACGGGTATTTGAATCATGTAATCAAAACAATCGGGCTTGCAATTGGATACTTATAAGTAACAAGGGTATTTGAAGGGTGCCTGAAGGGTACCGACGGTGCCTTCTAATGATCTTCGCATGTAATAGGGGAAATTGGAATATTCTCTTAGTTTTATTTACTAGAAAGTAGCAACATTAAACATTATCTCTACCAGGGTGCCTGAAGGGTGCCGGCGGTCGCTTCTAGTGGTGGTCACACGTAATGGGGGAAATTATAGCGAATATTGAATTTATTCGGGATCCACACTGAATTACAGGAACATAAGACGACTTGTGAATACTAATTCTCTTAGATCTATTTGCTAGAAAGTGATAACATTAAACATTATCTCAACCAGGGTGCCTGAAGGGTGTCGGGAATACCTTCTAGTGGTCGTCGCACGTAATAGGGGAAATTATAGTATTCTCTTAGCTTTAAAGTAACAACATTAAACAGTACCGTAGCCAGGGTGCCTGAAGGGTGCCGGCGGTGTGTTCTAATGCTCGTCGCAGGTAATGGGTGAACTTATAATGAGTAGTGAATTCATTCAGCTTTTTTACTATATTGCAGGAATACATGACGACCAGGGAAATCTGATTCTCTTAGTTCTTTTCACTAAGTGGAGCAACCTGTGGTGGAAAATGGTAATGAAGTGAACTAAGCCAAGTAAACAATAAGTAATGGGAGAAAGTAGCTTTTCTCACAATTTGTACATGGTGGGTGGCGGCGAATTGCATTGCAGCAATACGGCTTTTCTCCTCTTCCTCCTCCTCCTCTCGACTTCAGTTTCAAAATCTTAATACGACTTTGGCAATACAAGAGCACATTGTATCAACGCCTTCGCCTACAATGACAAGAAAACATCGCAATAAAGATAATCCCCCCTTTACGTGTGGTAATACGAAAAACTTGGAGGAATAAACGCGTTCGAGTCCCGCCCCACCGCAGATAAGGCTCGGCGCGTTGTTAACCTTTCGCGACGTTTATTTATACGTCAAAAAAGGGGTGCGGGGGTCAGCCAGGAACCGAACGAGATAACAACCACCCAGTAGCACGTAGGTATACTATACGTGTACACCCGCACACACAAAGCTAGAGGGAGAGAGAGACAAAGTTCCCGAGATGAAAACGGCTTATCGAGGACATAAATCAAAACTTGGGCGCATTGCCGCAAATTCCCCTTTAATCTCTCTTTCGTCTCTCGTTCATAAGTCCATAATATAAGTATAACGGAGCCCTCCCCCTCGCCCGCCCTCTTCCTCCTCCCTTAAACCACGCGACGCGCTATATTTTGTGCACATACACCGCACGTGCATTACTTGGGACATATTAGGATCCGGCGATATTACATGGAGGTTTCCGCACAAAAGACGTACGTAGTCACTCGTACGTACGTACGTAAGTGATGCTCGCTTATTTCTGTCGTCTGAGAAAAATGTTAGCAGTCTGTGGGGGAATAATAAAGTCCACGTACATCAAACGAAGCGACTACAAGAAATTCATATTAAGTCTAAGATGTCGAAGAGATGGAAGGGTTTTGGCGGTACAATTTTCTGAAAATACTGTAATATGAGTTTTTTACAGAAATTTTTTTCGGTTCAGTCGCTAAAAAATACCATATTCCGATCAAATTATTCTGACAGTTATACCTATCGGTAAGTTTTCGACGGCCCACCCTGTATACCTCACCTCTATGCGTTAAAGAAGGTTTTAATGGAGGATTTAAGAAGGTTTTAACGTACTCATTACTTAGCAAAACCCAAAAACCCAACTTCTTTTGTCACGCCTAGATGCTTGAAGGAAACCCGACAATGCGCTTGAGGATCGTACCTCAAAGGAAGGACATTTATACACAACGACGTATGGAAACTAATGGGCACTAATTCCCTCAAGGGTGGAAAAGCTGGAGCAATAAATAAGTTACAAAATTAACTAGGTAGAGCAGCATGAGGAAGCAATAGGACCCAGTCAGTTGAGACAAGTGTACACAGAGGGAGAAAAGTGTGGTATCCTCCTTTGTGTCACGCCTAGGTGCTTGAAGGAAACCCGGGGGTGCGCTTGAGGATCGTAAGTCAAAGAGAGGACATTCATTCACATGATCCTGTGCAGACTAATGGGCACTAATTACCTCGAGGCAGGAGAAGGTGAAGCAATAAATAAATTACCTAATTAGCTTGGTAGGGCACCATGGACAAATAATAGGACCCATTCAATTGAAACAAGTATAGATAAGGGGGGAAGAAAATGTGGTATCGTTCTCTTTGTCACTCCTAGGTACTTGAAGGAAACCCAGGGGTGCGCTTGAGGATCGTAGGTCTAAGAGAGGACATTCATTCACATGATCGTGTGCAGACTAATGGGAACTAATTCCCTCAAGGGTGGAAAAGGTGAAGCAATAAATAAATTACCTAATTAGCTTGGTGGAGCACCATGGGGAAAGCAATGAGGCCCAGTCTATGGAAACAAGTATAGATAAGGGGGGAAGAAAATGTGGTATCGTTCTCTTTGTCACTCCTAGGTACTTGAAGCAAACCCAGGGGTGCGCTTGAGGATCGTAGGTCTAAGAGAGGACATTCATTCACATGATCGTGTGCAGACTAATGGGAACTAATTCCCTCAAGGGTGGAAAAGGTGAAGCAATAAATAAATTACCTAATTAGCTTGGTAGGGCACCATGGACAAATAATAGGACCCATTCAATTGAAACAAGTATAGATAAGGGGGGAAGAAAATGTGGTATCGTTCTCTTTGTCACTCCTAGGTACTTGAAGCAAACCCAGGGGTGCGCTTGAGGATCGTAAGTCTAAGAGAGGACATTCATTCACATGATCGTGTGCAGACTAATGGGAACTAATTCCCTCAAGGGTGGAAAAGGTGAAGCAATAAATAAATTACCTAATTAGCTTGGTGGAGCACCATGGGGAAAGCAATGAGGCCCAGTCTATGGAAACAAGTATACACAGAGGGAGAAAAGTATGGTATCCTCCTTTTTGTCACGCCTAGGTACATGAAGGGAACCCGACAATGCGCTTGAGGATCGTACCTCAAAGAAAGGTCATTTATACACAACGACGTATGGAAACTAATGGGCAATAATTCTCTCAAGGGAGGAAAAGCTGGAGCAATAAATAAGTTACAAAATTAACTAGGTAGGGCAGCATGAGGAAGTAATAGGAGCCAGTCAATTGAAACAAGTGTACACAGAGGGAGAAGAAGTGTGGTATCCTCCTTTTTGTCGCGCCTAGGTACTTGAAGGAAGCACGGGGGTGCGCTTGAGGGTTGTAACTCAACTAAATCGAAAAATCATGGGACCCCATCAACTAAAACAAGTATAGATAGAGGGAGGAGAGGTGCGGTATAATACATGATTTGCGCAAGGGATGAAAGGTAGAATAAATGGTGATTCCTGCTGTTATTTAAACAAAACTATCTTCTAGAGTTTCTTTTTATTTTTCCGTGATAGGATTATTAAGTTTATTTGGCAGGGTTAAAGAGATGCGATCGTGGTGCTTATGATAACTGAACGTGCTTTTCAACCATATCTTTTGTAGCGATATTGCCCTTGATTATGGAATAATCTTCAGGGTGTTCCGAAGTATTCTCTTTCCAGTTTCAATTTAAAAATCTCAGGGAATATCCCTATGATATATAATACAAAATATTTCCAATCATTGATTCGATCGAAACGCTTTGTTACCCTCGTCAATCATTGAACAAAAGTTGCATATGTTAGGCAAAAATTTTGCCTATTTAATTTATAACGCCTGACACATGTTCGATACTTGGAACAGTTACTAACTGTTACACGTTCATAATGCCTGTCGATCACACGACTAATTTCCTCTTAAATATTCCACACTTCGAAATTATTCAGCGAAAGGTATGAAAGTATGCAAAACCCACGCCGGTTGAATTATCTAACGAATAATTTATTTATCCAGCGTACGAGAGAGAGTAAACAGGAGTAATCGTCAATACCGGGCATTAAATATTTCGCAGATCGAATCGTTGAAAAACGAAAACGCTTGTACCTGATTGGTCAAACCTCGACCATCGCAGAATGCGATAGAGGTGATTGGAAAGCTGAAGAGGTGTGAGTGTGTCACAGAGTCCAAAGGGTCTTAAAGCTTGAAAGAAGGCTTAAGGTTTAGGCCTACACATACCATAGAGGTGAGGGTTGAGGCGTAATCGCGATGGGGGTTTTTGGCAAGAATCGTGGTAAACGAGAACTCGCTCGTTAGGGGGAGTGGTGAATAGGTTGCAGGCAAGGGACTGCCTAGAAAGACGAGTTGTCGTCGGTGAATGGTATCAATCAGGTGTGATGGGTGTGTCCTGGATCGATTGTGGCATGTTACCGGCCGTTCTGGCAATTCGATAACTATAGAAAATTTAATTTATTTTCCTATTTATCCAATTCCGCCGGCGGCGTTCCCCTCGAACGTCCGAATTACTATTGTTAAAACGCCCCGATATAAACATAATAATTGGAGCGCGTACATCGATTCGAATTTAATTTAGCGAAAAACGCCATAAAATCCCCTCGCTGTCGAAATTTTTCAAACTTGGCCATACTTCAAAAACACAATACACTCCCGGCTCTGTGCACGAATGTGTTTGTGTATCCGCACAAAATTTAGCGGGATTGTATCGTTTTATTGTCCCGGAGTCTCTCGCTCCCGGACTCGTTTTATTTTTGCCTTTGGAACGTTATCGAACCGCGACAAATTGGAACAGAATCACCGAAGATATTTCGACTCGGTCCTCGATTTGTCCCACTTATCGTTAAAAAGGTTTTTACTGATCAATAGCCTGTATATGATACATAATATAGGACTATAGGACATATAAGATTGGTGAGGGAGGAAATGGAAGGTGGAAAGATAGCTTAAATGAAGACGTTGTTCAAGATACCGCTTATAGAGCTTCTGAAATTGATTGAAACTGCAATATTATAATTCCGTAACAACATTTTTACGTATTTAAATCATTTGGAACAATGTTTCAATTTTTCTTAAAACGAATTTCCCTAAAATCTACAGAATTCGCTAAAGAATCCCGAGAACTATAGAAATCTTTGTTCAAGTGCTTCAATTGTGCTCAACACGACGAGAAATACGAGAAAAACAGCAAGCTGGGCCGTAAAGACGGACTCTTGGTAAGCAAGAGGGGGTGAGGAAAGCCGAACGTCGTCGATACAAAATTGTAATTCCGGCGTTGCGCCTCGTTAGAGACAATCGACTTTAGGCAAGTACTTACAGGCGAATTTCGTTAAATATTTAGTAATGGTAATGAGCTATTCTAAAATTTGAGAAAGAGAATTTGAGACGAGGCCTTTTGTTTCCTGGTGGATCGGTGAGCTGGTACCCGGACGGCTTCCTTGAGTCAGCATCATCTCCAGGCTCTGAATCACGTCACCTAGCGAAAAGATAAACACCCTGTGTGATACTTGACTTAGTAGAGGTCTTCTTGAGGCCTTAAAGTACGATTTTAATTATCTTGTCGACAAGTAAAAACAATGCTGTTTAAATAATGGGATTTCGGTATGTAGATTTAATATTTGTTCTGTGTGTGTTTCTTATGAAGCGTAATTAAAATTGTTCATTGCTGGTAATTGCATTAAATGAAGGGTAAGTAATAGATCATCACACGAGAAATCTATTTTAATTACTTCCTTCTATCAGGGCCTGATGTGCTGGAATAATTCGTGCCCAATTAGTCTAGCCAGGGCAAATTAATGCTGGAGAAATTAAGGCGTATCAAATAGTCCTGATTTTGAAGAGATTCCTGCAGAATTAAAAATGATATTTTGTGGATTCAACAATGCAAGATCCAACAAAGCAATATCCTCGTATTTATTCATAATCATCCACTTGATATTCCCTACTTCCTCCAGTCGACGACTCCAGATTCCCGAAACGCCACAAAACCACAGCGACTTCCCTAATTGTCCTCGAGGATAAACATTTCCAGGTTAAACCGTCGATTCGAAGTTTTTACCCGTTTTCATCTCCATTCACTTCATCCCACGGACCGGGAGCTGGCGCCCGAGCCATTATCCCCCCTCGGAAACCGGGAGATCATAAGCAAAAAGGTGCCTGGAGAGAATTACAGCGGGAATTTTCAATCTAACTTTCCTTCGACGCCGGCCGCCGGAACTTTCCTAAGACCCCTTAGCCCGTAACGAAGAGAATAAAAGGGGGAAGTTTTAACAACGTTCGACATGTGATAGTTCCGCACACACGAGGTCCGGGATAATTGGGGAAACATGCAATGGATACTTTCACGGGAATTAATAATACGTTATTTTCGTTTTTACGTGGTTTCTTTCCCCGTCTGCTCGATAACGAGGGCGAAAAATAATTATGTTATTTTCTTACTGGAGTTGTTGCGCCTCGGGGCGAATTGTAATTCGACACGCCATACCTGAATTATCAGACCGTATTGCTCCTCATCAAAGCGAGGTTTATTATGCCCAAATATGAATTCGATAAGTAAAAGAGGTGGAGTGAATCAAAACATCAAGGGGACCGTTGGTATTTTTCTTTACACTTTTTAAGCTCGGTGTACAATGGATATCGCAGGGGAAAATACCTTTGGTTAAACAATTTAATCACACTCGTCTAAACTTCTAGGAAATGGGTGCTGTGCATGTAAATGTATCCAGAGTCTCGCTAATCCCGGGATAGGCTAGGTTACCCCGTGGGAGGTTCCTTCGTATTTAAATGGCTATTCTCAACGAAACATAAGGATATTGGAACCTTATATTTTCTTTTTGGAGCTTGGGATGGAATCGTAGGAACATCCCTAAGATTATTAGTTCTTGTAGATCTAGGAAATCCTTGGTTTCTATTTGGAAATGATCAAATTTATAATACAATTGTTACAGCACATGCGTTTGTTATAATTATCCTCATTGCAATTATAATTGGTGCATTTGGTGATTGATTAGTCCCACTAATACTAGAAGCCCCTGATGTAGCATTCCCACCAATAAATAATACGAGATTTTGGCTTTTCCTCCTCTCATTAGCACCTCTTTTAATAAGAAGAATGTTAGAAAATGGTGCAGGAAAGGATTGAACTCCATATCCTCCTCTTTCAACAAGTATAGCCCATATGGGCTCCTCAGTCGATTTAGCAACTTCTAGGCTTCATTTAGCAGGTATTTCATCCTTTATAGGGGCAAAAAACTTCATTTCTACAGTTATTAATCTACGACCCCAAATGATTTTTCTTAACCAAACCCCACTATTTGTTTGAGCAATCCTAACTACAGCAATCCTATTACTATCGTCACTTTTTGGATTTGGTTATTGATTAGTCCCACTAATACTAGGAGCCCCTGATGTAGCATTCCCACCAATAAATAATATAAGATATTGTCTTTGAAAAAAGGGTCATTTGGTACCCTTGGTATGATTTATGCTATAATAGCAATTGGATTATTAGGATTTGTCCCTTGAGCTCACCATGTATCTACAGTAGGTGTAGATAGGGCTTATTTTACATCAGCCACTACAATTATTGCTGTTCCTACAGGAATTAAAGTATCCAGCTCATGGGCATGGAACAAAGTTAATTTTTTCACCAGCAACACTATGAGATTTGGGTTTTGTGTTTCTTTTCACTATTGGAGAGCTAGAACTATTTTCACTAGAACAGCCCTGGCAGCAATACATACACGAACAAACCAGACATGGAAATTTTGTTTGGTACGATATTTAAGGAATGCGAAGAATAACGCCATTACGAGAAAGGGTGAAAATCACCCCAAACGAATTACGGCCGTCGAGAAGTTTTGTGTGA
This sequence comes from Cryptocephalus primarius, assembly GCA_963576515.1. Classification (NCBI taxonomy): domain Eukaryota; kingdom Metazoa; phylum Arthropoda; class Insecta; order Coleoptera; family Chrysomelidae; genus Cryptocephalus; species Cryptocephalus primarius. Next base: position 7,018,410 of record OY754953.1, read on the forward strand.
TAAGCTGCAATGGGCGTCTCACTCCTTCCTTCCTCGAGCGAGATTTGTGTATTCATGGATTGTTTAAAATTAATATGACACTTTGTAGATGGGACCGTCGCTGGATCGTTAGGATCCGGGGATGAATAAATATTTCAACCTTCAAACCACGGAACTCCTTTGATTCGCGGTGATGTTTAATTTATGGCGGCGCAAATAAAAGCTCCGACTCCAAAATCAAACTTCTTTACGATGACAATAATTATCCTAAGACGCCCTGTAACGTATTAACGTAGTCGGAAGTTCCGTCAATTCTGGCCCTTTAAATAATTCAAGAGGTGTGGAGTAGCAGAAATGCACACACCAAAACTTCGATATGTATAGTATATACCGGCGTCACTTGATTGTTAAACTCCTCGATAATAATTATAATTCATACGTCAGGGTCGAAACTATGCGACAAAGGGATAAATCCCGACGTTATCATACGGGGTAGAGGGAACTTCCCGGGAGTTATTTGCTCGATCCGACCTATCCATTTGTCTTTCGTAAATCATGCAGGGGATCGATGAAGGGAATTCGCCGTATCGGCCCTCCTTCAATCAGAAAACGGCGCTTGAAGGATAATATCGTGCAAGGTATACACGCTCTACGCCCAAATTGGAAGTACGACTCGCTATCGCAGTCGTTGTAAACGGCGGTGGGGAGCATAACACGTAAAGCCCTTCCAGTTTCAATTGGTCCAGTTGGAGGAAAAAGCAATGAAGTTTAATAGCCAATCAAGCGACACACGATGACCGATAAACCGCTCCATAGGCGTGCCCTATTTAAAGAAATATAAAAGATTATTACTCACTTTGTTAAGGAAATTTTATGACGAAAGTCCAAATTTGTGCCCCATTTGCTTCTGTGGCCTTATTTATATTCTAAATAATATCTATATCATTGCTATTATTAATTTCGACCACGTCGAAAGGTCTCCAAAATATTTTAATAATTGCGACTTATCCTAATACATACACACACCACTGAACTCTGATGACGACTGAACATGAACACATACTCGGTGCTCAAATTTAATGGCTGTAGTGGACCTGTCTAATCCTCGATACTAATAGGCATTTCATATATAGACATGTACTTTACATTTCTTTACTGAAGATTAATGACCAATATCCATGTACATTCTTTTATGGTACTTACTTACCTAAACATCCTTAAGGACATGTGCACTAGTCATGACATATTTCGCTAGATTATGTACACCTTATATGACTAGGTAGTCAGATTTTAATACAATAGTTTCCTGGAGGTTCTGAAAACCTTAGAACCTTCTAGAAAGGAATTCTAAAAGAGTTAGAAATTTCTACATGAACTTCTACTTTCTTCTCTAGAATAATTCAGACTTTCTTAAGTTTATAACTATAATGAGGAGACGTTTGGAACTTTTCTAAGACCTTTGGGACTTCCTTCTAGAAGTTCAAAGTTTTCTAAGGTTTAGAAGTATAATTGAAACGTTTGACATGTTTATAACCCTTCTAGATTTGATTCTTAGGTTCCAAACTTCTAGAGGAATTTCCGGAGTTATCTTTCAGTTTGATCCAGACTTTCTAATGTTTAAAGTTGTAACGTCAAAGCTTCTAGAACCTATTTAAGACATATAAACATTTAAAATTAAATCGAAGTTACATAAAAAATCCGTAAACCTTCTAGATTGCCTTTGAGGACAGCGTAGAGAACCTATGAAAAGTTTCTAACATTAAAGTTCAATCTATTGTTTAACCTATGTTGAATACCATCTTGACTGATCTTCCCTGAAGGGCTCTCTGCCCTTATGACATAATTCTTTCCTCAATTTTCTTCAAAATTGTATCATGTAGTCTTAGTAGTGTTTACATCTGAACTATTGCATTAAATATCTACGGTATTTTTCTGTGAAGGGCACTTTGCCCTTGGGAAACTTTTTTTGAGTTAATTCCCTCCTAAACCCCCTTAAGGATTTATTTCAACCCTTGCAACTTAATTTTTCTATTTAATATTTACAACTTTTGTTAGGAACATTTTTTTAATTCGCTCTAAAGGGCACTTTGCCCTTAAGAATATATATATTCTATATATAGATATAGATATATATAGATATATTCTATATATAGATATATTCTAATATAGATTTTCTTCGTTTTCTCCGAAACGTCTGTAGGGATTTATTTCAAACTTTGTAACTTGATTTATCTCTGTAATAGCAATAAATTTTATTTTAGACACTCTTTACAAAACTTGCCTTAAAGGGCTTTTCATCCTAGGGAATTTTTAATTTTTCCAAATTTTTACCTAAATGGCTCTAGCGATTTTTTTCAAACTTCGGTACCTGTCTCATGTATGTAACACCTTTAACTTTTATTTGAAACATTTCTTCATAAAATTGTCTTAAGGTGCTTTTTACTCTTAAAATCAATTTTCTTTTTAGAAACTAGGAGAGTGTGGAAAACACGATCAGCAATTTTTATTGTAGCGCCTGAGCCTGTGCCGCGTGTTTTCCTGTGTTTCCCCCGCATCTGAACATCGGGAGAAATGTGCTGACCTCGGGACCGGGGGGGACGATAACCGGAAAAATCGATGGCGGCTTGGATTTACACTCCCGGATCTGCCTTCTGGAGCGCGGGATGCTTTACGGACGCCATCAACCCGGAAACGTTCGTCGGCGAGTCCTGGACCGGGAATCCCATGATTTTTAAACGGGGATTCAATTATACGGGAATCTGAATTATCGACGTCGCGGCGAAGGGATGGGGTTGATTTACGGGGAGGACGACGTCCTGCGAAGGGTGGAGCTTGGGTGCAAGCAAGTTTCCACTAAAATAACACGCGTTGTAATGGAAAAGTATTAGGTGTTCAATCAGAGTCAAAGACATCTTGAGCGATGTAATCCTTAGGATTTTCACTTACTACGGGATTCTAGGGAAACGCGCAGGAGAGGCGGCAACGTGGCAAGCCCCGCGGCGTCGAAATCAGTACGGCAATACTGATGCCACACATTAATAAATAGCGAACCAAAGACGCAAACCTTAGGCTAATTTAAAATATAACGTTTCCAGCGCCCCCTCGTGGTAATAGTTCTCAAACAAAGCCTAGGAAGGAACGTAGATATTCTTGCACCACTTGTAATTCAAATCAAAACACGACCATTGCTACCAGACAGTTAAAATCCAGCGACTCTCCCTACTTTCACTCTCCTTGACGTTTTTAAATAAATGATCACTTCTTGTACTTCCTTGGTTTCTTACGCGTTTTTCCCGCCTTCCTTTCTCCGCTATTTCTTTGGACGGCTTTGCGTTGTTTTGCAGTTTTTGCTCCGGAAATTACATGCAATTTCTATTCGATAATCAGGTTTGATTAGGGCTGACCTTATCAAGCACGTCAAGGTGGAATACCAAGACGAACTGGCAGCCAGGTAATTAGCTGGGAATGATAGGGCGAAAAGTGGTTTTGATTTAAGTAGCTGAAGCATCTGCTTTAAACGTATGAAAATATAGACACGGATATTGTATTTAATGAGGAGTTTGAGGGTGGAAAATGGAGGTAGGGGTGAAAATGCACCACTTTCAGTTTTCTTAGTGTATCTCGAGAAAGAAGCAGAATTTTAATATAGTTTATAGGAAACTTTCTGTGTAAAATTAAATTTCCCATCGGCATGACTTATCTAAAAGAAGTTTAGGACATTTTTCCATGCGAAGAAAAAAATTGATCTTCTGCATTTTTTGCTTTTTTGCCTGTAACTCTTTTTGGCTTAGAGATAACTGTATTTTTGTTGCAAATTAACCGAGATGTTGTTGCTTGAACGTAGCCATTTTTGCGATTTTATCGCTTTTTACTGGCATCTTTAATAAGCTATTGTCAAAAGTTAATAAACGATTATTTAAAGAAATGAATACAGCCATGGCACTTTTTGAAACAAAATTATAATTGAATTTAATAAAAAAAGTCTTTTATTGTTAAAAAAAATCTAATTCTACGTAAATACCTTGATTTCAAAATAGTAAATATTCAATTAGAAATATAATTCATTGTAATAACCGTAGTTTTCTCTATTTGATATATTCAAACACGAGTTAGACACTGTCCACAGTGCCGCCTTTTACCTCAAGGCGGAGTACTTCGCCCTATTCCCTTGATACCATTGCACGTCCTTGAGGTAATTGCCACTAGTAAGTACAGCGGTACCTCGCGCGTCTCTCCCTTAGTACCGTTGCACGCTCGACTCCAGATCTTTTTGAAATCGTTGGTTACTAGTAGCTGAGTGGGTATTTTGCGCGTTACTCCCTTAGAACCCCTGCACACCCGGTACTAGGATGTTCCAGGTTTTGGTGGGTGTTTCGCGCGTTACTCCCTTAATACCCTTAATAGAGACAACGTTCAAACAAATTATGTTTAGATTGAATTAATTGCTTATAGAAATTTGTTATTGTTATTTTTAAAAATACACTAATTTTAATTTTAAAAATCATTTAAAAAAATTTTAAAAAATATTTCAAAAATATTAATTTTTAAAATAATAAAAGCAGCAGTGCGCAAGTTCCTTGCATTTTAATTTTTCAACATAACTACGAAACAGCGTGTGAATGTTCCTCCTTACTTCTGGCACAGTGCATTTCTTGCTTGTCGTTCACGGTTAACGACTCGATTTTTCTCATTAAAATAAAATAATATCTCCAATTGTATCGCCTTTCACAACCTGCGGCGCTTGCGCCATTCTCGTGCACTGAATTTTTCCCGATTAAGCGAGAAATTAACCATTTAGAAATTATTAATCAAGCAAGACGCTCGTTCCTCATTTTATTTCCATTCGGATAAGACGGGTTTTTGTCGCGCGGAATAATTCCTGGCATAAATTCCACCTTTATCTTTCGCTCACACTGGGAAACAGAAATAGATTTTTTTACGTTTTACGTATTCCTTATCGTTTACGCTAGGATTAGACCGGGAAAATATAAGTGCGACACTCGCGCACGGCATATAACGATGAATATTAAAATTTCATGCGTAGTATCCTCGGGTATTATTTTTATTTTCGCAAAAGCGTCGTTAATTAATTCCGGATATTGCGGAGAGAAAGTACGAAATCCATATTTTAAACGGTTTGACGTTAAATGCTTATTTTTGAGGAAAAATTTATATCGCACTCGCCTTTACTCTAGAGAAAGGCAAGGTCAATGCACATGAGACATGGGAACGCTTACTATTCGAAAAATCACGTTTACATAAAAACCAATATTCATTGGAGTGTAGGTCGCTTTAATTAACACAATTACGCTTTATTTCTCCATTTTTCAATTATTCTTTCACTTAATTGGACGTAGCTTTTAGTTCGCTCTCAAATTGGCTGAAATAACCTTTGAAATTAATTAGAGAGTATCAGATATTACTTTAGTACCATTTGGCGTTGTGTAAGAGTTGCTCAAAGACGTTTTTATTCTTTGTTCCAAAAATTCCATCTTCTCACTCGTCTAACACGTGCCTTACCCTCGACATTTGGCCCACTTTTAATTCTTTATTTATTTAATATAGGAACAAGTATGTGCCTTTGTCTTTAATTGTTTTAATGCCATCAAGTAGCATTTACTCATATGCTAATTTGTTTATTGGTCTTCTTATTTAAAGTATTTTAAATTAGCTAATTGTGTTTCAGGCAGTTTTAGTGTCTGCAGAAACTTTAAGTGTGCTTTAGAAGGAATAGATTCATGTTCCTAATATCTCTCATACCCTCATTTCAGACAGTTTTGGTGTGTGCAGAAACTTTAGGTGTGCTTTATAAGGAATAGACTCATGTTCCTAATATCCCTCATACCCTCATTTCAGACAGTTTTAGTGTCTGCAGAAACTTTAAGTATGCTTTATAAGGAATAGATCCACCTTTCTAATATCCCTCATACCCTCATTTCAGACAGTTTTAGTGTGTGCAGAAACTTTAAGTGTGCTTTAGAAGGAATAGATTCATGTTCCTAATATCCCTCATACCCTCATTTCAGACAGTTTTAATATGTGCAGAAACTTTAGGTGTGCTTTATAAGGAATAGATTCATGTTCCTAATATCCCTCATACCCTCATTTCAGACAGTTTTAATGTCTGCAGAAACTTTAAGTATGCTTTATAAGGAATAGATCCACCTTTCTAATATCCCTCATACCCTCATTTCAGACCGTTTTGGTGTGTGCAGAAAGCTTAAGTGTGCTTTAGAAGGAATAGATTCATGTTCCTAATATCCCTCATACCCTCATTTCAGACAGTTTTAGTGTCTGCAGAAACTTTAAGTATGCTTTATAAGGAATAGATCCACCTTTCTAATATCCCTCATACCCTCATTTCAGACAGTTTTAGTGTGTGCAGAAAGCTTAAGTGTGCTTTAGAAGGAATAGATTCATGTTCCTAATATCCCTCATACCCTCATTTCAGACAGTTTTAGTGTCTGCAGAAACTTTAAGTATGCTTTATAAGGAATAGATCCACCTTTCTAATATCCCTCATACCCTCATTTCAGACAGTTTTAGTGTGTGCAGAAAGCTTAAGTGTGCTTTAGAAGGAATAGATTCATGTTCCTAATATCCCTCATACCCTCATTTCAGACAGTTTTGGTGTGTGCAGAAACTTTAAGTATGCTTTATAAGGAATAGATCCACCTTTCTAATATCCCTCATACCCTCATTTCAGACAGTTTTAATATGTGCAGAAACTTTAAGTGTGCTTTAGAAGGAATAGATTAATGTTCCTAATATCCCTCATACCCTCATTTCAGACAGTTTTAATATGTGCAGAAACTTTAAGTGTGCTTTAGAAGGAATAGATTCATGTTCCTAATATCCCTCATACCCTCATTTCAGACAGTTTTAATATGTGCAGAAACTTTAAGTGTGCTTTATAAGGAATAGATTCATGTTCCTAATATCCCTCATACCCTCATTTCAGACAGTTTTAGTGTCTGCAGAAACTTTAAGTATGCTTTATAAGGAATAGATCCACCTTTCTAATATCCCTCATACCCTCATTTCAGACAGTTTTAGTGTGTGCAGAAAGCTTAAGTGTGCTTTAGAAGGAATAGATTCATGTTCCTAATATCCCTCATACCATCATTTCAGACAGTTTTGGTGTGTGCAGAAACTTTAAGTATGCTTTATAAGGAATAGATCCACCTTTCTAATATCCCTCATACCCTCATTTCAGACAGTTTTAATATGTGCAGAAACTTTAGGTGTGCTTTATAAGGAATAGATCCACCTTTCTAATATCCCTCATACCCTCATTTCAGACAGTTTTAGTGTGTGCAGAAAGCTTAAGTGTGCTTTAGAAGGAATAGATTCATGTTCCTAATATCCCTCATACCCTCATTTCAGACAGTTTTAATATGTGCAGAAACTTTAAGTGTGCTTTATAAGGAATAGATTCATGTTCCTAATATCCCTCATACCCTCATTTCAGACAGTTTTAGTGTCTGCAGAAACTTTAAGTATGCTTTATAAGGAATAGATCCACCTTTCTAATATCCCTCATACCCTCATTTCAGACAGTTTTAATATGTGCAGAAACTTTAGGTGTGCTTTATAAGGAATAGATTCATGTTCCTAATATCCCTCATACCCTCATTTCAGACAGTTTTAGTGTGTGCAGAAAGCTTAAGTGTGCTTTAGAAGGAATAGATTCATGTTCCTAATATCCCTCATACCCTCATTTCAGACAGTTTTAATATGTGCAGAAACTTTAAGTGTGCTTTATAAGGAATAGATTCATGTTCCTAATATCCCTCATACCCTCATTTCAGACAGTTTTAGTGTCTGCAGAAACTTTAAGTATGCTTTATAAGGAATAGATCCACCTTTCTAATATCCCTCATACCCTCATTTCAGACAGTTTTAGTGTGTGCAGAAAGCTTAAGTGTGCTTTAGAAGGAATAGATTCATGTTCCTAATATCCCTCATACCATCATTTCAGACAGTTTTGGTGTGTGCAGAAACTTTAAGTATGCTTTATAAGGAATAGATCCACCTTTCTAATATCCCTCATACCCTCATTTCAGACAGTTTTAATATGTGCAGAAACTTTAGGTGTGCTTTATAAGGAATAGATTCATGTTCCTAATATCCCTCATACCCTCATTTCAGACAGTTTTAGTGTGTGCAGAAAGCTTAAGTGTGCTTTAGAAGGAATAGATTCATGTTCCTAATATCCCTCATACCCTCATTTCAGACAGTTTTAATATGTGCAGAAACTTTAAGTGTGCTTTATAAGGAATAGATTCATGTTCCTAATATCCCTCATACCCTCATTTCAGACAGTTTTGGTGTGTGCAGAAACTTTAAGTATGCTTTATAAGGAATAGATCCACCTTTCTAATATCCCTCATACCCTCATTTCAGACAGTTTTAATATGTGCAGAAACTTTAGGTGTGCTTTATAAGGAATAGATTCATGTTCCTAATATCCCTCATACCCTCATTTCAGACAGTTTTAGTGTGTGCAGAAAGCTTAAGTGTGCTTTAGAAGGAATAGATTCATGTTCCTAATATCCCTCATACCCTCATTTCAGACAGTTTTAATATGTGCAGAAACTTTAAGTGTGCTTTATAAGGAATAGATTCATGTTCCTAATATCCCTCATACCCTCATTTCAGACAGTTTTGGTGTGTGCAGAAACTTTAAGTATGCTTTATAAGGAATAGATCCACCTTTCTAATATCCCTCATACCCTCATTTCAGACAGTTTTAATATGTGCAGAAACTTTAGGTGTGCTTTATAAGGAATAGATTCATGTTCCTAATATCCCTCATACCCTCATTTCAGACAGTTTTAATATGTGCAGAAAGCTTAAGTGTGCTTTAGAAGGAATAGATTCATGTTCCTAATATCCCTCATACCCTCATTTCAGACAGTTTTAATATGTGCAGAAACTTTAAGTGTGCTTTATAAGGAATAGATTCATGTTCCTAATATCCCTCATACCCTCATTTCAGACAGTTTTAGTGTCTGCAGAAACTTTAAGTATGCTTTATAAGGAATAGATCCACCTTTCTAATATCCCTCATACCCTCATTTCAGACAGTTTTAGTGTGTGCAGAAAGCTTAAGTGTGCTTTAGAAGGAATAGATTCATGTTCCTAATATCCCTCATACCCTCATTTCAGACAGTTTTAATATGTGCAGAAACTTTAAGTGTGCTTTATAAGGAATAGATTCATGTTCCTAATATCCCTCATACCCTCATTTCAGACAGTTTTGGTGTGTGCAGAAACTTTAAGTATGCTTTATAAGGAATAGATCCACCTTTCTAATATCCCTCATACCCTCATTTCAGACAGTTTTAGTGTGTGCAGAAAGCTTAAGTGTGCTTTAGAAGGAATAGATTCATGTTCCTAATATCCCTCATACCCTCATTTCAGACAGTTTTAATATGTGCAGAAACTTTAAGTGTGCTTTATAAGGAATAGATTCATGTTCCTAATATCCCTCATACCCTCATTTCAGACAGTTTTGGTATGTGCAGAAACTTTAAGTATGCTTTATAAGGAATAGATCCACCTTTCTAATATCCCTCATACCCTCATTTCAGACAGTTTTAATATGTGCAGAAACTTTAAGTGTGCTTTATAAGGAATAGATTCATGTTCCTAATATCCCTCATACCCTCATTTCAGACAGTTTTAGTGTCTGCAGAAACTTTAAGTATGCTTTATAAGGAATAGATCCACCTTTCTAATATCCCTCATACCCTCATTTCAGACAGTTTTAGTATGTGCAGAAAGCTTAAGTGTGCTTTAGAAGGAATAGATTCATGTTCCTAATATCCCTCATACCCTCATTTCAGACAGTTTTAATATGTGCAGAAACTTTAAGTGTGCTTTATAAGGAATAGATTCATGTTCCTAATATCCCTCATACCCTCATTTCAGACAGTTTTAGTGTGTGCAGAAAGCTTAAGTGTGCTTTAGAAGGAATAGATTCATGTTCCTAATATCCCTCATACCCTCATTTCAGACAGTTTTAATATGTGCAGAAACTTTAGGTGTGCTTTATAAGGAATAGATTCATGTTCCTAATATCCCTCATACCCTCATTTCAGACAGTTTTAGTGTGTGCAGAAAGCTTAAGTGTGCTTTAGAAGGAATAGATTCATGTTCCTAATATCCCTCATACCCTCATTTCAGACAGTTTTAATGTCTGCAGAAACTTTAAGTATGCTTTATAAGGAATAGATCCACCTTTCTAATATCCCTCATACCCTCATTTCAGACCGTTTTGGTGTGTGCAGAAAGCTTAAGTGTGCTTTAGAAGGAATAGATTCATGTTCCTAATATCCCTCATACCCTCATTTCAGACAGTTTTAGTGTCTGCAGAAACTTTAAGTATGCTTTATAAGGAATAGATCCACCTTTCTAATATCCCTCATACCCTCATTTCAGACAGTTTTAGTGTGTGCAGAAAGCTTAAGTGTGCTTTAGAAGGAATAGATTCATGTTCCTAATATCCCTCATACCCTCATTTCAGACAGTTTTAGTGTCTGCAGAAACTTTAAGTATGCTTTATAAGGAATAGATCCACCTTTCTAATATCCCTCATACCCTCATTTCAGACAGTTTTAGTGTGTGCAGAAAGCTTAAGTGTGCTTTAGAAGGAATAGATTCATGTTCCTAATATCCCTCATACCCTCATTTCAGACAGTTTTGGTGTGTGCAGAAACTTTAAGTATGCTTTATAAGGAATAGATCCACCTTTCTAATATCCCTCATACCCTCATTTCAGACAGTTTTAATATGTGCAGAAACTTTAAGTGTGCTTTAGAAGGAATAGATTAATGTTCCTAATATCCCTCATACCCTCATTTCAGACAGTTTTAATATGTGCAGAAACTTTAAGTGTGCTTTAGAAGGAATAGATTCATGTTCCTAATATCCCTCATACCCTCATTTCAGACAGTTTTAATATGTGCAGAAACTTTAAGTGTGCTTTATAAGGAATAGATTCATGTTCCTAATATCCCTCATACCCTCATTTCAGACAGTTTTAGTGTCTGCAGAAACTTTAAGTATGCTTTATAAGGAATAGATCCACCTTTCTAATATCCCTCATACCCTCATTTCAGACAGTTTTAGTGTGTGCAGAAAGCTTAAGTGTGCTTTAGAAGGAATAGATTCATGTTCCTAATATCCCTCATACCATCATTTCAGACAGTTTTGGTGTGTGCAGAAACTTTAAGTATGCTTTATAAGGAATAGATCCACCTTTCTAATATCCCTCATACCCTCATTTCAGACAGTTTTAATATGTGCAGAAACTTTAGGTGTGCTTTATAAGGAATAGATCCACCTTTCTAATATCCCTCATACCCTCATTTCAGACAGTTTTAGTGTGTGCAGAAAGCTTAAGTGTGCTTTAGAAGGAATAGATTCATGTTCCTAATATCCCTCATACCCTCATTTCAGACAGTTTTAATATGTGCAGAAACTTTAAGTGTGCTTTATAAGGAATAGATTCATGTTCCTAATATCCCTCATACCCTCATTTCAGACAGTTTTAGTGTCTGCAGAAACTTTAAGTATGCTTTATAAGGAATAGATCCACCTTTCTAATATCCCTCATACCCTCATTTCAGACAGTTTTAATATGTGCAGAAACTTTAGGTGTGCTTTATAAGGAATAGATTCATGTTCCTAATATCCCTCATACCCTCATTTCAGACAGTTTTAGTGTGTGCAGAAAGCTTAAGTGTGCTTTAGAAGGAATAGATTCATGTTCCTAATATCCCTCATACCCTCATTTCAGACAGTTTTAATATGTGCAGAAACTTTAAGTGTGCTTTATAAGGAATAGATTCATGTTCCTAATATCCCTCATACCCTCATTTCAGACAGTTTTAGTGTCTGCAGAAACTTTAAGTATGCTTTATAAGGAATAGATCCACCTTTCTAATATCCCTCATACCCTCATTTCAGACAGTTTTAGTGTGTGCAGAAAGCTTAAGTGTGCTTTAGAAGGAATAGATTCATGTTCCTAATATCCCTCATACCATCATTTCAGACAGTTTTGGTGTGTGCAGAAACTTTAAGTATGCTTTATAAGGAATAGATCCACCTTTCTAATATCCCTCATACCCTCATTTCAGACAGTTTTAATATGTGCAGAAACTTTAGGTGTGCTTTATAAGGAATAGATTCATGTTCCTAATATCCCTCATACCCTCATTTCAGACAGTTTTAGTGTGTGCAGAAAGCTTAAGTGTGCTTTAGAAGGAATAGATTCATGTTCCTAATATCCCTCATACCCTCATTTCAGACAGTTTTAATATGTGCAGAAACTTTAAGTGTGCTTTATAAGGAATAGATTCATGTTCCTAATATCCCTCATACCCTCATTTCAGACAGTTTTGGTGTGTGCAGAAACTTTAAGTATGCTTTATAAGGAATAGATCCACCTTTCTAATATCCCTCATACCCTCATTTCAGACAGTTTTAATATGTGCAGAAACTTTAGGTGTGCTTTATAAGGAATAGATTCATGTTCCTAATATCCCTCATACCCTCATTTCAGACAGTTTTAGTGTGTGCAGAAAGCTTAAGTGTGCTTTAGAAGGAATAGATTCATGTTCCTAATATCCCTCATACCCTCATTTCAGACAGTTTTAATATGTGCAGAAACTTTAAGTGTGCTTTATAAGGAATAGATTCATGTTCCTAATATCCCTCATACCCTCATTTCAGACAGTTTTGGTGTGTGCAGAAACTTTAAGTATGCTTTATAAGGAATAGATCCACCTTTCTAATATCCCTCATACCCTCATTTCAGACAGTTTTAATATGTGCAGAAACTTTAGGTGTGCTTTATAAGGAATAGATTCATGTTCCTAATATCCCTCATACCCTCATTTCAGACAGTTTTAATATGTGCAGAAAGCTTAAGTGTGCTTTAGAAGGAATAGATTCATGTTCCTAATATCCCTCATACCCTCATTTCAGACAGTTTTAATATGTGCAGAAACTTTAAGTGTGCTTTATAAGGAATAGATTCATGTTCCTAATATCCCTCATACCCTCATTTCAGACAGTTTTAGTGTCTGCAGAAACTTTAAGTATGCTTTATAAGGAATAGATCCACCTTTCTAATATCCCTCATACCCTCATTTCAGACAGTTTTAGTGTGTGCAGAAAGCTTAAGTGTGCTTTAGAAGGAATAGATTCATGTTCCTAATATCCCTCATACCCTCATTTCAGACAGTTTTAATATGTGCAGAAACTTTAAGTGTGCTTTATAAGGAATAGATTCATGTTCCTAATATCCCTCATACCCTCATTTCAGACAGTTTTGGTGTGTGCAGAAACTTTAAGTATGCTTTATAAGGAATAGATCCACCTTTCTAATATCCCTCATACCCTCATTTCAGACAGTTTTAGTGTGTGCAGAAAGCTTAAGTGTGCTTTAGAAGGAATAGATTCATGTTCCTAATATCCCTCATACCCTCATTTCAGACAGTTTTAATATGTGCAGAAACTTTAAGTGTGCTTTATAAGGAATAGATTCATGTTCCTAATATCCCTCATACCCTCATTTCAGACAGTTTTGGTATGTGCAGAAACTTTAAGTATGCTTTATAAGGAATAGATCCACCTTTCTAATATCCCTCATACCCTCATTTCAGACAGTTTTAATATGTGCAGAAACTTTAAGTGTGCTTTATAAGGAATAGATTCATGTTCCTAATATCCCTCATACCCTCATTTCAGACAGTTTTAGTGTCTGCAGAAACTTTAAGTATGCTTTATAAGGAATAGATCCACCTTTCTAATATCCCTCATACCCTCATTTCAGACAGTTTTAGTATGTGCAGAAAGCTTAAGTGTGCTTTAGAAGGAATAGATTCATGTTCCTAATATCCCTCATACCCTCATTTCAGACAGTTTTAATATGTGCAGAAACTTTAAGTGTGCTTTATAAGGAATAGATTCATGTTCCTAATATCCCTCATACCCTCATTTCAGACAGTTTTAGTGTGTGCAGAAAGCTTAAGTGTGCTTTAGAAGGAATAGATTCATGTTCCTAATATCCCTCATACCCTCATTTCAGACAGTTTTAATATGTGCAGAAACTTTAGGTGTGCTTTATAAGGAATAGATTCATGTTCCTAATATCCCTCATACCCTCATTTCAGACAGTTTTAGTGTGTGCAGAAAGCTTAAGTGTGCTTTAGAAGGAATAGATTCATGTTCCTAATATCCCTCATACCCTCATTTCAGACAGTTTTAATATGTGCAGAAACTTTAAGTGTGCTTTATAAGGAATAGATTCATGTTCCTAATGTCCCTCATACCCTCATTTCAGACAGTTTTGGTGTGTGCAGAAACTTTAAGTATGCTTTATAAGGAATAGATCCACCTTTCTAATATCCCTCATACCCTCATTTCAGACAGTTTTAGTATGTGCAGAAAGCTTAAGTGTGCTTTAGAAGGAATAGATTCATGTTCCTAATATCCCTCATACCCTCATTTCAGACAGTTTTAATATGTGCAGAAACTTTAAGTGTGCTTTATAAGGAATAGATTCATGTTCCTAATATCCCTCATACCCTCATTTCAGACAGTTTTGGTGTGTGCAGAAACTTTAAGTATGCTTTATAAGGAATAGATCCACCTTTCTAATATCCCTCATACCCTCATTTCAGACAGTTTTAATATGTGCAGAAACTTTAGGTGTGCTTTATAAGGAATAGATTCATGTTCCTAATATCCCTCATACCCTCATTTCAGACAGTTTTAGTGTGTGCAGAAAGCTTAAGTGTGCTTTAGAAGGAATAGATTCATGTTCCTAATATCCCTCATACCCTCATTTCAGACAGTTTTAATATGTGCAGAAACTTTAAGTGTGCTTTATAAGGAATAGATTCATGTTCCTAATATCCCTCATACCCTCATTTCAGACAGTTTTAGTGTCTGCAGAAACTTTAAGTATGCTTTATAAGGAATAGATCCACCTTTCTAATATCCCTCATACCCTCATTTCAGACAGTTTTAATATGTGCAGAAACTTTAGGTGTGCTTTATAAGGAATAGATTCATGTTCCTAATATCCCTCATACCCTCATTTCAGACAGTTTTAGTGTGTGCAGAAAGCTTAAGTGTGCTTTAGAAGGAATAGATTCATGTTCCTAATATCCCTCATACCCTCATTTCAGACAGTTTTAATATGTGCAGAAACTTTAAGTGTGCTTTATAAGGAATAGATTCATGTTCCTAATATCCCTCATACCCTCATTTCAGACAGTTTTAGTGTCTGCAGAAACTTTAAGTATGCTTTATAAGGAATAGATCCACCTTTCTAATATCCCTCATACCCTCATTTCAGACAGTTTTAATATGTGCAGAAACTTTAGGTGTGCTTTATAAGGAATAGATTCATGTTCCTAATATCCCTCATACCCTCATTTCAGACAGTTTTAGTGTGTGCAGAAAGCTTAAGTGTGCTTTAGAAGGAATAGATTCATGTTCCTAATATCCCTCATACCCTCATTTCAGACAGTTTTAGTGTCTGCAGAAACTTTAAGTATGCTTTATAAGGAATAGATCCACCTTTCTAATATCCCTCATACCCTCATTTCAGACAGTTTTAATATGTGCAGAAACTTTAGGTGTGCTTTATAAGGAATAGATTCATGTTCCTAATATCCCTCATACCCTCATTTCAGACAGTTTTAGTGTGTGCAGAAAGCTTAAGTGTGCTTTAGAAGGAATAGATTCATGTTCCTAATATCCCTCATACCCTCATTTCAGACAGTTTTAATATGTGCAGAAACTTTAGGTGTGCTTTATAAGGAATAGATTCATGTTCCTAATATCCCTCATACCCTCATTTCAGACAGTTTTAGTGTGTGCAGAAAGCTTAAGTGTGCTTTAGAAGGAATAGATTCATGTTCCTAATATCCCTCATACCCTCATTTCAGACAGTTTTAATATGTGCAGAAACTTTAAGTGTGCTTTATAAGGAATAGATTCATGTTCCTAATATCCCTCATACCCTCATTTCAGACAGTTTTAGTGTCTGCAGAAACTTTAAGTATGCTTTATAAGGAATAGATCCACCTTTCTAATATCCCTCATACCCTCATTTCAGACAGTTTTAGTGTGTGCAGAAAGCTTAAGTGTGCTTTAGAAGGAATAGATTCATGTTCCTAATATCCCTCATACCCTCATTTCAGACAGTTTTAGTGTGTGCAGAAACTTTAAGTGTGCTTTAGAAGGAATAGATCCATATTCCTAATATCCCTCATACCCCCATTTCAGACAGTTTTAGTGTATACAGAAACTTTAAGTGTGCTTTAGAAGGAATAGATTCATGTTCCTAATATACCTCATACCCTCATTTCAGACAGTTTTAGTGTGTACAGAAACTTTAAGTGTGCTTTATAAGGAATAGATTCATGTTCCTAATATCCCTCATACCCTCATTTCAGACAGTTTTGGTGTGTGCAGAAACTTTAAGTGTGCTTTATAAGGAATGGATTCATGTTCCTAATATCCCTCATACCCTCATTTCAGACAGTTTTAGTGTCTGCAGAAACTTTAAGTATGCTTTATAAGGAATAGATCCACCTTTCTAATATCCCTCATACCCTCATTTCAGACAGTTTTAGTGTGTGCAGAAAGCTTAAGTGTGCTTTAGAAGGAATAGATTCATGTTCCTAATATCCCTCATACCCTCATTTCAGACAGTTTTAGTGTGTGCAGAAACTTTAAGTGTGCTTTAGAAGGAATAGATCCATATTCCTAATATCCCTCATACCCCCATTTCAGACAGTTTTAGTGTATACAGAAACTTTAAGTGTGCTTTAGAAGGAATAGATTCATGTTCCTAATATACCTCATACCCTCATTTCAGACAGTTTTAGTGTGTACAGAAACTTTAAGTGTGCTTTATAAGGAATAGATTCATGTTCCTAATATCCCTCATACCCTCATTTCAGACAGTTTTGGTGTGTGCAGAAACTTTAAGTGTGCTTTATAAGGAATGGATTCATGTTCCTAATATCCCTCATACCCTCATTTCAGACAGTTTTAGTGTCTGCAGAAACTTTAAGTGTGCTTTAGAAGGAATAGATCCATATTCCTAGTATCCCTCATACCCTCATTAGCAACCGTAGGCGCAGCATTACTCATGCAAGCAAATATGTAAAATTGTAGAAACATTGTAAATACTTACGTAATATTTTTTTTAAAATTAACGATCCCAATTATTATCTAACTATAATTACCGTTATATGAGTAATTAGATAGGTATCCTTTTATAACTCATTTCTTATAAGAAAAAATACCCAATCTTGTGATTCGATCACCCGCAATGTGAATATACGTTGATCGATCCATTGTTATCAAGCGATTATCCCCGAATATCGTCTCGTAGGCAAGAAATATAATTTACTTAGGGACAGACCGCATTTTACCCCCACCACTGAGTCAGTTATGCTTTGATATTTGTATCAGTGTAATTTGTGTCCTGCTCATCTACACTTCAGTCGCCTTCTGTTTCCCTCATTCGTTTTTAATTTGGCAAATTTACCCTCGATTTTCAAAAATTTCTAGAAGAATATCCCGTACATAAATTAATGATTCCATTCGAGGCGAGAGGGAACTTCAACGTGGGACGAACTTTCCTCGCATAAGTAGATGCCCTCGAAATATTATAAAAGCCCAAATGACATATTAAAAAAGTTTTATAATTAATGCGACGTCGACTATCAAAATAGGGCCATTTTGCGTAACACACCTGCATGGACCGGCGAAAGAAAAGCGAGGGATGGCAAAACTTTCTTTAATGGCTGCGCTTTCGGAATTTCCCGAGAAAACTGAACTGTCTTTAAGGTAATAGCATGATACTTTTGGTTCGATCGGCGTGGATATTCAAAAATGGGAAAAGTAAAAATATGTGGAAAATCGCCTGAGAAAAATATTTCCAAAATTTTATTCGTTTTAACGAATTCGCCCCAAGAAATTTTCATACAATTTTTTCACAATTTTACTTACTTTTAGACACTATGAAGCAAGTAATTTCGTTACTAACATAAATATTTAAGTTCCCAATTACATACTAAAAAATAAAAATAATACTAAAATTTTCCATAACCGAGACAGTAAATGTACTGTTCTATTCGGGGTAATAATGCGAAATACAGTGTCTGCGAAGTAGCGAATTATTTGTTATTTTTCGGAACGAAGGCGGCTATTAATACGTAAGGAATAGCCGTAAATCTGCTATCAAAATTTTCATCAAGGCCCGCGGAGTTTTACGAGAACGTAAAATTGAAAGTTTACCCACTTTGTTGGGAATTATTTTGGGGGCGAATGCGATTGATCGAGAGATCGGGCGTTTCGATGGAAAATTGAACAAACGCGCTTTTTATTGTCCCCGGGAGTGAATTTGAAGGATAAGTAGTTTAACGGTTTTAGACTTTGTTGGGAAAATTAGCGATTTTGAGCAACCTACCCTCTAACGTTATATTAATAAGTTGGTGTTTTCTTCTTGATTGCATTACCAATCTCTCAATTACAGTTACTAACTTTTACACTTACTTTACTTTTCAAACTGTCACTTACCTACCTTAAGTTACAAGGCAAAACTCCTCCAAAGATCTCCTACAAAGTTAAGACTAGTAATAAGTCGTCTCACAATTCCAAGGTCCATTACTAACGAGTAATAAATAAAAGCAATACTTAAGAAACATCCCAAATTCAAAATTTTAAAGGCAATAAATAGGACAGTGGCTTGATCGACACTTTTTACTTCGAACATTCATAACTTCCTTAAAAACTGCCATATTAACTTAAATTACTATTGTTTTATGGACCGAAGTTAACAGAACAACATAGTGTCAACTATTTTATGACACGTTTTACTGATCCAAGGATATCTTGACATGTTGGTTGCCTAACACAACTTTTGATTGTTCCAACTTTCCACCACTATAACTCTATAAAAACTTAACATAGTAATTTTAGGTCAGTAGCATCTTGTAAACAATAATCTACTGAATAAAATGTTATTGAGAGATCGTCCTTATCCCTCACAATTCCGGAGATATTTTGATTCGTTTGAACCTTAATAAAATCTTCGGTTGATTGACACTTTGAACTTCAACCTTCCATAACTCCCTTAAAAAACGCCATATCAACTTTAAGTTGCTACTGTTTTATAGATCATAGTTTACAGAATAAAGTAGTGTCAACTATTTTGTTACAAGTTTTACTGTTCCAAGGATATCTTGACACGTTGGTTGCCTAAGACAATTTTTGTTTGTTCCAACTTTAGACTACTGTAGCTCTATAAAAACTTAACATAGTGATTTCAGGTCAGCAGCCTCTTGTAAACAATAATATACTGAATAAAATGTTGTTGAGAGATCGTCCCTATCCCTCACAATTCCAAAGTTATTTTGATTCGTTTGAACCGCAATAAAACTTCTGCTCGATTGACACTTTTAACTTCAACCCTCCATAACTCCCTTAAAAAACGCAATATTAACTTTAACTTGCCACTGTTTTATAGATTGAAGTTTACAGAACACAGTAATGTTAACTACTTTGCTTAATTTTCTACTGCTTCAAGGATATCTTGACAAGTTGGTTGCCTAACAACATTTTCGATTGTTTCAAGTTTTCAACTCCCATAACTCTCACGAAACATCGAATTAATTCCAAATGAGTAGCATTTCGTAAACGTGAATCTACAGAATAAAATGCAGTTACACTATTTTCTTCATCCCTCGTAATTATACAGATATCTTGATTCACCCTAGATGCGCCCGTGGAACAAAATCACCCAAAAACGTCCAAAACGAAATTTTAATCCCGATCCCTAAAACCAATCTCGTCAGGGTCATCTCTCATCCGTAACGGTCATCCATCCGATGCGGACCGGTAACGATCCAATAAATCAAAACACCCTGTGTACCGAGCCGCGCCACAGGTACACGAATAAAATCGGAAGGGGATTAAAGTCGATGGCTGCGCCGCGATCCTGAAATATGGAGTTATAAAAATAAGTGAAGGGGGGAGGAGGTGGGTCAAGCGCTGCCTCCAATGGTGGGTCGGAGGGATTCGTATTTCGGTATAAAAAGGTGGAAAATCGGGCGAGAATAATGCGAACCTCACGAGGTTTTCGGGGTTCCTCAGACGTGGAAGTTGAACGCTTTGAGGTTGAAGTTGGGGTCGGGGAGGCTTTTTTCCCCGCTCGCCCCCCCGCTACTTCGTTTCGTGTGTTGTAATACGGATGAAAGGGACGTAATGTGTTTGAATTTCGACCGCTAATGGATCTGAAGGTGTACGTTACACCCTCCCAAAGTGATTTCCCACTTTTCTCCTTCTTTTCGTCGTGGGGCTGACAATACTCACGAAAAGTTTGTTTTAATACTGACACTTCCAAGTGTCTCACAAGAGCCCAATCACAGGTTTGTCACTCTAAAAATATATCCAATCGAGGTCCTCACAGCGCCATTTACTTCAAACAACACATTCAAAAGGCAACCGCGTTCCCCCCATTTCCCAAAACTCTCCAGAACTATCCTACAAGATCCCAACAATTTTTTTAAACCGTTTCATCCCTCCAATAAATCCTAAAAAACGCCACTCTGGCCCATTTCAGTTTTTTAAACTCCTCTTGACTTCTCACTCCTCCATTATACACCTCCATACTTTCAGGTTTCTGGTATAATAACTGAATTGCCCTACAAGCGCCATCTAAGCTTTTCTAAGGGAACAGAATCGAACTTACAGCGATGGAATTATAAGGGAAACGCTGCAAAGCTTCGTGGAGAATAGTGTAGATGTCGCATCGCCGAATAAACACGGCCTGTATGCACGACTGGTTGCGTGTATTTAGGGGTATCGATCCTGGTTACCTGATGTGAAATCTCTTTACCTGATGGTCTAATCCAATCAATTTCTTTTAAATTTGTTGATGCGTCGCCATCTAGTAGTTACATTGTGAGCTGAAATCAGAACTCTTGCATGATTTCAGTAATGTGTTACCGTTCAAAATGTATCATGGCTGATATACTTTCTACTTCCTCTATACTTCTGTTTTCCTGGTGGCAAAGCTGAATTTCGGGAAGTGGAATTGCAGGGATCAGTCAGAAGGATATTGTGGGTACATTTTTGTGCTTTTGAGCCCTTAGGGCCATAGGATTTTAAGGAATAAGTGGGTAAACATTAGGAGATCTACCAAAATGCTTTACTTTCAAAATACACAGTGTTTGGATATCATCAAATTTTAGATTCTGTATAAGCCCTCATGGCACTTTCTGGGTTTTGCTCTAATTCACGCTTCTTCGACGCTATAGCAAAAGAAACAATCTTGGTTTCAAACAATGTTTCAGTACAGGCATTATTTAGTAAACTTTGTCAAGTGATCCAACTACCAACTAAAAATCTATGAGTTAAGTAGTTCTTGTCCTGTTCTGATCCTTGAAGCTGTTTACTAAGTAGCTTCTGATCACTTGAATAACGAGGACGAGTCCTATAAACATTACTTACATGATGGTTATTCGAAGTGAACATATTGCACAGAAACTTAGAACCCTCAAAAGTAGCACTAGCTAAAATGTAGCAGGTTTTACAATTCTAGCAAATTATAGCACCTGTTAAATAGCTGTATATTACAAGAATAACACGTGTTACGTTCTAGAATTTAATTAGGCTGAAGTAGTTAATCTAGAAGCCTCTTAGAAGCCTCAAAAAGTCAATTGTAGCACCCGCTAGAATGTCACGTGTTTCATATGCGAATCGTAGAGTATTCTAGAAGATAGCTCGAGTTAGGAACGGGGGAAAGAAGGGGCTTAAGCAAAGCCAAAGTATAGCACCTGTTAAATAGTTGTCTATCACAACAGTAACACGTGCTACATTCTAGAATTTACTTAGGGCGAAGTAGGTAATCTGGTAACTTAGAAGCCTCGAAAAGCTCAAGTGTAGTACCTGCTAGCGAAAGTATAGCACCTGTTAAATAGTGGTATATTACAAGAGTGACACGTGCTACATGCTAGAGTTTACTTAGGGTGAAGTAGTAAACTGGAAACATCGACGCCTCAAATAGCTCAATTGTAGCATCTGCTAGAACCTCACATATTTCAACACGCGAATCGTAGAGTATTCTAGAAGATAGCTCGAGTAGGGAAGGAGGGAAGGAAGTGGCTTAGGAAGAGCGAAAGTATAGCACCTGTTAAATAGTCGTATATTGCTAGTGCTACATTCTAGGATTTACTTAGAGCGCAGTAGCTAATCTGGCAACTTAGAAGCTTCACAAAGCTCAATTGCAGCACCTGTTAGAATACCACTTGTTTTAACACGCAAAACGTAAAGTATTCTAGAAGATAGCTCGAGTCGGGAAGAGGGAAAGGAAGAGCCAAAGCATAGCACCTGTTAGCCAAGAATAGCATGTTCTACATGCTAGAGTTGACTTAGGGTGAAGTAGTTAATCTGGAAACATCGACGCCCCAAAAGGCTCAATTGTAGCACCTGCTAGAATGTCAAATGTTTCAACACGCGTATCGTAGAATATTCTAGAATTTGGTCTACATTGAGAAACGTAGAAAGGGCCAAAATGTAGCACTTGTCAGAGAGTTGTCTATTCCAAAGGATGACACGTACTACATTGTAGAATTTACTTAAGGTAAAGTAGCTAATCTGGAAACTTGGAAACCTCAAAGAGCTCAATTGTAGCACTGTAGAAATGCAGCAATGTAGAATATTTTAGAATTCAGCTCGTCTACATTAGGAAACATAGAAAGGGCCAAGAATCTGCCACTAGAAAGTTGTATATTCCAAGAATCTGCCCCTAAAATGTCTGTTTATATACCAACCAAACATAATTGAACTCTCGCTCTTTCTCTCTCTAATGAAGGTCTAAACGTATAAGTTTATCTCTCTCACACCTTAGCTGTCTGATTAACCACAAGGTATTTTTTTATGACGGTAATGTGTATTGAAATTAATTAATGAAACTCCATGGTTTACCCAACTTATAAAAGCAGTAAAGTGGGGTATGTTTTATTTAAATTAACTAACCCTGCCAATAGAATACTTCGATTACCTCTACAGCACTTTTATTGTTGTTTATTACAAATGTTAATCTTTATTGGTGAATAAATGACGATGTATGTCGTGTTGCCTAACGAGCCGAGGGTTCCCCTTCTAACGTGTGTCGCCCGGGAGCCAGTTTTTAATGTTCCGTGGCGCGCCTCACGTCACATTAACGTATTTCCCTTTTTTTTTGTCGGGCTCGTCCAGTCTTCCGTCCCCCCTCGCTGTATCCCTCGTCCGCCGTCCACGTCCCGTAAATTCGTACCGAGCGACCGTAAGTACAGCCACCCTCGTCTTAAAACCGCTCTAACCCCCCCTCGCCTTTCGAAATTTCCCGCGGCGCCCGCTATCGATTCCGGTTTCCTGTCTCGTCTCGTGTACGAGTGTGTGAGCGAGTTCCGTGAGTCCATTACGCATCCCGAGACCAGCGCAGTAGTCGTCCAGAGGAAGGGTTCCTGTTTCGCTCGTGGAGGTGCTTTTTTAAAAAAAGTATTCACGTAAGTCGCTACACACACACTTACCAGCCCCGCGGGGGCCCTCCGATCGGTGATCGTCGAACGATCGTGTCGGTCGGGAGGTACGGGCGCTATTTTAGTACGGACGGTGGTCGTCGCGGGCCGCGCCGCGAGTTTCACCCTCTGTAGAGTCCCCGGCCATGGCAACCGCCGATCCCGGCGTCGACGATTGTTGCCTTTCAATGCCACCCTCGATCGACGCGCTCCCGACGTCTTGCCACTTTCGCAATGTCGATGACCTGCTTTCGCACACGCATACCGAGTGTTCCTCTCTCTCGTCCCGTTATATTTTCGACGGCTAACGGCGTGAATCATCCTGAACGCGCGCGACCCGTCCAGACTCTTTGTCTTTCGGTCCTTCCCGATTTATTTTCCCGTTTGACCTTGCCGCTAGAGAGATCTAAAACTAGTTCAAGGAGAGAGCGAGTGCCAGAGAGGGATACAGGGAAGGCGCTAGTTTGGGCTCTCCGGGGTTTTCCAACAAGGGGAAAGAAAGGGGGAAACTCGGTGTTCCTGAAAATGGAAGGATATTTGTGTCTTAAAGTCATTGTGTCGGTTGTAACGGAGGTATTCTCGGTATTTGTTATTAATCTTATAGTTATTACTTCGTTCAACGTTGCCACTGAACGGTATGCACCATCGATAACCCTCCAACCTTATGGAGGTTGAACTATAGCCTGGGTGAACCGCCATGGTCGGATGCCATGTTGTTTGAAATTTGGCAATTATCTTCCATTTCTCTTGTGTTCCATATTGCACTTTACATAAGGTAAATGTACTTCTTCTCATGCTTTATCCCTTTCAGATCGTCATAGTTATTTGAACTTCATTGACAGGTCACCGTAATAGCTCGTCGGAAGTAACTCCAGGAAATTCTACCCGGACCTCTTTTACTTCACCTTGTATGATGTTCCGTAAGAGACTATAGTACTTAGTTTTTCTGTTTGGGGTATGTCATTATTCGTCATGTCGTCAATACGAGGTATCTTCAGGATTTTTCTGTAGACCCTTCGATAATTCATTTCTCCAACTCTTCCCTCCATACAAGAGCGGCTTACTATTAGTGGTTTCAACTGTAGGTGAGAAGGGTTTTCATTGTAACGAAAGTGCTTCGTGTTTTCGCTATACAACATTTAATTTTCATGGAATGGCCCCAAGTTTCACCTAAATAAGCAATTTTTTCAACCAGTTTGGCAGAGTTTTGCTGATTATCCTATGTTTTGTCTTTCTGGCATTAAGTTAAACGAACTTAGTAGTTCTTGCAAGTTCTCAGAAGTGTCGGGGTTTGTTTATGTTTTCTCTATATGTTTTTCTAAAGGTTCGGAGTATTTTTCCCGCACGAAATCCCCAATAAAGATTGCTATTGATCCGCATATCCTCCTACATAGCATGCAGTCAGTGATGTTTGACTCACATTTCTTATACAGTTCGTTCAAAACATATATAAGGGGGTAACACTGTTGTCGAGGTTTTCAAAAGGTAATTTGCTTATGGTCAATGACTTAACCACCTTCATGACTTAAGGTGCCCCCTTACTTTTTTGGCACATGAATGACACACCCATGCCTTCTCAAAAAGGACATTTGATGAACTGAACAGTCTTTACGATTGTATTTAATGCGAACTGTAAAGCTTGAAACCACGAACTGTAATGTAAACAAACATTCAGATCAGGTATAAAGAATCTTTGTTCTTTGTATCCCATCAGGAGTTTGGGTCTCCCGGTAGACATGACTTCTTTGCCTTATAGAATGGGCTCAAGAACTTTGGAACATTTTTTAAAGTAATCTTCAAGCAATTCCAGACACTTGTTGATCCTTTGTTCTTTGTATCCCATCAGGAGTTTAAAATTTCCCTGTAAACCTGATTGCTTTGTCGTGATCATCTGTGCAAATTGTCACCCCTAAAATAAGTTCTTTATTGAAAAGTTTGGAATATTTCTTCAACTGATTTAAGTAGCCGATCGATCCTTTGTTCATTGTGGCTTATCAGGTGTTTAGATGTTCCTGGTATAATGTGCCATAACCTGACACCTTTGTTATGATTTGTTCAAAACGTTCCTCCTAGTATAGGCTCCAAATGTTCTCTATTAAATGTTGAATTCGCTGAAATTCTTGAAAACTCGAGCCAAATTGCTTAAAATGATCTTCAACCAATTCTAAAAGATAGTCTACTTTGTTATTTGCAATTGTTGATTAACTCCTGAAGAAAATCCAGCGTTTGTTCTTTGTTTTCCCTGCCAAAGTTTAGGTGTATCTGAAAAGCATAGCGTTCCTGTAGTGTAAAGCCGTTCTTGAAGACTGGAACAATTTATAAAGAGATCTTTGACCAACCAACTGACTCTTTGTTCTTTGTTATCTTGTGTTCAAATTGTGCTTGCCAGACCAAGCTCAAAAAATCCTTCCTTGAGGACTTTAGATCTTTGAAAATAGTGTCCTCGTACTCCTCTCTCTACTGTGAATAAACGCTTGGTATATTTTTCTGTTTTCTCTCTTATTTGCACTAATTCCTTTACATGCGTACTCTTGCATTCCTTCTGTTCTACGTAGGTGAAAAGAACGCATCGGTTCTTAGGAAGTTTCAGTTCATTAACGTGATTTGTGACAATATTTCATAGCCTTAATGCTCTTTTCAGCTCACCATTGCTTATGGGTACTTCGTGATCGTCACGAGTACTTATGGAAAGCAAATTTGGTGTTCAACGTTTAATAGAAGATGTACCTATCGGGACTTAAATTTGGACTGCTTAACGATGCCGTTCGTTGTACAGTTCCTGCTATGCAAACCCATCGTGACCCAAACCACTTGTATGCTTTTATGCTATAGATAGAAAACCTGTTTTGTTTACTGTTATTCCTTGTAATAACTTTTGGTCCTATCGACAACTTGTAAAGCGCAGCAATAAATTTAACGCTCTGTAAACATAACGTTTACCGTCTAGCAACTTTCCCTTTTCGCTGCGCCTGCGTTCTGTCCGTTCTAATCTGTACACTTTGGCGTTTGCATTACACGAACTTAGTTTTTAACTTGCCTTGTATTCAACATTAAATGTTTTTGTTTCAGAAATTTTTGTATGAGTCAAAAGGTAGAAAAACCAGTCCTATCCGGTCAACGCATCAAGACCAGAAAAAGAGGTGAGAAATGTCCATCGTAAATAGTATACCCAACGGTAAAAACATTTCAACTCGTCTCATTCAATAGAGCTTCGATAACGTGGGGAT
The DNA here is from genome assembly GCA_963576515.1 of Cryptocephalus primarius. Classification (NCBI taxonomy): domain Eukaryota; kingdom Metazoa; phylum Arthropoda; class Insecta; order Coleoptera; family Chrysomelidae; genus Cryptocephalus; species Cryptocephalus primarius. Next base: position 7,045,219 of record OY754953.1, read on the forward strand.
CGGTGTAGGTTTCTGGAGCATCGGTTAGTAGCTCGACGGACCGATCAGTTGGAACGTTTTAAGTTAACCGGTGTACGAGACAGGTTTAAAGTATTAACGGGTCGTAAAGGATTATACATTTGTTTTTGTTGAGATATTTTAACAGGCGTAAACAGCTTAAAGTGGTGATGTCATTTCAATTAGCATACCTGTAGGAATTGTTAAAATCGCAGTTTCGTAATTACTTTACGCTTATCATTTGTAGTTATTTTGTTTTCATGTATTTAACCGTTATCGACTTCCTAATTTTATATGTGGATTGATTTGCTAAAAAGTCGTTTATTGATAAAACCTTGAGTAATAATCTGGTTGTCGTTATATTTAGATTTTACTACACATGTAGTAATTGTCGGTTAATTTTTTTAAATTCAATTTACATTATTTTTCTTATCAGTCCAAACAAAGGTGATGTTTACATTAACCAGAAAGTTCGCGTGGCTGTATTAAGCGTAATTAGTAATTTAATCTGACCTTAATTGCCTTATCCGCGACTGATTCATTGTTGAGTAATATTTTTTAATCTAGGAGTGAGTAATTGTCGTAGAAAAGGCGATAAATGTTAATGTAATCAGCAATTTGAAACGCCAGTCGTGGAGAGAAACGAAAGTTTCGTTAGATTGCTCGTTTAATCAGTAAATACTTTTATTAAAAGTGTTTACCTGTGCAAAAACGACATTTAATCTCATGTTTGTTGTACCTTTAAGCTTATTTTGCGTTTGAAGTAGTCTAACAAATTTTTCTTTCCAGATGAAAAAGAGAGGTATGATCCCATGCGGTTTAGGGATGAGATAGTCTCAGGTCTGGATAAATGTTCTAACGATTTCGAAGCAATCTCTCGTTATTTGGACATCGCCGGTAATAAACTAGATTATCGTCGCTATGGCGAATGTCTCTTTGATGTACTTATCGCTGGAGGCATCCTGGGTAAGAAATACTTAATTACTATTAATGGAAATCATCATACCTCTGAATTTCCTCTGTGGTCCTCCAGTATGAAACGATTTGAAAGTTCCTTAAACCTTCTACATTAGATATTAAGGCAATTTTGGGGGTTTAATCACTTGTAACCCCCTTCATATGCTTGACCTGCCTCCTTTGGGGCATACAGAAACATACAAATCTTGTAATATCATTCATAGCGAGGCACACAAGTGCAGTACACCTAATCATGGCACCTACAACACTTATTGCAGCTAACCATCCTTTTAATCAGTTAATTAAAGTAATATACCCGACCAAACAATAATTACAATTCACTACTAGAGCTACCGGGGAGGGGGGTACAATATTCATATCATAGGGTGCCTCGGAAGATGAACAGACAGGGTTGAACGCTATTGGAGTAATGGGAAACACTTATTTAAAATTATTAAGGAGAAAAGAAAATAATGTACCTAATAGCTGTAACAGTCGGTGCCGCTCGAATCGTAATTTACAAATATTGTTTGGTCAGGTATGATACGGGGATTAATTGAAATCCTGCCACCAATGCCGAGGTGAGTTACGGGAACGATACGCATTAGAAGTTTGTAATTAGGAGAACAACATAAGTTCGATTTTAAAGTTTTAATTTTAGGGGGAAGTGCGTTAATCACTATGTCACTTATTAATTAATTATCGCACCATTAATCTTCTGTAGTGTCTTTTGACTCCTAAAATTAAAGTATGGGTGTTTTTGTTTTTCAGTTCCAGGAGGTACACTTTCACAAGAAGGTGATGGCCCACACAAGACGGAGGCCTGTATTTTTAACACCCCGGATGAAATCAATATGGAAATAATGAAGAGCTGGGAACAGGTTTTCATTAAACTGATGCGTCGTTATAAATATTTGGAAAAACTTTTCCAGGTAAAGTTGTAACCTAAACCTCTATAGAGTAGAGAACTGATTAGTTCATAGAGCTCCAAGTAGTTGTTCGCTATTTGGAGTTATATTCGCAGGTGAAATGTGATACATTAAGTGATATTATCTGTATGTAGGAGCATATTGTAGAAGGAAAGTCGATTAATCTGAATAACTTTGAAGCAAAGTGGAATTGGTATTGTTTATTGTAATTCGTGGTCAGGCGTTGCTTGCATGCTAAGATGAATAGTGATTTCACTAAAGCTAAAAGATTTCTTCACTAAAGAGACATTCATTCTCAAAACAGTTTCCACTACAGATTACAGAGATATGCTATTCGGAAGGTTTTGGGGACGCCCCCAGTGGTACAAGTCCATGGTTCAAAAGTTCAAGAATCCAGGAAAGTTGTCCGTTACTCCAGTGAATCAAAACCTTGTTTCTTGTCTTGATTCTTTCTATAACTGTCATGAAGGGTGCTGTACTCTTAAGAAATTTCAGTTTTTCCTAATTTTCTTCAATCAAGACCTTGTTTCTTGTCTTGATTCTTTCTATAACCGTCATAAAGGGAGAAATTTCACGGTACTCACGAGAAATTTCAGTTTTTCCTAATTTTCTTCAATCAAAACCTTTCTATAACCGCCATAAAGGGCGCTGTACTCGTGAGAAATTTTAGTTCTAATTTTCTTCAATCAAAACCTTGTTTTTGTCTCGATTCTTTCTATAACCGTCATAAAGGGCGCTGTACTCGTGAAAAATTTGTTTTTCCTAATTTTCTTCAATCAAAACCTTGTTTTTTGTCTCGATTCTTTCTATAACCGTCGTAAAGGGCGCTATACTCTTGAGAAACTTAAATTTTTCCTAATTTTCTTCAATCAAAACCTTCTTTCTTGTCTTGATTCTTTCTATAACCGTCATAAAGGGCGCTGTACTTGTGAGAAATTTGTTTTTCCTAATTTTCTTCAATCAAAACCTTGTTTTTTGTCTCGATTCCTTCTATAACCGTCATAAAGGGCGCTGTACTTGTGAGAAACTTCAATTTTTCCTAATTTTCTGTAAAGTGGCTTTAGTAATTCACTGAAAACTTTGCAACTTGAGATGTATTGATTGCCTGAAAGCGTCCTAAAGGGCATTTTCCTCGTGAGTATCTATTTAGAAAGACTATTTACCTAATACTGACAACCATTGTTTAACACAACCATAATTGAAAGGAATAGTGTTTATTTTAGTTGACTTAAAGAGATCGTCAACTTATATAGAGAATTAAATACCTACCAACCTGTTTTCTTCCGACGATATTAATCTCGTATTTGTTCCCGCAGGACGAGATAAAGAAGATCTTGTTGTTCGTGAAATATTTCCAGCCGACGGACAGGAAAAAGCTGTCGGTGATGCTGTACATCTGGATAGCGAACGGCAGCGTGCCGTTCAACGCCGTGCTCGTGCTGAACAACTCGCACCTCGTGAAGGACCACCTAGCGCTCGACTTCCTCATCGACATGTTCAAGGCTTGGCGCCAGGAGAAGGGCGTGAACTCCCTTTACTCCGCCATCAAGAAGTCCAACATCGAGTCGCACCTCATCACGTTCATACCGGACACGAAGCAGTCCCTGCAATACTTTCGTACCGCCTTTCAGGTAACGGGATTGATCATGATTGATCGTTCTTAATCATGGCCCATGAATGACCCGATAAGGCTCTTAAAATATTTAAGGAAATTTAAGTTCCATTGCTACTTGTCACGACCTAAATCCGTAATGGTCACTCCTGGAAAAAGTCGCACTTCTTAAGGGACTCTATTAGCCTATCCTTCGAAGTAAATTTAAAATCCATGCCACAAGATGGAGCGTGAACACACATTTGCCTGTTTTAGGATAACGGCCTGGAGGAAATACTCAAACTGTACAACGACCAACACCAGCAGCTGGCGAAGAAGGAGCTGCAGACGTTGCTGGCCGACAACCTGGGCGAGAACAAACCTCTCAAGGACGTCGTCAACGAGCTGAAGGAGATCGCCCAGAAGGAGAACATACAAGAGCACGAGATCGTCTGCATCATATGGACGGTCGTCATGGACATTCCGGAGTGGTCGAAGAAGGAGGTGAGCGTTGATTGTGAAAGTGAGAGTTATAATGGCAATTTGAGCCAGTGACTAGTGGTTCCCTCTGATTTACATGTACGGAAGCTCGACTGCATTAACTACTAATTACTTCCTCAAAGTAAAGACATTTCAACTGTGCTAACAAGTGTGGAGATCAAGCAGTTGTTACTTAAGAAGCACTTAGCTTCCAAACTTAAGTACCGTCTGTACTTTAAACAGTATATACCGAAACATTTGTATTTGTACAGGAACTGGTGACGGAGCAAGCCGTGAAGCACCTGAAATACTACACGACCCTGTTCAGCGCCTTCACGACCGCCGCCCGGTCCGAGCTGAATCTCCTGCTGAAGGTGCAGGACTACTGCTACTCGAACATGATCTTCATGAAGGCCTTCCAGAAGATCGTGATGCTCTTCTACAAGACGGACGTCATATCTGAGCAGTCGATCCTCAAGTGGTACAAGCAGGACTACAGCGTCAAGGGGAAGATGATGTTCGTCGAGCAGATGAAGGAGTTCATCAATTGGTTACAGAACGCCGAGGAGGAGAGCGATACGGAGGGTGAAAGTGATTAGGTAACTTTTTGTTTTTCGCGTAGAGTCCGTTTAGGGGAATTCCCGTAACCATAGTTACCTTATTGAAACATATTCTAAACGCATTTTAGCGTTAAAATGCCTTTATGACTAAGAAAATACTTATTTTCCATATAAAAATTCTTATTGTATTTGTAAGTATATTCTGGGTTCTTGAAGACTTGCCTTTAAAACGTTCTGTTTAAAAGTGCAGTAATTTGGAAAAATGCCTTTAATTCTCCCGGAAGATTAATCTTACAATTATCCTTTAGATTCAACTGTTTTAATATTATTTGGAGTAATTTGTATTCCCAAAAATCGCCTTTCTGGTCAAAAAATGCTGTAACCAAGAGGTTTTTAAAGAGGTCCTTTATTTTCTGTGTAAAAATCATAATTCTATTTGAAGGTATTTAAATAACGTTGCAAGAAATGAAGTGATTTGCGCAAATGTCCTTATGGGGGTTTGGGTAAGTAGGCATCATAAAAGAATTTACCTGCTTCGAATTGAACCATGGTCGATAGCCGGGATTTGTGATGATTTTTGACCTGAGAAGTCATTTTAATCCTCTGTTGAGAAGGTACATATTCTAGGTTCTTCAAACTTGGGTCTTATTCATAAACGCATATTAATGTTTAAATGGACTTAGAATGTGTTTCAATAAGGTAACTATAGTTACCTCAGTATTGACAATACATGAAACAAAACGCAGTAGTTACACCTGTGAGACACATTCTGAAGGCGTTTTAAGCTAAAACCTATTTTAACGTTAATATGCGTTTATTTAAGTCTAAACGTGTTGTAATTACATTTGGATTAACTTTCTTTTCAAATTTTTAATGTTGCTAAGAGGAACGGAACGTTTAAAGTGCAATTTATAATATTAAGTTGCTTTTGATTCTCCAATTTTCTGTGAGCATCAACTTGTTATGATCTCTTGGTGCCGTATTAGTTGGAGTATATTAACACTTCCGTACTGGCATCCGTGTACCTCGATGTACTGGATGTTATCAAGAGAAGTGACAAAGTAATAATCTACTTAGGAAGATAAGTGTGTTGTATATTTTTCTTCTTTGTTTCAGGTAATTTGGGACTAACAGAGAAAAAATATATCAGTGCCACCAATCATAATATTTATCAAGCAACAGTAGCATTTTTTCCTATGTAATAAAAATTATATATTGTATGATAAAAAATATTTCTGGTGCCTTACAGTGTCGGTGTACGAAAGAAAACAGGCAAAAATATAGTCGACAGGAGCTCTTCTGCAGAATCCTCCATCCTTTTTATGACCTTCTGTTTTTTTTCAACCATTAATTTTGAACCAGCAAGTGCATCGGAAAAAATGATATTTTTGTTAACCACCGCCAATAAACATCATAACTCAATATGTTATACATGATTTATTGTCAATTTTTTAATACACAAAGAAATTTTCAATAAACGGGTGTTTTTGTTACAATAAGCAGCTAGACGTCGACTTAGGGGCCCGGTTGTTTTACGTTCTTTTGTCATTTTTACTTGTGTATAATAAATAAATCCTATTTTGAATATTTCTAAACAGCGCCAATCAGTTTTGTTTTATTCGTACTAATAAAACTGAGCAATCATCGATATCGATAACTTTCCGATGAGCTGTAAGGTTCATTACGTACTAAAAGGCAATCAATTTGCAACAATTGAAGTCGACTAATTTGTAACGAAGTGATCGCTAATTGTGATTACCTTGCGCGCCATCATAAGGAACGTTCGTGAACAGTCTCGGTAATCTAAACGATATCCACCCAGGAAAGTACAATATAATAATTATTAAGTGAATTAATTTTGTTTCTTTGTTTTAAGGGTAGCTTTGTATTCGTTACCTTAACTAGAACGTATACAGCATAATTTACTTGGATCATATTTAATAATTGTCCTGAGCAATAAGCCGAGCAATGTTTTCATAAATTGTTAAAATACTTTTAAACAAATCAGTACTAGGGGGACTTTTTCATCCAGCGGTTGAAATGAGGGATGGAAAAAATCCCTTATAACCCATAACGCATTGATACTCGCTTAAGAGGCTGTTACAGCAGGTCAAAAGTTTCTCCTGGTGGGCGTCGGGTTGGGGGGAGATAAGAATAATAATGTGACGAGGCGTGGCCAAATCAGCGTTTAGTAGAATAGTTCTGCAGATTTCTGCTGTACATGTTATTATAACTAGTCCGCGCGAAATGGCACCAAGAGCATATGTCAACTTTCAGCGCTAAATTTTAAAAGGTAAAATAATATAAGAGTAAATAAAAAAATTTTTTGTGTACGATACCTTTCAAAAGCTCAAATTTTATGTGACAATGATTATAATCCTGGGATATTCTAGCTCCTCATACCGTAGGATGTATTCCCTTTTTTATCATGAAATGACGATCACTATGGATCAGTCAGTCACTAAAAAGCAAGAATACTTTTATACAATAAAATGTTCTTGTTCATAAACGCATATTAAAGTCAATGTGTTTACAATGGTAATGACCGTTCCGGGCGCACTTGACCTGCTCCGCTGACCGAAATCCGCCTTAATTTTTCTGTTTAAAGTTACCATTAACAATGTTAGAGTGCTCCAAATGAAGTGAAACTTTATGAGAGTATTCAGCGGAGTTTCCTTTATACGCCTACCGAGTTTCGGGGCCAGGAGCTTCTTTTGAAGGTATTTCAATGTTTGGTGTAGTCCACAAATTGTGCCCACTAACAGGAAGAAACAAAGCGAGATTAAAAAAAGGAAAGAGCAAGTTGTTGTAATGGAGGATTCTATGGATTAAAAGGGGTTCAAATGAGTATGTCGTAGTATTTTGAATTACAATTATAAAAAAAAGTCCCTTTGCTCCTTTAATACAACAAAATTCTTGTACTGAAGGAAACCTTACAATCATCCTTTTCCTAGACTGATTTGAACTTACCTCACAAGGTAACCTGTCACCTAATTCCCGTCATCCCCCTTACTGAACAGTATTCAATGGATAAACCACATCTATATTGAACTGAGGAGATACCTCAGTTCTCTTCAGCTAATTTGGACCGTGACCTATTGGACTCCGATCGTTACATCGTTTCACCTCCTCCAATATACTGTAAAGGGTCAATCGGGGCAGGGCCTCATTATCGTTTTTCTCTTGAAACAACAAGTTCATCATATCGACCGGTTGAGACCTGTGGACAAATCGATCAGTTAGCAGGGTTAAGGCAGCACAATTGATTCCACCGGAAAAAAGATACCGCCGGTGCAGAGCTTCCATAGTATGGTGTAGTCTTGGGATCTATGAGGACGAGTAGTGGGCCGTTGTTTAACTAAGTCGGTTAGTAACTGGTAGTATTAATTATCTAACAAATAATTAAAACTCAATAAATATTTGTAGGTTATGATTTGTTTTGATCGCCTGACGAGATAGTCGGCCATGTTTGACGTTGCTATGGACGCCGGTTGTTGCTAAGGATCTCGGTCTCGCCACCGCTTCACCTCCACGTGTTTCTGCTATCCTGATACCATCGCCGAGCTGTTCGGATTTTCTATAATATGGTGAATGCACCCGATTCCTTCGCCTTCGCGGATATTTTCGAAAATCGTCGTGAAACTCGCGTGTTTGGCGATTTTAAACGGTGCCCTCTTAACTGAACGATAAAGGGCGCGTTTATTAAGTGTTTTTATTGAAAATTAGTGCAATTTACAGTTAATTATCTGAATTAATCGCAAGAAACCCTTAAAATTCGAAAGAAAAGGGTCATATTTACCCTTCAATCAAAGGTTTTGGAAGGTTTGGTGCTCCTATGGAGTATTCTAGAATGTCATATAGTTATCGAACTTCGGTAGGTTCTCTTTTGACGCTTCGATTAATCCTAAAACTTCTCTGGAACTCTTAGGAGGTAAGGGATACTTTCAGGACTGTCTTATTGAGATAGAGCTGACAATTTCTGGAAGGAGTATGTGAAATTCCACTATGTACTTCTATATTTTCTTGATTTCACGCAAAGCATTTAAAGGTTTGATGCAGGCTTGTTTAGAATAGACAGTCGAGAGTATTCTGGATCAGCACCAAACCTTCTAAAATATTACGTGAAGTCTGGAATAGATTCTAGAAAGTATCGACAGAACTTATTCAAATTTAACGTCATTTATAAGTTTCCAAGAGTATTTAAGACAACTTTGAGAATACCCCCTTGCTCCAAAGAGCTCCACTTGCGTTCTATGATTATCCAAGGCGTCACAATTGAATTAAAAGTTGTTTCCATCGAAATGTGATGGTTATAAAAGATTCCAGAATTATTTAGATGAACGACAACACTTTAAAGGCTCACGTGAATTCTAAAAAGTATTGTAGCAAATTTAGACACACTTTCTAGAATTCCGCACAATATAGAAGTTACCAGAAGTATACTAAGTAGGTTTTGAAAGTCCCTCTTAGTTCCTAAGAGCTCCAATGGAGTTCCAAACTTTAACAAAGCCTCAGAAGGGAACTTAAAGTTGCTCCCAATGATGTATGCTGACAATGAGACAGTCTGGAATATTCTAAATGAGCATCAATCCATCCAAAATTCTTTCATGAAATTCAGAAATGATCATAGTTTACTATTACGTACAAAAAAGGTACGTACGACTGTACTTCAAACTCCCTTTAATTGATGCTAATTTTCTATTAAATCTTAGTTATCCTACGTGAAATAATTTAATTCTCATCGTATAATCATAAGGAAACGTTTTAAAGCCGTCAATTCTGCGAGTTTCACGACGAAATTCCGAAAAACAATTTTACCGGCTTAACCCGGCGACTTCGCCATAATTTAGAAAATGACCGTCGGTAGCCGGATAGCAGAAACGCGAAAGGATAAGCCCGTGCACCCGCGGCCGTGTCACACAACTCTCGTTATAGAGATCTTGATAGACGTAGTTTGGCACTTTACGTTTTTACGTTTAGATGGCGCCCATATGAAATAATTCGAATTGTTTGGTATCGTTACATGAATGAGTTGTACAAAATGCTCCATGACGTCGAAAATGGTGTGTCATCTCGCTCGTTATTTCTCTAAAACGTTTAGATAAATTCATTTTAAAGCGAGCGTTCGCCCCGGAAGGTGTGCCGTCCTGTCGTATTACCGTATTTCCTATCTATAGTGACTCATTTGCGTATGTGGTGGCGTTACCTAACTGCTAGGTAATGGAATTTAATATGAAATAACTACATATCCTGTTAGTTAATACGGAAGTCCGGATGAGTGAGCAGGTTTTTGAAATACCTAATAGACTCCTTCGAGGAACTCTCAACACGTAAATATAACATCCTCCTCTGAGACCTCATAACATCAAAACCTGCTTAACACCTGCACTGTTTAGGTAACCTATAGTTGGAGCCCCCGATTCCTTTCTACTTGCTTAATGCGCCCCCCCCTCCATTTCCTCATTTATCTTCCTCTTTAAAGTTTATCCTCGCTGTCCTAGAATTTGTGGTGGTCATTTAAAGGGGGGTCGTCCTTTTCGTTTAACAATTGTATAGGCCTTGGAGAAGAATGATCTTACTTTTTAATTTTCAGGTTTTAGAGAGCAAGTGAGATCCGGAGTGGGCGAACGTCCAGGAACACCTTCAGACAATGAAGTACCGACTGAAGACCGCGAAACCCAACTCCAAAGAGAAAGAAGGCGTGATTATCGCCGTAGACGTCAAACGGTTATACCCTCTCGAATAACCTCATTGAGTTACCCCCTGGACGACAGCGATGGACTGCCGAAGGACCCAGAGTACCTCTTCGAATGTTGCCATTGCCAGGAAGCTTCGAAGTCTGCGCTCAACTTTCTTAACACCTGCAGATTAGTTTTCTTGCTATCCCCATCTGTCTAGTGTTACTGAGCTTTTTCCGAAATAAAATAAAGTGTTTTCTCCGAATTTGTGTTTATTTTCTGGAACTTTCCCTGAATACGCACATAACTTCCTTAAATCTAACCTCAAACATAACCTCTACGCGTACGGGTACATTTGCACTCGCGGATGGCCCCCAAACCGAGGACACGCGACCTCGCGGATCGCGACTCTTAATTACCCCGCGAAACCGCGAAAAATCTCGCGGGTGGCCGCGAAACCGAGGTCACGCGACCTCGACTCTTAAATTTGAAAAATCCATCTCGCGAAACCGCGAAAAATCTCGCGAAACCGCGAAAAATCTCGCGGGTGGCCCCCAAACCGAGGTCACGCGACCTCGCGGATCCGCGAAAAATCTCGCGAGGTCACATCCATCACGCCCAACGTCACGCAGCCCCTTGTAATCCCTGTCAAGTAGGGTTAGGATAATTGAAACGTGTACGTAACGGACTATGAAATGAAAGACGTCATATCCTTGATCGTTTATTTATTGATTGCATTGGGAATCACCTTTAACAATGTGACGAGGCAGCGCCTTCTGTACATGTCAAACGATGCATACCGAAGGTATCCACATACTAAAATTAATGTCGGCAAATATCCTCCGGGTTGCTACGTTCGTCATTATGAAAAGTGATGACATTAATTTAAATGCGAACACACTGTACAATCACCTACAGTACACTGACTGAGTATGCAAGCAATTATGAAATGAACGATGATGAGATGATTCGATTTGTTGGTTCTTCTTTCTTCTAGCTCGATAGTTTGTCCTCTTATGATGGCGCGCAGTGGGAATGCAGCATCCGAGAAGGAAAACGAAGCAACTTTCAACTCATCGTCACTCGGCTGAATGAAACGCTTAGTCCAAGTCCATAAATCTTTGCTTGTAAGGTCGGTCTGAGATTCGAGAGAAAAAGAGTCGAGGCTTCGGAGCTCCATGGCAGTTCCATTGCTTCTTGCTCTTGCTGGCCGATAGCACCTCCGTCCACGAAACCTTTGGCTATTCCGTTATCAATTCCTGTAATTATACAAGAAATAATTAAAAGTTATGTTACTGCGATAACAATTTGTGTGTGTATAAAAGAATGAGTAATTAAGGTTTTAAGAAAACCTACCAGGATTCCAGTACAAATCCCCCAGGCTTTAAATAAACTCTAATGCGCTGTACAAAGATTTTTCTACGCTTCTCAACACAACCAGCCACAAAGACTGTCTCTCGACGACTGAAACTAACGGCAGATACGAGGAAGGTCGTATTATTCACCGGTGATTAACAGTAATTACCGATATACAAGGGCGATAAGCAGAACAAAGGAATTTTTACTTCAAGGTCTTTCAAATAACGTCCAAATTATTACTGAGGGAAGGGTGACGTTTGCACAGGACGTAAAGTAACCATTGATGGTTAACAAGAATTAATTAATTATTTATTTGAAATAGTAAACGAGTATCGTTTGAATGCAGATTTCAAAATCACGTACTATTCATGAAAATGAGGAAAAGGCATAACGTGGATGTCCCAACTTCCAAACTGAACGAGCTATTACCTCCAAACCCTATTATTATTATCTATATCTATAGCTATTACCATTACAATCGAAGCCTTTTGTTAGTAATTGTGTATTTCATATTTTGCCAGAAGGTCTGATGATTTCTGTGTTAAATAATTGAGGATTCGATGGTTCTTTCAAGAAAATTCCATACTGGAGATCAGTTAGTTAATAAGATGTTATTGGACGGTATGAACAAATGTCGAAGGAAATTCAATTTATAGATTAAACTGTGAGCAAAATGAAGTAATTTTTGAATCTCGCATCAATTTCAACCCTCTAATAACATTTCTAATTGTTTTAAACTTTTACTTAAAAAGATATTATATCATTGCCCCTAAGTGTACGCAACCCGTTATGCAGGAATTTAATTTCAGTAATTTAGAGCTGACAACACAAATTACTTACATTTTCGATTACTTTAACTGAAAATCAAAAATAAAATGATTCTCACCAGTAGCCATCATTCACAGGTACCTGGAACTCCTGATGGAATGACCGAAATGCCTTTGTGGTCCTTGTAATCCTAAAAAAAAGTTTTCAGGACTGGTATTAGATTCTACTTCAAGGAAATATCAAAGTTGGGCAAAAATGCATTCTTTAGAATCATTTTTTTCCTTTACTATAGTTATAAAGCATCCCTAAAACAAGTTCTAACGCCCTATAGTTCCTAGTACCTCAGATTTTCCCATAACTACTTTAATACCTGAGCTATAAGTACCTTATGAGCCTAAGGCACTCGTCGCTAGGCAAATTACTTATATTTTCGATTACTTTAACTGAAAATCAAAAATAAAATGATTCTCACCAGTAGCCATCATTCACAGGAACCTGGAACTCCTGATGGGATAAGCGAAATGCCTTTGTGGTCCTTGTAATCCTAAAAAAAGTTTCCAGAACTGGTATTAGATTCTACTTCAAAGAGCAGCACTGAAGAAGGAAAACGAAAGAACTTTCAACTCATCGTCTTCCTTTTACCATTTATCTTGGCGTTAATTTCAAGTCGATAGGCCCAACGGTTTTGGAAATATCGCGATTCTTTAAAGAAATATCTAAGCTGGGCAAAAATACATTCTTTAGAATCAATTTTTGTCCCTAGCATAGTTGCAAAGCATCCCTAAAACAAATTCTAATGTCCACTAGTTCCTAGTACCTCAGATTTCCCTCAAACCTCCTGATGGAGTATGTTTCCTTAGCCTGTTAGACAAGTTCCACCGAATATAATCTTTAGACACCACAAGTAACTTAGCTAATGCATGGATTTCTTCTGTAGGTTTTATAAGAAATAACAAAGTTCCCATAGATAAAAATGTAAAATCTAATTAAATGTCACAAAAATATAACAAATAATATAAATTGCATTTCTTATGCCTGAAAATTTTGGCAAATAAATAAAACTGTTTCTAACCGTGACAATATAAAATGTTCCACTGTTTCTCTAAAATTTAGTCCCAGAACTTCGAAAATGGACCTCTAAAAATCTTCCAAAACTATCCACAATACGTTGAAGTGTCCCAAAAGCTTCGGACCATATAAAACAACGGAAGTAATTTGTTGGAGTTACCTCTTTGAGCAAGGAACGGTCTGGATGAACCCCACGACATCATCGTCCAAGAATGAGATCCTCATCAGCATCCCATAATCACAGATCACCTAGTTATCCCTCCCGAGGTTCCTATGAGGCAGATCATAGTGCTGAAATTCCTGCAATCGGGGCCAGGAGCTTCTTTTGAAGGTATTTCAATGTTTGGTGTAGTCCACAAATTGTGTCCACTAACAGGAAGAAACAAAGCGAGATTAAAAAAAGGAAAGAGCAAGTTGTTGTAACGGAGGATTCTATGGATTAAAAGGGGTTCAAATGAGTATGTCGTAGTATTTTGAATTACAATTATAAAAAAAGTCCCTTTGCTCCTTTAATACAACAAAATTCTTGTACTGAAGGAAACCTTACAATCATCCTTTTCCTAGACGGATTTGAACTTACCTCACAAGGTAACCTGTCACCTAATTCCCGTCATCCCCCTTACTGAACAGTATTCAATGGATAAACCACATCTATATTGAACTGAGGAGATACCTCAGTTCTCTTCAGCTAACTTGGACCGTGACACATTAACCTCGTCTTTCTATTGGACTCCGATCGTTACATCGTTTCACCTCCTCCAATATACTGTAAAGGGTCAATCGGGGCAGGGCCTCATTATCGTTTTTCTCTTGAAACAACAAGTTCATCATATCGACCGGTTGAGACCTTTGGACAAATCGATCAGTTAGCAGGGTTAAGGCAGCACAATTGATTCCACCGGAAAAAAGATACCGCCGGTGCAGAGCTTCCATAGTATGGTGTAGTCTTGGGATCTATGAGGATGAGTAGTGGTCCGTTGTTTAACTAAGTCGGTTAGTAACTGGTAGTATTAATTATCTAACAAATAATTAAAACTCAATAAATATTTGTAGGTTATGATTTGTTTTGATCGCCTGACGAGATAGTCGGCCATGTTTGACGTTGCTATGGACGCCGGTTGTTGCTAAGGATCTCGGTCTCGCCACCGCTTCACCTCCACGCGTTTCTGCTATCCTGATACCATCGCCGAGCTGTTCGGATTTTCTATAATATGGTGAATGCGCCCGATTCCTTCGCCTTCGCGGATATTTTCGAAAATCGCCATGAAACTCGCGGGTTTGGCGATTTTAAACGGTGCCCTCTTAACTGAACGATAAAGGGCGCGTTTATTAAGTGTTTTTATTGAAAATTAGTGCTGACCACTGTTAAATATCTAAATTATTCACAAGGAACGTTTAAGATTCGAGAGCAAAGTGTCATTTTTAGACTTCGCTCGAAGATTTTGGAACGTTTGGTGCTCCTATGGAGTATTCTAGATTGTCGTATAATCATCGACCTTCAGTAGGTTCTCTTTTGACGATTCGATTAATCCAAAAACTTCTCTGGAACACTTAGGAGGTAAGGGATACTTTCAGGACTGTCTTAAAATACACCTGACAGTTTCTGGAAAGTGTGTGTGAAATTCCAGTAGGTAATTCTGTATTTTCTTGATTTCGCGCAAAGTGTTTAAGGATCTAAAGTATGCATATTTAGAATAGGCAGTCCAGAGTATTCAGGATCAGCACCAATCCTTCTAAAATATTACGTGAACTCTGGGATAGATTCTAGAAAGTATCGACAGAACTTATTTAAATTTAACGTCATTTATAAGTTTCCAAGAGTATTTAAGACAACTTTGAAAATACCCCCTAGCTCCAAAGAGCTCCACTTGCGTTCTATGATTATCCAAAGCGTCACAAGTGAATTAAAACTTGTTTCCGTCGAAATATGATGATTATAAAAGATTCCAGAATTATTTAGATGAACGACAACACCTTAAAGGCACACGTGAATCCTAAAAGGTATTGTAGCAAATTTAGACACCCTTTCTAGAATTCTGCACAATATAGAAGTTACCAGAAGTATACTAAGTAAGTTTTGAAAGTCCCTCTTAGTTCCTAAGAGCTCCAATGGAGTTTCAACCTTTTCCACAGCGTCAAATGTGAACTTAATGCTGCTCCCAATGACGTATGCTGACAATGAGACAGTCTGGAATATTCTAAATGAGCACCAGTCCATCCAAAGTTCTTGCGTGATATCCAGAAATGATCATAGTTTACTATTACATACAATAAAGGTACGTACGACCGTCCTCTTATGTACGAACTTCAAATTCCCTTTAATCGATGCCAATTTTTTATTAAATCTTAGTTATCCTACGTTAAATAATTTAATTCCCATCGTATAATCATAAGGAAACGTTTTAAAATCGTCAATTCTGCGAGTTTCACGACGAAATTCCGAAAAACAATTTTACCGGCTTAACCCGGCGACTTCGCCATAATATCGAAAACTAACGTTAGTAGCCGGATAACAGAAACGCGAAAGGATAAGCCCGTGCACCCGCGGCCGTGTCACACAACTCTCGTTATAGAGATCTTGATAGACGTAGTTTGGCACTTTACGTTTAGATGGCGCCCATATGAAATAATTCGAATTGTTTGGTATCGTTACAAGAATGAGTTGTACAAAATGCTCCACGACATCAAAAATGGTTTGTCATCTCGCTCGTTATTTCTCTAAAACGTTTAGATAAATTCATTTTAATGCGAGCGTTCGCCTCGGAAGGTGTGCCGTCCTGTCGTATTACCGTATTTCCTATCTATAGTGACTCATTTGCGTATGTGGTGGCGTTACCTAACTGCTAGGTAATGGAATTTAATATGAAATAACTACATATCCTGTTAGTTAATACGGATGAATTAATACGGAAGTCCGGATGAGTGAGCAGGTTTTTGAAATACCTAATAGACTCCTTCGAGAAACTCTCAACACGTAAATATAACATCCTCCTCGGAGACCTCATAACATCAATACTCGCAAAAAATACATATTTCAATAGATACAATAAAATAAATATCCTTTATTATTAGGAATAAGGATGTTTACATCACATGGAATCATAAAAACCACAAATTTGTTAATAACGAGAAGTCTTATTATTATGGGAATACAAATTTGAGTATTTTCATGGGAAAACCATTACCGTTACGTCTAGAGCCAATCATACAACGTTAGCATCTCTTAGCACAAAAGGAAAGAGATTATAAATATCGTAGAAGGCAAAAACAATCGCTTTTGTATACAGGAAAGCCTGGATTACCGTACATTACGCTTACACATATGGTGCCATTCTATCGATTACGCCCTATCATACTGACCAACTCCTCCAGCCCCTTCGTCGAATTAAAACAATTATTTACCAAAAGTAAAAGAATAAAGTATAATAGTCCTTAAAAGCTCATCACGTTTCCAATTACCCTACGCACATCCCCGACCGTGTACAATTAATAATAAGCGATACGTATCCATCGATCGTCACCACAATTCACTAGCAGGCACCTTATTAATAAAACAATCCTTAAACCCCTGCATGTGCTCCTTAAACTTAAGCCAAACGAACCTGTCACTGTCGTCGTGCTTCTCGAGCTCGACTCGATCGCCCTCGGCGTTCTCACAGCAATTCTCGTCAAGCTCCGACGCTAAGTTTATCTTGAAATGCTTAATGCTAGGTAGGAACGTTAACGGTCTCACCTTGACGAACCCGCTGCTTTCCCTCGAGTCGTCCTCGTTCATCGATGGGAGCTTCGTCAGGAAGATGTAAATATTGGTACAGCCTATCGAGTTGTCTATATGGTCCATCCACTTATCGGACAAGAAGATGCTCCTGGAACGCAAAACAAAACCGTACAAGACGTATTCGTACCGACAAATAGAACGCTGTGCAAGTAACACCCTGTACTACAACACAATTGCAGAGTAAGTAGGTCTACACTACTGACCTTAGGATGGCGAGTTGATACTTGTGCAGTTCCAAGACGTGGTTTTGGTCATAATGCCTCCTCGTCAGAGAAACGTTGATCGACAGTACTTCACGTGGGCTCTGTGGCGTCACGCCGAACACCACGATGACTTCTCTGACGTGCCCCCTCGCGGTAAACTCGTCGTTTATGGCAGTCATGGCGTCTTCTAGCACATCGTACGTCCTCGATACCATTCGGTAATGGTTAATCAAAGTATAATTGGTCTGCCTGGTTGTATCGGCGCTCTCCTCCTCCTTTCTACGTCGCTTATCTACGATAGTCTTTAACCAGCTGTAGGGGTAAGGTATTTGGCACTTGTAGTACAGGAGGCTCTTAAGTATCTCGTTGATAATGGATGCGCAGTTCCTGGGCGTTAGGGTAACGCGGACGGTGCTGATATCTAAGATCTGTTCGTTACAGTGTTTCTGGGAGTGCATTTCGAGTAAATTCGGGCTAGAGTAAAAACGGTATAAACTTACACAATTTTTAGGTTAACGTTTCTAACAAAATGCACACATTAGGGCACAGAACAAGTTATTTGTCGGCGACAGCATTGAATGCTCGACAGTGTTTGCTTGGGTTTGTGTTCTGTGCTGTGGTGATTATGTCGGTATCGAAATTTCGAAATAATGTGGTTCGTAAGGCGTACAAACAAATTGTGCCGTAAATTACATCGCTTTTACTCCCAGAAGAAACTTCAGGACGTCCCAGTCGATAAAATCAGGAACTTAGGGATACTCGCACATATCGATGCAGGTGAGGTTATGGTTTCAATTTTACTGCGTTTCCTCCAGCTTTTCCATACTTGCCTTCCAAAAAGGGTATTGTAGAAGCCAAACTAGCACCGTTCTGATCTGAGACACCATCTCAGTTGAGCTTAAAATCGGGAAACACAGTTTGCTTGTTCGAAACTCTTCTGGTCATCGGTAGGTAAAGGATACACGATCCCCCCCATATTCATCAAATGCCAACTAATCCCCAAGAACCAATCGATATAGGTAAAACGACGACGACCGAAAGAATGCTATACTACTCCGGGCTGATCCGGCAAATGGGAGAGGTGCACCACGGGAACACCGTCACCGATTACATGGACCAGGAGCGGGAGAGGGGGATAACGATCACCTCGGCAGCCATCACTTTCTACTGGAAAAAGAATCAGTTCAATCTGATCGACACTCCGGGTCACATAGACTTCACTATGGAGGTGGAGCGTACGTTGCAGGTGTTAGACGGGGCCGTCGTCATATTGGACGGGTCCGCTGGTGAGTCAGCTTTAGCATTGCCAAGATAAAATGGCCGTCACGTCATACTGATATGAATGTGATCGCATCGAGAAAACAATTCTTCCTATTTCGACTGTTGTTGGTTAATTATTCCCGTTACATTGTGACGACATGAAATCAATTTTAACTTGGCAACGTTGCCAGCTATATACAACACTATCTATATATATTGAGTTTAATTTGAGTAGAATTTACGCTATCCTATGGTAGGAGGCGTACACTAGTATTAAACGGGCAGAGCGGGAAAGTGCAGTGGTAAAACATTCCTTAATCGTATTTAGTAGACTTTTTTCTTGTTATATTTCGTTTAACCAGATTTATCTGTCAGACAAATAACGTTTGAACCATCATAATACATTGTAGGGCGTTAAGGTTTGATGTATGAATTGTCAATTAATTGTAACGTATAGTTAAAAAAGGTCTTTTACAGGTGTAGAACCACAGACTTTAACCGTGTGGAGGCAGGCAGATAAGTACAATGTACCACGCATCGTATACATTAACAAGATGGACAAGAGAGGCGCAAGCCTGGAGGAGTCTTGTATTTCGATAGAGAAGAAACTGGAACTTCCTTGCCTGAAATTACAGCTTCCCGTGTTCAACAGCGACAAATTCGTTGGTAAGCATCATCTTTGATCCATAACCAAAGATAAGTCAATGAAGACTACCGTTTGATTAAGCGTCTCATGGGCATCTTCGGTAACCAAAAGAAGTGTAGTAAATGTTATTATACTGGTTACTCGTATTATCAACAAAACTGTGACTAAGCGAAGAGCACCATTCAAGATCCGTTAATTACTAATATTAGTCCGTCATAGTCCGGCGGTACCTATACCGCCATTGGTTTCTTTTCCCAAATTTCCAGTAAAAAAATCTTGGAGTTTCAAGGTATCATCGACGTGCTGACGCTCGAGTTGTTGGACTATTCGAAGTCGAAGATCGACAGGATTCCCTTGAGCGAAGATGACCACGCCGAGCATTGGGAGAGAGCGAAGTCGGCCAGGAATGAGGTGATCAATAAATCGACTGATTTCGATGATGAACTAGCGAATGTGGTGATCGCCTCCGATTCCTTGGACGACGTGCGCACGGTTGACGTCGTCAGGGCTTTGAAGGCGATTACCAACAAACAGGTAATGCGGAACTCAAAGAAGGAACTAATTAACAATAGTGAGAAACGGCTTTAAGAGTCTCGACATCTGTATAAGGGTGAGGGGAGCATATGGATATCAGTGCCTTATATATTGCATAGATGGTTGCTGTAGTAATAACAATTTCTTGATCTACACATACTACATAACACCATACAATATATTTTATGTACGGTGTACCAATGATGAGAGTTATTGTACATTTATAATTCATACATCTTGTGCATTGATTTCATATATCCTTTATTCAACCGTAACAATTTAACAGGTCAAAAATGCCAAGACTGCTTGTTATCGTTAAGTTTGTGTTGCTACTACGATAGAACTCTTTTTAATTTATGTTGCATTCACCCCGTTAACTACCTGTTTTGTTAGTTAGCCGTTCCGGTCCTGCTGGGGAGCTCGTACAAAAACGTCGGGATCCAACCGCTGATGGATGCCGTGATACTCTACCTTCCCTCCCCTAACGAAAGGAATGACATTTTCTCGAATTTCAATGATCATCTGTGTGCCAGGGCCTTCAAAGTCATACACGACAACCAGAAGGGCGCCCTGGTGTTCTTCAGGATCTATAATGGTAGCTTGAAGAAGGGCCAGAGGATGTACAGCATCAGACAAGATTTATCCGAGCAGGCCAAGCAGTTGTACATAGCGTATGCCGATGATTTTAAGGAAGTCGAAGTCGTCGGGGAAGGGAACATCGCCGTCGTTGCTGGATTAAAGGTGGGAAAAGAGTGTCGTCTACAACGATTAAAAGCGCAGAATACCTTTCGACTATTCTACGATGCTTCGATTTTCAGAAGATAAACTCCGGCGACCTGGTGACGAACTCGCACTCCTCGAGCCAGGCGGCGAAAAAATCCATAATGCAACGACGCAAAGGTACCATGGACGAGAGCGAAGTCGAGAAGATGGGCATGGGCGCCTCGGTACCCGAACCGGTGTTCTTTTGTTCCGTCGAGCCCCCGAGCCTGAGCGCCCAGCCGCAGCTGGAGTACGCCCTCGCGCAGCTGCAGAGGGAGGACCCGAGCCTGAGGGTCAGTTTCAACGCCGAGAGCGGCCAAACAATATTAGCAGGTAAGTGTAATTGAGATATTCGATACTTGATCGGTAAGTTCTTATGGAAATCTTATCGAAATTCATGTAGATTATGGATTTCCATTATGTCATACTTGGAAATTAAACACACTTTTCTTTAGGCATGGGCGAGCTGCACATAGAAATAATAAAAGACCGCATCCTGAAGGAATACAAGATCGACGTCGACCTCGGTCCCCTGCAGATAGCCTACCGGGAGTCCCCCCTGACGAGGCTCACCGACAGCCTCACCGTCGAGACGAAGATCGGCAACAGCAGGCAGTCGATAACGGCGAAGATGTCGGTCGTGCCGTGTGATACGGGGGAGCCGATGCGCTCGAAGGAGGTGCTGAGGCTGGACAAGAGTCCCGAGTACGCCGCTAACATCGCGGCCATCTTCCCTAAGCACCTGGTCGCCGTCCGGCAGGGCGTCGATGTGGGGTTGGCGCGAGGACCGAGGATTAGCTGTCAGGTGGGGTAATCGATTGTGGAGTGTAATTGTTACGGACCGGAAAAAATGTATGCGTGCAGTTGGTATGCTCCTTCCGAAGTTACTGTAAGACTTTGGACCTGGCATTAATCTAGTCATCTGTAGAGAGATCAGTATGTCAAAACAAGTATGATTGGGACTGATCGGTCGACTGAAATGAGATTTATGTATTTATTTCCATGCTGTATAGGAATTTGTGTTCATTGATTTAGCTAACAAACGTTATTTTTTTATTGCGTCTATATTGTTTTCTCATTATAGGTGATAAATACCCGAGTTATGCTGCATTACCTTGAAGTAGGCAAAGGCACCTCCGAAACTATGATCGCTTCAACAATTACCCAACTAGTGCAGAAGGTAATTATTTAAGTTAATTGGTGGCAAATAAGGTTTATAGTTTACTTGATTCAATTATTCAGGCGCAAAATTAAAAATATATCTCTTAAGTACGACAGGGAGTTGTACATTTTTATTTGGAAACTTAGACGTGCTGATCGATAATACAGTTCATTTTATACATTTTTCCAGATCCTCAAGAAAGCAGGCACTGACATCTTAGAACCAATAATGTACGTTGAAATCGTTACACCCGAGGACCACCTCACCTCAATTTTGGCCGACCTGTCCAAACGTAGATCGAACATAGACATGATAGGAGTACGCGGCAACTCTAAGGTACGTGCACCTCCGACATACAACCCTTCGAGAAGTTCAATACCGACTCCCCTTACAGGTCGTCTCGGTGAAGGTCCCTCTGTCGGAACTCATGGGCTATTCTACGGTATTGAGGACTCTATCGTCCGGTACTGCGACGTTCGTCATGGAGTTCGACGAGTACAAAAAGATGGCGCCCGAGAGCGAGATGAGGGCCATAAGGGAGGTCAGAGGATTCTGAGGCGCAAGTAAATATGAAGAGTTGTCTATTAATTTGTAGCCGGGATGGTAATTGTAATAAAGGGAGGAGTTGATGGCATTGTAAGGGGTTTCATGGGGACGGTAATTTGTAAATCATAGAGGGTTAACTAAGGGTTACTACGTAAGATCCCTTATTGAGGTGAAACTTTTAATTGGACGTTGGGAGCAGTATGAAATTAGTGACTCATTTGGCGTTCCCTTGTTGTCTCCTCTCCATGGGGATAGATGTTTTTTTTCTTTTTAAAGGTACTTTTCCTGCTTGGGGGATTCGGGAATCGGGAGATTTTTAGTAGTGAATAGATGTGCTTTTGACATTTCTAAGGTGTTTCTGTCAGCGGTGTAGAAATACCTAAACTTTCCGATCCTCAAATCTCCAGTGCTGAAAAGGTACCTTAACTTGACACCTAGGGTTTTACACAGTTTCTACATTGACGCAAGTTATAAATTCGTAAATTGAGCAATGAAGTTACTAAAGTTCACTGTATGCTGACCCTGTAGCACAGATCAATCGACATGTTCCTGCTAAAGATTCATTGTATTTTCGTTGCATGATGTGTTGCCTACGTCCGGGGGCAAGTTTAAAATTTTCAAGAGGTAACATTCAAAAGTGAAAGTTTCCCCGGCTCTCTTAAACGCGTTATTCAAAACACCTTCGTTCATTTAACGCGCGGCGTTCGCGGCACGAACGCAATCGCGAGCAAAAAAATTCCCGAAAAAAGTACAAAAAGTGGAATTCGCGCCCGCGCGGTAAAAAAATAAACCTCAGGTAGCGTATGCGTTCACCTTGGAGATATTAATGAGAAGCGGCCGAGAATATGGGGAACGCGTAGAGAGGAATAAAGTGTGTGCGAGCATGCACATGTGCATCGTTGAGGTGGAAGAAAAGAAGAAACGGTAACGATGTAGTTTTTCGGTTCGGGTTTGAGAAGGTTTTTCGTGTTATGGCTCTGGTGGAGCATTGCTTTTGTTGCAGCGTGCAGATCGCCTCAGGGTTCTTCGCCGCCTACCTGTTGGTAAGTCTCGAAACGCCCACTCCTTCCTTTTTCATCTGCTCATTTTTAGCCGATCTTGTTGCTTATTGCAACAACTATTGTTTTACAAGCGATCAGAATACAAGAATACCTTTTTGTTGTAACACCTTCAAAAAATGTTCTCCCTGGGTGTATCTACTACTATTACTAATGGGATTTTGTCTCATTTGGCTCCACGAATTTTGTTTTAACTCCGAAATCATCCAGGTTTTCTTTTCGTCTTGTTGAACAGGAGTCGCGTATGGTAAATTTATTGCATTTTGGTTTGGGCTTAACTCCAAAATATGCCTCTTGCTATTTGTAATTTGCCGCCATGAGATTGATTCCACAGGCTTCATTTTGCCTCCAAAAGTGATTTGATTCTGTCGGATTACCATGTGGATTTCAAACAAAATTTCCAAAGTATAAAAGTGGAGTAAAAAATATTTGGTCTCCAAAAATCCATGTTTGTTGTGTTGCCTCCAAAATACGGTCTCTGAAGTGTGTAGTTTACCTCCAACTTATTTCTATTGGATTTCGCCAGGTGAAGGTTTATTTCGTGTTGTTTCCTTGAACCAAAGCAATTTTGAGTTTCTTTCGAGTGGTTTTAGACTTCGTAAACTCCATTTCGCTTCCAAAATTGTACTATTATATAGTATAGAGTTTGTTGATTAGGTTCATTTGACTCAAAAATAAGGTTTATCCCACTTCTGCGTTAAAAGATTCATTTATAACCAACAAAAAACAAAGTTACAATAGATTAACAACGTAAAGAGCGATTGTTTATAACCTTTTGCGCAAAATTACAGTTATTAAGACATTTGCAAAAAACCTGCTAAAATTTTTTCTTGAATTTCCAACTCCTCAGGTGTTATCGTTGGTGCATATTTGAATTACGGAAGCGTGCCTGTTATTTCCTGGCGACCTTTTCCATGGGACAAGTCGAGAATACTAATATCGTTATTTCGGTCATTGCTACCGGCTTAACGTTAATACCGTTAAAATTATAACAATCATATCGGATATTTAACGATATACGATATAATCTTTTGTTGACGAGACTGATTAAATATTCTCAAGAACGTTTTACATTTGCGGAAAGAATGACCGGCGTTGAATCACCTCCGAGAAATGCCAGAGGAGTCACGTGTGTACATTTGTATGAATAATTTAAAAAATATAATTGGACAGGTAGGAGAAATGATAAATAAATACGAGAAAACTTTTTGCTATCTTGATCTGTACGCGTCTGACTAATTTCGATTTAATTGGCGTTGTGGCATCGTTATTTATATCGAAGTTCGAAATATTTTTAATTAATTCGTTGGATTTTTTTATTTAAACTGTTGAAGGTAATTAATCTTGGCTTTGGTTTTGAAATTTAAGTTTCAACTCCAAAAATACTATAAAGTGGTTGTTCCCAAATTCCATTCAGCTGTAAATCAAAAATCCCTTTGCCTACTTAATTAAAACTATCCCTACTTATAAGGCGTACTCCAGTGAACACCCCATGGAGGTTTCAATCAAATTTGAGTTCTTAAAATGCTTTTATGAATTTTTTCAAAAGAATGACCATTTCTCGTCTGTTTTTTTGGAATTTTTATGGATAGAAATATCTCACACGTGTCAAATTACTCATCATTCAACATCGAAGTGATCAACACTTCTTGTTTTTTGAAAATTTTTAAAAAGAACCCCTATTTGAGGGGTTGAAGTCCCCGAAGGTCGAATAAATTACAATATATCGATCAATATGAAAACATTTTTTACTTTTTTGTATTAAAAAAGTCTAATGAAATAATAATCAGATAAAGAAAATTATGAACCCTCTTGATAGATAAGGGGTTATAGGGGTTGAAAATACACCCTTAAACCCTCTGAGGGAAATCATCCCCAAGGAAAGCTGAAAGCTGTACATTATTCTATACTTTATTGTGTATAGGGTGCATAGTTTTACCATTCAGGCAAGTTTTTTTTCTTCAAATGTGTCGATACTTTTCTGATCGGGAGTTTTGACCTTTGGTAGGGGTTGCTTTTCCATCAAACCTACCAAGAAATAGTTGCTCCATGTTTTTTTGTGTTTTTAAGCATTGAAATATATTTTTCTGGAATTTTAGAAAATATTCTAGAAATAGAAAATGTTTAGAAAACAAAGAAAATACAGTTCAAAGGACTTCACGTCGATGAAACTTGCATTTTCATTTTTGGGCAGTTTTGAAGGAATTTTGATCCATTTTATTTCCAGAAATTATAGAAAAATAAAAAGATATACTATTTTATGTTAGGTTTCGTACTTAAAGCTGTTAATTACTTGATATTAATTAAAAACAAATAAAATGTCGATCAAAAAAACCTGCACGTCGATGATACTTTTAATTTTTCGGGGAAATTTTGATAAAAACTAGAAATTATGGATAAGTAAAATACATACAACTTGATTACAGTTGAATTTCGTACTTGAGGCTGTGAATTACTTGAAATTAATTAAAACTAAAGGAAATGTGGACTAAAGAAACTGCATGTCGATGAAACTTTTCGTTTTTCGACAAAATTTTGATGAAAATTTTCGAAGGATCGATAAATAAAATACACAATTTGATTACAGTTGAATTTCGTACTTGAGGCTGTGAATTACTTGAAATTAATTACAAACAAGGAAAATATGGACCAAAAAACCTGCATGTCGATGAAACTTTACGTTTTTCGGGTAAATTTTTAGAAATTATCGACAAATAAAATAAACAATTTGATTACCGTTGAATTTCGTACTTTTTGTTAATTTTTAAAATTATTTGGAAACAAAGAAAATGGAACAAAGTACTCCATGACATTGAAATTTCATTTTTCGGTTTATTCCGAAAAATTGGATACAATTCTTAAAAGCTATGGAAAATTAAATATCCTTTTAGTACTGTTCAAGCACAATAATTTTTTCAAAAAGATTTTGGGAACTTTAATTTTTCTTTTCAAAACTCAAAATGAACGTCGCTTTTAGATAATTTTAACTGCCTGAAAACGTTTTGGAGGTGTTTTCTAGATTACATCAAGCATTTTTCCAATTCCGTTAGTTATTCATCATAACAGTCCACGACGTGATAAGTGAATTAAACTAGAATTTAATTACAAAAAGCGAATCTACATAACCAACGGCTGGAACTTCTGAGACCACCGCCGCCGATTTAAAACCATACGTTATATTCACGATACGTGACCAAAGTACGCATAATTAATTAATAAATTAACTTGTACATCAAGGATTATCCCACGGCGGGAGTGAGTAACACGTAGGATAACCCACGAGGCGAAGACGCCTCTCCTGCCTACGGAACGACCTCAGAATCGAAACCTACCGATCGTTTTCTATTCAGTTGTGTAAACTTTTAGACAATTTAGCTCGGATAATCGGCGAATAAGTTTCACTTAAAATATTCCGATTTGCGTAATAACGCGACGGTTGTAATTATAATCGTTATTATTCACGGTTGAGGGAAAACTGCTGATTATTGTGGGAAATATGGGAAACGTGTTAGTAGGAAAAACGGGGATTAGTCCCGCATCGAAGGAACGGTTCTATTGGGTAAACGAGGAAAAGTCCATTAGCTGCGGGTGCTTTGACAAGCATTCGCTTTTAACGGAAAATGGAAAAGGTCGAAACGTCTTGGAATTCGATTATCAACGAGATAAAATTTACAATAACACCTTTTCAGCGAAATCTGGACTAATTAAACTAGATTTTTATTGACACTCAAAAACTAACATGTCGCTTTAATTAACTTTCCTGATTTTTTTTTCAAATACAAACTCTGACGGCACCATATGGAAGATGGAAGTAATTAGACGGCTTTAATTAGTGTTCCTAGATTTGAAAGTCTATATTTATTACCGAAGATTGAGCTAATTAAAATTTTTATTGAAGATTTAAATTTTTGATGGATTTGGTAGAAAGCGCGGAAATTTTCCATATCACAACGATTCAGGCAATTAAATATTTGGTAGCAGTACCCTTACCTTATTACATACTTTCATGATTACGTCGATTAAACTTTTTAATAAAATTTTGAGTTGTAACGGTCTCATTCAAGTTCATGTAAATTTTGAGAACAGTCGCGTTAAACGACCAAATTCAAAAATTCATAAAAAATTAACAAGTCCTCAGATTTGCTTGAGACTTACGAAATATGCTCAGTGGCCTATACTTTAGAAGTTAGAACGGTTTGAATTCGATCGGTGAAGGAAATTTTGAGTTATAACCGTTTCATTGAAGTTTTGTAAATTTTGAGAACGGTCACTTTAAACGACAAGATTCAAAAATTCATAAAAAATTAACAAGTCCTCCAATTTGCTTGAGACTTACGAAGTGTGTTCAAAGGCCTATACTTTAGAAGTCAGAACAGTTTTAATCCTGTAGATGAAAGTACTTTTGAGTTACAAGTGCCTGATTGAAAATTAAATAGGCTTTACACACGATTTCATGACTGACAAATTCAAAAATTCCTGAAAAATGAACTGTAGCTCAAATATGACTGAAGCTCATACAGTGTGTTCATTAGGCCATACTTCAGAAGTCACCGCAGTTTTAATTCGATCGGTTAAGGAATTTTTGAGTTGCAACTGTTTCATTGAAGTTTTGTAAATTTTGAGAACGGTCGCGTTAAACGACGAGATTCAAAAATTCATAAAAAATTAACAAGTCCTCCAATTTGCTTGAAACTTTCGAAATATACTCAAAGACCTATATACTTTAGTAGTTATAACAGTTTTAGGCCGGTAGATGGAATTACTTTTGAGTTAAGAGCGCCTGATTGAAGTTAATATAGGCTTTGCGAACGATTCTATGATTGACAAGTTCAAAAATTCGTAAAAAATTAACTGTAGCTCAAATGGCATTAAAGCTCATATAATGTGTTTATTAGACCATACTTGAGAAGTTATAGCAGTTCTATTTCGATTGGTTAAGGAGTTTTCGAGTTATAACTGCTTCATTGAAGAGAAACGTAAAATTTGAAAACAGTTGCAGAACAGACAAAATTCAAGCATCTGTAAAAAAATTGCTAAAAATTCAAATTCTATTGATATTGATATAAAATGTTCATTAGACTTTAGTTTAAAATTTATAACATTCCTAACAATTAAAGAGTTTTTGGGTTGTGATTGTCTGATAATATACTCTCATATAAATAATACAGTTTTATAGATCAGCCGTAGATAAGGATTTATAAAGGTTGAAAATGCACCCTTAAGCCCTCTGAGGGGGTGAAATCTTGCCCACAGATTGAAAAAATCCGTAAAAAAATATTTCAAAGTTCCAAGTAATGAAACAACTATTTCTTGCTAGTTTTGATGAGAAAACAACCCCTACGGAGGGCAAAGCCACCCCCGATCAAGAGAAGGTAATGAAAAACTATAAAAATTGAGAAAAAGTATATGTATTTGTTTTTATTATAAAAGAAATTAGATATCTTCATTTCGATAAACTTTAGACAAAACTCACTCCTCGTAAGGGGGTGAAATCATCCCGAAAACAATTAAGAGAAAGAAGAAAATAATTTTAAAGGAGTAGCGACACCCACAAAAGCACGAAATTCAATAGTAACTACTTTTAACTAGTAACTACTAACAGTAATAATAAGAAGAAACTCTTGATTACGATAATACAATAGTAATGGACATAATAATAGCAAAACCAAAACAAATTACTCGCCTTCAAATGACCTATTGTGAATGCTGTGTGTTTACTATAGGAATTAGGTAAAGTTCAACGCGTGGAAGTGAAAGTAATATTTGTCATTGTTATTAAAACAACTATAAAGGAAAAAAGTATTTCCCACGTCATCTGGGAAATAAGGAAAGATATCGAACATATGCCATGAGCAAGAGAGTTAATTATTTCTTATATTGTGGGTAAATGAACTGTCTCTATTAAAAATGCTGTTGAAACACGGTTTTTGAGTGAATTTTGATGAAACTTTAACATAACTTGTACGAAGTAGACCAATAGTCTTGAATATTATGAATTACTTGAATTATGACTATGATTAACCTTGGTAGCATTGAATTACTTTTATTGCTCCTATCAGGTTTTTTGTTAAACAATTGTTATTGATTTCAGATCGCCTATTTGATAGCTTTCGCCTTCGAACTAATATGGATATTAGAATCGGAGACTTCCCTGCCTCCGGCCGCCGTTTTACTGTGCGCGGGATATTTCGCAATGGCGCTGTTCGCGGCACTTTTAATACATGGCTTAGCGACCGTAAGTGTATAATTTGTAATTAAGTGTGTTTGAAACGTCGCCGAGGCTTGAAATTCAAGGAAATGACGTTTCCTTGCTTGGATTCAGGTGTACTTCAAAAAATCCTCTCTCTACAAGCTGAAGTTGTAACGATTTTTCCTACTGTATGTAAGTCACCGTTTTACAATCTACTTGTGATTGCATCTGACAGCTTCAGCTCGAGCTGACTCAGGCCTTACTATTCACAAGAACATTCTAACTAGTCTGTTAATGTTCGTAAACGACTACCTTTTGTAATTATTGAATCTTAAACCCATAACCGTCAATGAAATTAAAATTACTCACGTGTCGCTCCTCATGACATAAACACTTTCTAGTTTAGATTTACTAATTTTTTCCGATAGAAAGTTTTGAATACCTAATGTCCACCGTCAGACGAGACACCTGAATACATTTTTCTGACCGTTTTCACTTTCGATAGTGTCGATATCCAAATCACAATTATGCATTTAAAATTTTACTCGACGTTTAAAGCGCGAAAAAGATTGTAGAAACACAACAGTGACTACGCGCTATTTCTCTAATTATATTTTTATTAAGTGATGCAAATTTTGAGTATTTTAAACCTACAACACGATAGGAAAAACCTGCATGTAAAATAAAAACAATATAGGGCCGTTGGACTTGCACAAAATTTTAAAATAAATATCTCGTTGTTCGGTTTTATTTTTGTACTGCGATGCCTCTCACTTGGTCGGTCAGGTACCAGGAGACCGAAGCGACCAGGGGGTATAAATCGGTTTTACGAGGCAATTTTCCAAAGAGTCTACCTCCTTGCTGCTTCTGATATCCGATCAGCAGGGAAACAGAATTGTCGAGAAGGTATATTTTGTCGCCAAAGTTGTGTCGCAAAACTAACTAATTTTTTTAGGCCAAGAAATGTACCTTCTCGCCATATCAATTCTGATACTGGTAAGGGTGACAGGACGAGAAGGTGTATTTTTCCGTTGAATTTCTTTTCAGTACACCCAATTAATATTTTTCAGGAAAATAACATAACTCTTCGGCGCTTATGCTCTCCTGTCACTATTTAGTATCAGGAGAACAGAACTTGTGCGAGTATACTTTGTGTTCAATGTTGGGTATTAATTAAATACGCTTTATTATATTTTTAATCAGAATCGAGCAAGCGTATCGGTTAATTAGTCGCTAAATCATTTATTTAATTTAAATCTGGATTAGATAAGGCAGCAATTAATAAATATACATTGTTTTGTAGAAAAATCCCGTATGCCTCGTCGCATGGATGTTCGCAGTGACTGTACTCACATTCCCAGAAGCCGGGATGGTTATTTATATGAGCGTACAATATTGGGTAAGTATCCCCGAGCAAATTCTGGAAACCTTCCAGTATATTTCCCCTGGAGAATCCTGACCGTTCCCCTTTACTTTCCAGCACATCGAAAGCTTGTACGGGGTGACCGAACTCGCCTGTTGGTTCATTAGGATAATAATAAACGTGATAGAGATAATACTGATCCAGTCGCTGTACACGATGTGGAAGGACGAGGAGTCCGTGGATAAGCGCCTCAGGGATCTGAACATGGCCGCCGTGGCGTCGGTCCAACGGGAGAATTACGACGCGCCGCTCAATAGTCAATACTACCAGAACAACGGGTACGAGCAGTCGTTGGAGAATTTCGACGCGGACCTCAGGAGGTGAGGGAGTTTCCTTCGAGGCGCGGAAAACTAAACGCTTGCCTCATTTAAAACTCAAAATTGTCTTAAGTGACGGTTAACAGTTACGAATACTTTTCATAACAACCGACGTTAGATACCGTAAAGTATGTTAACAGTTAAGGGAGTTACATCTGCCACAAAAATTGCTTAAGTAAACATTTGTTGTCAGTTTAACATCCTGTAAATCAGTAACTAGTTTATCCACGAAATTTATGACAGTTAGACAGCAGTGGGTATTTCGATTCACATAATCCATATTTAGAAAAGTTATTAACAGTTACATTTCCCGTACAAACACAGCTTATGTAAGCGACAGTTATTCATTTAACACTCAGTCACTTAACTACTAGCTATGATTTATCAAAGAAAATTGTGACCGTTATACAGCAACGTTTTCTTTGTCAGACAGTACTAACTGACTTGATTTTCGTCCATATTTAGGAGAGTTATTGACAGTTAAGTCTGCTGTATACGCACACACCTTAAGTAATGATTACCTCTTAAATTAACTTTAAATGCTTTAATAGTTAAGAAGGTTACCGACTGTTGCACTTGACATTTAAAGGAAGTTTAACTGATATCTACTTCTTTAATAGCCTGTAAGCGAGTAGTGCATATTAGTTCGTTTAAGTTATGGTGATTTACAGTTATGTTGACTAATAACTCCTTTGTTTTAGGTATGGATCGGTGCCACATTTATGGAACAATATGATCCAGGTACCGATGGAGGGATACCAGTTCTGCACTACCCAAAGTGAATTCAATGCCAGCATTTTCGTGCCAAACTTTGTACATAGCGACATGGCCCCAAGCTTAATAGGTGATTTGAAGCTAATCCTTATCTGTTGCTTAGTATAATAGGGGAGAAACATAGAAATAGAATAGGGAAACAATGAGTTCAAGTAAAGGTGTCAAACTGTTATTTTTCAGAGAAGTTTTCCTTTTAACGCTCTATGTGATAGGGCGGAGTTGACACTCCTAGTAGGGTGAAGCACTAGACTAGGGTATAGACTGCTTACTGTGGAAGTAATGGGTGTAGAAACGGGTCCCTTCGAAACGGAGTGTGAAACTTATGCAACACTGCAAGCACACAGAGCGCCTTCAGATAGAAATTTTGGGCACATTGACATTTTGTTACCCCAAGTGGGAATGGAAAGAGCGCACACATCACGATGACACTAGCAAGTGCTGCTATCTGGTACGATGGCAGTAAATTACCGCTATAACCTCTGAACTTTCAGGTAAGAAGGCCCAATCCCTGATCGACCTCCGCTTCCTAGAGGACGCCGCCAGGTTCCCACAGCGGCCCTACCTGACGCAGTCCCTCGTCACCGAGACGACGAGCGCCGTCGTCCCCCGCCTCGACTCTCCGGACGCCAAGTCCCAGCGGTTGACCAAGTGCGCCTCGATGGACGCCCTCACCGACGGCGCCGCCCCGATAATCAGGAACCGGACCGGCTTCTACGCCCAGCCCGTGGAGAGCTACGGCGTGCCGATCTACTACGGGCCCCTCGACGGGCCCGACTTCCTCATCTACAAGAAGCAGATCGACAAGCTGACGAGCAGGAACTCGCTGAGCAACGCCTCGGCGGACGACGTGCAGAAGTACAGGGACGTCGCGCTGTGATATGTGATATGTAGCGTAGGGGAGTGATTTATGTTCGAAGTACGGAACGTGAAGAGGGGAAGTTTGTTTGTTTTTCTGGAAGATCGGGAAAACTGCAGGAAACGCTATCGCTGCATGTTTCTTGGACGAAAACAGATTTTGTTGGATTTATTCCAGCCGGCGGAAAGCTGGACTGTCACGGCCCCACCGAGTACCATGGGTGTTGTCCCCGTTCCCTCTCACGCCAGTAACAAGGCCGTATGGGGCATGGAGTGACAACCTGGAGTGAAACCTTAAGGGGGTACAACCGTGGTTCGGAGCCCACGTTAAACTGAAAGCAAAACGGCCTTACCTAAATCTAAAGAATAGAATAGTCTAGTGACTAGATTTAGGCCGAATAAAACTAGTTGGACGTGGGCGAAAATGTAGGCTTTTGTGTCATAAATATATATAAACTATTTAGACGGGAACGTTGTCAAAATAACTGTTTAATATGTAAAAATCTGACGGGGCATTTGCTGATAGGTAAAGATCTTTATGTGGAAAACCTATCTTTTCATCCGTCTTCTAAACTGTCAGGAATTAAATTGAATTACGTTCATAAATTTTATACAGAAGGGCTTGAAGTGTGTTTCGTAACATTCTAAAATTTCAAAATTTCATGGGGAACGAACCACTTGCACACATTTTGGCACATTGAAATGCGCACTCTGTTTTCCCAAATTTTTAAAAACGTAGGGTCGAGATTTAGAGCCAAAAAAGAAATAGAAATAGAAAAAATATTCTTTTGAGGCCCTTAGACTTGTCGCCCAAAATCCAGGAGAGCGTAGGGTATTAAAAAGTACGTCCTGATTTACTGCAGGTCTTTCAAAAGCGAAATTGAAACCGAAAAATGCCTGTTTTAGACGGAAATAATTTTTTGTCCGTAGCTTTAGCAGGGCCTTAAACGGGAATAAGCGCTTTTATACCACATTATGCTTGTTTGGGGTCCCTTTATACCAGAACATAATTGGACATCTAATTGTTTATTCCCGTTAAAGCCGTGTTAAGGCTAACGCAATTGCAAGTTTCTCTTGCAATCTAATAAATCAGGGACGTGTTTTTCATTGGAAGAACGATGGAGTGGTACTAAAAACGTTCTTTAAAAAGGTCAGTCTCACTTCGAACAATTCATGTAATGTTCCTGCTTTATTATGAAAAGCCATAGTTGCTTGTATAGTGCAATAATTTGCAATAAATCACTTTTTACCACTGATCACCCCTAAAAGTTATTACCTCGATTAATCCATATATGATTTAGTAAGTACTATTACAGTTTTCCAGATTTTTAGGACTACCTTAATCGCCTTAAGTGAGGCTCAAGTGTGATGTGATATTTTGGCGCCAAAAACGCCTAGAGTGTCTTTCCAACTTATTTTGCCCCAAGAAACATGCGGTATACAAATTTCCAAATTCTCAGCGTTTCAATTGTCGTAATGTGATCGATGTACATAGGATTACCGTCCCGTATGTAAAGGTGCTAAGGTGTACATATGTATCAATGATTAATTATTTCTATACATCGAATCGTGTCGAATTTTGTTTTATATTTTTACCAATATATGTTTTGTAATTATGAATGATTTCATTTTCCCTAACCGTGCAATCTAATTGAAACAGTCAAAGATGCCCTTTTGCCAGAGATGCCTGTTTTGGAGAAAATGGGAATATATATGGAATATGGTGGCCATTCAAGAGGAGAATTAAATTGAATCTACAAGAGAAGGTTCGAATCACGTTGAAGAAAACTTTAGAATTTCCCTTCGAATCGTGAAAGGCCAAAATTGGTTTAAAATTTAATCTAGAAGGTGAAGCGTTCCAATCTC
Source organism: Cryptocephalus primarius (assembly GCA_963576515.1). Lineage (NCBI taxonomy): Eukaryota > Metazoa > Arthropoda > Insecta > Coleoptera > Chrysomelidae > Cryptocephalus > Cryptocephalus primarius. The sequence continues at coordinate 7,079,980 of OY754953.1, forward strand.
AATCTAAAAATGTTCAGATTTTCAGAAATGTTTAAAAGGTTCTCCTGGAACCTTCGAGATGCAAAACTGCCCCCAAAGGAAACGTATGTGCTTCACGAAAGCTCTAAAGGCTTTCTTATGAACTTTAGAAAAGGATCTAGAATAGAAATTACAGATTTTCCTTCAGAAGTGCCTTACAAATAAATAGGGAAGTTTTATGGGGGATTCAAAACTATTTATTTCCCCCAAGACCATGCAAAAATGTAGATTTTCCTAAACGATCGCACATTTTTAAGCTCGTCAAGCTTAAAATTTCTCTCAGCATTACTCAACATTACCATTACATAACAAATCCATGGTAAAACTATAGCTATCCCGATACTGGGGCGGTCGTTATGGTACGACAGACTTCCTCGTACCTCCTACACGTCAGTGATTGTTAATCTCACGAATAAAAGAAGTTATCTGAAGAATTATTTATTTTGACCACGATTCCCCAAAGCGAGGACCATTTAAGACCCCTTCCGTCTAAACTAAGTAATTTCCCGTTTGATTTTAGGCACCACAACCTACGAGTTCCATGAATTTAGTGCTCGAAACTGCTATTCGAACCGAAGTTATTTAGAGCAACAGTCTACTTACGATCGGCTACGTTAGTTAACGGCAGAAGCCCACGGTGGAGTCATCGGCTGAGGATTCTGCAGGTAGGACATAACGATCGCAGAGATGGACAACATGAAGGAGCTCAGGATCTGGAAAAGATACACAAGAACTCAGGAATAATTCACCGAGTGATATAAACCCTTATACTTATGGAATAGTAAGGGTATGCATCACCAACCTGTTTGGTGTCATCGGTGATCCTAGAATTGGCGAAACTGATGCAGGAACAGTAGAGGGCGACCCAAGCGCACCACTTCAGCCGCATCATCAGGCCGCACATACTGAAAATCATCCCTTGAAAACAAAAACGGGAATAGTTAACCATTTTATTTCTTGAAATCGTTTTAATCAACACCCTTGATGATTTTTCATCAAAGGGAAAATCATACAAAAATGAAATGCGGTCGTGTATGTATATATAATTTATTTTATAATAATAATATTGATAGGATGAGAGGACAAAATATAATTTATCTGGATGAATACAATTCACGGTAGAAAATGAAAACACAACACAAAGTGGGTAATGATGATAATTACTTTTAAATCTAAGGCTAAAAGAAAAGAACTAGAGATTTCAATTATAGAATTATCATAACACACTTCAATAAACGATAAGGATAATAAAAAAAATAGTCTATCATGTTATATATGACCATAGTAGCTGGAAAAATCGAGAAAACCTTGCATTTCCCGCGAGACACATGCGATCGTGTAAAAATTTGCGATAATCAGTGCTAATCCAGTCATTTTCTTTTCCAAATACAATTTCTTCTATAATAAAGGAAATCGATCCGTTATTATTATTAATTATAACACAGCCATATTTATCTACAAAAATTTTACAATTAGTTTACAATTACGATAATGTAAAGAAAATTCTACAAGGGAAATTCAATTTAGGACGATTCAAGGGAGAGACCCAAACGGAGGAAAATATTCCTGGGACGACCAACGGAGAAAGATGTCAAAATCGATGTTGTCGTTAGTCGCGTTTTGATTTTATAAAAATAAATGCACGTTGAGCATCTAAAACATACACGACCCTCAATTGATCCAGGGTACGTCAGAAAGCAAAAATTACAAAACCTATTTAGGCTAATGTGAGATAATCGCCTCGTTTAGAGTTAAAACAACCTTGTTGCAAGCGGAGAAAAACGCTCAATTTAACCTGTTACTTAATTTGAGCCGTTCCCACCGTTACGGCACTGCACACATACGCTCCGTCATTCTCTCTTCCGATCACTCTGTATATATATATTTAATCTCTTTATTTTTACAATCTACAAAAATAGTGCTTGTTGTTATTCTCGAAGGTAAAGAAAACGCAGGCGTGGGGTGTAAAGAATGAAAGGAAACGATATACAATGAAAATCACAGATTCAAATAGCACCAAATCAAAAAATTTGGCTTCTAAATTTCCGTTCTCTTTACAACGTTAGTTTACAAAATTTTACAAAAATGTACAAATATATATTCTGAAGCCATCCAATCTAGAGCACAGAGATGTCGACAACCGATTTGCCTCGAACGAAGGTACTATTCAAACGAAGGGAGGAGGAGGAGGAGGAAGGGTCATCACAAAAATTAATGCTAAGGGAATCGCAGTGGAACAGCGAATCGCTAAAGACGTCACATTTCAAGTCTTTTACACCACTCCGGACGCCTCCGACAAAATCACAAACTCGAACCGACTGGGATCCATCGAAGGTGTCCAAACGCTCTCGAAAGTGTATTTTAACCATTACATTACTATTTACATTTAAATATCTATTAGAAAGTATACCAGAAGCAGTTTCCTTAACAAATTAGCTACAAGTTCTTTACAAACCGTCGTATCTCTACGTGGTGACCGTGTGCGGCGTCGCATCAGAGATGGATCCGTTAATAACATTTCTGCAGGTAAATTAAATTTCTTAATAACGTATGCATTACATAGTAAGTTGGCACTATGGGGTGCTTCCTGAATTCTAGCGAGTTGTTATCAAACGACGTCTCCACTCTACTTCATTCGTTCCATCGGTTACCGAGGAAATCTCATGTCATCTGCGAACGCCCTGTATATACGATGAGACCGATCGATCGACGCACGATAGGTGAAGGCACGGTTTTTAATTTAAATGTGGGGTCCGGTTCTGCTCGTCGCGATTCGTTTAGGGACTTACTTGGTGATATTCAGAAAAGTTGGTACTTTGATAGAAAGCTTTGTTTCTTGATTTTATCAGGCTCTTTAGTATTCGGTTATGTGAAAGCTCTACTGTGAAATCCTCAAAAAGTATAAAGAAATAATATCCGAACCACAAACCTGGGGAGTATGTTCGACATGTTCGTTCAATGAGTCTTATCGAGTTCTCAATTACTTAATCACGTGAAATATGGACAAAGTTTTGAGTTCTCCAGAAATATTCTGTAAATTTGAGTTTTATTCCTGAACGATTTGCTATTTAGAATTTCCATTTATGATAAACAAAAAATAAGAGATTTTGATAGGCCTGTTTCTACCTGAAGTTCAATTCAGGTAGCAGGTACTCCTGGTATACACCAGGCACCAAACACCTTCTCATACTTAAGCTATTATTTCAGGGCATCTAAATTCAAATCGTATACAAGGCAATAAGCTTGTATATATCGTTTAGTAAGCTATTTGTGAAGTACGTAAAGTTAGTGTGAATTTTCCAAAAGTGGTCCAACACAGGCAACTCTCTCCTACACAACAAAGACCCCTCTACCAAATTCCGCCATAGCTTAGCTGACGAACCTGCCCCAAAATATGATCTATTTTTCAAGTGCTTTACCGCCTTACTTCAACTCAGATTTCAGTGGACCACGAGACCAAAATTCGGTTACCCGATTCAGAAGGCGGTTACGTAACTCACGGTTCTCTTCAAGCAACGACGTTGCCATTTAATAGAGCTATAGGTTTGTAGTGGGCCGAATCGATCACCCGACAAACCTACGGATGCGCGATCTCCACCGAAACGGTCCACGCGCAGCAACGGTCAGATACACGGACCGTTTCAGCGGAGACGTCGCGCTATCACCTGACCGCGCGTCGATCCATGGTCGCCCCGTGTCCCTACACTATTACTACGCGCGGCACGTTACCGGATTCACTGTTGCAGCTGCTGCTGCTGCTGCTGGGGGGCCTTCATCGCGTCCGTCGCCGCCGCCGTCGCGGTCGCCGCCGCGGCGGCCAACGCCTGCGGCTGCTGCGCGCCCCCCGCCGTCGCGGCGCCCCCCGCCGCCGCCGTCGCCGCCGCCTGGGGCGGCATCTGCTGCTGCGACTTCGGTATCTGCGACCTCAGGAAGTTGTTCTCGGTCTCGAGCTGCTGTATCCTCTCCATCAGCTCGGCGATCTTCTCCTTCAGCACCTCGACCTCCTCGCGCACCGTGTACATCAGGTGGCTCTTGACGAGGTCCATCGCCTGCTCGATCTTGTTGTCGATCGCGTTCACGACGGGGTTCGTCTTCGCGGGGTCGTCGGCGTTCTCGCCCTGCTCGGGCTGCTCCGACGGCTCGGCCGCCTGGCCGTCGCCGCCGTCGAGCGCCGTCAGGCTGTTGACGCTCATGGCGAACGTCGGGTTGGTGTAGACGACGTTGTTGTTGTTGTTGTTGTTGGCCGTGTTATGAGTGTTGTTATTGTTGCTTTGGTCGACGTTCTGCTGGCCCTGCAGCTGCTGCTGCTGCTGCTGCTGCGCCGGTGGCTGCTGCTGCTGCTGGAGCTGCATGGCGGCGATGATCGGCTGCGGGATCTGCTGGTAGGTCTGTTGGAACTGCTGGTTCTGGAGCACCGGCACGCTCTGGGCCGCCTGCAGCTGCATGCTCTGCTGCTGCGCGAGCACCTGCGGCTGGCTCACGACCGGCTGAGCCGAGTTGCTGATGACGTTCTTCGTCGGCATCTGGTCCTTCGGGGGCGTGAAGCTGTGGCCGTTCACGACCGGCTGCTGCTGCTGGAGGACGTTCGCCTGGCCGGCGTACGTCTGGCCCTGCTGGAAGCTCGGCGGCATCTGCACGGTCTGGCTCGTCGGCACGAACGCGCTGTTCTGGCCGGGTATGAGGTTAGCTGGTACGTACTGGACGGCGTTAGGGAACGACTGCGGCACCGTGAACCCTGCGGCGTTCTGCACCGGGAAGTACGCCTGCTGGTTCGCTATGAACTGCCCGGCGGGCACCTGCTGCTGCTGCTGCTGCGGCATCGACTGGTTCTGCGCGGCGGCCGGGTAGAAGAACTGGCCCTGCGGCAGCACCTGCGTCGGCACGCCGGTCGCGAAGAACTGCGTGCCGTTGGTGAAGCCGCCCTGCAGCAGCATCTGCTGGATCTGCTGCTGCGGCAGGCTCTGCGTCTGCATGTACGGCCCGCCGAGCTGGATGCCGCCCGTCGACTGCGGGACGCGTATCGAGCCGGCGGGCGGCGATTCGTCGACGTAGTCCATGCACGTCCAGCGGCCGCGCTTGAACGGCTCGAGGCTCGCGATCTTCACCACTTTGAACCTGTCGTTCCTGTTCGGCGTCGTGTGTATGTCCTTGCTCTCCTCCGGCGGTTTGGCCGCCGTCGCGACGGCGGCGACGTCGCTGCTCTCCGCCGCGACGGCCGGCAGCGTCGGCGTCTCGGTCTGCGCAGCATCGCTCGTTATTATGGCGACGCCGTACTGGGGGCTCGTCGGGATAACGCCGGGGGCGGCCGTCGTGACGACCACGACGACGTCAGACTCTTTTTCTGAGCGCTGCTGAGGCGGCTCTTCTCGCGGTAGGTGGTGGTGGTGGTGGTGGGGGTTCGGCTCGGCGCTGGGGACGCCTTCGTATTGTTTGTCCGCCGACGCCTCCTGACCACCTACGGACATAAACCACAAGCGTTAGTCGTCGGTCTTCTTCCAGCACTCATTCTTATACAAAGTCCCGACTCAAAATTTCCGCACGTAGGTATAACTTTGAGCGCTCGCCCCCGTGCGCAGCCAATACCAGATTACTATCAACGGCTTCGTTTCGATCGACCACAAAATGTTTATAAACGAGTTCATTGATGGAACGTAACCGAGTTGGACCCTTGACGGATTCCACCGAACAGTTCTTAAAGTGAAGCGATTAAATATGTCACCGCCTTGATCTTCTTTGGCAGAACGCTTCTTGGAGCAATCACCGGCTAAACATCGTTTAAGACCAGCAATGATTGGCACGGTTTTAGGTAATCTCTTTGAATATGCACATAGGGCAAATGGTCCAAAAGGAGTAAGGGAGTCGTGGGCAGGCACGAGAATGACACCAAAGATATAGGAGAAGAGTAGTGAGCAAATGCCCGTGGCCCTTTACCCACGCGCGTTAGCGCCAATGGTGTTATCAGAAACTCCACTTTAGAAGCACTCCAAACTTTTTAGTTATCCGGTTAAGTAAGTGGCTTCCACCCTTAACCTCAAGGTAGAATGACACGGGCAAATTTATAATCGCGCCTTGAGGATTCCTCAAACCTTAAGGCGTACTTACTGCGCCATCTGTATTTTACAGCCACCCAAGTGCACCTTAAGGATGAGATGAGACAGAGGTCGGTTTAATCTTGCCTCGAGTATCCCTTAGGAAATATTAAGAGTTAAGTTCGCCTTCCAGACCCACGAGAAGAAAACCTAATCAACCTCGATACTAAGCATTTTCCTATTCCTTATATTTTTAAAGGTGGAGTGAGTATGTTTTCTTCCGGGGTGCAAGACCGTGGACCTACACAGATCACGTCCTTACAGCCCGGAAGAAAACATCCTTAAACTAAGAGTTCTACCGAATGAATTCATGTGTTGTTAAAGGTTACTTTCTATGATTTCCTTCACTGCAAAAATGACGGGATTAGTGATAGCTCTAGGGTACGTAGATACATAACACATGCAAATACCTGTTTGGGGAGTCATGTTTCACTGTAGAGATATAATATCATAGCACATCCAGCCTTAACACACATTTATCAAAAACAACTACCTATTTCGACTCACTGCATACTTCACCGACCCAGTACGAATTGTTATAATCGAGCTATGAACATATCGAACCAATCTTATTTGACACTGATCACCTATACATCCCATCACTGTTGTGATAGTACCAGACACACTCACTACGGCTCACTAAATAAGAGTCCTAACGCACCATGGATCGATCACCGACAAAACATTTTCCAAGCAGTTCTGAAGGTGAGGATGCAATCAAGAGGCGCACCGCTTGTTAACTGAGTGAGCTTTAACTAATTAACAACAAAACGAACTGGATAATTGAATTTAAAGAGTGGGAAGTAAATCAGACTCTTACAGACAGAGTGTGCACATAACGATACCCACAAAGTCCAAGTGTACTACGTGCTATTGGTTAGATTTAACAACTTACTATGTTAGTAGATAGACATATCGTTTCAAATGAAAGGTAACTACGTAATAACTTGATTCGAACCGACGTCGTTCTTGTATACCATTGATTACTTTTGTCATGCCAGGCTGTGCCATTATATTATATTGTTTGTGATTGAGATATTTATAGAAGCATTTGACCTAATTAAAAATTAGCTTAAAACGGCACTATGGGATGATTTATTCATTGGAGTAAGTGTCATAAAATTTAGCGCCGTTAATCTTTAATTACCCTAATCGTACCTATTGATTCATATAAGTAAACCAGTCAAGGTTTCAATAAAAAACCGTTGGCCTGATTGTCATAATGGGTTGATTAAAAATTAAACAAACAAATCACATCAGCTACGCATCAGATTCAGTGGAACTTTTATTTTTAGTCCAAGAAGTTTTCCATGGTATTAATAACATTTGTAGTACCAAAATAAGATATTTTGTTTGAAAAATGTGTTCTTTGTCATCTTAATTCTATTACACGATAAATAAATAGCAATTACTGGGCTTATCTTGAGGACATACGCATCAAAATGTCGCCTTATTTATGCAAGGTTAAATACCAATTAATCACAATCGTTGGTTATCGCCTCCATTAATGTTTTGAACTCTGTGAAAACACAAAGGTTGTGATTGTACGCTACGACTTATAAATGAATCTTATCGACGTTTCCTTAATGAGAAATGAGTCATTTACGCTTTAAAGACTATACAAACTGCAGCAAAATATTTCCATGAAATCTATAAACAGCGTGAATACGAGAATAAATAGAGTGAACTGATATCCTCATATTAAATAACAATAACTAAGTCTTTTTTAAAAATATGTTGCTAATGGAAAATAAACAAACTTTGAAGGTGCTGAAAATGAGGCAAGAATATAAAACAAACAAGAAATGATAAATTGGCATTAATACATTCTCACAGACTGAAAGACAAGTGCCTATACACTGTGGCAGTCAAAAGGGAATAAGAAACAATAAAGTTATTGTGTGTTCCTCCCCATTACTTTAAAGCACAAGTACAAAACAGAGGAGCAAAAGTGTTAGAATGGCATTAATCAGTTCATGTAGACAGAAGAAAAAGTTGCTGCTCATTATTTTAAAGTAATTATGCTTGAAAATAGTAAAAATTTAATGAAAATTGCTCATTTTCTTCAACAATGTAAAATTTTTTTTTTATGTAGTAACATGAAACCAATGTAGTGATTATAATTACGTTATGCGTTATTGAAATAAAAATGGTTTTTCACTTAACTTCAACAATAGGTCGTAACTGTCCAAGAAGGTATATTGTTAAACGAAGCAAATCATAATTAATGGCTTCTATTGTTTTCTGTCTCCATTGTAAGTTTGTCGCAGATGATAAGACACCTCAACAGGTTAACAGTCGCAAAAAGAACGAAAAATTGGTACAAATAAATATTTTCAGCACTACTTATACTAAGCAAATGTTACAAAAATCAAATAGGGTCAAATGTGGCCCGTGCAGTCACATTCGACTGTGACTTGACCGTCATCGGCCATTTTTGTATTTAGACAGTTCATGTTTGAAATGGTGATTTGATATATGACAAAGTACTAATGCAAGTAATCCAAAATAGAGAGAATCTATTTGAGAACTCTTTTTCGAAGGGGTCGCATAAGTAGGCATATTGCTTGAAGTAGGTTAATCCTTCAATCACAGAAAAATGTGTCAAATTGGCACAGCCATCGATTGCTCGATCTGGTATAAATTACAATTGATCCGCTGCCAGATTTATAATTAAAATACATTTTATTACTTAACGTAAAACAGTATTGCTTGTAGTTATAAAATTTTACCATGTAAATTCAATTTATAACTGTTATAACCAAGGATCTGACGAATTAAAAATAAGCTTTCATTACAAACATTAAATGTAATGAAAAACAAATACTCTAAGTACACACGAACATAAGTACCTGTACGTATTGAACACGTTGTTCCATAAGTGTAAATGAATGAAAAGAAATTACTACAATTGAGGCATACGCTTTAACACTTAGTAACTTAAAATCCATCACTATTGCACATGTTTTTCAATACATTTAATAAGCTTATAATAAAAGAATTTTATTTAAAAGAATGCACTGAATTATTATTATTAGGGCTTGTAGAAATCATTGCACGTGTGTGACTTAAATACAATTTAACTAAACTAAGCTTAATTGCTTAATGGTAAATTTAAACTAATTCGGTTTAGTTGTTAAACGGTACTGTATAGTTAATTACCTGTGTTGAATCTACTAACTAAACCTGGCTTACCCAAGATAACCTTGGTTAAACCAAGGTTATAAGCTTCACAGTTTCCATTTCATTTGCTATAATGATAGCAAATATATAGCTATGATAATTAATTCGGTTTAGCTAATAAACAATATTTTCGTAATGTGGTTTGTGATTAAATTCACCCAATCACTACACCAACTAAAATTGACTTAACTTAATTAGGTTCATATGTATGAAGAAATCAATGGCACAATTGTACATCTGCAGTTTATCTTAAGTACAACTAAACTCAGTTCAGTTCTTAAGTGTAGTGACTTAACTAAATCGGGCTTAGTTAAACCAAGCTAAAGCTACATACATATAAAAAGATTACTAACAATTGCACATACGCAGTCTAATCTTGTACAACTATACTCGGTTTAATTGCCAAATATTATGGTCACCATTAGGTTTTGCATAACTCCCACTGTTCACCCCCCTAATTACATAAATTTAAGCTTAGTTAAACCAAGCTTAAGTTGTATATATTCAAAGCGACCGGTTTTTAAATGCAGTCTACTTACAAGCATTGCTAAATGGTAACGTCATACTTGGAGATAGATTAATCTCCACTGCTCTAAAGTCGATTTAACCAAGTTAAGTTTGTTTAAGCTGCGTTCATATAAAGGGATCAATGACACAATTGTATATACGCAGATTATCTATGAGATGAGATTAAATTTGGTTTAGCTGCTCAACAATATTTTTAAATTAGGATTGTATAAATTGCCCCAAATCACCACAACAACTAAAATTGGCTTTACTTAAACCAACTTTAAAGTGCATATAGCCAACAACACAATTACATGTCTGCAGTTTATCTGTAATATAATCGAACTCAATTTTACCGAACAGCATTGTCGTTTGTGTTATGATTGATTCTTATGATTCATCCTCAATGAAATTGGGTTTAGTCAAATCAAGTTTAAGCTATATATCGATAGGAACCAATGACGCAACTGTACATATGCAGTCCAATCTTGGTACAACTGAACCAGGTTTAGTTATTAAACTTGGTTTACTTACTGAACACAGTTGGGGTTAAATTAATTCCCCCTGCTCACAATAATAACTAAACTTAACTTGATTGAGTTTAGCTAAACCAAGCTTCCGCTGCATATGTACAAAGGGACCATGACACAGTTGTACGTAAATAGCCTATGACTGATATTACTAAACCCGGTTTAGTTACTGAACCTAAATTCCCCTTACTCACTATAATAACTATAAATACCTTAACTGAGGTAAGTGTAGTTAGACCAGGTTTAAGCAGCATACATACAAAGTATTATACTCATGTTTGTAACTAATTTTAAGGTTCGACTTAGCTTGTTTTACTGTTCATTATTGCCATACGTAAACGTAGTTAAAGTAAGCGTTCCACATGTACCCCTATTGAACATGTTTTGCTTCAGTTAAAGTCGGTTCCAAATGTCATTTTACTAAACGGTAGAAGTACAAAGGATCCCAAGCTCTATAGCCCTTGTGGTGGTATTGGTTTAAGACCATTCGTTACTTACCGAGGATGTTCATGTAATCCGGGGTGAGATCCTCGGTGCCAGTCCCGTTGCTCGCCCTCGCGACGTACCGCTGGACCTTGTCCGGCCTCTTTGGATCCGCGTTCATCCTGTACGCCTATCGCTCTCGCCTCGCACCACCGGGAACTGAACACAAACAAACAATCAGCCCCCCTATTCCCATCTACCTATCCCTCTCCCCCTCCTCGACGTACGACCCGCCCTGGGACGCGCCAGCAACGGCTCGTCCCCGGGGAGGGCACGTCGGGCGTTCCCTCGGGATACTCACTGGATGTCCGAACTGTCTTGCTGTATCTCAATAATCCTCTCGAGTCTCGACAAAGATCCACAATGGCGACAACCCCATAAAGTGTCAAACGGTGGGACGGTGGCGCCGCGACGTCGGCTCGTGGGACCACCGCGGATGAATCGTAGCTCGTCGTTTCGGGAACCGTCAATCGGTTCCGTCGTCTCATTGGCGGCGTGATACGTGCACCAATGGCGGCACGGATGATGTGCACCGAGGGTAACAATATTTAAAAACGAAGGGAAATAAGTGTGGAGTGCGACGAGGGCGGTAATTCCAATTTCAGTTCCTCAAGTCGAGTACGTTTTGAGTCTGTCTTGAATATCCTTTCGGTGATGGCAGGATTGGTACGTCAAACTCGCTTCGACGGCGCATGCTCGGGTGTACTCTCCGCCCAATCAGGGGGCGCGATTTACATCACCTGACCTCGTCTTCTACCCTCGTACCATTTAACAAGTGGCTTCCGAAGGTCTTCAAGGCGTCCATTGATCCTCTTCGATTTCCACTTGTTAGAATTACACGGTCGGGTCGTTTCGAAGCGGTTTTCGCCTCTGTCGTTGCGGGTTTGCGCGTTTAACCCTCCGATCGGTATTGACTTTCGAAACTTCAGCCTGGACGAGCCTTTAGGGGGTCTCCTCGTCGGCGTCGGCAGCGGCGATGGCGTCCATGGGTGACGAGAAATTTACATCCCGTAAGTCACTCTTAAATCTCTTTAATAATAACACGTGCAACGGTCGTTCCAGTACGCAGAAGACGTGTTGTAGATATATTGGCTAAGTTTGTTTCAAGCGTTAAAATAACCGTGCTTGTTACAATGGCCGTTACTAGTACTAGTAAATAAAAATGTATATACAGGGTGATTGACTAATTTTTCCTCTGTCGTACCACGAACGAATCTGTTCGCTAAAGTAAATAGAAAACATCACACCTTGAAAACTACTTAAAGGATTAAATCGTTAACCAAGATGGCGTTGCTACACGGGGGGAGTAGGGGGGAGAGGGTAAGACCGAATCTATTGCCAGTTGTAATTTATTTACACGCCCATAATGATTACGTTACAATAATTTAACGATTTGACGCGTTCCTCTTTCGGATTTAGTTCGTTTAGCTGCAGATCAGTTACTTACTGTCATGTCGCGCCTGGCCCTGGCGCCTTTAATACTCCCCTGCCCCTTCCAGAACCTACGGGATGTCACTATGTCGAGAGCATTCCAGCAAGTTCGAGATATCGTGATTACATTACGTTTGGAACAATAAAAATAGTGATATTTCCAGAAATTTTGGAAATATTCCTGTTATCATTCGGCAAGAATGTTATGATAGGGCTCAAACTTCCCGTGAATTAAATTAAAGTAAGGGATACTCAGCAGCATAGGAGCTGTAAATATATGGTGGTTTCATTTAACTGAGCTTCTTTTCCCACGTATAAAACCTAATAAACGGGTTGAAAACCTTGAAGGGAAAAGGTTAGTTGCACAGTTGTTATGTATGTAAGGGTTGGAAAGGGATGTGCCGGTATTTTCCGGCGAAGGTTACATGGTGCTATCATGGTCGTTTGTAGCGCCACCTAGCGTTTGGTAGCCGCTAAGTAATAATATTTACACATTCAGAAAGGAATGGATGAGAAAACATCAAGAATCGATATCTGTTTAATATATCGATGGGGCTCAAATTACATAAACAGTATAATAATCTAATCGGGATAATGCCAAGCACAATTCAATTATAAAATCGAATCAATTTGAAAATGTAATAATTCAAGTGCTGCATAGTTATATGTAAAATTTTCATGGAAATTATTTTGCATGCAGCTACCAAGCGTAGGATGGCGCCACTAACAGTTTTGTTTAATATCGATAGTCGACTATTGCTCCATCTACCATATCGAAATTGCAGTAAATAGAAATCTACTTTACTGTAGAGAATGGTGGTAGCTCAAATGCCTCGATTGGTGCACCCTCTATAGGGCAATGGATGAATTTTTGTTCGATGGTCTATTGACCGAACCCTTTGATACAATTTCTCGAAACCAAAGGGCACTTACGAGAAAGTAGAAATCTGTTACAACTCTTTCAATATGTAAGAATGTTAACAGTTGTCTTGTCTAAGTACAATATTTATGCTTGGGTTTTGTTCGATATCGATAATGCAATCTGTCGACTGTTGCGCCATCTAGCTCTTCGAAACTTGCAGCAAATAGAAATCTGTTTTACTGTAGGGAATGGTAACTCAAATGCCTCGATTAGTGCGCCCTCTATAGGGGAATTTTTCTCCCGATTTAAGTATAATTTAATGCATTTTTTAAATCGAAAGTTAACAATGCAGTAAGTATGATTTTATGAAAAAGCACCATGGCGCAGCAAACGAGAGAACAGCATGGGTGCTCAGTCAATTTCATCTCGAAATCTTTCAAGTTTAATTACTCGGTGTCCATTTACCCCCTCACGAATTGAAAGTGGAACAAAGGCGCTTCACGTGAAAATTAGCATTAGGTAGTTATCTTAACGATTCCTTTGGCGAGAAAGCAATCCATGTAACGCACACTTACCCCGTAGGATAAGACGATAATGAAAATCAGATTACCTTCACCCTTTTCGCGATTCAAAGAAACAATAATAGCTAGAAGAGAGACAGAGAGAGAGAGAAAATATAGAATGTGGCGTCTCCGCTCTAAATTACATCGCCCGTGTAATGAGATAAGAATCCAAAAACTAAACCGAGATGAAGATTTACAAGGGGCGCTTTTTGTTTTAATTTGATTATGTAGTTTTTTTAAGGGAAAGGGCGAGACGTCGTCGACATAGAATGATGTCTCTCTTTCTCTTTGCCTTTAGCGAAATTAACAGGACATGAGATAATGCGATTTGCGGTACGCTAAGGGGACACTTTCGGAAAGTTATCGAGGCGAATGGGGCAGAAGGGAGATTTTTTGAACGTAATTATGCAGGTATTACAAAGTTGGGGATTAGAGTACAGGCATGAGGAAAGTATAACTACGTACTTAGTTTAGTTTATCAGTTGAGGTTATTAGGAGAGTTTTCCAAGGTAACTTCAATTACTAGATTACCAGCCCAAGGAACTTTTGACGTTTGAAAATTGGCCAGAATAGAATTTTTCGAAACGAAAGTAATTCTGAAGGTCTTACTAAGTTGGTTATGTGCAAGAGAAATTTATAAGTGCATACTTGTACTTGTAAATGTAGGTAGGAAACTATAAAGGATTTGGTATAGTGGAACGGTAAATTGAAGTACTAGCCCAAGTGTTTTTGAATTTTTCTCAACACTTTTCCCTTTCATTTTTACATCACACTAATAGTATATTGCATATAATGTAAATTACAATCTTTAATCTTATTTCTTCGTTAACCCTTCCAATAAAATCATAATTGTGCTAATTAATTACCACACTAATATCATTTGTACAAATATCAAAATGAATGATCGATATGGATGCTAAAATTAATATCGTTAATAAGTACCGCCCTGTAGTAGTAATGGTGGTTTACCTCTTGACACCACCCGTCGTGTTTATTGCACTTTTCGAGTGTTTTAGGTTCTCAAAAGTTTTATAGCTCTGGCTCTATAGCCCCTAGCTTAATCATTAGGGAAAAGTGCTAGAGAAATTTCAAAAATCCCTGGGCTAATATAATTAATTGTATTTCGAAAAATTCTATTCTGACCATTTTTCACTGTTGTTTGTGTCCAAATGCAGTCACAAAATTTTACATCATTTTTATGATGTTTCACCCCTTTCATTTTTACATCATACTAGTAATATATGGCATATAATGTAAATTAACAGTCTTCAATTTTCTTATTTCTTCTTTAACGGGGAATTGAATTTTTTGGAGTATTTTGTAAAATGAGGATGAGGCCCTTCAATAGAAAAATTGGTTTTTCATAGCCACAGAATTATTGAAAGCGCAATTTAATAAAAAGGGGGGAAATTTCCCGCCAAAATTTTGACAAAAAGAAAAGAGCGCATTATAGACTATAAGAAACCGCCCAAAATCGAAAACAGTGGTTTTCTCCGATCACAGGAAGCGGAAATATCGTAATATTTAATGCGGTTTCGTTTGAATGTAATGAAAAATTAATTTTTCTATGTACTGTATGAAGGTGTTTATGGTAAAGGCATTCTTAATGGGAAGGACCTTTTGTACCTAAAACAATTTGAAAGGACCTGAAGCATTGTTAGAATTACCCTATAATGCGAACCACCATTTGGTAATAATTGTTGCAGTAGGAGTCAAATTATGATAAGCTAATGGGGTTCAAAAGTAATTGCAAATTATTGAAATGTTAATGAATAAAATTTACAAATAAGTTGTTTGCAGTTATATGCAATTGTACATTATATGCATATTTACTTAAATATATTGCATGCATACTTTTTTACAAATGTGGTTAACACAGCAATGATATTTGCAATGATAATTTGCAAAGATAAGCTAATGGGGTTCAAAAGTAATTGCAAATTAACGAAATGTTAAAGGGTAAAATTTACAAATAAGTTGTTTGCAGTTATATGCAATTATACATTATATGCATATTTATTTAAATACTAGCTGACCCGGCGAACTTCGTATCGCCTAACAGTCGATTCTTTAATTTTTTATTTTTTTAAGTTAATAAGTCAACAATTACATTATGTCAAAAATTAAAAATTATAAAACTCACAAAATTCTTTTAATAGTCACTAAAAAATCACAATGAAAATCACAATTTCAGATTTCTTATTATGATTAATTAACATACAACTGCAAATACTATTACAAACCTTAAAAGTTGGCATAAAATTTTCCCGAACTACTTTTAATGCTCCAAATGAAGTCATTTGAAAGCAGTCGTTATATTGTTGAATATTCTTTAAAAAGTGTATTGAATCTGTTCCTATTCCTAAAACTAATGAGTACAATGGCTCTGGAGGTGGAAGCAATGGTATCAATTTCACCTTTCCATTTGCGCAACACAATCCATTGGCTTCATTTTTGTATTTCAATGCCTTACAATATTGGCAAACTGAGTTCATAGGTCCAATAGCAACACAGTTGTACGCACTGTAATCAATTGACATATCGTAACAGAAAGCAGCTCGATTCAAACTTGCACCATTTTTAGTCGAATGTCGCGCTTCACGGGTCTGTCTTAAGCGAATTCTTTCACGTTCATTGCGATCTTCACGTTCCTGGGCAGTACGATTAGATTGATAATGCATTTGATTTGTTGCATTTCGGGTTCTCCTGCCTAAATTTGTCCGCCGCCTTATAGGAGGCATATTTAGTAAGTCACAAACACACAACACTTTTAGGTTTAGTAATATTATAGATGCACAGCAAAGAGATATTTACATTTCAATTGACATTTTACCACAAACAATTTACATTTTACCATAGACAACAAAAAAATAAATATTGACAAATATTGACATTAATATTTATACGATACTAACGTCACTCAATTGTTTTGCCTTCTCGGAACCTCTCCACTAACACAAACTTTATCGTATGGTATTAAAGTTTAAATTGACTTTTAAGTATTATCACAAATCTTTTGTATGGGAGTATAGAAAAGTGTTGTTTTTAGACTTTTTCAGGAAATTAAAAATTATTTTTTTTGAATTTTTCTCTCCGTAAGAACCATCCTCGTACTTCAAGGAATATTTTAAAAAAAGAATTAGCAAAATCGGTCCAACCGTTCTCGAGTTTTGCGCTTAGCAACACATTCAGCGACTCATTTTTATATTATAGATATTGCATACATACTTTTTTTACAAATGTGGTTAACACAGTCTTTGCATTATAAAAAAATGCATAATTCAACAGAAGTTACCACAGATTCTTCAGGAGTTAGCTGTGATTCATTTAATCGACTTTAATAACCGTTGATTTAGCCCGAAGTTAAAAAACCTCGCCAATCGATAGTTTCACAGTCCCATTTTATTTCCACTCGATCTACATTTCCAGGCAGTGTACCGGAAACTGTTCACGTGTGCGTGTTGTGTGCGTTCCAAGTGGTCCACGCCATTAACGACTCTGTACAACATTCGAATATTAATGCACGTCGTACACACGTGGGCCAATCGATAGGCGGAATCAGACATGTCGACAGTAACAGTTCCAGTCGCCAGCTAAGAGAATGATTTTACTCTAGCGATTATAAGAAGGCAGATAAAAGAAGTTTGCTCACAAGTCAGCGCTTCGAAATGTAGCAGACACCCTCAAGTTAACAAAAGTGAATCCATATTAGGCCCTTTGTCTCTTCACTCGGTTACCAAAGGTTGACTTAGTTGCTAGAACTAATGGCGTTCTTAAGCTAACCTTCATTTTTACGCGTTTTCCCCTTGAAAGCTGCTCGAGAAGTCCTAATGTCTGCTCCTTCCTTGCTATTCTGGCCAATAGAAATCCTATATCTATCGCCCATTTCAAAATTTTCCTCTCCTTTAATTCTAAAGTCCTCTTCTTCAATGCAGTTTGTAGAAATAATGAAAAAACTCGTGGGCGGTCGAAATACAAAGAAGCGTACATCGTAAACGACTTCAATTGCTACACGTACACAACGTACAACGCACCCACGTGGGCCAATCGACAGGCGGAATCAAATATTTCAACGAGAGTAACAGTTTCACTCGCCAAATTAGAATAATTTTACTCTAGCGACTAAAAGAAGGCAGATAAAAGAAGTTTGCTCACAAGTCAGCGCCTTGAAATCTAGCAGACACTCAAGTTAACACATTTAAATCTATTTTAGACAATTTGTGTCTTCACTCGGTTACATACGGTTGACTTAGTTACCAACTAATGTCGTTTTTAAGCTAACCTCTATTTTTCTTGCCTTTTCCCCTTGAAAACTGCTCGAGAAGTCCCATTTTCCCCTGGATTTCTGGCCAATAGATTTCTGGGTGTCCCGAATACAAAGAAGCGTACATCGTAAACAAGATTACTTTTTACAATTTCTTTTCCTATCGTCGTATGGCATTTTTGTTATAAGGAACGTGAAAAAATTTTGTGTAAAACCTGGTCAGATCGCATCGCGACGTTAACCGAAATCGGGTCGATTTTAAACGAGCGATTAAGGTAAAAATGTTAATTGCTGCGGAATGTTAAAATATAGTAGCGCACGTATACTTTGAATGACATATTCGTAGATAGGGAATTAAACGTGTCGCTGCTACCGAATTGACGTCCTCGCGAGGATATTTTATCGTCGGGTCTGTTTGTTGTTGTTGTCGTGTGTGTAGCTGCAGATTAAAATGCATGAATATTTATACGATTTATAATTACGAGAGGTTTTTTCCCAAGGATAAAGCGAAGGAATTATTCTGCGGGATTAATCCAAACGGAGGCTAAAATTGAGTTTCCGTCGCACGTCTGACGTTGCTTTTGTACAAATCCGGAAAATAAAATTTGAAGCGACGGTTTTAGTGTATTGTTTCATCGAGTTTGCCGCTGGAACCGTTTTTTATTAAGTAATTTATGTTTCTTCATTCCTTGACGAGGAAAGTTATAACAATATGTGTTTCTTTCTCCTTATAACCTATTAGACAATCTTTCTGGAGAATTTTTTAAGTTAACTGAGCATCTTATTCCTGTTATTAAGCCTCGCTCCAGCTGTATCCTCTCCACGCGGCGATATAGCGAGGGATCCGCCATGCGTCTTTAGGGGAAGTCTGGAATTATGTAAACGTCAAAATTATTTTACTTACTATAGTCTCGAGGAACGAGGAAATTTGGAATTTTCTAAACGTCTTAGTCGGTTTAAAACTTCTTTAGAAATCTGTCGAACATGACACTATAGAAGTGTCTGAGCAGTTACCTATTATTAAGGGCCATTTCCACAGTTTATTTTATACCTAAGATTTTTATATAATTTTTAATAGCATTTTTCAGCAAATATGGAGTGAATTTTTCCTGAATTTTTTTTAACATCAAAAAATAAATATTCTGGTACATGAAAATCTGAAAAAATATTCCTTCAGCCACCTTTTTGGTCGTTGATCATGAGTCTATTACTAATTTTACAAAATTCAAGATGGCCGAACCAATATGGCGGGCTGTGTTTTATGAACTCAACTAAACTTGCTGTAATTTAGAATAACCGTGCCTTTACTGTCATTGATGAGAATTGTATTATTCAATTAGCAAAATTCAAAATGGCACAATCAATATGGCGGTAAATTTTAGGAAAATTAACGGATTTTGCTCCTAATTGGTAGAAATTGTCTAAAATTCTTGTTTCAGAATTATTTCTGTATTTTTCCGTTTATCTCAAAATTCCTGAAATTATTTTAAAATATACAAACAAGGCACAAAAGTAAAATGTGAGGTATTAGGCAAAATCACTAAAAAACCGGGTCTTAACTATTATGGGTGATAAATATACTATTAAATTTGAAAAATTCAAAATGGCGGGATCAATATGGCGGTCAATTTTTAGGAAACTTACTGATTCTGCTCCTAATTGGTAGAAATTGCCTAAAATTCTTGCTTCAGAATTATTTCTGCATTTTACCGTTTATCTCAAAATTCCTGAAATTATTTTGAAATATACAAACAAGGCATAATAAAATAAAATGTGGGGCATCAGGAAAAATCACTAAAAAGCCGGCAGTTCAGGTAAGGAGGCAAACACTCCTTACGTATAATCCTTTTCTATTAAAATCAAATTTACCATTTGAAGGCATTTAAATTTAAATAATTTCTTAAAAGCATATTTTGAAAAAATGACCGAAGTTTTTCGGAAAAATTATCGATTGAATTAAAGGAAATTTCATGACAGACTTAAATCCAAAATTCAGCTCAAATTAATTGTGATTTTAGCGACAAATAGGCTTATTGAAAAATAACATTATTGATAATTCTTCTGATCTGAAGGCGTTAGACGTGTCGACATCTTAATTATAATTTTCTCCCTCTCGTTTAATAAGAAATAAAACCAGTTAATATGCTCTATTCAAATTAGTTATCGATCGTGCTATAGTAGTTAAATTTGTGACGCGCCACTACACATCAGCATCAATTTTCCCTTAACGATACCCTATTTTTGTATCGCGCTTTTCACTTCCGCCTCGAGTTTAAACCTATTCGCAGGTCCATTTTTCTTCCCTCTCGTATACGGGATCGCAGGCAGCGCGAACGTTAAGTATATTTCATGTACCATTTGGATACACGTAGGTGGGGAAACGGAGGAATAAACTGCGGTTAATATTCAAATAATCACTTTATTTAACAGCGCGGAAAAGCCGTTAGATGCAAGGAGAAGCGCAACAAAAAAGAATTATTTTTCAATTAGAGAGCAGTTCGCGGCCGCGCCGCATCTGGCAATTTCCACCAAACGTGCCCTATCCCGCGCAGCTGGCCCGGCGAACGTTCCTACAACGTAGGTGGTTAATAGAATTTTTTCCTTTCCCTCCTCGTGCGCTCCTTCCTGTTTCCATCCCCTGAAAAACCAATGGCGGGATAAAATTTCGCGTTAAATCAAGGGGATGGACCGTCGAGGCGTCACACCCGAGATAACCTTATCATTATTTGAGTATAAAGTGGATCGAACGTTTTATTTTTCTAAACTTCCCGGAAAGTTGCTGAATTTAATAACATCGGCGGTAGGTTAATTTTAAAATATGGAAGCTTTTTGTCTTCGAGAGGAGATTGTTAGACGATAAATTGAAGGCAACTTCCACGGTATAGTTAATTCGGAATTAAGGGTAATCTTACTTCGATGAGCTTTTATTTCGTGTTTTCATTATAAACGGGGCGGGGCGGGATTTGCTATTTTAATAAGATTACGTGGAGTATACCACTAAATAAGGAGCTGTTAAATAGTCTTTTTTGAAATCGAAAGTTTTTGGAAAAATACCAATAAATACAAGCAAAATCGCCAAAGTACCAAAACCTTCGTTTGATGGTGTATACCTGAACTGCATTTACATCAAAAATTTAATTTGGTAAAAATTGTAACTTACTAGGTATAAAGTTGTGGAACAAACATTTCTAAAAACCCCAGAGAAAATTTCAGGACTCTTATACGTAATCGTCCGTAACTGGATTTAGTTAATCAAAGGACCGAAGGGTTTATGCAATGTTAATTTCTTATTACTATTTTCCTACTAGCTTATTACGTGGATATCTTTGAAGTTTTAGACCGACCTATCATATTTTTAGATATACAAAAAATCCCTACAGGTTAGTGAAGTATCCAGAACCCATCCTGACCATTATAAACCTTCGTTAACTAACATCCACGTATGGCAATCCAATTAACTTCACCCTTGGCGTTGGTACAGTTTCTAGAAAATTTTTAAAGTGTTGAAATATTTCATTGTCCCCTGAAAAGTACACGGAAGTCCAAAAAGCTTCCAAAGGTTTTCTGGATTAAAACCAGGTGTTTTGCTCCAGGAAATTGCTCATCATTTTGTCAATAAAATTTCTAATGACGAATCTCGGCCTCTAGAGAAATGCACTACGGATTTCTTTGGATGAAAATGTTTCTCTAGGGATTTCTTTGGAAGAAAACGCCACTTGGATGATTTGTCAGTCATACACTTCGTCACTAAGATTTCTAATGGCGAATTTTGATCTCTGGGAAATTTTCTATGGATTTGTTTGGATAAAAGTGTGGCCTGGTTGATCTGTGAGTCGTAGCTTTTGTCAATAAAATTTCTAATGACGAATCTCGGTCTCTAGAAAAATACTCTACGAATTTCTTTGGGTAAAAATGTTTGTCTACGGATTTCTTTGGAAGGAAATGCCACTTGGATGATTTGTCAGTCATACACTTAGTCACTAAGATTTATAATGACGAATTTTGATCTCTGGGAAATTTTCTACGGATTTCTTTGGATAAAAGTGTGGCCTGGTTGATCTAAGAGTCTTAGCTTTTGTCAATAAAATTTCTAATGACGAATCTCGTTCTCTTTAAAAATACTCTACGGATTTCTTTGAAAGAAAATGCCACTTGGATGATTTGTGAGTCATGCACTTTGTCACTAAAACTTTTAATTACGAATTTTCATCTCTAGGAGAATTCTCTACGGATTTCTTTGGATAAAAGTGTCGCCTGATTGATCTGAGTCGTAGCTTTTGTCAATAAAATTTCCAATGAGAAATCTCGATCTCTAGAAAATTACTCTACGAATTTCCTTGGATGAAAATGTTTCTCTAGGGATTTCTTTGGAAGAAAATGCCACTTGGATGATTTGTCTGTCATACACTTCGTCACTAAGATTTCTAATGACGAATTTTGATCTTTGGGAAATTCTCTACAGATTTCATTGAAAAATGATGTCTGAATGGTCTACGATTCATAAATTTTGCCATGAAAATTTCTAGTCACGAACCCTAGATCTGGAATAATTCTTCAGGGATAATAGGTAAAAATGTTTTTACCTATTATCTTACCTTTACCTATTTTTACCTATTATCTTACATTTATATGATTGGCGAATCGTCATTTACCATATACGTCTTAGTACGGCTGCACCTGAAGGAAAACGATTCCCTTAACCTCCTATGATCGCCACCCTCACCATACATGTACTTATTTCCCGGAGTCCATCTTAGGCCCTAGCTACCTTAGCGAATGGTCATTATAGTTTCGGCCTAGATACACCACGAATATAAAAGTCAAGTTTTGTAGGTTAACTTTTGCCCACACCGCCGCATTTTAAAATTACTCGATTCCTCGCTTCATGCCTTAAGTTATTTTATTTAGATATGCAATGCCCAACGCCTTGATTGTTCTTGAATCTTTTCTGGAGCACACCAACCTTACGAGAAAATAACCAAATATCCCTATAAAATTTAAAATTTACTTACTTCAAGGAACGAAGTTATGGATCATTCAAGGGACTCCATCATCGCCAGAAATCTATGCAGGACTTTTCCACGCTTTGAACTCCTTTTTGGGCTTCCCCACCGTTTCAGAATATTGCGTGAAGCTTTTGGAAGGCCCAGGAACATTTCAGAGTAGAGTCCAGAGATTCCAGTGATTCCAGAGATTCCCGGACAAACTTCTAGTCTCCATATAATGCCATCGCATACCATATACCATATACGTCTCAGTATGGCTGCACCTGAAGGAAAACGATTCCCTTAACCCTCTATGATCGCCACCCTCACCACACAAGTACTTATTTCCCGGAGTCCATCTTAGGCCCTAGCTACTTTAGCGAATCGTCATTATAGTTTCGGCCTAGATACACCACGAATATAAAAGTCACGTTTTGTAGGTTAACTTGTGCCGCATTTTAAAATTACTCACTTCATGCCTTAAGTTATTTTATTTAGATTTCCAATGCCCAAGAGGCATATACAAAAAATTAGTTCGAGTAGATATTGCGTCGCAACAGAGGGTATAACGCAGTATATAATATTCGATATTATTTGGTCCCCCGGGAAGATCCAGACCTAAAATCAGGGTCTCTCATACGTCCCGGGAACTTCCATCGAAGTCAGTGTAAGAAATTTAATATGGCCGCCCATAAGTCAGTCCAATATGTCCCTTCCTCTAAATGCTTAATGCCTCGTCGTCGTCGGGGACTGCGAAGGGCGCCGAATTAAGCGGGCCATATCTTAAAGGAAGTGTCAAATAACTCCGGAGTATGGTGGTTTGTTCTCTCTCCCTTAGAACACACCGGCATTCCTCGCTTTACTGCCCTTTTACTCACAGGTACGAGGAACTTTAACTCCGACTCTCCCTCTCTCTCTCTCCCCCTTTCTGCGGATTCCTGATATTTATGGATTCGTTTCGGGAAACTTTATAATAAATCTGTCTGGCGGACGACGTCCCGACGCTGAATTGCGATGCGTCGAAATGGAGGGACCCGCTTTTAATTTTGAACTTGTTCCAGCGGGATAAATTGGCGACCGGGAATTACCTGTTGCGATTACATCAAAGTTTCCTGACGGAAAACAGAAGAAAGGGAGGTTTTAACTAACCTACACGGTGCGATTAGGGCGTCAGGTTTTTTCCTGGACGAATCGCCTCGTTAAGAGGGCCCCCGAGGGTTCCATAAATCTGGGAATTTTTCCGGGAAACTCGGTTATACAAGTTTCATACATTAGGCCCGTGCATAACTCGAGATTAAACTTTCAGTAACTGTAAATATTTAGTACCTACGCCCACGTGCCTGTAAAGCTTTTCATGGAACAAAATGCGATAGGACGCAAAGAAAATAATGATGTCAAGTAGTTTAAGGGAATTTTATTGTTGCTATGCTGGAAACACTTAAGTAATTGTTTTAAACTGATCAGTGAAACATTGGTATCATACGTGGATTTAAACTCCTGAGTCATATCTGGCCAGCGTGTGTGAAATGCACCACTGCACTTACTTTAGTGATTCGCTCGGTACTAAAGGAACAAATGGCGGATCCTTCGCTATATCGTCGCATGGAGAGGATACAGCTAGCGGCATGAACAAAGCGGCGGCAGGCTTTGCCCCTATTCGCGGCTTTATTCCATTGGATTAGTTCCATAAACTCGTAGAAGGCACAACATATGAAAGGGTAAATGCAAAAACGGACTCGATAAGCACTTACGCCCTTACGCCTCGTTGGTACCTGAAAATTTGTAGAAAACTGGGGCAAATTAACCTGAAATATTCTTCTAAAAAATCCTTCTTCCTCGATGAGCTAGAGTAAAGTGGCCAGCACTCATCGCTCTCTGCCCCTCTATTCAAGCTGGACTTCCGTCAAAGTTTGAATAATTAAACATGCGAGAGACCGCATTTAACGGATATCAGACACGTAAACACCTCGCAAAGCAAACTTTCACCGTTCCAATTTCCAAAATGGACTCACAAATATTTATAGTACGTATACGGCTACGTCGCAACCGATATTGCGATTGAATTTCAAATGACAAAGTTAGAATGCGTGAACAAATATTTCCGCGTGCGCGCGTGATTCGTTTGTTCGTCCTCGGTGCGCGGTCTGTTTGTTTTGAATTTTTCGAATTTAACCTCCCATCCGCACCGAATAATTCTGGGAATTTCTGGATGCGAGGGGATAAATATCCTCAAAAGGGGAGCGGCGGAGGAGCCTGGATGAAGTAAAACTTGCCTCGCTAATATAGATTTAGACGCTATTTTAAACGAAACATAACGGATATGTGCATATGTCTGAGGCTCGTCCTAATATTTGGAAAAGATTATAGTAGCCATATGTCCCATGCCATATCCCAGATTATGCCCATAAGATGCCATGGGATAGATGCCATATTCCATAAGAATATAGTAGCCATGATATTGGCCATGTTAGCGTTTGGGAGGTATAGAAAAATATAAATGAACATATAATAAATATAATATAATTATAATATAATAAAGTTTGTAAATGAATGTAACTGCGATGATAGATTATTTTTTATTCAACAAAGCTATGACGCGTCATAAGTTGGAAATATTATGATTATTCCCTTTTATCATTGAAATAACAGGATCCTTTATCCTTCTACAAAAACCTTCTCCAAAGTTCTTGGTTCTTTAGGATTCGTAAGGTTGCTTGGAATTTTCCAAATTTCTTTAAGTTCCAGGCACTAAAAAGTTGGATTCTATAAACAAATCTGAGTAAATGCTAGTTGATGACATTAAAACAATTAAAGGTAAATGCATCTACTTGTTCTTATATTAATTAAATAAAGAATTAAAAATGGGACAGATGTCGAGAGCACGTGCGAGACGAGTGTCTTTAATAATAAAACAATAATAAAAACGTCTTTGAGCCACTCATTTCCTCTGTAACTTGAAAAACAATGGATTGTTGTATCTTTCTCGTAGAGCTTGTATAAGCAATAAACCAATTTAAATATAACAAGTTTTAAACGTTGTCTTTATTTTGGTGTGGCTTGTGCAATGGTATTGAGGGAGTACCGCGCGAAATACCCAGCAGACCTCAAACATCCTAGTACAGGGGTGTAGGGGAGTAACGCTCAAACTACCAGTAAACGACATTTTCATAAGCACCTTGGGTCGAGCGTGCAATGGTACTAAGGGAATAGCGCCCGAAGTACCACCCGAGCTGCCAGGAAAACGCAATATACTAGCACCGAGCGTGCAAGGGTATCAAGGGAGGAGCGCGCGAAGTACCGCTCTGATTAATACAATTTTAGATATACTATTTATAAAATAATCTAATAGTCGATCTCCACTTTTCTAGATTTGGCATGGTGGAGGTGTCGTGCATAGCGATGAAGGAACGACCCTGGCATCATCTAAAGGTAAGTGCTAACTTAAAAATGGCATGGAATCAAATTTGTCTTTAACCCCCATTTTTAAAAATTATTTCCTAAAATTTCGCCGTTATTATCGGGCATAATAAACTAGGACCTCGGCGGAAAATTCGCACCGCCATAACTAATATGACGATAATCTAAATTATATGTCCATTCCGGGGTACGTGACGTTTTTAATAATTCATTAAATAAACGATGATATATTTAACTCGTTATGGCTTCAGCCGTCGTGATATAT
Source organism: Cryptocephalus primarius (assembly GCA_963576515.1). Lineage (NCBI taxonomy): Eukaryota > Metazoa > Arthropoda > Insecta > Coleoptera > Chrysomelidae > Cryptocephalus > Cryptocephalus primarius. The sequence continues at coordinate 7,106,577 of OY754953.1, forward strand.
GATGATGGAGCGTACATAAATGATAGATAAAATGACAAATTACCGGCCATCGCGTCATGCATGCGATACTATGGGAGATAATTCCAAACGTGAAAGTACACAAAATACAATACCACCAAGGACAAAAGGGGGGGGTGTTAAAATGAAAAATTGCGGGTCAATTTTTTAAAAATTATCGCTAATATCAACTGGATCGTTTGCTTAAGTATTAAGTATTAAGTATTATTACTTAAGGGAGTATGGAAAAAATCTAAGTTAACCTACAGTTAAATTTTATATGAATGCAGTTACTTTGTAAAGAAATGTCGCTTTTTACAGAAAGTCACTGACTCCATAGGTGTCAGTTATATATTATATTATATTATATATTATATGAGTCATATATTATATGAGATACAGAATGCAGTTAGCTATTAAATAATTATCCAGTTAACAAAAAGTGGAAGAGTCATTTTGTTGTGTAATTAAACATCAGAAATTGATGGTATAAGTGATTATTGCATGAAGATAGTTTGTGATGCTAAGTTAATTTTGGTAAGCAACAAATGGTAATCTATTTTACAATCGAATATCGCCTGAAAAATAGTTTAATATATTCGCTCTTTAAAAAAAAAATAGATATACTCTCTAGTTGAATTTTGTCGATTTTATTGGTTAAATATTCGTCGCCTGTACTAAATGGAACACAACTCCTTTCCGACGATTCTTCTATCAATCGTTCCAGTATCGATAAGTGCTCGCTAGAGCCACGGGGTCCTTATTGTCGTTTTAAAGTGGTTTAACAGGCCGTTAGCCTCGGACCGGGGGGGCTTAATGCGGCTGTAGATGTGGCAGAATTGTTGTGCTCAATAGGTCGACTGTGTACAGTGTGCAGGGACGTAAATCAATTATGGATTAGGTCGTTCCCGTCCAGACAGACACGAGTGCCGAATGTCCGAGTGCGATCCATAGTCGTGTTTAGGGATTATGGGGGAGCGGAAGGGCGAGAGACTGAAGGGAGGGGCGCCCTAGATGGCGATTTGGTTGTATCGAAATTTGTTTGACAGATTCTGGGAAAATTCGCTCAACACTTGATTAGTTTTGTTCCTGTTTCTCAATTAAGATTTTAAGTAGGCTTTACAAACCCATTGCAACTTCCTTTCTCACTGATTTCTGATTAAAGGTAGCTCAAAATATAAGTTTGTGGCAAAAATAATGTAATAGAGTTTCGTCCTGTCAACGGTCAGGCTTTGACAAAAGATTTTCACCTTTATATGCGCCACCTAACTGAAATTTGTCGAAGAAGAAATACCCACAATTTCAAGTTTTCCAATTTAATCGATAGGAGAGACAAAGAGATATAAAAGATAAGATATATAAGAGATAAAGAGATAAATTCAAAAGAGATAAAAGCAGAATTCGGTTTTATCGTCAGTCGCTTATCCAAATGGAAACGATACTTTTGCAATGTTGCAGCAATACACTAGTGGCAACAAACTATTGAAATTGAGTGTAATTTTGGTACCCCCCTTGTATCATCTTCGACGGCAAGACTTTAACGTATAGTCCAGTCATTGAAGCCAAAAATCAGGTGTAAGCTCTCATTTGCTTGAAACTGAACCGATTTGTCTAAAAATTTGGTACAAGGCTTATTTTACCCTCTACATCAAAAGTGGCATGAGACCGATTTATGTGTTTGATTTTTTAGGGGTGAAAACTACACCTTGATGAAAAAATTTGGAAAATCAAGACTTAAGCATTTTATTGATAAAACTATTGCTTGAACATGTACAGTTGATCATGTTTCGTGTCATAGAATACTGATTAGCGTATATTTTAACTTTTCAACCCTTAAAAACAACCCCCATGCTTCAAGTATTATTAAAAATACACGTTTTAGGAACTTTTTGAAAGCTGTGAGTGTTTTATGCTTATATAATATTAAATGGAAATTCATTAATTGCTAATCTAGAAAATTTTCAATGATTGCCTCTTTTCAACCTTTAAAAAATTGCCCCTTAGTGAAAAAAATCGGAAAAACTAAAGTTTAAGCATTTTATTGCTAAAAGACTTACTTGAACATGAAGAGTTAATCTTGTTTCGTGTCCTTGAAAATTGGTTATCATATATATGAACTTTTCAACCCTTAAAAACCGCCCTTAAGCTTGAAATACTATTAAAAATATACCTACTTTTTGAGATTTGTATGTTTTACGTGTTTTACACACGTAGTTATTTGGAATAAAAATAAATTAGAAAGAGCTACAAGATTGTGCATATATGAAAACCTTGGAACTCTTCACTTTTTAAAGGTAGAGGTTAAAAAGGCTCGAGCCAGGTTGTCAATTGCATACTCCAAAAATTTCTCTCAAAAAATGTAATTGGGTTTTGACGATGTCTCCGTCAATTTTTATGCTGTTGAGTCTATCTGAAAACCATTCTGAAGCTAATTTGATGGGCTATAAGGTTAAGCACGATTTGAAGGCCCAGCACCCTTAATTTCTTAAAGGTAAAGGGTTAAAAGGTTCGGGATAGCTGGTACTCACCCTATGGTATCAATTTCAATCGCTTATATCTTCCTTAGTTGTCATTGTACAGAAATTTAAAACAAAAACAAAATTTTCGGCGCTTCATTTCACTATTATTTTTCAATTATTATTTCATAAATCAGCGCTAAAACACTTATGTTGGTTGACACATTTCCTACCCCTGTCCAAACTTTCAAGTCAATCGGTTCAGTTTCAAGCAAATGATAGGTAAAACGCTTCAATAACTGGACTAGCATGGTTATAAGGAGATGCAGTTGTATAATGTCAAGCTGTTTAACCTATTATGTAGTGCGTTAAACACACTACAAACAACGGTTGTGTTTAAGGCATGGCACTAAATGTCTAAACAATACATGTGCTTTTAAATTGAAATAGAAAATTTCTTGTCGAGGGAATTCTAGACAACAAAACAAATTCCGCCTCCTCAACCCCCAGGCGACCCGACCCACCACTCATCCACCGAATTACACAAAGTCTAAACACCCCACCCCTCGCAGAAAAAAACGAGGTAACTTGCCTCGTAAAAAAAAGTATTAATATCGTTCAAAACTTCGTTCTGCGACTCGTAACGGGGGGCTAAGTAAGTAAAGTTCACTTCTTCCCGTCGTCTTCGGGGGATCGTCTGGAACGGCGTCATCCCTGCGTACCACCTTAATGAAACGAATTACAAACGATAAATTATTCAGGCGTCTCCGGCAAACGGCTCCGCTCCCTTGCCCTCCCCGCGAAATGAACGCTTCGACGTTACTTAAGGAGAGGGGGGGAGGGGGGTTGGTGAGATACAAACGTATGTCGTGCGAGGGATTTAATACCGCATTAGAGGTAAAATTAAAACCAATAGAAAGTTACTGAATTGACTAGCTACAAAGTGACACTCTAATTTGACGAGCGTATCGACAACCTCGCTAATAAGCGATAACTGTAAGTAAAGTAGGCAGTATTCGTCTCTGTCTTTAATGGGCCTTAGGTAGTGCGACGTTGCCACATTTATCCAGGTGATCTCACAAATGCAAACTAATGTTATTCAATTCATTATACCTCGTGATGCAAGTGTGCGAAAATAAGGGGAATATTTTATTATCAACGTACCGAATTTCACAGTAATAACACCTCTTAACCACCTTAACACCACTTAACTAAGCAATCCTCGCGTTTTGAAGTCATTCTCAGCATTAAGTCGTGTCGGATCCAAACGTACTTAAGTATAGTACACCTTAAGGTACAGGTGCTTCGGAAGATCGTTGACTCTGACGTCACGATGCGCAGAAACGCCTACGGGCAGCGTTCACACTGAAGAAATCGTTTGTTACGAATTTATTGGTTTCAGACATTCAAAATGACGGATGCAACATGGGTATTTTGTGCCGTTAAAAGAAATTTTAATTCCTGGATTGAAAAGGATTTTTTCAAGTAAATCATATCCGTCATTTTGATACTTTGAAAAAGTTTACTAGTGTAATTTTGTGACGATCAACGACGACTAAAGCATGGCTAAACCACCGTTTTTCGAGCTACGAACACCCTGTACATGTGTATGTTGAATGTTCGTGAAAGTACGTTACCTTATCCAAACTTTTTATGTGACACCTCGTATAGGTTATATCAATAGATCAAAGGAGCGATTTTAATACCCGCCCTTAAGCATCAAAGACAAAATATTATTCTTCTTAAGCCTCGAAAACACGAATTCAATTTCTTTCCCCCCGTTTGTTTATATAACCCTTCAAAGGAACTTTTCCGCTCCTTTAACGTAGCTATAGCATATATACGCACACCTAGCTGTATATAAACATTATAGGGCACTTCCAATTTCAACGTCTTATACATATACAGATATAAGTTTGTATGAGGGAAAAACATTTCGTTGCGTAAGCGCCGCCAAATAATCAAGTATTATCTTCGGGAATTTGTTTTCATTCGATATTTATCCCGGAGGAATAACGGGAAAAAAGGGGGGAAAGAAATGGCAGTTCCATGCGCAGTAAGTCGATTATTTTTAACGTAACATACAATCGTAAATTCCAATCGTTAAATTTGATCAAATGTAACCGAGGAAAACAATATGACTTGTAATTAATCCCATATATAAATTAGATTTACGCCATGTAATTGGAAAAGCTCGACAAAAATGTTGCGTCAATTCGACTAAATAAAATTTGTTCCTAAATATTTAAACAAATTAAATATGTAACAAGTGTATTAGTTGATGCAATCAAGGCTTGTGAAATGGAAATGGAAATGACGTTGTATAAATGCATTTGAAAAATATTTTTAAAACTGGATCTGCGCAGCTTTATCCCATTTAGTAGGTTATTAATACATACCGATAGATACGTTATTGCCGTTATTATTAAATTATTAATTATTATTAAATTATTATTATTAAAGGCATGATTTGCTTAGGTGCGTTTTCTATACATAAGGGTGTTACGTATGTGATTTTTTAGCCATGTTCAGGCCTTTTGAGATGACCGCGTGTCCTTTGGGTCATAAGGTATAATCGTCACAGCATAATATAAAGAATTGTTTTTAACCTCCTGCCTTATTAACAATCCTCCTCTCATCCCCCGTCCCGCCCCCTGCCCGTAACCACCCCCGAAAACCGTATCCCCAGCAGCCAGGCCATTTACGTTCAGTATATAATTTACATTAATTAGAATGTCTCTGCGGTCACATTAGCCGCGCTAAAGTAAGCAAGAAAATGATTCAGGGGCCGCCTTATCTTTTAATAGAAAAACAAGACGACGCGCACAGAAAGGATGTATAAATATCGCACTTTCGGAAAAGGCGCGCGATTTAATACGTGCGCGCCTAAATTCCCCTTAAAAGTATTCTTAGTTATTGCTAATGAAACGTCCAGATCCTCCCGGCCAGATTTTGTTCTACTCTTAAGGGAAGGAAGCGGTCGTGGGATTATGGCTGCTTTTAATGCACGCGTTCTCGAGGTAGTTGGGGGTATGCATGCTGGCTAATGGAACGAAGCCCCTAACTTGCTTCGTGAGGTTGAAATTAGTTCAAAATTAAGTTTAACACACTGATTTTATAGATGATGTGTTTAGTTTCATCACTAAGACACTTTTTAGAGTTGTTTTCTTTTGTTGCCCTGGTACGTTTTCCTAAAATAGTTTTCTTAGTGGTTTTGAATTTAGTGAAATATTTAAAAAATATATCAAAAATTTAAATATGAGAATTTTGGATCGTGGCTTTCTTACGCGCTGAGGAGTAATTCAATAAAAAATCGTCACGTGACGAGACGAAAGTGAGTATCATATGCTCTCACTTTTCCTTCTCCCCCATTTTCCTTCTTCCCTTTTTCCCACTGATTTTCTAGATGGTACGGTCAGTTTTATCATTAAGACACTTTTTAGAGTTGTTTTCTTTAGTTGCCCTGGTACGATTTTCCTAAAATGGTTTTCTTAGTAGTTTCGAATTTAGTGAAATATTTAAAAAATATATCAAAAATTGAAATACGAGAATTTTGGATCGTGGCTTTCCTACGCGCTGAGGGATAATTCAATAAAAAATCGTCACGTGACGAGACGAAAGTGAGTATCATATGCTCTCACTTTTCCTTCTTCCCCATTTTCCTTCTTCCCTTTTTCCCACTGATTTTCTAGATGGTACGGTCAGTTTTATCATTAAGACACTTTTTAGAGTTGTTTTCTTTAGTTGCCCTGGTACGATTTTCCTAAAATAGTTTTCTTAGTAGTTTTGAATTTAGTGAAATATTTAAAAAATATATCAAAAATTGAAATACGAGAATTTTGGATCGTGGCTTTCTTACGCGCTGAGGGGTAATTCAATAACAAATCGTCACGTGACGAGACGAAAGTGAGTATCATATGCTCTCACTTTTCCTTCTCCCCCATTTTCCTTCTTCCCTTTTTCCCACTGATTTTCTAGATGGTACGATCAGTTTTATCATTAAGACACTTTTTAAAGTTGTTTTCTTTAGTTGCGCTTGTTCGTTAGATATTTACTCTTTCTGAAGCCTCATTTCGAGTTTTATAAAATAGTTTTTTAAATGTTTTTGAATTTGGTGAAATATTTAAAAAAATGTATCAAAATTTGTAATATGAGATTTTTGCAACCTGGCTTTCTTACGCCCTGAGGAGTAGTTTAATAAAGCGTCACGAGACGAGACAGAAGTGAATTCAATGTACTCGCTTTCTTTCTCCCTGAGATGACACAGGCCAAGGACACGGCGCTCTCCTCTGATGTTTTACCTCTTGTATCAAGCAACCAATTTTTAATTTTATTGATAACTAAACTTTGAAGTTTCACGAGGAATGTTTAACCAACATTTTGTCTAACAAATATTGCTGTAACGTTTCCAAAAAGGCAGCGATCACCCCGTATATCGTTGGTACGATATAAACTCGAATTATTTCTCACGTGAGCGCGTAACTTCATAAATCGTCAGTTAATTCGCTCGGAAGCCTCGAGGGGACGCCTTCGCCTGAAAACATAAATACAATGAAATTAGTTCTGTTTGTACTATTTTCGAGTGTTCATTCACGTTTTTAATGAAGCGACGTGATGCAATTTTGGTCCTTCTCCCACCCGTCGCACTGGCATTTTATCTAAATTAAAAAAATAGGGTATTAATTAGAAGAAAGGAGTCGGAGCTGCCATTGTTCGCGTGCAAGACAAAAGTGAGACGAAAAGTAATGAAATATTCTGAAAATAATTAAGTCTCATTATCATCTCGGTTTTCCTCCCCCCTCCCTCTTTCTCTCCCTCTTCGTCCCGCTCTTGTCTCCTGAAAGGATGTCATTTTTAATTATACCGAAGTTTTTAATAATGCAACTGGGTATTAAAAATTCATTTCGGCTCGTCGTTGTCGAGGTTTCCAAAAAGGTACGTTAAATAATTTACTGGAAACGCCACCCCTTCATGGAAATCATCAGGCGGAGGCATTGTGATGACGCGAGCCTTAATCTATGCTCGGAAAAAACTAGAAATTCCTGTAAAGAATGCAATTTAAACATGTTATTTCCGAGGATCCTCCCGCAGGCGTAATGTCACTCAAAAGTCTCATATTGCCGGCTATACGTAAGCTATTCGGATGTCAACACGTATTGTACTTGTATATATATCTATATACCTATGATATTCATTGCGCGATATGCTTGACGTGCTCGGAGGGGAAAAATTCATAACGATCAATTTTTGGAGGTTAGACACCAAAGGCAAGTAGCAGGGAGAAGGACAGGAAGATATTTTGATGCTCAGAATAGGTTTTGACAGTAGTGAAACTTTAGTTGCAATCTGACAGCCAGGGAAAGCATTGCTTGAGCTAGGTGATGAAAGTATTGATTTTTTTGGAATATTATAGAATTATTTCTATAATTATTTCTAGAAAAATCTGGGAGTAACCCCGTTAGAATATAAAAAGGCGACCGAGAAATAGGCGGGCAGTCACGAACAAATGAGCCGAAGATGGCATCACTCGTAAAAAAAACCTATCGTATTTAAATTTATGTTTAAATTAATTAGATTACGTCCTTATAGTGTTAGTTAAATAAATTACGATTAATTAGCCATAGTTAGCGTTATTAATTATCAAGAATCCATGAACGTAGCAGTATATACTTCGGCCATATCTAGTGTAGAAAGTTTATACAGGGTAGTAAAAGTTTTGAGCCACTTAAGTATTCGGAATGAGCCGTGAACACGACGGGTGGTATTGACGTGGTTATTTGTACCTCCCTGTATTAGTTCATAGCCGGAGGTGCCACGTGTTTATCGCACTTTTCGAGTACCTAAGCGGCTCGAAGCTTTTACTGCCTTGCATAAATTTTCTGCATTAAACATGGTCGAAGTGCGCTTTGTCGATTTTGCTGGATATCCATGCCGTTTTCTTCGATAGGAGTCGCAGACTTTCCCGCCTGGAACATTCGCGAAGTACTTCGTAGCGCTCGCCGTTCAAATACTCCGATATTTACTTATTAGGGGATCGGGAACGCCGCTGCGATTTTGTTGATCTTCCATATCGGGTCGCCGTCTCTTTCGGCGTTCGACTCGATTATTTCTAACGTTATTAACTTCACGAAAGTCGAGTTTCCAAACGTAAATAGAATAAGTTCCCGGCTCTCGGTGATAACTTTTGTTCGACAGTTCACCCGGAATACAAAGCGTTTAGGGAAAGTAGAGCGTACGGGGTGTTATTTAACAGATATTTGAGTAGGGGCCGTGGAAAATAGTTTCGGAATTTCGGGGAACGTCGCTTTTCGAAGGGTTGAAGTGTGATTTTTGCCTGCGATCGTTTTAAAACCCTGGGGGTTTAGTTCTTGCACCGTACGTTAGAGGGGTGAATTGATGGATAAGTGAATCTTGATCGTTTAAGCATCGTTCCAAGTGGAGGAAAATTTTGTGCCATTATTTTTCAAAAATGCACGGTTTTATGACCGAACTTAGCCAATGCCACCTTGTGCCCGGTATATGAACTACTTAAGTAAGGGATGATAAAGGTTTCGCGAATCGAAACAAATCGAAGATATCTGCTGGAAGCTTCCAGATGTTTCTCGTGCCATCTGGCGGATTTTAGAATTCTCGAGAAAAATATATGACAGACTAGTTAAATTTAAGGCAGAAGAGGCGACCACCAATACGTATTCTGACATGAATTAGTAGTAATTAGTGTAATTGTGTAAATAAATTAGTGGTTAACGGTACACACTATTTATAGCGCTTTTGCCATATTTGACAACGTTGCACAGTAGGATAATTTTCATTTTTCTAGTGATTTTTGGAATTTTCACATTTTTCTATGAAAGTTGAGGAAAATATGTTACTATATTCCAGCTATGATGTAAATTTTTGGTGATTATTCACGTTTTTTTACTTTACTTAATTGCCTAAATTAACTGAAAACTTTTGCAAGTCAATTGTGCGTTGAGTTCCTTGTCTTACCCCCACCTACTTTGTGTTTAGTTCAACATTGCTTAGTACACTCAGTTCAAAAAAACATGGAAGGATAAGCCAAGCGGCATAAAAACCCTCAGAGGTTACTTCACTTTAAGTAAGAGTTAAAACACAGCAACTATACGAACGTGAATGTTGTAGTACACGTTTGTATGTGATTCAATGATTGAGAGTCTCAGCTAGTAGGAGTCGCAATGATCCTTAGGAAATTCATTAATGCACTTATGCGCGTAAGTGGGCCCCAAACAGCTTATTTGAGAGAATTCGTTCATCTTTTTCATCAAACTCAAAGTTTCACAACTTTTTCCACTGATCTGTCCTCTTCTTACCTATCTACTGACTATATTGTCGCGACCACTAGGATTCCACACTCACAAGCAAAACAAGAAACGAGATCACGGCTCAGGCCAAGGTGAAGCATATAGACTTTTATAATACTTTAGTACTGACTATATTGTCGCGACCACGAGGATTTCACAACTCACGTGCAAAACAAGAAACGAGATCACGGCTCAGGCCAAGGTGAAGCATATAAACTTTTACAAAGGCGCTGACTATCAAGGTGCGAAATGTTTAGATAAACGACGCGCTTGATACCAACAAGTGTTCTTCTTAGTTATGATGTTTGTTGTTTATATTGTTTATATTGTTTTGTTGAATTTTAATAAATTTTGGAAAAGATAATTCTTCTGTTTTCCATAAGAACCTGGTAAGAAATCGAAAAATCCATCCAATGATGCTGTGTTAAAGGCTTCCCCTTATCAAATTCCTAATTCCAAACCACCAATCCTGTCATATTCAAAAATTAACACTCGCAAACCTCCATTCTCCGTATGTTCGTCACGTCCCGGTAATAAAACTTCACTCTTGGCAATTTTGCAGTGTGCAAATGCGTATATTACCCTCGGGGTCGGGGGTTGGTATCATCCCTTCCATATGCGGCCGGTAACAAATGCTCGAAAATTATATTTCTATTGTGAAAGGATAAAGAAGCGCGTTCGCCATTAAAAACGAATTAATAAAGTTATAGTGGCGTGTGTGTGGGGGGGGATTTAATAAAGTGATACAATGTTATCGCCAAAGAAATCTCCAGCTGTAAAAGTATCGTTCGTTAATTTTTAATTTGAAAACGTTTGTTTTATTAGCAGTCGTAACGGGTTTGCTGAGGAGTTCAGCTCGAAAGTTTAATCGAGGCAGTAAAGTGCAATCCTTGCTTCTTTTTCTATCTGACTTCAACACTTGATGGGAATTTTTAGAGAGTTTTACTGCTGTTATTGAAATAATTTTAAGAAGGGCTTACAAATGACGGGACTTCAAGTGGGAGTTTTACAATTATTCACTTTTTGCATTTTGCGGAACTTCATTAATTCCTATGAAATTTCTAAGGTACGAGAGGCAGTTTTTACTTTTATTATTAATACATAGACTGAATTATTCATAAAACTCGCTTAGCCTCATATTTCTTTTTTTGAATTTTCTATGTTAAGGGATAATGAAGCTTTTCGCAAAACAGTAAAACAACATTACAAAATAACGTGCAGTTCAAGCACTGGAGGTGGCTTTAATGAGTAACGTGATATTTTGTAAATTTTCCAGAGCATTTCCAATGCTCTTATGTGTAGGAAATTCCAGTGCAATTTTGTGATATTTCCCTTCTTTACTGTTATAATTGGAGTGAGTGAGAAAACGATCAGATTTCTCATGAGCCTTCGTGCTCAACCGAAATGCACCCCTGTACGTTCATCCCCCGTTGATATCTTCTCTCGAAGGCCTAAACTGTAAATGTGCGAAGTTTAAAGTTCGCCTTTATTTTTCACTTCCTCGGGGAAGACAATTGGGATGTAGATTGTACTTTTGTGGAACATTTTGGGGCCTGAAGTATAAACGTGCCGAGTTTAAAGTTTCTATCTATCCGGGTGTTGTTTTATAAATTTCATCGCTTTTTCAATGTTTTTGGTAAAGGAAATTAGAGGTGTTTTTGGGTCTTTCGAGCTCTTTAGCGTTCTGCGGCTCCTTATTCTTCCCCTATTTTTCTCCCCCTCAGATTATCCGCGCTCTCTCCCGAAGGAGGTCAAAGTCTGCGGGGGCGCGAGGGATAAATTGATGATCGCCTCAACTGTAACGGATACCGACAACACTTTTATCTTGCTCCTAATGCATATTTGATAATCTAGGAAAATTGATATGGCACAATTTCGAGTAATATCGCCCGGCCATCAATCACGACCTGTTTTTATAATGTCACGGCGGTTTTTGTTCACTTTAGAACCTCTTATTATAGTCCAGTCGTTGAGGCATTTTACCTATCATTTGCTTGAAACTGAACCGATTGACTTGAAATTTTGTACAGAGGTAGAAAATGTGTCTACCGACATGAGTGACAGCGCCGATTTATGTTTTCACCCGGGGGGTGATTGCCACCCCTGTTCGTGGGCGAACAGTTCGTTGGTCAAAATAATCCCGGGAGTCGATAGAGGAACTAATTCTAAGCAAAAAATGCTCTATAAAGTTTTTTCGAAAATTCAATACTTTGTGAGTTATTCATGATTCAAAACTTGCCATTTTCATTGAAAAATGACACTTTTTCGGGCGATTTTTTGCGAATAACTTAAAAATTAGGCGTCTAACGAAAATTTTATTTTTGGTTTAAATTTCTGTACAATGAAAACTAAGGAAGATACAAGCGATTGAAGTTGGTACCACAAGGTGAATACCAGCTGTCCCGAGCCTTTTAACCCTTTACTTTTAAAAAATTAAGGTTGCTGGGCCTCCAAAAAGTGCTTAATCTTATAGCCCATCAAATTACCTTCAAAATGTTTCTTGGATAGGCTCAATATCATAAAAATTGACGGAGATATCGTCAAAAAACCAATTACATTTTTTGAGAGAAATTTTTGGAGTATGCAATTGACAACCTGGCTCGAGCCTTTTTAACCTCTACCTTTAAAAAGTGAAGAGTTCCAAGGTTTTCATATATACACAATGTTGTAGCTCATTCTAATTTATTTGTATTTCAAATAATTACGAGTGTAAAACACGCAAATCTCAAAGAGTAGGTATATTTTTAATAGTATTTCAAGCTTAAGGGCGGTTTTTAAGGGTTGAAAAGTTCATATATGAGATAATCACTTGTCAAGGACACGAAACAAGATTAACTGTTCATGTTCAAGTAAATTTTTTGGCAATAAAATGCTTAATCTTTAATTTTTCGAATTTTTCACTTAGGAGTAGTTTTTTAAAGGTTGAAAAGAGGCAATCATTGAAAATTTTCTTGATTAGCAATTAATGAATTTCAATTTAAAATATTATAAGTATAAAACACTCACAGCTTTCAAAAATCTCTTAAAAGTTGTATTTTTATTAACATTTCAAGTATAGGGGTTGTTTTCCAGGGTTGAAAATTTCATATATATGTTAATCAGTATTCGAGGACACGAAACATGATTAACTGTACATGTTCAAGCAAAATTTTTATCAATAACATGCCTTAAGCCTTGATTTTCCAATTTTTTTTCACTAAGGGGTAGTTTTCATCCCTAAAAGATCAAATAGGTCTCATGTCACTTTTGATGTGGAGGGAAAATAAGCCTTGTACCACATTTTCAGACAAATTGGTTCAGTTTCAAGCAAATGAGAGGTTACACCTTTTCCGCTTCAATGACTGGACTATTATTCCGCGGCGTAGAGGAAAACTAGAAGGATCACGAGGGGAAGTAAGTAACGCGTAACGCGGTCATTACGCGACGGTATTAAAACCGTATTACGCACGACGCGGTCCCGAAGAGACCCTTACGTCATCGTCTCCCCTCGTCCTCCCACCCTTTTTTCCGCTCCGGGAAATGTGCCCGGACTATTTATATCAACGGCGAACAGACGAAGGGAGGAGGCGAGTGCGATTAAAATTATTTCTGAATCGTCCCGCTGGAAAATTATTTTTTGTGTTGGCGGGAAGCACGGTTGTGTTTTTTCCCCGGGCCTCGCGAAGGCCGGGGGGGGGGGTGGGGTCGGATTACAGGGCTCGCAGATTTATGCGAATTAAACAATTTGATTCGTCGGATTCGGTGTCGGGCCGAACGATTTAATCTAATTAGAAAGAAATCGGGGCTGTCGGTAAGAGGAGACGATCCGAAGGGCTTCGGGCGAAAGAGGGGGGGGGGTTGAAATTTAATATCTAATGAGGAAAGGGTGCGCTTTCAGGGAATCAGAAAGGGCGTGAAAAGGCGATGATGTGATGAAAACGTGCAGTGATTCCGTAAAATTGAGTTTGTGAAAAGGTGCAATGGAACCTATTGAAGGGTACTTAATAGGGCTTTTTGATAAGAGGCAACAATATGAACAATACGTTTTTAATAATTTATTACAGTATAACTTGCCCCATACGAGTCACGTGCTTCATATAAGTTTAAAAGCTCTTAAGAAATTCCTAATAGTAAAGTGCCCTTTAAGGTAAATTTAGACGAAAATGTTTGTTTCATATGTGAGCAAAGTGGCCTTAAGGGCTGGTTTTGGAAAATAATGGTTTAAATAAAAATTATAAACATCAGACCATTTTAAAGAAAAATTAAACAAAAAAATAAGTATTTTTCTTAGTAACGTGCCTTGAGGGCGATTTTAGAACAAAAGTTCTTTTAACAGAGGTTGAAATAAATTGCTAAAGTCGTTTAGGGGAAAAGTATGAAAAATTAAATTCTTTCAAATGTGGCCAATGTGGCCTTAAGGGAGTTTTTCGAACATAACGATTTAAATAGAAATTATAAACATTAGTACTTTTTATATAAAAATTAAACATAAAATAAGTATTTTCTTTAGGAACGTGCCTTTAGGGCGATTTTAGAAAAAAATTCTTTCAACAGAAGTTATTTGTATTAATCAGATATATCAACTAACGAAGGTTGAAATAAATCGCTAAAGCCGTTCAGGGGAAAATTATGAAAAATTAAATTTTTTCACATGTGGCTAAAGTGGCTTTAAGGGAGTTTTTCGAACATAATGATTTGGATAGAAATTATCAACATTAGTACTTTTTATATAAAAATTAAACATAAAATAAGTATTTTCTTTAGGAACGTGCCTTTAGGGCGATTTTAGAAAATAGTTCTTTCAACAGAAGTTATCGGTATTAATCAGATAAATCAAGTAGTGAAGGTTGAATAAATCGCTAAAGCCGTTTAGGGGAAAAATATGAAAAATTAAAACTTCTCGAAGGCAAAGTGTCCTTTTCTGAGGTAAGAATCTCATGCGCCTAGGCGCGCCTAGAAGACAATGCTTTAAAAAGAAATTATAGGGATTTGGTGCAAATTTAACAGGAGACTAAAGCGATTTTGGAAAACTAGAAATTTGAAGGGGCCCTTCATGGAGGATCCTTCCACTTTTTCAAATACCAGAAAAAAGGTTTGCAATTAGAACCGTTATTAATTAATTGCTGGAACCATTGGTTTATTTAGCGGCCCACAAAACAAAAAAATATGCCTAATACAATAGTGTAAGATTTAACGAAATTCAATATACAACACCAAAGATAACAATTTCTTACCTTTTTAAAATTGGTAAGGGTATTTTCATCCCCATCCGTGTCAAATCTCGAACAAAAGGGCTTATTTCTTATGGAAATCGGCACTTTCTCGGGCGCCAGATTTCAGTGGATTCATTTCTTTAAGGGTCCGGATAGTTTATACTCAGGAGAATGCCAGGAAGTCCATACGCATAATTGTAGAGCTACGAATAATTCTGAATTACTGAAATTACTAAAACATATACGATATTGGTATAGATATAGATAAGATATAGATATATAAGGGTGGATATATACTATATATTTCACCCTTTAATAAACACCTATCGAATCCTTTCTGTCTCCTCGGTGGATCACAGGGGAGCGAGAATTATAGGTATAGATGTAGATAGGATATGGATAAGATACAGATGTATATTCCACTCTTTAATAAACATCTATCGAATTTTTTCCTTTTCCTCAGTGGATCATAGGGGAGCGAGGATTTACTTCCTGCCGTCATTGTAAATTTAAACATTTGTATTCCCGTTCTGAACTATGTTAGCGCTAGAAGTCCCGGTTTCCTTTAGGAAATAATTTCCCCCGATATAGCCGGGAGATTATCAGGTGGGGCTCGACGCTAAAGCGGATAAAAGTGCCATTTGAAGTTTGACTCACGGAAAGCAAAACCCGGGGCGCTCGGCATCGCCCCGGGCGGATCGTTTTAGAGAATACCTTCAGTTTATATGTATATACGTATATATCCTCTAATGTTAAATGCGTATGAGTATGTGTGCGAGGCGAAGAGAGTGGAACTCGACTCAAAACACAATTCCGCTAAACTACACGGGTCCCTCGGAAATGAGAAGAAAAAATGAAGGGAACGTTCGCAGGCGATTATTGCTATTATTTTTATCACCTCTATAACGTCCCTCGAGGACGTGAAGATAGGAGAGAATAAAAGCGAAGGATAATTTAAGCGAAAATAATAGAATCTCCTCGAGGAGATTCGCATTTATTACTTACTGCTTACCTTTTGTTCGAAATGGGGTATACACTGCTTGGGAAAAGACAGAAGGAAATTCGTATTTCTCGTTATTTCCTCCAATATATATTGGGATATTACGCCGAAAGATTTCTTCAACAAAAAATCAATCGAAAAAGCAACTAATCACCATTTCAAAAAACCACCCTTTAACTGCAAGGGCCACCCCCTTGAAGCCCCTCCCTAGTCTTCCTACCATCAGCAACTCCAGTGCTGCGTTGGCGACTCGTCGTTGTGGTATCAACTCAGGCACGCATTTTGTAAATAATCTTTTGCAAACACCGTGTCATTAATTTATTTTAAAGTGTTCAATTTGCATCCCCATTTAAACACGGAAACGTTAGATAAACGTGGCAATAAAGTAATAGGGGTTGATAAAGGGTCGGACGAGAAAATAACGGTTTAAATTTGGTTAATGAAAGTACGTTTGAATTTTGATACTTTTTAAGTATATTTCTCTAATGTAGACATAACAACAAGATTATTTTCTGTATTTATCTGATTCATATAAGACGTACTACTCAGAAACGTTTTAATTGCGGGTAATTACAGGGTATGTAATTACAATGGGTTAAGTACGGTTTGCCCCTCGGGAATTTGTGGCCCTAGGGCTAAAAAGTTTGATGACTACTGGTCTAATACGACCTCTAAAGATCGCCTCAGCTACAAGTGCCTTTGGGGGGAGGAGCCACGCATTCGTAGGGGATGTTTTCAAAAAAATATATAAACGATTTGGGGGTGACGGATTTTGATTTTAACATCGATAATCACTTTCTTTAAAAGATCACTTATTTATGTGGCCCTAGGGCAAAAAAGTTTGGAGACTCTTGGTCTAATACGACCTTTAAAGGTCATCTCAGCTAAAAGTGTCTTTAAGGGAGAGGAGTCATGCATTCATAAGGGATGTTTTCGAAAAAAAAAAATGTTTTGGGGTGATGGTTCTTGATTTTAACATTGATAATCACTTTCTTTCAAAGATCACTTATTTATGTGGCCCTAAGGCAAAAAAATTTGGAGACTCCTGGTCTAATACGACCTTTAAAGGTCATCTCAGCTAAAAGTGCCTTTAAGGGAGAGGAGTCATACATTTATAGGGGATGTTTTCGAAAAACAAAATGTTTTTGGGATGATAGTTTTTGATTTTAACATCGATCACTTCTTTTCAATCACTTTCTTTCAAAGATCACTTATTTATGTGTCCCTAAGGCAAAAAGTTTGGAGACTACTGGTCTAATAGGAGGGAGAGGAGCCATGCATTCATAGGGGATGGTTTAGAAAAAATAAATAAATATTTTGGAGTTCCAAAGGTCACTTAATTATACCTAATTAGTTAAAGTTAATTATAGTTTTAGTATTGACTTACACTAGCTACAAATTTTACTATCCCTCTCTCTGTGTCTCTCGGAATAAATTAAATCAAACGATTTAATATCAACGCCAGTACTTGTAAATAAAGACTAGGACGTTAAATAGTAATACACAAATGTCGCATTAAACTACGTCAAGAGAGAAAAAATGGCAAATGGCGTGCACAGAAAAGAACGACATGCGTACTAGCTTACTGTACGTACACAGAGTGGGCTGCCCTTGAAGAGAAAGTGTGCTATCATTGGCCAGTTTATATACGAATCTCATTAATATTATCGAACAGTCTAGAGGAAGAGCTGCATTAGACATTTCCGCCAATGAGGCGACAATACGTCCTCACGAGGTTACCCGGTTGCCTATCCACTCTTTTTTCGTGTAAAACGTGATGACCCTTATCCTATAGGAAGAATACACTACTAATGCACCGAACGTACCTACTACGCTACGATATTGCATTATAAACCCTTTTTAAATACAAAACGTGTATTAGTTTTAGCGCTGATTTCGTTTGGCGTTTTAATTTGTCCAGGGCTGAGGCACGTACCACCTCCAGCAGATTATATTTTTCAATTAAGGCGATCCGCAACTCCTTTACACAAAGCAAACCAGCCGGAATCGCGAGGAGAAGACAGCTCCAATTAGATGCCGGAAGAAGTATACTCGATCCGAAAGCTGAAAATTAAAAACTTCCAGTTTCTTTCAATGTATTCCTGTCGGAAGTTCCCGACGACTTCATAAATCGATTCCCTGGAGGTCCCGCGAACTGTTGTTCGCCAGTCGGGGATCTTAATTGGTTACCACTAATTGCAGTTGTTCGAAGACGTATTAAATGGGATTTCGTTTTAATTGATAGAATCGGGACGTAGAGTGTACTTAGAAAAATTATTAATTGACACGTTTGTAATTGGGAAAGGGGATTACTGTATCAAGTCGGGGTTTTTAATTGGAGAGCTTTATCACGTGCCGAAAAAGTATATAAAAATATAATTGATTTAAATATTTTTAAAAATGCTGGAAGTGTAATAAAGTATATTGAATTGTCAAAAATTTGACGTTGTCATTTGAATTCATTTGGATACTTTCATTGGTGATTTGTTTCTAATCGAATATCAAAATGGTGGTTTGAGCGATTAAATTTAACGGATGCAAATAGGCCTGTTTAAACAGATAATCAAGTGTATTATATCACTTTTGGCTCTGGATGATTTTTTTGCAAAATGCGGACGAGGCCTGTTTTTTACAGGAATCTAATATATGCAAGAAATGTATCCATGTGCGCGTGCACAAAAAGTTGTGGAAAAATTGTTATTAACAAATTATGATGAAAAAATCGATGTTTTTTCGGTTTTTCGGCTGTAACTTCGTTTCTTTCGGTTTTAGTAAAAAAGTTTCTTATCAAAAGTTGTTCAGAATTAAATTTTGTGTAAGAGTGATGTGATGCGAATTTCGAAATTTCCAAATTTTCCCGGAAAATGACCATTTCTCGCAAAATTGAGATAATTCCTGATTAATATTTTAAGAATCTAAATTCACTCCAATCCAGTTGAAAATGAATGTTTTTGATAGTACTTGAAGCACCCTTTAAGCTGGAGCGACAAAGGCAAAACAACAATTAATTTGTTTTGCTTATAAAAAGTGAAAAATTCAACTTAATGCCATACCAGAAATATTAAATAAAAATACTTGAGAATTTATAAGAATGTAAAGAGAGGACACCGTTACCATGTAAGATTGACAAATACTTTTACATTAGTAGGTTTAAAAACGGCAAATTCAAGGCATTGGAAATACCTTTCAATCCATTTTTTCATAATCTGAATATATTGAAAATTTCCCGAGAAAATTGAATTTATTTATAAGCGCCTAATTTGCAAATATAAAAAAGTGCTGTAAAACAGAGCATAATTGAAAAAAATCGGGTTTTGACAATCTTACATGGTAAGGGTGCCCTCCCTTTACATACTTATAAATTTTCAAGTATTTTTATTCAATGTTTCGGGTTTGGCATTCAGTTGAAGTTTTCGTTTATTTTTAAGCAACAAATTAATTGTTGCTCTCCCTTTATTTCGACCGCTACAGCTTTAAGGGAGCTTCAAGTACTATAAAAAACCTTCTTTTTCACGAAATTTCGACTGGAATGGAGTGTAGTCCAGTTCTTAAAATATTAATCGAAAATTGTGTCAATACTGCGAGAAATGGTCATTTTCCGAGAAAATTTGGAAATTTCTGAATTCGCATCACACTACTCTTATATAAAATTTAATTCTGAACAACTTTTAATCAGAAACTTTTTTACTAAAACCTAAAGAAAAGAAATTACAGCCGAAAAACCGAAAAAATAACGATTATTTCACCTTAATTTGTTAATAACAATTTTTCCACAATTTTTTATGCACGCGCACATGGAGACATTTATTGCATATATTACTTAGAACAGAGTCCTGTAAAAACCAGGCTTCGTCCGCATTTTGCAAAAATTTTTACTAATTCGCTTGGACTAATACATAATGTGGTTACTTCCACCCTTCAGATAAAGTAGTAGCAATTTCACCAGCACTACAAGAAACTTTGGCTCCCATTTTCGTTTCCAAACTCCCTTAAAGCCACCAAAATCGTCCAAGCTTATTAATGCTAATCAAACAAAACTTACAACACATTCGTCCATTTGCTTCCTAAGGAGCACAGTGATATCCTAAAGCTTCATAAAATTTAACTAGGGGTAGTTAACGTTATACAACTCATGCCTGGGCATTATTTAATTTTCTCCCAGTAGGTACACAACTCTAGATTAACTTATTCAATACCCGACTCGAGGCAGTAAATGACGTCTCGTGCATGTCTTCGTCCTTCGTCTTAGTTTAGTTCCAGGGGACGTCCATTTTAATAACTCCCGGCAAACTTTAAGGAGGAGCGAGGAGGGAGTATCGACTCGAGATAACGCGAAGTACCCTCCTTTTCCTAATAACGAATTTCCCAATAATTAAACCGGAAGGGTCGGTTATTAATTCGAAGTAGGTTTGATCCTCGATTTTTTCCTCCGTCGGGCAAACCTGGACGAAAATAGGTTTTCGACCCTCGGGATTTCGAATTTGTAGGTTTCGATCGGCGCGACCCCCGGCAAGGGGTCGAGATTCGCAAAAAAACCGACATTATTTAGTTTTTTGCGATTTTCTCAGAAACTAAAAAAGATATCAGAAAAATAATGTGATTAGTGATTAGAAATAATGTGATTATTTCCAAAAATCGAAGGAGTGTTTATATGTTGGTTTCGATGTGTGCACGTGCAGTAGACGCACGGCAGCTGCGACTTACGAGGGCGCCCCTTACCGCCGGAGTATCTATATATACGCTCCCATCCTTGGTTTTATAAAATATTAAAACTCATCGATAAGTAGACGATCAGAAATATCATGAAATCGAAGCATTTTTGCACGAGGAACACGCTGGTCGAGTTATTTTTTTGATAGCTTTTTTAGTTCTTGAGAAAATCGAAAAAGAACTAAACAATTGTCGATTTTTTCGCGAATTTCGACCCCTTGCCGGGGGTTGCACCGATTGCAATCTACAAATTGGGAATCCTGAGGGTCGAAAACAAATTTGCGCCCAGGTTTGGTCGTAGGAGAAAATCGAGGAACAAACCTACATTCGATGGTTTAAAGGGACGAATCGACGATCCGGTAAAGTTAAAAAGTACGAGACAAACGCCAACAAAAAGAGCGTCGACGGGCGCGACGCCGATCGCGTAAGCGCAAAAAACTTTCAACAAAGATAAAATTGAATGTTGTCGGAATTTTATTACGTTTAGGCGAGTTTATCTCCCCGGATTTATATGTACGTGGAATAAGAATTCAAAAGTTACGGTCGCTCCCTCTCTCGACTTGGCACCGATACAAAGGAAACATTTTAACTCGAAAATCTATTTATCCGGCCATTCTCGTCCTTACCGATTTTTTATGCTTGAAAACACTTGGAGAACTTTCGGGAAATAAAATTCGTGCTGTGCGCGCGTCGCGCTAAAAAACACTAATTTTGTGCTAATTTTAATGCTAAAGTGCGTCTCGCACAAGCATACATAACATGTGCGCAAGTCAGAAGGAAATGACTCATTTCCTAAGACAAGACAAGAATTCCCTTAAGAACCATTATTTTTTTATTAACCCCTTTCCTTTGACACACTGCTCGACTCTGTAACCCTCGTAATTATTGAGATACCAACAAAAATTCAGTTGAGCTTGTACGGTTAATATCTTTCCTCTTAATTTGTAAACTTCTTTCGTCGTTCTGCGCATATTGGGCCAGAACCCGGCTCGAGGCTAACGTCGCTGGCCGATTAGTTTCCCTTATTGTTAAGGCTTTATCTTCCCCCTTTGGGGTGTCCCCTCTCCAGGGAATAAAGAAGCTATGTTCATCACCTCCATCTAACGTTCAAAGGGGAAGAAAATGCGCTGGAACTTGTGTGTGCGTAAATCGAGTGCGCTATCCAGAAATAAAGGTACTTTTGACTTGTTTCATCTTAATCGGGCGGATTTATTTGAAAGATAAACGACTTTTAAGATCAAATATATGCTGAGGTGTATTGTTGGTTGCCTCGTTAAAATATATCTCTAATTGTCTAACAAGATATACGACTAAAATACTTCACTTGGGTATTAAGGGAGTAACGCGCGAAACACCCACCGAAACCTCAAACATCATAATACAGGGTGTGCAGGGGTACTAGGGGAGTAACGCGCAAATATCTGGGGTCTAGTGTGCAATGGTACCAAGGGAGAGACGCGCGAAGTACCACGCGATCTGCCAGGAAAACGCAATCCACTAGCACAGAACATGCAGTGGTACCAAGGGAGAAACGCGCGTGGTACCCTCTACCTACTAGTGGTAGTCATCTCGAGGACGTGCAATGGTACTAAGGGAGAAACGCGCGAGGTATTTTGCCTTGAGATAAAAGGCGGCGCTGTGCATAGTTTTTAACTCATGAGAGAGAAGGAAAATTACGTGGTTGTTGTATCAATGGTTGATTACTAATGAAGAAGTTAGATAAAGGTATACAGATGAATAGGTGTTGTAGCTTTAGAGGGTGAATCATAGCCGAACCGTTTCACCCTCGTAAGAAAATAAAAATCTTTTGATAGCTTCTCGGAGAACTTGAGAGAGTTTGGTATCGCAGAAATATAAATATTTTCTAGCGCTGCACAATTTATATTACGTATCTCGTAAAGTATTAAATCTAATAGCTAGCACCGCTTAGGGGAATTACCCTCTAAATCCACAAAGCTTACTTAGCAAACAGCACGTAGACTGTGCATATCGATGGGTCGGTTCACTTGCAGCTCGCCTGTAAATTTACTGTTTATTTTTTCATTTATGAGCACCGGCGGAAACGGGACTGCTCGAACTCTGAATATTTCCCGTCTCGACTTTTCAGCTTCGGTTCGGCGGTAAAATGCAGCGACGTTTACGCCCCCGGGGGATTTGCTTTACGGCTCCGCTGCATCCTCTGCCTTATTCTGAAGGATTTCGGGGGAAATTTGTTATTTTTTTGGGGGTTGGCGGTTTTCACGAGACACAAATCACGACGTCGCATGGAATGTACGGCGGCGTATTAAAATTTCATCGCATAGTGAACGGTTGATGCGGGGAAAAGGCTTTAAGGAATTGTGCTGGTTTTGGGCGTCGAAGCCCAAAGTGCAAAAATTAACGGGAAAATTGGATGGGGAATTGAATTGCAGCTCATGCGTTTTTCAACGTTTAATTTTGCCTACCACGTCATAAAATCAAGGAATAGGTTTTGAAATATTCTTTTAAAAAATAGCAGCTTTTCATAGCTTCTAAAGAAGGAAACGAAGGGTAAACCTTCAAGAAAATTTTCACGATACTTTTCGATCAATTGGTATCAGTTAGAAATGTAATGGTTTATTCCATATAAAAATGTTTTTCATAAAAATGTTATGCAGATATTTCAACCATTTTTCACTGTTTCCTCTCAAACTTACTTACTTACATAAAATTCACGAGTAAACACGTTGGTTTGGCAGGGCGATTAAGATCGACGAAAATGGCAGGAAACCTGAGAAAAACTGTAGGTAAAAAAGCATGTTTCCTCCATTTTTTGTCTGCCATTTTGTTTTTGAGTTAAGAACCTTGTCTCACTCTCAAATATAAAATGATAGGAATTTAGATTGTTACCAACCAGAAAAAGGGGACTGAAAAATGCTTATTCTTGTTTTATTTTAAGATACTACGATTTCAAATTTAAAATTAAATAAAGTTCTATAGTAACGAACCTTCTACAAGCTATAAAACACAAAGAGAAGCGAGAAACCCCAAGTATTTCCAAGTATTTTGGAAAAATAGTTGGAAAGGCTTGGGGTTAGTTAAGGTTACTTTTTTAAAGGTTATTATTATTATGGTTCTAGCTATTATATTCCAAGGCTATTTTTATTTTTCCAATACCCAAGTTATTTCCCGTAATAGTTGGAAAGACGGGGTTTTTCCTCTTTTCTCTTGCCATGGTAACGAACTTTGACAACCTTCTCCAATGCCTGGTTATGTTGAATTGATTGGTTATGTTGGTTTGCTTTTGGAGTGTTCTGTCTCAGATAATTCCCCATGTTATACTACTAAATGTATTTGGCGTCGGATACGTAACACAGGAACGGTTTGCACGTAGCGACACGAGTCGCAGGACGTTCATTATATCGCTGCACATGATGTGCGCCGGTGGCGCAGTACATTACGTGTTATTTTCAACAGGTAATCATCGAATTGATATTTTTGCATAGTTTCTTTGCTGGGAGTTTAAATTTAATGACTTTTCTGTTGAGTTTTTCGAATCTTTCCGCCATTTTATGTCAATTTTAATTAGTCGAAACCGGTGTGTTTTCTTCATTTGTTATCCTAAAAGTAGCCAAAAAATCCTATATTTAATTAAATAATCCAGTCTTAACTTTCCTATTATATGGCCCAAGCGCTGGTGTGTTTCCCCCCAGACGCAAACTTTCCATTACCATGGAACTTTGACATAATTCGACGTAATAAATATTCAATTAACTATAATAATAGTTATTATGCTATATGTACGTAGATACAAAAGTAAAAATAGATAAAATTTGAATATCTCATCGTACTCGGAAAATAAAAGTCGCATCGTCAAATACGAACTTCGCCTCGAATTCCCTTATCCATAAGTAACGAGACGTGACGGATGTAATTCCATGAGGATCTGGCGTACTTAAGGCACTTGCATTATATCATGCGACGTTTACCTTACGAAGTTCGGTCCTGGCAACTGCCGATTAACAATAGCTGACTGAGGTTGTATAATTTCGTCTAATTCCCCTCGAAAGCGTTTACGTATCGGCTGTCGCTGCGGAATAGAAAGAGGGAGAGGGAGAGGGAAGTTTAAGATTAAATCTCCACTGGTGGAAAGTGTGGAGTATATTGTTTACGTTAAATTGAATCGAAGCCAAGAAATTGCCACACGATGTTAATTACAGATATGTGCTCGACTTCTGTTTATTTTGTATTTGGCGCTGGAGTCTGCAATCGTGGCTCTGTTTTTCCATGTAGAATTCGGCTGATATGACGAGTTATTAAAATATTTTCTTGTTCCGTCCCCTAAAGCAAACAGATTTTTATCAATTAATTACAGTGGAGTCGTTTCCTGAAGGCGAAATTGCCAATAAATACTCCAACTAACAGGGCAAGACAGGATGCCCCGCACTCAGAGCTACATACTTTCCTCTCTGTTTAAGCAGCCTATCAAAATGGATACGAGAGACAAGCAGTAAGAAATAGCGAGTGTTGACACAAGAGAAACGAAATATCTCTACTCGTAGTAGTTACAGAGGCGGATTAAGTGTTTTTGAAGGACCCTGAGAAACCCCTATTAAATGAGCTTGTCAAAATGTACTAGAGTGGAGTAGATTTTAAGAAGAAGAACGAAACCAGTACGGGATATATAAATATAAATCAATTGGGAGGACATTGTCCAGGATAATTCCAAAGAAGTCCCTTCCGTATTCATTTGACAGGCTGCTTCAACAGATAGGAAACACATTCGAGAAGCCTCTAAGGGCCAAGAGATATTTTCGGGCTTGTTTGATAATTTAATGGCAACTTTGCCTTTGGAAAACGACACGTTGATAATTTATTGTTATATTATATTGCGCCTAATGCAGAAGTGTTGAAAAATACGAAGCCTCATGTCTTCTGTACTTCTGGCAGCCTTTAATGTGGTTGGAATACAATTGCAGGGGTGAAAATCTGCTCTATGCGTCACGTATTTAATTTTCGATTATAATAATCGTTATTTCTCGGCAAAAGACAAAAGGGAAACCATAAAACTCCAAGAGTTACGGCCGCGCTAAGATTCCATTCGATTTCCACCCCTTTAGCCTCTCGGGGGATCGACGGCTTTTTTCCTCCAGGAGCTCCTTCCCTCTCGTATTTTTCATTCGCTAAAACGTCATCAAACATTCCATTCTCCGATCCCCTTCCTATATAAATTTTTTACAATTTATATGTGCCCTTCTCAATCACACACCCCTAGAAATATTATCGTTCAACTTTTATCTCCTTAAATTCAATGGAATCCTGACGGAAACAGTAGGTAATAAATTAGTAAGTGGTTAGGAAACACATCGTGTTCCCCTTCGACTTTTTCGACATACGCGGCGTTGCCGGATAAGCTTTTTAAATGAAACAACCCTTAAAAATCGACATGTAGCTCGATAAATCCTCAAGCAACTTAATTAGGCGATCCATGGAAAATGTTTAAACCCAAATTTCCAATCGATTTATCATTCGGCTTGAAATATTTAAACGACAATTACTACACATTAATGCGTAATTAATTTTACGATTAATTTTACAATTACTGCACCGAAAGCAATCGCTGTTAATTAATCTGGTTTTATTCGATTAAAGTTGCATTACGAATACCCCGTTTGAATATCAAATCACTAATAAATGGATCACCTATATGGAACATTTCAAAAAATGATTAAGCGTATCGATATTAATTGATATAAAAATAGTAATTATAAAATTAATAAAGAACGTTTTATCACCACATGGCTACTTGAAGTTTAATCAACGCTAATAGTACAAAAACCTTATGGACTGTAATAGTGTTAATTTACTTATCAGTTAATTAATTACAAGTCCAAATTATACTCGATGGATTCATTAGGGACTACATGTACTGTAATTACTATATAACTAATTAACGATATCCAATTAATTTTAATATGACTGGCGATATCCAATTAATTTTAATGAGTTTGTTGAAAGGTATAGTGCAAGATGTGATAATTAATACTGTGCTTTTCTTCCCATTGACGATAAAATGGGAATTCGTATTGAATTCAAAATTAATTAATTCAGCCATCTTAATATAATTAACTGACCAATAACTTTACAATTTTCCAGATAGCTTTAATTGTTAATTAACGTTTCATGTTAATTATTACTACTATTACGTCTACGCAACTAATTTGTGACTAATTAATTTCTCAATAACCTGTAAAAAATTTATCGACACTAATTAGTGACACTAATGAGATGTTTTTTGTTAAATTTATAGCTGCAGAGTTATAGAGTTTAAAGTTAGATATAGTTTTAGTTAAATTTGCCTCTTAGTATACATTTCGGGAAATAAACAAGACTACTTAAGTAATTAGTGACTCCTTTCACCAACTTTAAGTAAAAGCTGCTCTGATTGCTACTAATAAGTAAGTTTCCATATACCACATAGTTTGTAAGAGTTTCTACAAGACCAATTAAATTATTGATGGAATTTACGTAAGAGCCACATGGTAATTGCATGTGTTATTTGACCAGAGGGGCATAAAGCGTTCATTTTGAAATAACCTTTATAGAACCTTCCGTCTCTGGGCATGTCAGTTGTATAATTAGTCTTATTATAAATGGCAGCAACGGAAAATTTAAAATTTCCAATTTTCTAAGCAGTGATACCCGTTAATTAGTACATTTCGGCGCGAAATCATTTCAATTAACGGGACGGTTTAAAACTGAAAGGCTCTCCTCGGATTTCCCCATACGTGGCAACCTCATGTTCCGGGAGTTCCCGGCGATATTTCCTAGTTTCAACTTTTATATGGTGCGCGAGTGTATCGGGTCCCCAAAGTGAAGAATAACCATGGGCGTGGGAGCAAAAGGGGTTGTTCCCAAGTGTAATTTATTAAAGTTTCAGAGACTGAACGTGATCCTTTCGGTGATAGAGGATCCTGGCGAGTGTGTGTGAGAGAGAGAGGGAACATTATCGTTTCCGTTACTTTTTTCCTCTCTTCGGAGTGCGATGCTGGAAGACTTGAAAATGTCTTGAAAAGGAACGATGCAAACGTATCGACGTTCTCATGATTTTCTCTATTAAGCCATTTTTGGGCGATTTCAATTGATTTTCCCGCGGCTTTCCACGACCGCTTTCCCTTACACCGAGACAAATTAAAGGGACGAAGACACGTCTTTAAACAACCTTAAAACCCGGTTTTATTCCCTCGGGAATCGACATTTTGATGTCGTGGGGAAACACGGGAAACCTCTCGGTGACAAAAAGTAAGAGTAAGTCTCAGTAAGATGTTACTGAGATACTTATGGCGGTTATAAAGGGTTGATGATGTTTTTAGAGCGGTTGTAGTTTTCTTAGGAAGGCTCAAATGGTTTTGACCAATAGAAACGGTCGAATGAGCGAGTGGAATTTTTAAATTTAACAATAATATTCACATATAAAACGAGAGAAGGTTTTAAACGATTCGTGCTCCTAAAAGAGGGCAACCAACAATACAATCCAGATTGCATTCATTAAATCCTCAAAATAATACTGAAATTACTTAAGCATTCACATCTCCGCATGGATACACCTAGATTAAGTGTTCTATAGACGGGAGGGTCAAATTTATCTCAGCTATTTTCCCTATTTCCCCTATTAAGCAATTTTTGAGCTCCAATTGATTTTCCCGCGGCTTTCCACGGCCGCATTCCCTCTCAGCGACGGTACAAATTAAAGGGACGACGACGCGTCTTTAAACAACCTTAAAACCCGGTTTTATTCCTTCGGGAATCGACGTTTACATGTCGTGGGGTTTAAGGGGAAACACGGGAACCCTCTCGGTGACAAAAACCCCCGAACGGGCCACACTTAATCACAGAAAGAGAAAGGAACGTTATCGGACATTGTGACTCTTTGATGGTCCTCTGAAGGACGTGCAGCATAATGGGCCGACGATGATAAATTGGGCGATGGCGCTGGAGGAGAGAGAGAGAGAGAGAGAGAGAGAGAGAGAGAGGGAATAAGCGACGAAGGGAAAGGAGGAAAATTTGCAGAGGAAATGTATTCTGTAATGAGTGAGGAACGGTCACATTAAAGTCATTTTCGTCACAGGGAGAGGGAGAAGAAGGGAGAGGTGGTGTATTTATCTTAGTCAGAGCGTGCCCTGGAATTTATCGCTCCCGGAAAAACGTTATGGATATCCGAGATTTCGCTCGATAAAAAATATTAATTACTTACGTCTTTTAAACGTAAACAAACCCCTCATAATACGCAAATTAATCCGAAATTGCCTCTACAAATTATTTACTAACTCAAAATTATAAAATTCATAACGGACTAAATTAGCCCCATGAGGTCCTTAGTATAAACAGAGTGTGTTAACAAGACGATACTACGTTATATCGTATGTAAAGTCTCTTGTTACTGTCCTGTGTTTATAGATTTATACGAAAATGAACGTGTCTCACATTCGATTAGCCTCCGCTAGTCTCTTCTTTGTGTCGTAAGTTAAGCAGAAATCAACTACTTTAAGTCAAATTATAGCCACGAATAGATTGAGGTAAAATTCACCCCCTCTATCAAAACGATGAAAATTATGATGGCAAATGGTTTCAGTATCCAAAACTGCTTCCATAGGAAGTTTTCGGATTTCCACAGCGCGAGGCGGGTCAGAGAGCATCTTCGGGTCGGCCAATCTCCATGGTCGTCTCACGCCTTTCCTCTTTCTATTTATATTCGTGTTGGTTTGTCTTCTCCGCGCTTATTGGTGTATGGTGTGTCGTTTATCAAAACATTTCCCGCCTTGATGGTCAGCGCGTTTATAAAACTTCACCTTGTCCTGAGCCGCGATCCCGTTTCTTGTTTTGTTGAGGATACTATTGAAGCTTCTTGAGAACTCCAGAATGATTCGTAATATAATCTTCAAGGTTTATACAAATTTAAAACTGTCCAGTTTCAATCCTGAATGTCAAAATCCTTCAAGGATCCTAAAGGACGTTTCCTGCAGGTTCTTTTTTAAGCACGAGTTATGCGAAAATTCCAAACGATATTATTGGAATATTAACATTTTATTGAGGCCTACAGTACAAATTCCAAAGGCTCTTATAGAACCTCAGATGACCGATAGTGCCAGTTTAGTTCTTGGAGGGCCATGGAAAAATCCTAAATTCCCTCAGCGGTCCTCCATATTATGGTGTTTACATCCTAACGCCCGTTATCACCTATCAATAAGATCAATCCTAACATAATTCACTTTTCTATCAAGATTTATAGACAGAAACGTAACAGTTGATCAATCTGCAAACAACACATCTATGCCATATAAATATTATTTGAAGGAAAGTTTATATAGCGCAACTTTCAATCTTCCCTTTTCGACTTTACTTTTCCCTAGCGAGAATTGGCCAGTTGCCAAAAAAGTTTCTCTCGCTTGATTTATGTGTGTATTAGGGATGAAACGTGTAAAATGTATCGATCGTGACGCCTTACTAAAATAAAGGGCGAGCGACAGGAATGAAGATTGCATTGATACAGCAGGCATATCATACACTTAAAGACGTTTAGAAGAGGCTTGGGGTGCTTAAATCCCAGGTCTTTTAGGCTAATACAGGTAGGCCTTTGTAACCATACTGGATGGATATATTGTGGCATCCTTTTGGATGGATTTCCGTAAATTTAAATGTTGTTAATTTCCTTGTGAAATAAGTCCTTAAAGTCCAAAAAATTTCTTTAAGTTCTGGCTAGCGCACGAAATTTACGCACACTACGGCTCCAGCACAGTTGCTTTCCCTGCATGTGACGCTGCAAACAAAAGGTATTCAAAAATTTTACTTGATATCTCCATAATTACGAGGGTTACGAAGGCAAACAATGTGGCAGATAGGGGTTATTTTATAAAACAGTCCGTCATACAAATAACTAAATACGATTATATTAAGGGAATTTGTTCAGAATCGCGTTATGAAATAGTTATGAATTGATCTATCATAATGTGACCGTTACAAAATCGAAGAAATTTAAAAATTCAATGTCACGATATAATATTCCATATTTTCTACAATTGTTTCAGTTTTCAGTCTGGAACAATTGGTAGGTCTTCCATTTTCAGCCAAAATTTACCACATCCAAGCAAATCAGATGCATATGACATAAAAGAAAGCTCTAAATCATATTGACAAATTATTATAACCCAACGCTTTATAGCGCGATGCAATATTTATATAATATTAAATTATTTCTCATAATTGTATATTAACGTTCTATAAAGCCGTTTATTTCAAGCAGTGAACGACAAGACACTAAATCGACGTTAATTGGACGTATTTAAGTCGTCTAGCCTCTTTTAAAGACATCCTGACGTGAAATTCCTAAAGACATTACTTTAAGCATAAACAAGATGTTTTTGATGTCATTGAATGTATAAATTCGCCCCAGTGACTTCTGCTATTCGCCTGATATTCTCCATTGGCTTTAAAATATAACTGGCGCAGTCAGTAGGATACAGTTGAAGAAACAGGATACTCTTTTCAGATTTTCCTTTAGCTTAAACAAATAACAAGGTGATTACTCAGTATAAATGATGTGATTCAATTACAAAACAACCTGTATGTTGAAAATTTAAGCTCCACCAGATTCCCCTTTTCGAACTAAGTGATACTTGACAGATGGCATTGTTCTGATGCTTGTCATGCGTGATACGTTTTAATACACTGTAGTCGAAAACGAATCGTCTGGCATATAATTTCTCTAATGCACTCCCGTTGAAATAAAACGAGATTAAATAGACTCGAGGCATAAATCAGTGTCAGCTTTTAATAAAGGCGAGGGGGTTGCGGTGTAAACAACAATGGCTTCTATCAGGAGAACAGGCGCCTTGAGATACGCCCGGCGGCGATGATAATCCCGCGCGATCGAAGTGTTATTAATATAAACAAATAGAAACGTTAAAATTGACCGACCCCAGAATCACCGCCTCCCCTAATCAGCAAACAGACGATCCATCAAATCTCAATTTCCCCGCCTGTAAATTCATCGACACTTGATACCGAGCACCCCTTGATTAATAGTAATGGGAATATAAATAGAAAATTTTACCTCCACTACACATCCCTCCCCACCCCCACACACACACGCACAAAGTAACCCTTAGTTAACGAGAAATAGGTTAGAAGGAAACACGCCTTGCATACGATAGGAGAGGGATGATCGATCCGGGACTTAGGGGACGCTTTAATTTATTTTCGGGTCCACTCGAAAACGGTGTTTGATGTTCCAAAGTCGAGGGAGTTAATATTATATTTGACTCTAATGCCCATGTTAAACATCTCGCGATAAATCCAAGGACTTAATATCGACAAGATGTTTTTAAAGGACTCAATTAAAGTAGTCGAGAGGGTACTAAGAGACTTATGGCAGTTTTAAAGAGCTGATGTTGTTTTTACAGTAGTTGTAGTTATCTTAGGGAGGTTCCAGTGGCTTTGACCAATAAAACCAGTCGAACGAGCAAGTGGAATCTTTGAACTTAACAATAATATTCACATATAAAGCAAGTGAGAGTTTTAAACGATTCGTGCCCCTAAAAGAGGGCAACCAACAATACAATACAGATTGCAGTCATTACATTCTCAAAATAATACTGAATTTACTTAAGCATTCATATCTCCGCGTGGATACACCTAGATTAGGTGTTTTATAGATGGGAGGGTTAAATTTATCTCAGGTATGATCAATATAGAAGGAAATTATCACTTAACTAACTTTCCACAGGAAAACCGTGGGACAAAAACCGCAAATTTATGCTCCAAGTAACGAAAGGATACCAAGACTGCTTAGAGCCCTTATGTACATTAACTTAAAGCCCTTATAAGGTTAAAAACTCTGCTCCAACAGGAGATGGCGACAGGAACAACTTCACAGTTCTAGTAGGGACAAGTATGATTTCATGCGAAAGTATTTTCATGACGGGAAGAGAAGGAAGAATTGGAAGACATTTAAGACGCCTATAACCGTTTCCCGCTTTGAATTCCCCCCATATCAGCTCGTTATTCTTCTAATTGAGATGTCAGTAATTACGAGGGTTACAGAGGTGAAAAATGCCGCAATAGAAAGGTGTTAATTTATAAAATAGTGTGTCACGTAAAACAAAGCCGTTTCAGAAGAGAAAGGCAATAACTGCAGTTGAGAGATTTTCTGAAATTTCTAAAATTGTACTCTCAAAAGGTGCTAGTTATTGAAATTGCAAACTTTTTTTGGGAGCTGTTGCTTTTGTTTGCTTCAAAATAGGCGCTTTTGCACCTACAAAAGGTATCACGGCCCTTTTTATTTGAACAGGGATTAGTAAAGATTTGCTCCCTTTTTCTCTGTTTCTTGTCGCCTTAATCTTTTGATATGTTTGTAGGTGTATACTATAAAGAAGGTACAGGAAAATTCGCTCCGGCACTAATTTAAAGGTAAGCCCTTTAAAAACTATGGGAACAAATGGTATTTTACAATGAAGTAATGTTTATAAGAGAGATTTAAGTTACAATTTGAGGACCATAGGCGATTGCTTTAAAGCTGTAAAGCGGCGATGAATATTGTAATCGCGGTCACAATTGCACGATAAACAAATCCCCGCATTTTTCGAGTAAATCGCTTTAGTAATTAAAAAAAGGAATTAATAGCAATGCGAGGGATTTCTGACGGGAATTTTAAGTCCCGCGCCATATCTATTATTCACGCTATTTACAAGAGCCGCCAGACGGGAGCTTTTAAGTATCGAAAAACGGCCCTACTTATAAATATTCGACGGCCGGCGATCCGTTCCAGCGAATCCCGGAAAAAAAAATCATTTTATCGCCGCGTGACGCACGTCAAATGACGGATTAAAAAGCGATCAGTATTACGCGACATTCCCGGAATCGTGTTACGCAAGTCCCCCCCGGCGCCGCCGCCGCTCCCCTTGCCGAACTTTTGACCGCAATTCCAATTTCCCGATGGAAATTAAAAGTAACATGGCATGTTATTCATATCACAAAACGCTTCTAATACGACACAAATCCTCAACAGATTTCGGGAGCGCTCGGATCGAAATGTGTCCGTTCGGTCGGTCCCCGGATAATATCCGGACGACCTTTTCGCCTCTCCCCCCTAACACTATTTTCCCTCTTCCCTCCACGAGACTGAAGATGGATGGGATAGTTAAAAAATGAAACGCGTATCGAACTACTAAATTATTAGGAGACGAGCTTGGAATAATTTCGTGTGCATGGAAAGAGCCTATTCAGTTAAGATAGGAGAGAATACCATATAACATCCACGTGTAGTGGGTAACTTTGTCAAATAATGCTCGGTTAATGGACGATAATTTTGATTTCGGTAAAACAAAGCTGAACATAGGGGAAATCGGGAAATTCGTGGATTTTCTGTAACACTGGAATCACTTGTGTAGATTCCTGTGAATAAGTACGGTCGGAAAATGCGCGATCTTAATTCATGAAAATTGGAAAAATCGATCCGGAGACGACTGGAATCGAATATACAGGCCACTACGAGTACAATTGGATCGGAAAATGCACATTCTAAATCCACTGAGATCGAGTATTTTACGGATATTCACGTGATGCATTGATTAGATTGAGTACACTCCCATAAAAATTGAAGAATCAGTTGGTTACACTTAAATATGTACGGTGTAATCAGAAAATACGTGATCTTACTGAACTTCAGTCGGAAAATTGGCACTTTTATCGCAGGTTATCAGGCCACCCAGATGCTATTAAAGCATTTTCCATATATTTTGGAATTGGTGTGATAAATTTCCACGAATTGACGGTTTGGTCGGAAAATATGCGATCTGAATCCGTGTTAGTAGGGAATTTCGTGGATTTTCTCCACGAGTATAATGCGATCTGGAAACGGGCGATCTAAAATCATGAAATTCTTAAATTTTCTTGTCGAATTGGCATTGATTGGCTGGACAGACTCTCAGGGATACGATTTGGTCGGAAAACACGCGATCCGAAACCGTGTAGATAGAGAAATTCATGAATATTTCTGCAATAAAAATTAGTTGATTAACACGGTCGGAAAGTGGGAAATTGAAGCACACGGGGGTCGGAAAATTCGCTCTGTTTTAGAGAAAGATTGGAATCGGTCAATTAAACCTCTAAGAGTACGGTGAGATCGGGAAATGCGCGATCTGAATCAAAGAAGGTCGGAAAATTCGTTGATGTACCCGTGGAATCCGTTGGTTAGAGTTCCACCGAAGCTCTGCGGTCGGAAAATACGCGATCTGAAATCGAGTAGGAAGGGGAATTCGCGGATTTTACACTGAATTTTCTAAATTTGCAATCTTTTACTGAACAAGCAGTTGGAAAATGCGCGATCTTACTTACTCACTTAATGTAAGAGTGGAAATATTGAAACTATTGAAACGCGAAGTGAAAATTAAGCAGGAATCTAGCAGGTACCAGCGCCCTCTCGACAGAACAGGCGGACCTCCCATTAGAGGGGGAAAATTCATACACCCTGATTACATATTTGCTCTTTCTCTAGCCCCTGCTTTAGGTGTTGCATATGTTTCACACCACAAGATGATCCACATTCTCGTCCATGGTTATGAACTGTACTTCTTTACTGATACTGTAGATGAGTGTGGCAGTTAAAAAAGGAGCAAGGATTTAATTTTGAACTCTCATTTATGTCGCAGAGCACTTTTATAGTTTACAACGTCGGTAATCATTCTTTGACGTAGAGCCTTCGTATACAGGACGTCGGGAATTAACGGGAACTTGGCCGAGGGAAGAAAAAAAGGAATCCATTCGAAACCGGAACAACGGAAAATGGAACGAAATCCCATATTCCGTCCGTATACACGCCGGCGGCATTTATCGGCATCGCCATTTTCTAATTCAATGAACAGATGAAATAAAGATTAGCGAAATTACATCGAATAGTTGAGGGAAGAAAAGCAATAACGAGCTGGAAGTTTCGCGATTCTCGCTCCTGAGGGTCGGGGCGGACCTTTACGGACGCCGACTGCCGTTAGTCGGTGTATATCTGTTTATAAAATCAGTTTCGTTTCCACTTATTACGATACTTGTGATTACGATTGTGAAGTGACTTGTCGACGTTAAGGATCGATCGTTACGGGAATTTATAGTTTAATGGGGATGAATGCACCCTTTTTCTAGTAGTTCCTGCCTGTAGGTGTTGCACACTTTTTCCATTTCGTACCAATAATACAACCCAGAGTTTAAGTTAGGCTATCGTTCACTTTACACATCCATGAAGGTTATATTAAATTTCCTTATTAATCAAAAGACCTTTTGTACCTGTAAAGTTCTAGTACAGGACGTAATTGACGATTTGCAGGGATTTTAATTATATCCCTGATGAATACGATGGATTTGCTCAACGAAACGTCTAATAGTTAAGTTGAACTCTAAGTTTACGAGTGTTTCGTAATCAAATTTCCCTTACTTTATTGACGGGGGGAGAGAGATTTGTTCTGTCAAATATGCAGACTCAACTTGTTTTGTTTACCTTTCGCAATACCTTAAAAGTGTTTTTCTAAGAGCTACCGAAGTAAAATGACAAGGATACGAAGTACCAAGGATATAGCAGGGGTATGGAGCGACCGAATTGAATAATAAGAATTGAAAAAGGCGTTATTCTTCAGCAATTATTGCTCACTACTTCTTTTTAACAAAGGTTAGTTGAATCTACGAAAATAATTTCAAATATTAATAATAAAATTCATCACTATATTATATCACCTTTCATTATTGTACAACTTACGAGCGTGTGCTTCAAGTTGCTCCATTTCTTAGTCAAAAAGTTTCATGTTTAGAGCCTAAATTTCCATAAGCATGGCAGCAATTTAACCAGCTCGATTAGACACAAAGGTCCCATGAAGATCACTATCTACTAACTGGCTGGTTTAGGCGTCAAGGTGATTGAAATCTAACTAGCCTGATTAGACCAAATGTCCTTAAATATTTTAATAGATTGATTAAAGCATTTAAGCAATGTTGACTAAGTGACATAGGAAATTCTCAAGAGTAAAGTAACTTTTGAAATAAGTAGAAACATATGGACTAGTTTTCAAGACAAGGTAAAAATGACAGTATCTGATATGAGAATTGTGAGACTGGATGGTCAAGGGATAATCATGGAAAGTTATCGCTTCACCGTCGTTGGGCTTATGTATATACCTGTACCATTATTGTCCAAGTGGTATCGCAAATACAAGGGGAAGTGTTCTGCCCATCAGGGCCTTTAATTATTTCCTGGTGATTTTTCTGGTATTTCATTGGACCCATTAATATTTATTACTGTTCTCGGTCGGGGTTCGCTCATTGGGTTCTTGTATGCACTTGCTGAAAGCTGCTTTGACCATTACTGTCCCGATGGATTATACGTTGTAAAAGTCGAGACTGAGTGTTTTCGACACAGGAGCAAAATTAAATCTCGTCGCGTTCGAGACCGGACTTGCAGGGTCCGAGGTATTAGGTTGGTCTTTAAGACAATTAATTTTCCATTAAGCGCGACGTGGACGGGAAAAACCGCTTCCGTACCCCGCGGCTTGTTTATGATTAACCAATTTTTTTCTGCGTCGTCGGTCGAAGGAAACGGCTCCATCCCCCCTCTCTGTCTCTCCTTCCCTTTCCGCGTCCATGTTCCCGTTAGTACGCGAGAGGAAGAGGAAGGAGGTCCCTCCTCGTCCCCCGTGCTTCTTTTCCAATTTAATTCCGGCCCGTAATGGAAGGCATTACTCATTTTTTCGTCGCATTTCTGGGGGAATAGCGCAACACAAAGAAATACATAAACGTCTATTTTTTTACGGGCGCCACTAACAAGAAATCGCGTTACAGCACAATACAGAGCGGCGTGTGTTGTGTGTATGTGTGAATGTGGCACCTCTTTTCCCTCGTAAACTTATTTTTCCGCCTTTATTTATGGCAAATGAATTCCGAAATATGTTAATCAAATTATTTCACAGTCAATTTAACCGGGAAATTACTCTGCACTTCGGGAACTTCTCCATCTCTCCCTCTTTTCTCTCTCTCTGTCTCTCCTCTTTCTCCAGCATCTTCTGCCCGAAAGTGTGAATGTTTATCGATTCTCCTCTCGGAGATGGAACGAACGTGGGTTGGAACTC
Organism: Cryptocephalus primarius; assembly: GCA_963576515.1. Taxonomy (NCBI): domain Eukaryota; kingdom Metazoa; phylum Arthropoda; class Insecta; order Coleoptera; family Chrysomelidae; genus Cryptocephalus; species Cryptocephalus primarius. Next base: position 7,144,371 of record OY754953.1, read on the forward strand.
GGCCACCTTTGGGCTAAGTTTCGAGCTTTTGTAGTTCTGACCGTCCTGACCCGTTTGATAGTTTCAATTTTTACCGAGGAGGGGGTCAAAGTTGCTTCTAAAGAAACGCAACGCGTTAAAGCAACGCCCACTCTTACTAATAGTTTTAAAGGGCTAAAATGACTTAAATTCTTCTATCATAACTTCACGAAGTGATGACCTTTACTTAGGACTTAGGATTATCTCCTTACAAAGCATTTATTTGTTGTCCCGATGCTTTAGTAATTTATATACACGCTTATACTATTACGCTATAATCATTAATGCAACTTGATTGATATGCGAATTTAACCTTAATTTGCAAACTATGTATAATTAAAGGAAAGGACTTATAATCTAATTGTCAGTGTCGCTGAAAAATCACTGTATAATTTTTCATAGGTGCATAATAGGTACAAAAGTAAGAATCAGCACTAATGAAAAGTCAAGTCATTCAAAATATAAATTAACAGAAAGTATAAATCACTTTTATTATTTTTTTAACACCATAAAGTGATTAACCAAAAATTTCTATTGTCTACGGTTAAATGTTCTATTTGCAAATTGGGAGGGTTAGTTTGAAAATTTTAGAAAAATAATTCTTTTAGCTTTTCATGGCTCTTGATAAATCAATGATACTTTTGTAGGATCAACCTTACTTTACTTTTGTTTTTGATTCATAAATAATTTTATTGAAGAAATGAAATTATCTTTTTTGGTCCGAATCTAAAAGGATTTTCCTTTGAAAAAACAAAAGTATGAATGTTTATTATAATGTCACAAATCACATTTCTTCCAATATATTTATGCCAATATGTAAAGTTCTGCAAGTTTATTAAATATGACTGTTAAATCTTAAAACTACTTCAAGAAACGCCCTAAAATCAGATTTTAAAATAACTAAAATATTTCTAATGTGCAATAGAATTTTTCAAAACAAAAAAAAACCTATCTTATGGAGTCTAGTAAACGTGTTAATAATTTATAAATAATAAAAAACTAATTTACAGCAACACTAGTAACAGAGCGAGCAATAAATTAACAATAAATTATCCATGCTTTGGATTGCACAGAAAATGTCAGTTTGCACTGTTTTCCCTTGAGATTTAGCTCGCTTAACTGCCGATATGTGAATTACCTTCATGTCGCTCCTAGCGCCTTTATTAATTATGTCCTTACATAGCATCTAATTTGTTGTTCCGGTGTTTTAGTGACTTATTTAAACGCTTATACTAGTTACATTATAATAGTTAATGTAACACGGTTTATATGCGAATAGTTTGCACAGTTTCCCTTTGAGATTTAGTTCGCTTAAATGCCGATCTGTGAATTACCTTCATGTCGCTGCTGGCGTCTTTATATGAGGTTCTATAGTAATAATGATGGTTGAGTGGTTGTATTTAATATTTCAATTGGTTATGAATCAAAATTTGTGGTCGAACATTTCAATAAATTATTGAGGAAGAAGGAATAGAAGGAATATTGCATTTATTCCAATCATACTGGAAATGTCCAAAAAAATAAAATAGCTAAGAATAGGGATTAAGTCCTTCAAGTGATGAAAACGAGCCAATCTATCCTCTAGAACGTTTTAATCAAACCCCTAAATTATCTAGGTTGAATGAATTTCGGATTGAAAAAAATCCTATTTTCACTTCCGTGCCGCCGCGCACCTCAAGCAAAAACTAATTTAGCTCCTCTATTGTCTAAACAATCGAGAATGAAAACGCGGAATAAAAACCAATATTTCACTCTTTTGTGCCGTATATATCAATTAGGCTTCGGTCATTTATCATAATGGAATTTGTTATGGGGGAGTTTTTCCGCGCTTGCGTACACGAGCTCATCCAGCGGCCGTACGTACCCACTACCGGGCCCGACGTTTTATTTGTAAGAAAGGTGGGTTTTGATTTATAGCTGCGGTGGAAAATCAAACGTGAGGGGCGAACCAGAAGTATTTTAAATCGAAATCACTTTTACCGCGACGCGCAGGACACTAATTCCCCTAACAAACGACACTGGGAAATTCCTGGCAGTTGTTTCGATTTTTTCCCAGTTTGATTTGTTACCTGGATTCTTATCGTTTAAATCGAAGCGAAATTGGGTTTGCAGGTTATCAAAAATTAAGGACAAAATGGAGTAAAATAAATTGCCTTTCCTCTCATTATATTTAAATTTTGCCCTTGCAATATATTGCGCAATGGGTACTAAGGGAGAATCGCATGAAACGCCCATCAAACCTCAAAGATTCTATAGGGTGTGCAGGGGTCGAACGTGCAATGATGCCAAGGGAGAAACTCGCGAGATAAATGAGATTTACATACGAATCTCATTGAGGTCATCGAATAGCCAAGAATTAGAATTTTCCCAACAGCCAAACTCTTACACCAATGAGGAGACAGTAATTTTACATCGTGTATTAATATTCTCACTTTTTAAAAAGTACTAAACTTAAGGGAAATTCAAAAAATCATACACACTCGTGTCCGTAAAGCATGGACAATGTCGGCTGCTTGGGAATTTTAAAGAATAGATGGAAAAAAAGAGGAGGAGAAACGGGCATCAGAGGAGAGCGCGGTGTCCTTGATCCACGTGCTCTGACATAAGAAAAAGGGGGAGAAAGGAAAGAGACAGAGAGAATAGGTGTATTAAATTCACGTCCGTCTCGTCTCGTGATGTTTTTTCGATAAGAAAACCAGCTTCCAATAAGAAAATTACTATTTTTAAACAATGCAAATAATGACGAGCGATTAGTGAATTAGTGCATCTACTTTATATCTTTTGCCAATGTAGAGTAAACAGTATCTTGCTTGACAGAGAGAAGAGATATATTGAACTCACATCCGTCTCGTCTCGTGATGCTTTTATTACTTGCGATAGGCAACCTGCGATAAGAAAACCGATTTCCAATAAGAAAATCACAATTTTTTAACGTTACAAATTATGATAAAAAGTAGTGAATTAGCGCACCTACTTTATGTTGTTTGCCAATGTAAAGTAAACAGTGTTTTGTCGAAATTAAATCAGGGATCATGGTTTTATATTGAATTATTACAGATTATAATCAAAATTTTGTAGAACCAAATTAGTGCAAGGGAAATGTCAAGGTATATGTTACAGATTGCAATAAAAAAGCCTTAATAAATTAAACCCCCTAAAAGTGTAGGTGACCTAGTTTGTAGTTAGGGATTAAGAAGGGCAGGTAGGTGGCGGAGGAGTTTACATCCCCCCAGTGAAATGTTGGTATGTCTGATATATCAGGCTTCTTTTATTTAGTTCACAACTATTCATGATATTTATTGAACTAGTGTAAATTTGCACGTTTCCTCGATTTTTCAGACGCACTAATCAAGGTGGTTTATTACCCTGTAGACCGTTAAAAAATAACCGGAGAGGAAGAGCGATCGGGAGCCAAAACGTACCTACCGAAAGAGGCAAAAGGGAGAGAGAGAGAGAGAGAGAGGGGGGCACGGCGATGGATCGGGGCAGTAAACGTCGAATATAAATTGTTCATTGAGGTGCAAATTGGACTTACTCGCCATCACACGTCTCTGACCGCTATAACCCCGGCTCGTCAATTTTTTATTTTGATTACGCATCCGTTATCCGGTAACGCTCGTCGCTGCTTCGTTCGGAGCGTTACGTTTTAAATATTCACCCCACCTTTGTCGGATAGACATTGATAGGTGGCGTAAGTGATGGCCGATCGATCGGTTTAATCGGTCGCGAGAACAGATGGACGCATACACGAATTCGCTCTTCCCCTCTCTCTCTATCTCTCCCCTTCTCTACGCGCTAAGGTAATCCCTTGAAGGATCGACTGGCTCCCGATCTGCTAGCCCGAGGGGCGATCTCGTGATTTCTATCTCGATACCCGGGAAGCGAACGTCTGCAAATTGCTAAATATTTTTCTTATTGGACTGTGATTTAGGAAATGGCACCTTTATAGTAAAATTAGTAAATTCAATTGAAAAGGCAATTTTTACAAAGCAGTGTACTCGATGTACCTTGATACTTAAGACGTGTAAAAATCATAATACTTATAACAAACCAAGATCTGTTTTAGCATATTTAGTTTCTGAAGAAAAAGGGTAAAAAGGATCACTGTCATCTAAGAAAGTCTCTACCGTGGTCCTGCTCACTCGAATTGTAAAGTAAATTTCACAAAACCATCAGGAAAAAGGCATTGTTTAAAACATTTTTAATTACTCGTTGGGTATATTTCATGAAAGATTTTCCTCCGTCCAGTTCGATCTCAAAAATGTCAATTTATTTTATTAAAATAGGACAGTATTAGTGCCTTTTAATTTAAAGATTTTTTGGTGAGTTTTCAATTTTCACGGCGTCAGTCTCTAAAGGAAAATCGCATTTTCAAAGGGCCATAACTTTTGAACGTATCACTTGCTAAAATTATAATTAATGTTTTCAAACTAGTTATTTAATGTACTTTCTAGTCATATATAGCTTTTATCAAAATTTAATGTCCAATAAGGTAAAGGTCAGCCTGCAAATTTCGGCAAAAAGGGAAAATTTTCTGGCGAAAGAATCCATTTGACAGAACAATTCTTCCTGACAACGTGTAAAGCTGGCAACACTGTAAGTTAGAGTGTATTGTAACGAACGCGCACGAAGCTACGCGCATCACTAGCTGTTCTTGACATGACAAGACTAGCGACATGGTAGCTACCTCGATACAGGGGCGGTCGTTAAATTAGAAACTTTTTCTCGACTTTTATGGGCTCAAATTAAGTGAGTAAAGGGCAGAATTCAGACAATAGGCAACTCACAAGTCATTACACTATGCGAATTCCAGTAATCTTCCTGCTGGAATTTAGAGGACCCGAATCCGAGCGACGAATGAACCGCGGATGGGTTCCCGCTATTCCAGGTTTCCTCTCGTCATTTGTATTTCCTTTAAAATCGACGTAACCCTTAAATTCCCGAATTATGCGCCCCTATCGAGTCACGACGCGATATTAAAATCGCGCGGTGTCGCAGCATTGTGCACGGCGGCGAGCGGGGGGGAGCGGCGGCTGCGGCGGGGGCGAGCGGGGCACCCGCAGTTCTGATTTACGGTCGCGCGAAGCCTAAAAGTCTGTTGCAATTTTGCACTACGCTTTACACGGGTCAATTTATCACGCTCCTCTTCATTATTAGTTTCGAAACCGGACCGGAATTACTTTCACGAGGTTGTATTTTATCGTTCAAAACTTCCCTCGCCCGGATCGGATACTCCGATACGGCAGGGGGAAGTTCGGGGGAGTCGGGAGATTTATTTTGGGAAAAAATCGTAATAGTAGTTGTAACGGGACTCTCAGGAGGGCGAGTAAGTTAGAAAATACTTTCCTGTTATGGCCGGCAGTTTGAGCATTGCGTGCCACTTTTCTTTCTGCTCCTAGTAAATATCTCTGACTATCCTCCATGCAATCTACTCTTAATTCGCTTAGCAATGGTAGCTGCTTGCACGATCTTCCCTATCTGAAGTATCTGGATAAACCGATGTCCCGGCTTTCCTCCCTCCGTTTCACCAAAAATCCTACAAATACAAAATTATGATGATTATGATGAAATTATGATGATGAGTATGAATACAAGATTATGATGAATATGATGAATGATCGAGAGTCTCAACTAGTGGAAGCCGACTGTGAGAGTCGTGGATGAAAATAAGTGGATGTAAATGAACAAATATACCGACTCCTTTGCCTCAATAATCCTTAGGAGATCCTCCAATGCACTTATGCGCGTGGAAGAACGGCGCACGCACTACCACGGATCGTCACCGACTTGCTTACTGCCTTGCTGCCAAATTTTCTAGAGTCGGAAATAAACACGACTCGTTATCTAAATTTTAAGTTGACATGAACTGACGTTAGATTACACCTCATTTAATTGGATCCTTATAGAAGTAAAGTAGGAAATTAATTTGCTAGAGAGTATTTGCCAACTTAATGTACATATTATTATTAGGGGTACATAATTGGTCGGCGCAGATGAGGCTGGATATTAATTTATCTGAGGGATGTAGGGTGAAGTTAATTATAACGTTTATCTATACCGGTTTGAACTAATAGAAGAAGTATGTAGGTAGTTATTTGCATATGGATGTGTGTGTTTATATTAAATTTGTAGCGGTGCTATAGCGGCGAGCTCGGAGCTAAAATAACCCCGCGGGGGCAGCAAAGTATAAACCATATGCGGCCGCGATATCACAGACAGACATTCATCAACTTTTCGATAATTTATAAACATTACACTTCGTTTTTCACATGCTCGCACATATCCGCTGCAAATCCGGGGCGCTGAAAAATGGCGCAGGCGGTAGGCAGCCTGTTTGTGACGTATTGCTATCATACATTACTTTTATGATATGTTTCGCTCGTAATGGATAGTTTACACATTTTAACTCTTGCAGCCGGAACGAAATAGAAAACGCTCGGAACAAATTTGGCCGACGAGCCGTGAAATCGGTTTTCCCCACCTCGGAACACGCACACGTCATATATACCCCGTACACATATGCATAAATCAAGTAATAACACGCTCGTTCCCTCGCAAAAAATATATCCTGAGATTTTGTTTATTCTCCTTTTGATTCGATGTGGAAATTTATTTTGTCTTCGGCGATTCGCCTTCACATCATTATTTTCCTCGTAATGTAACGATGATAGAGGGCGCTGCAGAAGTAACGAATAAAATTTATATTTCCCGTCTCATCTGACATTCTCACGATAGCTACTGGAGTCGAAGGTTTGTTTTTGGGATTTTCAAAAGAATTTTAACTCCTTACCTGAAGAAATCTTCTCCTGACTTGCAGCAGCATCATTTTTGGTCCTTGAAATTTCTAAGGAAGCTTTTCAAGGCACTTTCCAGACTTCTGCAAGTTAACCAAAGTTGTTTAAACGTATCTCGTGTTGCCTGAAAAATCCTTAGACCTGCCTCGAGGTTTGGGAACTTTCCGGGGACTTCTGGAACACGAAAACGTTCTTAAATAATATATTTTTTGATTCTCGAAAATTCTCATGAGTTGACGTAAATCTTATGGACTTAAAGTCTTGTTCCTGGGGTTTTCAAAGGTTATTAGCTCTCTGTTTGCATAAATCTTCTCCTGAATTGCAGCAGCATCATTTTTGGTCTTTGAAATTTCTAAATAAAGTTTTTAAGGCATTTTCGAGACTTCTGCAAGTTAAGTAAGACTGTTTAAACGTACCTGAAGTTCTCAGAAAAATCCTTAAATCTATCGCAAGATTTGGAATCTTCCTGGAGACTTTCTTGAATATGTAAAGATTCCTTAATATTATATTTCCTGTTCTCTCTTAAATTCTCATGAGTGGACGTAAATGTTGTGAAGATGAAGTCTTCTTTCTGAGCATTAGAAAAGATTTTTAGCTCCCTCTCTGAAGAAATCTTCTCTTGAATTGCAGCAGCATGATTCTTGGCTCTTGAAACTTTTAAAGATGGTTTTCAAGACCGTTTCAAGACTTCTGCAGTTTAACCAAGGTTGTTTAAACCTACCTGGCCTTCTGTGAAAAATTCTTAGGTCTGCCTCAAGGTTTGAAATTTTCCTGGAGTCTCTTGAGTATGTAAATTTCCTAAATATTATATTTCCTGTATTCTCTGAAATTTTCATGAGTGGACGTAAAAGCTGTGGACTTGAGGTTCTTTTTTAGCAGTTTCAAAAGATTTTTAGCTCCTTGCCTGAAGAAATCTCCTCTTCAATGGCAGCAACATCATTCTTGGTTCTTGAAATTTTCAATGAAGTTTTTCAAGACTTCTGCATGTTAACCAAGGTGGTTTAAACGTATCTGATGTTCTCTGAAAAGTCCTTAGATCTGCGTCAATCTTTCTGGATTTCTGGAGGTTTGGAATCTTCCTGGATACTTTCTTGAGTCCGTAAAGATTCGTAAATATTACATTGTTGACGTAGATGCTGTGGAGTCTTGTTTAAGGGATTTTTAAAAGATTTTTAGCTCCCTATCAAAAGAAATTTTGTCCTGAATTGCAGTAGCATCATTTTTGGTTCTTGAAATGCCAAAAAAAGCTTTTCAAGACCGTTTCAAGACTTCTGCTTATAGAAAAATCCTTATATCTGCTTCAATGTTTCGAATCTTCCTGGAGACTTTCTTGAATATCTAAAGGTTCCTAAATATTATATTTTCTGGATTCTTTGAAATTCTCAAGAATTTACGTAAAAGCTGTGGAGTTGAATCTTGTTTCTGGGAATTACAAAAGATTTTTGGTTCCTTGTCTGAAGGAATCGTCTTTTGAATTGTAGCAGCAACATTTTTAGTTCTGAAACTGTTGAAGAAGCTTTTCAAGGCTTTTCCAAGATTTCTGCAAGATAACCAAGGTTGTTAAACGTACCTGGTGTGCGCTGAGAAATCCTTTCTCAAGGTTTGGAATCTCCCTGGAGACTTTCTTTGACATGTAAAGGTGCCTAAAATTTAAATTTCCTCTATACTTTCAAATTCTCATGAGTTGACGTAAGAGTTGTGGTGTTGAAGTCTTGTTTCTGGGAATTACTCAGGATTTTTAGCTCAGCGTCTGAAGAAAACTTTTTCCCTGGACTGCAGCAGGATCATTCTTGGCCCTTGAAGCGCCTAAACGAGCCTTTCAGGACCATTTTAAGACTATCAATGAATGACGAGGGCATTTATTATTTATTTGTGTAGCTAGCGAGTTGGTTAAATTTTTACTTCTAGTACAATAGATATACTCACCTAACCTTCGGGACTAATACTTGGTACTGGACTTCTCCATTGCTATAGTTAGAAAAACGATTTTTCATGGATTTTAACCGGACTTCAGTTATTATTTTCGAGTCTCTAACTTTTCGTCCGTCCCATATCCCATCCCCTCCTGGTGTGTTTATACACCCCCCCTCCACGAGGCGAAATGAGCCCTAACGAAAATTCAATTTTAGTACGATTTGCATGATAACGACCCCGAAAGAAAATAAAAACAACAAAGTGGCGTATCCGTGCCGGCGGCGGCGCTTGCCCGGAATAATCAACTGTCAAGTGATAAATGTGTCAACTTCGCTCGGCTGACCCGTCCACCACCCACCCCCCACCCGGCCTCACGCCTCGCCCTCGATTAATTGGTCCAACTAAGTTCGCAGCATCCCCATCTGACAACGGGAGTCGTTTTAGGTAGTGACGGGTCGAATCGTTAATTCCCCCATACAAATTGTTATAACTGGGGAGTGAATCGATACAAAAACGTCACGAGACGAGACGGACGGACTCTCGGTTTTCCTCTCGCCCTCTTCTTATGCGAGGTCACGCGGGCCAAGGACACGGCGCTCTCCTCTGATGTCCTTTTCTATTATTTTCATCGTCTTTTGGAAATTCCCAAGCAGCCGACGAATCAATATTAGGAAGAAAAGTCGTTCTTCATAAAAAGTCCAGCAAGGTCTAAAATCGAAGATGCAACCAGCAGACATCAAAATTTTACGTCGTATACGAGGATTAGAGGAGACGAATTTCTCTCAAGAGCAGAGCACCCTTATTTTTAACCTAAAACTCCCCAACAAAATCTCTTAGCAGTAAAATCGCACTGCGACATTATCGCTTCTAAGGAGAAAGTTTAGGTTTGCTCTGATCCTGCGGGTTGCACCGCTACACTCGTCATCTCTGCCTGGATCACAAACAGTTAACTTTTCCCATCGCAAAGATCGCGAGTTCGGACGTAAATCAGAGAAATATCTGGGAGAATTTACCGCTCGGTAATTACGTGAAGAGGGAGGCGATAAATCCCGTCGGGAAAATAGGGAGAGAGAAAAAATGGGAGAGCGAAAGAGACGAAAAGTGCAGTAGAATTGTTAAATTAGCTCGCTAAACCATAAAGTTAAAATATAGCCCGACGCCGTATATTTTCCCGGTGAAACCCGAAAAGAGGGATCGCCGATTTCAATTTACATCGATAACCGCGTCCCGTTGGATTGTAAGGGGAGATGAGAGGCGGGGAAATTTTTCAGTAGTACTGAAGATATTTTATACAACATAAATTGTACATAGTTCAATTGACCACAGAAGTGCAAAATAAAATGAGGCTGTTACTACATGAGTTCTCTAAAATATTTTTCTGAAACTCACTGGCCCGCCGCACGCAGCGCCCCTGGTGGAGGTCGTGGCGAGTGAGTAACGGTTTATTTACTTCTAATTCTAATCTAATCGGTCTAACGACGAGTAAAAAATATTATCTGATAGAGGATAATACTGCATCTTAATATTTAATTATAGTACATTATGTATGTTACTGTTGATAGTAAAAGTTAATATGTATTTTTCCTTCAGATTCCTACAGAATGTTTTTTTTTTAATAGAAACCGAGATATCGCCATTTTAAGTTACGAGGGTGGTTCGATAAGTCCGTGATTTTTAAAGGCAGCCATTTTTTTTTTCGACAAAAAATCATTGTATTTTTCTACATAATCTTTTAGCTCGACGCATTTGGTGCAACGTGTTTCCAATGTTTTTCTCAAAATAAGCGTTTGTTTCAACAGTGACCCCTTCATTCGCCCCGAATTTCCTACCCCCAACTTATTTCTTCAGGTTCGAAAACAGAAAATAGTCAAAGAGGGCTAAATCTGGGGAATATAGTGGATGAGGTGGCCCAATTGATGAATTTTTGCCATAGTGGCTACGCACGTACACTCACCTGCATCGTCCTGGAGGAACAACACTTTTTTCTTCGCTACATGTGATCGTTTCTGTCTTAAAACGGTGCCAAATCTGTCCAACAGCAGCAGGGATAATATCTTCTTCATCTTAGGCTTCTTTGGTGCACGTTCACCCGTATTGACCACTAAAACTGTTGAAATTGACTGCGTAGAGTCCCTATGGCATTTCTGAAGACTCTCATTGGTTTCGGTATTGGTTTGTGCGCAAAAAGTATTGAGTAATCAGCACACGAACTTCACTGTTTGTACACTTTTGTGGAAATTGACGAGATTACCTCCTTTTAATGGCTGTCAAACATAAACTAAATGACGCATCTCGCTCATAATTATACAGTAGCCTTATCGATAGGTGGCAGTTGACGTGGGCAGTGTTGCGATTAAAGGTACTGCGCGGGAAATTCAAAAAGTCACCGAGTTATCAATCTACCCTCTGTCATATGAGCGAGAGAACTGAGCGTTCCGACCCTTTTAAACCCTTCAAACTTAAAAGTGAAGGGCTGAAAAATTCATCTCATCAGTTCATGTAGCTATTTGAATTCCTTACAAAAAGGGCTCTGGTGCGGTTGAAAATCATAAAAATTAAGCAAGTTAGCGTTAAATAACTAAAAGCGTGTTTGAGTCCATAAAAAAATATTTTGTAATAAGGAAATAAATGTTTGTTTAATAAAAATGCACTTTTAGTCTTTAAAAAATACTCTTTACTTCATTTTTGATAGGAGTGATATTTTTTAAGGGTTGAAAAGTTACAAGTAATGACTAATTATATGGCAACCAAGGAATCAATTTTATTTAGATAAATATGCACGATTAAAACAACGTTTCATACTGTTACTGTGGCTTTAAGGGTAGAAAAGTAATAAGTAAACAAGATATGAATCCATAAAGCGCTGGAATTTGTATTTAGGGGTGGTTTTCATCCCTTAAAAACGAATAGCTCACCTAGCGCAGGTGTAGCTTTTGAAGTGGGGGTTAAGATAAACTTAATACTAAATTTTGAGAAAGATCTATGCAGTTGTAAGGAATTCGGATGTATTTCTATGTTTTCAGCTTGAGTAACTGGACTATTTTTCACTGATTTCCGCATATTGTTCCAGTGAACACTAAATATTGGTTTAGTGGGTAAATATTCAGTGCAAAAATAGGGAAATTTCTTAAATTTTCTTATATTTTTTTCTAAAAACCACAGATTTCCTCGAAACAAAATGTTTTTTCCCAGTACACTACCCCCTTTAACAAAAAAAGTTCCATTTCCAGGCTCAATATTGAGCAGGAAAAATATTTACCGAAAATCCCACGTTATCGGTCATCAAACCTCGGCCAATTCTCCATTTAAATACTTCAACAGCGGACTTCAGCCCTGCGCCCTGACGCTCTCTACGTACTCCACCAATCACGCGCGCCCCTGCCGATCACGTGGACCGCTAGCGGCGCTCTCGTTCGTCACCTGTTGAGACGTCGTCGCCTCCGTCGCCCTTCCTGCACTCGTCGCCGAGCCGTCCGGGCGTCGAACGACGCCATCAATTAACTAATCAGTTTTTTCGGGGATTTTTCCGCGTTTCCGGGAGTGAAAAGTGGCGAAATCGAAAGCGTAACGCGTGGACTTGCACGTGAACCGAAAATTCCCGAAGTTCCATGGGGCGTTCCAGAGATTTCGAGCAGGAGAGGGGAGCGTCGGTCGGACCTGCGATTTCCACGTAAAGGTTAGTGCTCTTAAATCTTGTTACCACGTCGAGGTGGGATTTGTATGTGTTATACGTGTTAATCTTGCCTCAATGCAACAGGTGCGGCAAATGAAATTGATCGATTGACGCTATTTGAGGTAATTCATCATGTGGCGTTTAGAATGTGAAGCGTCCAAGGCAGATCGGCCATGGCTCGCCACATTCTAATGTCCACTTGTCCTTTTTATAATAAACAGTCAGTCAATTAACGCGGTTTGAGGTAATTCATTCTCTGGCTCTTAGAATGTGGAACGTACAAAGCAGATCGGCCTTGCCTAAGCCACATTCTAATGTCCATTTGTCAATATTGTAATAAACGATCAATCGATTAACGCTACTTGAGGTTATTCTTTGTTTGGTGTTTAGAATGTGAAACGTACAAAGCAGATCGGCCATGGCTCAATCACATTCTAATGTCCACTTGTCAATATTGTAACAAACGGTCAGTCGATTAACGCCATTTGAGGTATGTAATTCATTCTCTGGCTCTTAGATTGTGAAACGTCCAAAGCAGATCGGCCATGACTCGGTCACATTCTAACCTCCACTTGTCGATTTTGTCAGTTTTGTTTTGTTGTCATTACGAACTTCCAAGTATATTTCACTCTTTTTCGTACATAAGTAGGCCACGTAGTCTCACATTCTATCGCAAACACTTCCTCGTCTATCGGTCCTCTTATTTTTTGCGAGTGTTGTTTACGATTTCTTCTTGGAAGTCCGTTCGTTTTTTAGGAGGAATGTTTACACCTTAAAATCTCCTTACACGAATGAATGGCTTTAAAATTGATTTAATTTGATGGATTTAAACGTGGAAAACATCAGATGACGAACTGCACAAAGTAACTGTTCTTTTGCCGTTTGTGAAGCGTTTTGAAAATCTTAATTAACGATATGGGACGATATTAGCGATTAGCCGTGTACGAAATTTCAAGGAGAAGTACGTAAAACTAAGCAAGATTTGTCCGTTAGGGAAAAATGCGTTTAAAATCTTCCAGAAACTGGAGAGTCGCGAGGTGACCTATGAAGCTATGATACATGACATTGTATCCATGATCCATTAGTCCAGTCATTGAAGGTAAAATATGACGATACCGTGTAATTTTGCCAAGCAGCACCGATTTGCGCCAAAAATGTGCATTTTGGTTCTAAACTTACCTTCTAGTTCAAAGTTTACCCTGTGTCGGTGGTGACTTTTTATTTTTAGGGGTTGAAACTGGCTATATTCGAAAATAATTTAAGAATTATAGATTCGAGGATGTAATGGATTTAAGTCATCTTTCAATAAGTTGAATGAATGTCAGTTGACATTAAGAGGCGTAATTTATGGTTTATTGACCAGTTTCGTCCCCTAAAATCGACCCCATTTAGTAGTTATAATTAGAAAAATAGCTTCAAAATGTTATTTACCGACTTAGAATGACTAAATACCATCGATATGCACAAAAAATGGATTATGTGGCCTACTTACACTCTACTTCCAATTTGGCTCTGTTTCGGAGCTTGCCTTTATACTTTTTAGGGGTTAAAACTACCCCTATTCGAAAATTATTTGAGAATTCTAGATTCGAGGATGTGATGGATTTAAGTCATCTTTAAATAAGTTGAATGAATGTCAGTTGACATTAAGAGGCGTAATTTATGGTTTATTGACCAGTTTCGTCCCCTAAAATCGACCCCATTTAGTAGTTATAATTAAAAAATATCTCCAAAACCATCTTTAGCAGCTTAGAGTAATTACATATCACCGATTTGCATAAAAATTTGGACTTAGGTTCTACTTACCCTCTATTTCGAAGTCGACCGTGTGCCGGTGGTGGCTTTTATTTTTTAGGGGTAAAAACTATTCCTATTTCCTATGAAGAAAAAATGTGATTGATTTTTTACCCATAACATGCTTAGTTTTTAAGCTTCAAAGTCCTTCAAAAAACCAATTTGTAGGTTTTTTAAAGAGCTATAAGCTGATATAAATTAAATTTCTATTTTCGCCCTTCATTTTTGTAAGAATTTGAGCTGAAATGGCTTGAAAAAGGTTACTATTTACGAACATACACGAAATTTAAACGGTCATATCTTACTCAATTTTTATCCTATAGACAAAAAGAAAAAAAGAAAAATTTTTAGAAAAGTAACACCTACAAGTTTGTACGTTACAAAATTTTGAGTATCATTAATAGTTTTTGAGTTATTTTGAAGAATAAGCAATTTTTTTGCAAAATTACAAAAATGCTTTGTTCACTTCTACCTCAATTTATTTCAAAACTAAGCCCTTTAAACCTGTCAGATTTTTAGAGCCTATTAAAAGTACCTCTAATTTTCCAAGAAAACGGCAGAAAACACATTTTTCTGGTTTTTACGTTACGGTTATTTCGAATTCAATAATTTCCACCCCCTAAAATGGGGTTGCATCCACCCCTAGGGTAAAATTGGTGTATATTTTCCCAATTAACATTTTAAAGCTGGTCTTTGATGATAACAGAACCTTGATCGTTATACTATTTTACTACAGGTTAAATAATTTCGTCCATTAAACCACTATGATTGCGAAATTCATTATGCTAAGGGTTAAATAACATCTGCGTATTGTTGAAATTCCCAATTATTTTTCTGTTTCCATCAAGGCCCCGCCGGTCTGATGAGAGCAATAAAAACTTCCCGGGGCCTCCATCAATTACGTTCTTCCTGTAAAATTTCATGCCCGTCGCGGATGTGTGTGTGCGTGTATATATAGATATACAGGGTATCGCTGGGAGGCTCTGCGTTAATAACCGAGTTTACGAAATAAAAGAAAACTAATACCGAAAGAGAAAGACAGAGGAAGCTTTTTCTGTAACAAACAAGACGCCCTCTCGGTACCGTCGAGGGTTTCCCCAGTTGGCATTAATACGTTTTTCGGATTACTTTTCTATTTGCCTTCAGCATACAATGAGAATTATATGCTCGAGTTTCCATGAAAATCTACTTGAGACCATCTGCACTGCCGCGCTCATACACAGAAGATTATGTCGGGGGGTGGGGGGAGCTCACGAGATTTTTACTCCCTTTATTTCGAGGTTTGTTCGTTTTCCTATCATAATTTAATCTATGCAGCGGAATTTTCAGTCTTTTATGGTGCAAATTTGATAAAAAATTGCAAAAACATCATTTTCAATAGAGTAAAAACATATGTCACTTAGGCACCAATTAGAGCCCGTGACGTCACGTTTTGGTAAGCACAGTTATTCCGCATGCGCCCTTCGATAAGTTCGATTTGGAACGTCACTACTAGTGGGTGTTTATCCTTTCGTGTAGATCTCTTCCCTGGTTCAATAATGCGTTAAATGCAAGTAACGATTTAGGATCAAATTCATAAATTCCACCCGCCCTACACTCAATTATTAAGTAAAACCCTCGCTACACTCGAGTTGGGATTCCAAAACAGCCCTCAAATGCACTGTCACTTAAATTGGATGTAAGCAAACTTATAGCAAACAAAAGCTGGGCACCAGTACGCTCTCAGATGTCTAACCGCTCGCCATACGGACTTGTATTTGAGTGATGTCATTGATGCGTCGTTGAATTCCAAAATTGAGGAGGAGGCGCACCCACTCTCAATTCGAATAGTAACTGAGTGAGGGGGTTTATGAATTCGACTCTACTCGATATTAAAGAAGGTTATTTAATGTTGTTTAGTGCGTCACAACCGTGCTGATAACTAAGTATAGTGTGTTATGTGTATTAAGCACTATATTTTATTGCTAATTTATTATGCGAAAAACGATTTCGTTGCCTCACCGCTTTCCGAGATGAAGGGGATAATCTGGCTTAATACTTAAGTCAGGTCACCCCCACTTATACTTCCGCAACCAATGAAGATGCAAACATTTACCAAACGTCCTATTTTATTTAAATTTTTTAGAGCGTTTTGAAGTGTTTTTTTCATGTGTGCCTGAGGCTACGGAAGCCAAACCTTAGCAAGATATATTGTAATTTACGCTTTTTTATTGCTGTAAAAAACTTTTAATGATTGTATTGATTTTTGAGTACACTTGAGTCGATTAGAAAAAACGTTTCAAATTAGCAATAAATGATCCACGTTTTGATTTACAAAGAAAATATCTTCGGGGGGGTGAGAAATCTGCTAGGGGTTGAAGGGATGATTTTGGGAAATCCCAATTTGCCTGTATTGCTAATGACCTTTGGTAAATGTTGGCATCACCATTGGTTCCTGAGATACAGGTGGGGGTGACCTGGCTTAAGTATTAAGCCAGATTATCCCTTTTATCTCGAAAATGGGTGGAGCGATATAATCGTTTGTGGCCTAATAATACAGTGCTATAAAGAATGCGGACTTATGAAATGGATGACCCGCCTTAATAGATATCGTGTTGCGTCACTTTAGGGGATTAATTCAAGATTGTTTTCAACTTAACGTAGTGCTAAACTTAAGGTAAACCACAAGTAAGTTCGGATAAAAGGTAGAGCACTTACAAGTGTCTTCATACTTGTAAACTGAAGAATGTTTTTTCTCAGCAGATTTCAATGAACCCCATACTTGCGTGTGCGAGCGACGCACCCTTGGCGGTTCGTTTCCCATTGTTACATCGCCGTAATATACGTCTCTACGCTCGTAGGTATTTAATTGTTTTTCAGCGGTCCCGACATTAAGCAATCTCCCTCGGGCGAAACAATCGCCGAAAGGAACCTATCCCTAATCCTACGGGAACCTATCCCGTAATCGCCATTGTTAACCTAAGCGTTACCCGGCATTTGCGTTATTCCTCGGGGCCGAATGAGTTGTTTATCACTTCCTCGACGTTTTATAATGACGGCTCCGGCAATTTACCCCTTTACTCCCCCCTCTTCCCCCGCCGCGACTCGCATACGCGCCCGCTTTCCTCCGCGGCGCGCACCGGGAAAAGTTGATTAAAATATTCCATAGGCAATTACGGAATCATGCAAATGGCTTCGGAAATATCCGACGACCGTGATGTTCTTAATTAAGATGCCATCTGTTGACAAAAGGGCGCTCGTTTAGGGGACCGGTCGTCGCTTTTTGTTTCGTTCCATTTTAAATTAGCAAATTTAGACAAGACGGGGAAGGAGGGGATGGGGAATTTTCCTTTTCCACTGCACTTTATCGATGAACCGTCTCGTCGTTCCTTCGCCCGGGGAAATTTTAAACAAACGCTTAATCGATAATACACACAAAAATAAAATCACGTACACGGGAAGTCTTAAAGGGAATTAAATTGCAAAAGACTGCATCGCTCATGAGTAATCTTCACAAATGAAACGGATTAGAGCATCCCTTCTGGATGTGCTTGAAGCTTTCCACAATAAATTACATTACAGCTTTCTACGGTATAAATGCAACAGAATTAGTGTTTCCATTCGAGGCTCTTGAGGAGTAAGAGACATTTTGTCTCCTTTTGCTATACGCCATGATGTACGCCATGACGCCTTCATCGTGCACAGCCCACGTCGTAACCCTATGTATTTTTCTCATTATCGCTTTTCTAAGTTTGGCAAACGCTTTATTGAATTCTAACGATCTATTTTTACCACTAAACTCTGTGCCACCACAGGTAAATTTGTGAGGATTTTGCTAGGTATATCTGGAACACCTAGAGAGAAACAAGAGGCAAAATAAAAATTCCAAATTATTTAATTTGTACATTTCCCTTGTCTCCATTTTAACAAAGGAACGTTTTAAATTGCTCCTTAAGTCTTCGCCCTCGCAAGTCCTTTTTTAGGTCGCCAACAAGAAATAATCGCAGAAGGTAAAATGGGCTTCCCTTGAAGCTCCTTGAACTTGTCTCGAAAGTTTCGGCACTTTCGCTAAAAACAAAATCCCCTCACTGCTTTTGGCGCCCCTTTTTCCTACAATGGCCCATGGCGCTTTTATTTTTAGAAATCGCTGCGTTAGTACTACACGTGCATAATTATTTTTTGGAGGGGTAGGCAATGATGGGGTGATGGTCTTTTAAATGAAGAAATATGGTCAAAAATTGTTTAAACATCGGTATTCGATGTATCACTGGTTGCCAATGTTTCTTAAGAAGTGTATGGAATTGGAAACTTAAAAGTTATGTCATATCTGTGCGACTTTTGTGGTAATATGAGATGTCACTCCCTTTCTTAAAGATTTTTTGTGATGAACAAATTATAAGGGTAGTAAGTGGTCGTGTAGAGTTTTTACGGTGTTGGAAGAAATTTTGAAAAAAAAAGCTAATATGTGAGCCTGTAAATGGTCCATCCAGTCTGATTTGGTCCAGTGGAAAAAAGCAAAAAAATTTAATTCCCATACCAATGACACACAAAGACCAAAAAGCCGCTCCATAGGCGCGCCATATTTAAAGAAATATAAAATATTGTTACTCACTTTGTCGACGACATTTTATGACGAAATCGAACTCCAATGACGAAAATGTCTCCAACAAGCCATTTTAAAATAATAATTGCACCCACCACTGAACACTAATGACGACTGAAAATGAACACGTGCTCGGCGCTCAAATTTAATGGCTGTTATGGACCTGTCTAATTCTCGATACTAATAGGCATGTATTGTAGCGACTAACGAGATTTTTCCTCGCCAAATATACGGGGGAAGGTCAAACGGTAGGTTATAATGAATACTCTGCTTTTGTATGGGGTAAAAACGTATCTTTTGAATGCGCTCGTTATAACGTCGGTAATTATTTTGTTCTTTAACCGGCCCAACTCTTACTGGATGGCCCTTACGCGGAACAGCCTTTTAGATATGTTTGTTGCAAACTAGAGGTCCGCAGTGCTTAGATTTAGTGAAGATAAACGCATAACGGTAATGGCAATAACACGGCAACCTTCCGGCGCAAACGCTTCCCTTCGGAATATTAAAAACTCATAACTCACGGCCTCGAACACGTTATCAATGTTAAATACTCCCCACGTTCGCTAATACCGCGTCGTGGCTAACGTGGAACATTTTTCACATCCCCCGAATTATTAGCGCGCGCCCCTCCTCTCACCTACGATCTACTCGTCGGCAGGGCGGATGTGCGCGCCCGGCTCCCGACTTCGAAATTAATGATGTTCAAATTCCCCTTAAAGCGAAAAAAACACGAGAAGTTTTCTTGTTCGAACTTTGTTACACTCCGGCGGGGAGATAATAAGCTTCTCGGGTGCATTAATTTTGTTATTTTTTCGAAAGGGGGTGAGAATTTTAGTTATCGGGAAAGGTGGGTTGATGCCGTACTCGGAAAAAGTAATTATTAATGGTAGGGCGGGCGATGAAAGGTTTTGACAGATAATTTTTGGAAAAGAAAATAGTAAAGTTTTTCTGTAGTTTTCAAAAAGTTTCAAAAATCTACATCTAATGTGAACTTAAGTTTTCAGCTTGCAAATGTTTTACGCCCAGTTTCATAACAGGTCACTTAAAGGGGCCTTAACTAAAGTGTTCTTTTGGATTTTAAATCTTTAAATGATAAAATTTTTAATGATTTAGATGATTGAAATTAGCTTCAAAATGTGATTATGAAACCGATTTTCTTTTACTAAAGTTTCAATAATAAATTAAATTAACTTTATTGTAACGTTATATTTAAATTTAAAATACGTATTAAACGGAAAACGGTCTCCACCGTCATTTACGTGAATGAATTTTTCCCGAACGGGCATTTTCCCGATGAACCATTTTTGCCGAATGGCCATTCCCCTGACCAGCATTTTCCTCAATACCCTGTATGTAAATTTATATATATCATACTTATAATTTATATGCAAGTATACTTCACTTTCGCATACCAACTTTTAGAAATAATTTAAGTACCCGCGATTCGCTTTTCCTTAGGATCATAGCGTGCCAAAATCGGCGCCATTTTCTGGAAAATTGTATTTGGGAAAACGATGATCGCATTCACGAGATTCGATCCAGGAAAATGACCGGAAATCGAGGAATCGCTTATTTTCTAAAAATTACATTTCCATGTGAAACCCATGTTTAGGAGTTTCTAGAAGGTTTTTCATACCAAAATTTTGTATCACATTTGAACTGATGTTGAAGCTTACAAAAACTTTTCGTAACCGCCAGATTGCGCAACTAATTCCCCCCCCCCCCCCCTTCGAGTCATATCGCGGTGCACATAATTGATATTTACGACGTCGTCCCGTTAATATCCCAACGCAACTATTTTTTATGATCAACTTCGGGCGTCGTATCCCTTTTGTGTAAGTCATTAGTCCGTCCGAGGCGGATCAGTTTCGCGGAATCCCCGGCGGGGCCGTAAAAGCTACAAGTATCAGGGGTTTTCTTCAACTCTCAAACTTTGACTCAAATGAATAACAACGGCAATAAGTTCGGCTGGCATGTAATTAGGAAATACGTTCCGGGGTTTTCGGAGCCCGGACTCGGCTCGGAAGGGAGGCGGAGAAGGGGAAGCCATCAACTCGGTTCTATGGGGAATTTTAGCATCCTTAAAAATCTTTCTGCAGCCCACGGGAGCACGCAGATAGTGAGGGGGCTTCTCTCTCTCGTTTTCCGTGCTTGCGAGTTGATATAAATTATGTAGACAGTTCGGGGGAGTCTAGTCCTGGATTGGTTCGGTCGGTTTGCTTTAAGAGTCGACAATTTTGATTTAGATGGCAAAAATCAAAAACGCAACTCGCTATCACTTACAACAGTTAGTTCATGAAAGTGTCATTATTGCCTGTAGTTCTAAGGGTACGACGCGCATTGTTTAGCCCCAATAAAAACCGAGAAAATGTCTCGGTGATCCATTGCAAGTTTTATATCTTTAATTCTCTAGTTATACTTCATTTTCATCTGATGTTAATTATGTTAAAGAGTTGAAAGAAGAGTTGTTAAATTTACATTTTTTTGTTTTTCAAACTGATTTTGTTCCGACTGATTAGCTCATTGTGACATTTTACTTTTTCTGGGGCTTGTCATATTCAAAAATTTTTTCTTTTTAGCATTTTCGCAGTAAAAATAGCTACAAGCATCTTTTAAATTTTCGAAATATCAAAATAAACAAGTCTGAAACAACTGTGTCTAACTGTTAAGTACTGTAAGGGTGATGTAATAGTACGTAAATTATAGCCCAAGTGTTATTCACGTTTCCATATTTTTGTGAATTTCAAAATTGTTTTTTTCATTGTTTACATCGGTAGAACCAAAATCGACATTCCATTCGATCGCTTGAACAGACTTTTTCCTTGCACGAACCTGCCATAAATCAAAATCGCAAAACTTCCCTCTCCTCCTCCTCCTACAATTTAATTCTTCGACATGAACGGGTCAAGTCCCGTTTCCCGTAAACTTATTATGCAGGATTATCGGAGGGAGTGCGGAGGGAATTCCTTGGACAACTTCGGAGGCAACAACTTCAAAGCAGGAGGACTTTCGACAAGAGCATATTCAGTCTCGGGTCCTGACCGGAATCCAAAATGTAACTACGTATGTATGAGAGAGGAATTGTCGTTTTTTCCTCCCTCTCCTCCTGCGTACTACTCGAATCCTTCGAGAGATGTAAACTCGATGACGTACGGAAGTGATTTTAAAGGGGATGAAGCGGACGGGACGAGAAGCCACGACGGTGGTCCGGGGGTCGTTATTAAAAAAGGTTTTGTTACTTTAAGGGGGTTGTTGTAAACAAGGGTCTTCCGCAAAAACGTCAAGAATCATGATACGTAACATTTTGTTATCGCAGCACCAGGACTCCACGAGAATACAGATGATCGGTATTGCGGAAACCGATGGTAATTTTCAGTGGGTAAATCATGTCTATTAAGGCAGGTCATCCATTTCATAAGTCCGCATTCTTTATGGCACTGTATTTTATTGCTAATTTATTACGCCAAAAACGAGTTTATTGTCCCACCCCTCTGCGAGGGGAAGGGGACGATCTGGCTTAATGCTTAAGTCGCGTCACTCCTACTTATATCTCAGGAACCAATGAAGGTGCAAACATTTACCATTATTACGCCGTTTTTAGCGTAATAAATTAGCAATAAAATATAGTGCTATAGAAAATGCTGACTTATGAAATGGATGACCTGGCTTAACCGACCTAAGTAAATGAAC
Source organism: Cryptocephalus primarius (assembly GCA_963576515.1). NCBI lineage: Eukaryota > Metazoa > Arthropoda > Insecta > Coleoptera > Chrysomelidae > Cryptocephalus > Cryptocephalus primarius. The sequence goes on from OY754953.1 coordinate 7,166,836, forward strand.
ACATTGTTGCTAATCTGTTACCATGTAAAAAAGGTGATTTCTTCGTAGGGACCTCTTCTACCTTCTTGCACGATTTCTTCTTCTCTTTGACTTTAAAGTCGTGTCCTTTTTAATTTTTTAATACTCTTAAATTGATCTTTACTTTGAGTGAGAAACGAAAATCAAAGGATCGTCTTAAGGCGCCTATTTTTAGCCCATTTTCGCTCTTAGTGGGCATTCCTACGGGACGTGTGAAAGATACACAACAGCACGACGATACGTACGTATCACGGCTCGGTTATAACTCAACTGGAGGTGCGCAAAGGAGGGTTTTTAATCATGTAGCTCGTAAGTACTGAGCAAGATGAAAAAACTAAGTTAAATATGCGTTTACAATTTGATTTTATTCAAGAACGTATTACAAGAAATGGTGAGGGCGCTGTTAATGCAGTAGGGCCCCCTTTAGTAGGGGAGACATACATAAATATATACCGTAACGTTGGACGCGTCTCCTTTTTTCCGCAATCGTGTAAAGATGGCTTCCAGTACGAAATACAAGGGGGAAAAAGATGGTGCTATGAATATCCCTGGAATAATTTAATTGTATCATCCCGTTTTTTACGATCGAACGGCTCGATATCGTAGCTTCTTCCCGCGCGCGTCGCCCCCCTCCCCTCCCCCCGATTTAAATAATCGATTACACTCCGAAGGGTGAGATTCAACAGCCCGCCGTAACAGGGCCGACACAGAAATATGTCCCTTTTCACGGGGAAATCCTTTTCGGTAACAGGTGACGATGAAAAGTGTGGCCTGCACTCACTTCGAGCACCGTTCTTTTGACTTCTCGTTCCCGCTCTCCCCCACGATTTTCCATTCTCTCTCTGTCTCTCTATTTCTCTCTTTTCGATCGTAACTCGAACCGGTCGGATTGTGATAAAAGCCTTTGTCGGAATTAAACATTTCCCGCACCCCTTCTTCTCCCCGGCCCCCTCGTTCTTATCTCCGCTGCAGGACGGAGGGGATTATACACTTTTTTAAGGTTTCCTTCAATTTCAATTAGGATATATTCGAGGGGGAGCCTTCACTTTCCGCTTATATGAGAAAAGTTTCCTCGCGCAGGGGGCGGGCGAGGGTGAAAGTTTTTTTGTTTAAAATCGGGACGGGCTCCGGTTTATCGCGGTAGTTTTTTTTCATTTCGCCCAGTGAATGACCAACTTTCGACGTCCCTCGGGAATTTTTTCTTGAATCGGCAGAAATTGGGATCCATCCCGGGAGATACCCACTAGGGATTCCCGGAGAAGGTCGATGTTGACTTATCATAAGTAAGGCTCGGCGAATATGCCGTAAAAATTGGTCATTTTATGCACGTCGTAAGAGATAGCTGTTTTATGGAACTAAATATGCTGTAAAACTCTAAAATATGCCTTCAGGTATGGATGTTATGACGTATTATGTACATTCTATGCCTAAACTTGTAAATTTTGTACATGATGTTAACGTTGCTTATTTTTTTAGTGCCGCAAAAGAAGCACACTTTCTTATTAAAGTGGGTATGGAGATATTAATGTATCGGTAGTATTCAAAAAAGTGTATTTAACTAATCACAAGCAGCGATCACTTGACGACATCAACTTGATTTGCCTAATTCTTTCTGCAACATTTATAAACAACAATATATAATACTAAAGACCAAAAAAAAACAATTTTAAATATTTATTTTTACTACTAAACAAAAGAAATACAATATAAATACACATTCATCTTGAAATAACATATTTACAAAAAAATGAAGGCGATAGCTAACAACCTAACTAAATAAAATTACTGCAATAAATAATCATGTGCTTTTCAAAATTTTCTAAAAGAAAACTACTTCTATTGTCTTGTAGGATATTTTCATATCGTCAAAAACTCCTTTCAACGTCACATGCGTCATGGGGAAATATTTAAAGCTAAATCACATTTTTTTGTGAACAACGAATTCAGTTTTTCAGGTACGCATGAACATACATTAGTTGACAATTTTATATGATCACGAAAATCTTCCACTAATGAGATTGACTCTGATAGAAGATTTTGTTCTTCTAATTTTTTTAAAATTATTGCAATTCTGCTAAAATTGGCTTTAATGAAAATTAATTCAATAGTTAATTCAGATTTTTCAAAAAGTTCTCTACAATCTGCCATACACTGACTAGAAGTTGCATCAAAACTTTGAACTACATTTGTGAATTTTCTAGTATGCTCAGCATAAGAAAATGCTGCCTCAATCCATGTTCCCCATCTAGTTAAGATAGGTTGTCATGGAAGAGAGTTGTGTTTTAAGAATTCGCAGCAAAAATAACGAAAATATGCTCGGATATGCTCTTTCATGTTAAAATAAAGAACCTGTATGCCCTTATGCTGTAAAACTCCAAAAAACATGCTAACTAAAGTTTAGTTTTTTAACTAAAAATGTCATGTAGTACGTAATTATATCGTTTTCACCTAAATGTACCCATAAACAAAAAATACGGGATTATGCTTTTCCGTAGCCTTAATCACAAGGGAGAGGATATTTCTACAGGTCAAATTTTCCGGGATAATATTCCTCATTATGATTGTATTCTCTATTTCGTTGTGTGCTTTTCCAGGCGTCTTAGTACATTTTCACCATAAATGAGCTTTGATTGCTGGGCTGTAATTCTTAGACAAAATCACTTCAATATTTCGTGCCTGGAATACATTCATGTACCCCTTGTATAGGGATTGTAGGTCATTTATTCACGGGAGCCACGGTTTGCTTTCGTAAAAGTTCCGGATTTACAGGCGAGTTTCAGTGAAATAATTCCAACCGCCACCTAATTAAAAGTGTTCATTATTTGCTAGGAAATTATACGTGACATTAAAGCTTCGCCATGTTTGTCTGTCGCTGAGGACTTAACGCTCACTGTGGAGCATTCATTTTTGTTTTAACTGAGGAAAGGGATGTTTTAATGATACTTTTTGTACGTGACGCGACCACTTGGCGGCGTATCATTTACGATTTAACGTTTAAATGAAACATTACATTACATAACTTTTTGAAGATCTCTCGTACTTTTTCTAATGTCTTCTCGGCGTCTTCTTCTTCTTCTTCTTCTCAATCAATTTAAGCCAAATTTGAAAATCATAGAGATGAGGGATTGGTCGAAAAATATGGGTAACCGCGCCTCTATTGGCTGAGTACAAAAATCACCAGAACAAAGTTGGAAAATACTTGAAACTGTCGTAAAACACGGGAATGGAGTACTTGGGTTTAAGCTTTGAAGGGGGGAAGTTGTGTAAGGAGAAGTTAAGAATTTTTAATTAATCACGCAACTGGTTATAAATTCAGTAAATTATTCTGTGACTTAGTCAAGTCATTAGAGCTTAAGGAAATTCCAAGTGACAGTAACAGGCATTATTGAAATGAAGAAAAAGAAGAGAATGAAACTTTCGTGACGTCTCCCATAGTGGAATGCTAGAAAAGCTCCTGAGATATTCTAAAAAAATTTCTGTGAATCCTCTTTGAAAGTTTCCTGAATCCATCTCGGTAAGTGTTAGATACTAAAGTTTCCAAAGGCTTCAGAAATTATTCCCAAGGACTTTAGCGTTGAACATTTCCTGCAGCATTTCTAACAAGTTTTATAATCCTCCAAGAATATTTGAATATCGTTTTTCGAATATCTCATGGGGACAAGCCGAGGAATGAATTGAGCTAAATTCCCACAGAAACGTTTATTGAAACCTACCTAAGTCAATTTTGAAGCTTTCCATGCCCTCCATTTGCCACCGATTTTTACCCAAACAACTCTAACTATGGCACCTGAAGGGTCTCTCCTTCTTACTCAATACACGAGAGCAAAAAGGACACAAGAGCATAACAGCGCAAACAGCTAAACAGCTTAAGAGACTGCCTGTACTGTTTTATAGGTTTTATGGTTTATATCCCATCTCCTCGTCGAACGTTTTAGAATAAACCAAAAATTCCCCAAAATTAAGCTTTTGGCCAATGAGAGACCACCTTCAATACACGGTGTCATTACAATTATGAGGTTGGTAGGCCTGACTTAAATATGGACGCCACTTGTACCACGTGTTGCCTACCCACAATACTTTAATTAATCAGATGTTATAATACAATTAATCAGATATCGATCTCAAATTACATCAGATAGCCCTTACTTCACATGGGCGACACTACAGTAGATCGAACATGTCTAATTCCTTAATAAGTAACATAATTAAAGTTCCTGAAATAAATTCCTTGCGTGGTGTTCCGTTGGCCCCATCGTTTGTCACAAACCCTCCCCTACAGGCTGCATCATACTGATGACCACCAGCTGTCAGAAACACGTGGTAACGGTCTACTTTCCCCCCCAATTTATTTTTCTGCTAGAACATTTATACTTCTTACAAATGTCGGTTACGTAGGAGAGTATAAAAACGGCGCTCTATCTCGTCGCGACAGACTCGATCATTCTGGTTAAAAGCGACATTTTTCCGGGATTCGGCATTTGCATAAATCCGCCGCTACGTGGCCGGGAAGAGGGGGCGCGACCCGTCCAGGCATGACGAAATCTATCGTTAAACGGGACGGGAACGTCGAACGCTCGTCTCCGCTCCCCCCCTGCTTTTTTCCCTTATCGTCTACCCGAACTCGAAACTTTTAATCGCCACGTTCCCTCTGGACGCGTTTCTTATTCGGACCCATTAAAACGCCGTTGAAATTTCTTCGGTCGTTAGTTGGAATAAATGCCGTCCATTTACCATATCTGAATATATAGAATTCCCTTCCTATCACGGTTATTTAGCCCCCTGCAGTTAAGTCCACCCGTTCGTATATAAGAATATCCATTGTAGTTTCATATTAGGCCGGCGTCACGACGTCGCGTCGTAGGCAATTAATATAGCGAATGTTGACCATTTTAAGCGCACATCGATAACTCTCAAAGTACTTTAATTAGAAGGTTAATTTTTGCGAAGACGATGGGCGATATGTTTACGAAAGTGCTATCCAAATTTGAATGGAATCGGTCGAACAGAAAAAAAGTTATGAACAAAATTATGATTCTATGATGAAGGCGAAATGTGCTTGAAATTTTACTGTATAAAAACCGTGCTCTAGCAGCATGATAGAAACTAGCGCCGTGACGACAATCCCGATAAGGGGGCGGTCGTCCCAATGTATTATGCACTGGTTTTTCACGTTTTTTTAGTCAGTTTTCAGATCGTAAAGCGCCCTGAAACACGATAAATAAAAAAAGTCCAGTACAGCACACTAACTCATTGTTTCGTGCGGGGGAATTCCATTGCCATCGAGTCGAAAATTAATTCGGTCGAAACGGGCATAATTAGGGTCATCACAAAGGGCTTTTATGGCCGCGGCACGCATACTTTCGTGACCGCGGCCACTTGCATGCGCCCGCACATGGCAGATAATACACGAGGTTAGGTACACCGTTCGATTTCGACTCATTAAAGATGAAAAATAGTCCGCTATCACTTTCTGGCTTCGCTCCGATTGATTGATTGCGCGTTTCGATCCTTCTCGCCGGTGAATGAGCGGAAAAAAGTGGGAGGGAGGTCGAGGATGCGGTTTTTGAGCCGGCGCAATAATTGCTAAGGGCCAAAAAGTGTCCAAAGAACGGCCTGCTTGTAGACGTCTTTATCGCCTTCGCACCAGACGTGAACATGTGTAATCACTCGCCAGTTCAAAACTGTATCGTCAGTTGACACATCTAAAAAATTTTGGGAACGTTGATGGACTACCAAAGAAACTAGATTTAAAAACGTGGTGCAGTTTATTCTTGGAGTTCAGCATATTTATTATAATTCTTGAATATATGATCGATTTTTCTGTAATTTCGGTATATTTTCAGGTATTTTTCTGAAATTTTGGAAAATTATTGCTGTTTCAGATCCACCTCGACTTGTTTGGCAATTTCGGCACATTTCTGTTTTTCCAAAATTTTGAAAACTCTGCCCAATTAATAAGCAAGCTAGATTTAATAGCAGTGCAAGTTTCTTGTAATTGAAAGCCCCGAAAATTTTTTGAGAATAATTGAAAATATCGTAAATTACAGCGACAGTGATCTAGCAATTTCAGCATATTTCTGCTTTTCCAAAATTTTAAAAATTCTGCCCAATTAATAAGCAAACTATTCAATGACGCAGCGCAATTTTATTATTATTGAACATTATTGGGTATAGTGTCAATTACAACGACAAGGTTTAGTAGCTATACGAGCATACTTCTAGAATTACTTTTGTAACATTTTGGTATTATTTATGGACTATTTGATAGCGGAGTGTAGCTTATGTACCTGAAGTTCTGTATATTTATTAGAACTCTTGAATTTATAATGAATTCGAACCTTCGAAGTTTCAGCATACATGAAAGCATTTTTGAAACATTTTTGAAAACTTCCACTTAGTGTTGAAGAAACTATATCTAGTAATGTCTGACGGTTTGTATGTAATTACAAGCTTGGGAATTTCCTTAAGAATTCTTGAATACATAATTAGATGCAACTTCAACGTGTTTCAGCAATTTCAGTATATTTTTTGAATTACGTTTATAACGTTTTGGGAACATTGAAGTAAAGAAACTATTGTTAATGATATAGTGCAGCATATTAGAATTCATCAAAACATAATCAATTTCAACATCATGATGTTTTGTTAATGAGCATATTTGTAGGCATTTTTCCAAAATTTTGGAAACGTTGACCAGACGGTTAAGTTCCTTCGGATTTCCACAGTGCGCGGTGGGTCGAAGAGCATCTTCGGGGAGGTAGATTTTCCTCGGCCCCTCTCGCTTTTCCCCTTTCCTTTTTTATTCTTATTTGTTTTGTGTTTTCCACGCTTGCTGGATTTAATAGAGCTACTTTTAAAAAGTTTTGTAAGCAATATCTGGCTAGTAACGTAACCTCAATTAGATGATGTGAAGAAATTTGGAATATTCCACAGATATCCTGGAAAACTTTCCAAAAAATCCTGGAAACTATCAGGTGGTTAATGAAATTTTACTCCTTATCAGAAAGAAGCTTCAATGAAACTAAGATATTAAATAGATGAATGAGGAAAACATGGAAAACTAATTAGATTTATTTTGCCGTTGCAAACGAAAATATCTAACGACATATCAGTGCGGTCTTCTTCAATTTTTCACGATTTTATCGTTCCGTCCTTCTCGCTTCCCTTCTTCGTTAAGAGATAATAAATGTGTACAATTAATAGAGTCGATACTTATTCATCAAAAAGGGACCACCATCTGTTACTCAAGCTGTAAATCTCTCCCTCTCTCTCAGCCACTTTCCTTCCGTCTCCTCATTTATCTACAAGGTGTACCACTTTGACAAAAACTACACTATATCATCGCCTCTACTTCGCACTGTAAATAATAAATTCTTGGGGTAAAAGCAGAAGTGCTTTATCAAGATTTCCATTAAGAAATGAGAAGAGTGGAAGTGGGGAAGGGGGGGAGGTCCCGGAGGGAGACCCAAAAACCCAATGGCGCGATATCTGATCTCTAATTAGTCTCGACGGTATATATGAAATGGGGGAGAGCGGGGTGCTTATCTCGTTTTTTCACGCTCGCAGCCGCGATCGAACTAAAACGAAGCGACACTATACGTTTACGTGGTGAGAGGCGATTTGATAGTTGAAATAATGATATGGCGATCGTTCGGGAACTTGTAAATTGGTCTAGACGCTCTCGCATCGCCCACGGGCAAGTGCGAGTTCGTCCGGGTCATTTGGTTTTTTCCCTTTGACGAATCCCGATGGCAGAAATCAATAAATCATCGAACGCTCGTTCGGGTAAATTGGAAACGTTTAAAACCGGCGGGAGAGCCGAATAACTTTTTCACTAAAGTAATTTTGTTGAAATATATCGAGAGGAAAATTGTTCGCCTGCTATTGTTTTACATTCGGTAGTAAATTGTTTTCGGAGCAGTTGGTGGCTCCATTGATTCATTTGATTGTTATCACTAGGGTTTACTACAATAGTTTTGGCGAAAATCATGGAAATATTCCATGATTAGGTCAAACATACTGTATTGTAAGTTTTTTCTTGGCGATTTATTGAGTGATATAGCCTATTGGTACGGTAGTTAAGGACACGTTAAAACCACTGGAAAAACATTAATTGACAGCCATTGGCCACCACCAATAATTTACGAAAATTCGGTAAATTCGATATAAAACGTACTTACAAGTGTGGTTTTTAGTATCGAACAATGTTCACCTATTATTACTCCCCTTGTTGCGCCGCCGCAAACGCTGATGGCCAGTACGCTCTCAGATCTCTAACCGCTCGCACTCTCGCTACGCTCGTCGCCCCCACAGCATTAGTGCCTGTACTACAGTAGTACTGCATCTTTTCTGCCTAGTAAATCAACGTATTGAAGCTCTGTAGGTCGTAGAAACGAAACAAAATTTAAGTAAATATTTAAGTAATTATACAAGGGGTGTACAAAAATAGGTTTTTGCTAAAGCTGCTAGTACTAAATTACTATACGATAACGTGTCAGTTAATTCGACGTCTTCCGAGAGTATTGAGTGATAAATGAAATTTCCTTCGTGTATTTATAAAAATTTGGAAAGCAAACTCGTCTCCGACGTAACGAAATTTAATTCCATGAACGGCGTTCGCGTCGCGCGTTATGAAAAAATTCCCCGGGTAGCAAAGAGGAAAGTTACTTTATTACGTCCCATCTACCGGAAACTTCACTCTTAGTATACGTAGAAAAAGACGTAAAAGCGTAGAGATAAGTACGTACTTATAAAATTTATATTGTCCCCGGTAGTAAGTAACTTTCCCTTCGAGCCATAATTCAAAACAAGTGTGTGTCGTCTCCTATCTCATCAAATATTAAGCCGCTAAAACGGATCCCTTGCTCGACTAGTTGTTTAGACTTTTCTTCCCCCGCCGAACTCAAATACCGAGATAGTGTCAACTCCGTCCCCCGGCCCGTCTCTTTCCCTCTTGAAGTTTGTTGGCAAGTCTCATTACATATTTCTCAAAATAAGTGTATTTTCTGAAGTGGGAACTATCTGGCAGCAGCAGCAGCAGCAGCGCGGCAGCGGCGGCGGCACCATAAGAGAAAACTAAATGATTCACTCGAACGAATCTGAGACAAAGTTGGAAGGATATATTATTCGGATGAACGGAGAATTTGTAATTTTATGCTAAAAGAGTTCTCGAGAACTTTCCTGAGTTATTTAGTAATAACTGCTTCGGTAGGAACGTCTCTTATGATTCGTTAATGCGATGCGCCCGGAATTACAACTCGGGGAGGTTGATTTGTTACTTTTTGGAAATGAGGGGGGGTCGCGTCTACTTGGGAGCACGTTTCCGTTTTGTTTTCGACCATTTCGTCCAGATCCCTTATATTTTCTGTTAAAAGTACACGTAACCAGTTGGTCCAGTCGAGAAAACACATCAATAAAATTTAATAGCCATGTTAACGACACGCAAAGACCGAGAAACCGCTCCATAGGCGTGCCCTATTTAAAGAAATATAAATGAATATTACTCACTTCGTCAACGAAATTTTACGACGAAATCCCAAATTTGTGCCTCATTTGTTTCTGTAGCATTATTTGCATCGCGTATATTAATGCAGTCCACGTCGAAACGTCTTCGAAAAGCCATTTTGAAATAATAATTGCGACTTACGTGCACCCACCACTGAACTCTAACGACGACTGAAAATGAACACGTGCTCGGCGCTCAAATTTAGTGGCTGTAGTGGACCTGTCTAGTTTTCGATACTAATAGGCATGTATGGTAGCGACTAACGACATTTCTCCGCCTCAAAATGTACGGGGGAAGGTTAAACGGTACGTTACATGAATACTAATGCTTTTGTATAGGGTAAAAAACTATTTTTTGAATGCGCTCGGTTTAAATTCGGTATTTTTTTTGTTTTTTAACTGGACCAATTCTGACTGGTTGGACCTTATGTACTAGTTACGTTTTCATTTTCTCATCGTTTTCACTGTGATAACCTTTCGCCATCGTCAGCTGTCAAATCGTTACAACTAATATTTGTACTGTATTTTGGGTAATTTTTTGGTAATTTTGTATTATATTTTAGGTATTTCCATAACGTGTTTCACTCTTTCGCTAGCCGCCATCTTTGCTGCGCTAGCTTAAAGTGCAAATTTTTTGGGGTAGGGGTGGAGCAATAAATTTTATTTTGCGGTAATAAATTAGGGAAAAAATTGCAATAAAACGCACAGCATAAAAAGCCAACAGCATGACACGTATACTTATTTGAACACCCTTTTACCCTGTTACGTGGTGAAGACATTTTTCTTTTTGCTTGTACATGGTGAGCCTCTTGTGAAATTTGGAGGACCTATAAATTATTTAGTATTCAGTAAAATCTAACTGAATCGCGGAAAAAGTAAATGGCAGGTTTCACTTCAAACTTAATATTTAAATGGGGGTGGCAACAAATGATTTCATTGGCTAAAACCTAAAATCAATGAGCTTGCGTCACTCATTAGAGCCAAGGCAGATTTTACTTTTGGATATTTTCCAAACTCTAATGATTACATTACTGGGATTAAAAGTGCTCTGAGGTAATTTTGAAAAATATTTAATTTCCCTATGGCGAGCCACTGACTTCCTTTGTGAAATCGATAGCGTGATGATTATACAGAAGTGCTTAAAAGTCTTCTAACTCCTGTCGATTTTACTTAAATAGAAGAGGAATATCAACAGGAAAACATGGTGGTACCCAAAAAAAAAGGATTTTCTTATACAAATGTGACTTAATGAGATTAGATTCTAGTATATACGAAAAAAATATCAGCTAATAGAAGATAAAATTTAGACTGTTGAAGACAAAGAAGTTCTGTCCAAGGAGGAGGCAAAGCGTTAGATTGTGCTAAATCAATTACTGCTAAAGGGATAAAGCGACAGCCCTTGGGAATTACGTTTCACTCGCTGCTTTTTCCTAAAATATTTCGATTTCCTCACACCGATGGAAAAAGGATTTTGAGAGCTATTAAGGCAAACAAACGGCTTCTACACGCACTGTCATTTTTTGAGCATTTTCGGGCTACCTCGCCTACAGTATTCGGAAAATTTATGTCAGATTTTCGGAAAACACGACAAGTGAATTATCGAATTTCCATTGTTCCACAAACACCCTTCGAAAAATCCTCCCAAGCAGCATCCGTACGTACTGCCCGAACGAACTAATTCCCATTGTACGGCAGGTGGAAAGGAGGAACGCCGGTGGGGAAAATCGCCCGGACATGCGCCCGAGCCACCCGAATTTCCAAGGGTGGAAAACCGCCAGTCAGTAGCAAGGGTGCACTGGACGCGTTCGCAGCGAAGACGCTCCCCGCCCGCGCCCGTACGGGAATTTCACGCGGATCGACGCTCCTTCAGTCCTGCGGGATAGAATCGAGGCGGTAGGGATGCGAGGCGTCGCGGGCGCGGGTTCCGCGCTGTGCTCGAGTGATTTTTGACGGATTTGGCAGGAGTGTTGCGTGGATTCTTGGATAATTACGCCGGGATAGGAGAGGGAAGATGGGGAAGAAGGCGCTCGTCTTCCTCTCGGCGATCCTCGCGTCGGTGGCGTTCACCGTGGAAGTGGCGAAGCCGGCAAAAGAAGGTTAGCGTAACGACATCCCTTTTTCCCTTTGGAAAAGCTAGCTTGTTGCTTCCGTCGCGACGCCGAGTATTTTTCTGCGGTACTCTTCCCCTCATATTTTTTTCACGCCGCCGTTGCCGCCTGTTATCGAACCTTAGCGCCCCATTTGTCACCGATATTCTTTATTTTTAGGGGAAAACCCTTAAAGGGGGTAGGTGCTACGGCGAGTTTTACTTTTGGCGTGCGTGGGTTTTAAGGGACGTACTGTTATCTTCGAAAAGTAATAGAAACGTACATCGTTGTCATAAATACATTTATAGAAGGGTCTAAATTGCAATATAAATTACTTTTTAGAATGTACTTAGACACCGCTTATTGCGATACTGAAGGGTACAAAACATGTTTTGACTCTACAGGCAATATTTGTGTAATTTTAATAAGTTTTATTGCGATAACGTTGAAAGATGTACCATCAAATGAAGGAATGAATATTATATGAGTACCTAAATACGTATTTCCATAGTGTACTGCCGGCTTATATGGAATACCGAGTGTTGAAGTAGAGGCGTAAGGCTAGCTTGAAGTATCTACAAGGAGTTACAACTACTAAATTTAAAATGGAATCCTATGGGTAGTTATAGAAAATTATTTAAAAAAAATACTCACTTGTTCTAATAACAGAAAGGGGAGGATAATATTGGATATCAAAAAATTACAAGTAAAAACATCTCTTTGATAGTCTTTGGTGTACTTCTTAACTTCGTCTCGTAGAAAAGTTTCCTTGGCAAAAATGCGTTGCGCTTCGTCATTGGTTGGCATTTTGTGCTGTTTAATGGCGGATCGTCGTTAGACGAATCGTGTTTTCTAATTCATAATAATGAGACGTACGCCAATGGAATACACTCTTACGCAAAATTGTTCAAACCTATGGCGAATGCGCATAATTGTGCGATTACGTTTCGGCGAATATTTGTGGATAATTAAATCTAAATGAAACCTCACTTGAGATAAATACACAAATTCCTAAATTACTAGCGCAATTATTTTTTTAATGACAGCATTTTTTTGTACCTCGCAACCCTTTTATCTCGCACTTGACTTTGAACTTTTTTTAAAATACCTCCGTCATTTTATGAATTTATAAAGAAGGAAGGAATACGAAGTAAAAATGACAAAAGAAATTTTATTAATACCTTAGAAAAATTATTCCCCCGCGCAGTTGTATTATTTGGTATTTAAATGTACCCAACCTTATGTAATAAATTGTAAGAGAATTTTTCGTAACTAGTGGCGTCACCTGTAACTTATTTACACTAATGAACAGGTAATTTTATTGTCTAAAACTTTTTCGAAAAGAAAAAGATGAAAAGGCCAAGAAAAGTGGGGATATTTGGCCGCCATTTTTTTAGCACAGGGTTGCCATATTTAAGGCGTTTTCTAAGGTACCGTTGCAACCGTAAAATCGACAGTATTTCCAAAATCCACTTTCGATTTTCCATAGAATAGTTGCAATAGTCAATACAATAAAATAATAAAATAATAAATAATAAAAATCTCTTAATAAAATATCCATTCGTGATTTGAATTACATAAAATTTTAATCCAGGTTACAATTACTATTACAATTACAACAGTGGTCGTTTGCTCGTTGTAACACTTACAACTTTGGCATAAATCCAGTAGTATTGGAATTGAATTTTTGGCCCTAATCAAGCTTGGGGCATAACGCCACGAATATTAAACATAGGGGTATTATTGTATACAACTTTTTAAACGTGTAAAACCTTACTAAAAATACATTTTTCACTGGTCCCATCTCAACGGGTTTACGGTGCGTGTCAAAACTGCTCCTTCGCCCAATTTTAGTATGTTAGTCGGTGGTCTATGTTATGAGAAAAACAGTGATAAATAATCCACTTCCGCGGATGAAATATAAAACCGTCTTCCCTTCGCCAATTTGTCGCGATATGTGTCCGTCCCCTCCAGGAAACCACCGAACGTCCCTTCACTCCAGAAAATGAAAACATCAATCCCGACACGTATACAAGGTGATCCTCCGGTGATAGGGTGGCATATGAGGAGGAAAAGCAAGAGAAAAACACAGGTTATCCGGGATTTTACATTGAAATCGTTTTCGAACCGCCATTAACACAAACGGTGTTCGACTTGCGTTGCGATCCCAACAAACAGTTAGCACTAGCAACAAAGACTTAATTAGCACGAATAGAAACAATGGGTTCTACCATTCGAATAATCCACATGCGCAAATGTAATTAATACCTTCTCTGTTCTACTTCTCGTCCCCCTCCCACTTGCTATATAAATATAGCAATAGGATGTAATTCGAAAAGCTCGCCGCCGACGCACGCCATTGTTTCCAAATTCAAAAGGTTTAATACTGACGATGCATTCCCATCGATTTTATCTCCAAAAATATTAATCGTCGGCGTGGCGTTATTTGGCGGAATGGGCACATCGACGTCATCACGATAGCTCAACGTGATACGCTGGCGCATATCGGCTTGCACAGGGTCGAAATTACCTAACGTAGACATCCCTTGCTTAAATTTTTATGATGGTCCCATTGAGGGAACACGTCGATAGATGAGTAAGGGTAATAGTTTGTAGATGTAAATTTAGTGATTTCATTATTAAAATAACAAGATTAAAGGCAGTATTCTTGATAGTACAGTCAAATGAGTAAAAATTCATGTTGAACCTTCGTTGATTCTTTGACGACATGAATAATTTAGTATATATAGGGTAGAGGACAAAAAAGGTATCATGTGCAATTTCTTATTGATGCAAAATACCTTTATCTTCTTTTGAAGTTTCATGGTGTTTAAAAAATAATAAGTTAAATTAATTCTTGTCACTTTAATGAAAAATATTTTATCTTATATATACTTATATATGTATAATATATAATTCATATCGGCTTGCACAGGGTCGAAATTACCTAACGTAGACATCCCTTGCTTCAATTTGTATGATGGTCCTTTTGAGGGAACACGTCGATAGATGAATAAGGCTAATAGTTTACAGATGTAAACTTGGTAATTTTATTATTAAGATAATAAGCTTAAAGGCAGTATTCTTGATAGTACAGTCAAATGAGTAAAAATTCATGTTGAACCTTCGTTAATTCTTTGGGGACATGAATAATTTAGTATATATAGGGTAAGGGACAACAAAGGTATCATGTGCAATTTTTTATTGGTGCAAAATCCCTTTATTTTTGTTTCAAAGTTTCAAGGTGTGTAAAAAATTAATAAGTTAAATTAATTGTTGACACTTTAATGAAAGATATTTTATACAATAATAAGCCTTCACTTATTTATATAAATGTAGGGCAAATGTACCAATTTTTTTAATAATTATTTCTCATAATGTATTGTCCATTTCCGGGAGTTTCCCACGTTTCAAATTCAAAATAGCGTCCGCATGTCTTCAGAGAAAAAGTCGTAGTGGAAGTGATAACAAAATTTCTTTTCTCAGTTCAGATGCTCTTTAATTAAATTTTGTTTTCTATCAGTCTACCAGAGACGGCGCTTGCTTTCTTTTCGTGGCATCACAAACGGCCTAACTCTGCACGCACGCAGATTATGACGAAATTCTGGAATGAAATCCTCTTAGCCCGTTGATATAATATCCGGGAAGCGATTTTTTCCCATCTTTCCTTTCTTTCAAACGGAGAAACACACACACGCACATTCGAAGCGACCCGGAAAAAAGAAATCTTTCCTTTTTCCTCGCCGCTGACCGCGTCAGAGTGATTGACAAACCAATAAAAACCGTCAGAGGAGTCCGAGATAATAAATATCCTTTCGGCTCGTACGTCGCGGGGCGCGCTCTGCAGCGTACAGGGTGATCCTCGGGCGAAATGCATGCGCTTAGGGAAAATCGTGGGGTCATGGAGGGTTTTAATGATTTTTTTTTGATGAGTAAATATTGTCCCAACCAAGAGAAGTTCGTGGATTTAAGGCACTTGTGATGTGAGAAATGAAACGATATTTTCCATTTTTTACTGAAATTTTATGAGATCCACAGGATTTTTAACTTACCATCACTTTTTTAAAGACTATGATTCACTATTCTGGCCATTCACTATGATTTTATGATTCTATGAAAAACATTTTCCTTGGCTCTGCCAGTAACTAAAATTGCTCAAAGATGAAATGTGAGAAGTTTTGTAGAAACTCCCCATTTCTCAATATTTTAAATAACATTAGAACATTAAACGCATGAATCTGTGAAGAACATTTGAGAGGATTCCCTGGATCTGTCAGTAGCTAAAATTGCTCAAAAATGAAATCTGAGAAGCTTTGTGGAAACTCCTCATTTCTCTATGCTTTGAGGACCTCAGAACATCATTAGGAACATTAAACTCATGAGTCTACCAAAAACATTTGAAAGAATTCCTTGGATCTGCCAGTAACTAAATTTGCTCAAAAATAAAATCAAAGCAGCTTTGTGGAAACTCCTAATTTCTCTATACTTTGAGGACTTTAGAACAGAGGAAATGACGTTAAGTCATGACATAAGGGGGAAACAGTCGTAATTTGGTACTTTTCAACTATTGAAACCTTCTTAAGATTAATTAGCCAAGTAATAGCTAGCCTAGTAATAAAATTAAAGTCCCACGAAACAGGTAACATTAATAACCCTCTTAGCGTTGAAGTGATGTGGAGCCACAGGAGAATCCATGACTTAATTTCTCTTTGCCCTGAACAAATTAGTGATATTAATAATTCGATAAGTAAGCATCATAAAAGAGTGTACCTGCTTAGAACGACGGTACGTAGTGTGGGGATTTGCCGACATCTTTCACGACCTCCTTACGTATGTATTTTTCTCTGGAGAAGGTAAACATTATCGATGGTGACAAACGTATAAAATTTAGAGGAATTTTCTCCGTGCACGTTTTACCAGCAAAAATCGTGACTACTCCGCATGAGAAATTCCCCTCCAAAAATCCACCCTCGGATAATTATTAATCGTCCGTAGCTGAGTCATCATTATTTCTCGCTCGAAAACGACGTAACGCAAGTAGGAAAGGCAGATGCAGAAAATCTATGAAGAGGAGAGCAGTCGCGCCCCTCAAAAGTCGAAACGCGCTCGCGACGTGAATACAAATGATACACGGCGTGTGCATAAGGCGAACTCTTTGTTTGAGAAATAGAATTGTATGGAGTTTTAAACTGACGATGTTATTGTGAGACATCATCGCAGCACTTAACCCAGGAAATTAAACGTAGGTGATGAATGCGTTGGATGAGTATGAGGAGTGTAATGGGAATTACAGGAGGACTTATTAAGTACTGTTAAGGATAAGCTACTTGAGCATGAAAGAGGATCACAATATTTTTAGGAGCTGGAGATATGAAAACCTTAAAATATGAACCCTCAACTCTTTAACATAGAAGCTTAAATTTGCTGTAAACTCCTGACCTTATTACTTAAAGAGGATCACGACATTTTTAGGAGCTGGTAATATGGAAACCTTAAATTAGAAACCTTCGACTCTTTAAAATAGAAGCTTAAGTTTACTATAAACTCTTGATCTTAATACAACTAAACCTCGAACCTGAAAAGTACAGTCTTAAAGGCTCCAGTTAGAAAAATTTAAGATGTGACTTAAACCTTAGAGTTTGAACGCTGATAGCTTAAATCCTCCAACATTAATGCATTTGATTCTGGTGTAAAACTTAAATTCGTTATATTTGAATCTTAATTTAACGTAGACATTCTATAGGAAGTTTTGTATATAAACACTAAATTGATTTGGGATTTCAAACGTTGTTACTTTCAGATTTTAAATTTAAACTAACATTTAATTCTTAACTGAAGCCTTTAAACGTGAAAACAAAACGTTTAAGTCTTAAATCACCAATCCTGGAAGCGTTCGTCTGAAACTTTAAGTTTTGTTAACGTAGAAGCTTAAATCTATCGCATACTTCTGATATTCTAACGTGTAAACCTAGCAAGGTTTAACTTTAAAACCTACACCTTGAATGGCAGGAAATTAAGGTGGAACTTAAACCTTGAAACCTGAGAACTTTAAATCGTGATATATTGAAGCGTTTAATTCTAGTAGCAGTAAATTATAAATTTGAGTTCTTCATGTAAGTCACAATGGATGTCTAAGTCTTAAACCTGGAGAGATTTAATCTTGAATTATTTCACCTCAAAATGTATAGAAAACCTTGATTGAACCCACAGGTCTTAAATCCTCATGCTTTACAATGGCGAATTTTGAAATCCAATGAATTAAGACAAATTTAAACCCTGAATTTCGACTGAAATCTGTAAACCTGAAAACAAGACGTTCAATACTTAAGTTATAAATCCAGGAAAGGGTTCAACCTTAAAACGTACTCAAATTTCAATGAGATATGATGGAATTCAAATTATGAATTTGTCATATTACGGCCTACCTTATATCTTCAATATGGTTAATCTTGTAACTCCATTAATAACGATAAGTACAATTTTCTCTGAGGACCTTAAAAAAATTTCTTCCCTGTGGTATATGAGTAAACCTAACCTAACCATGTTTACTGAGTAAGGTATGTTTCATTTTTGTTAAATGTTGTAATTTGACATTCCTATTACCATCCTCTAATAGCCGTGCAAAAGTTCTTACATATGGTATATGATTACATGATTCACATAAGAATTTCTGGGAGAAATATTAGTGCGTGACATACTTTAATAAAAAATCTAGTTTCTTCGTGTTTTCACCCCTATTTCTCCACCATCTAATTTTTTTTTGACAATAATCATTGCTTATCCTTTGCTTAAGCAATTGGTAACTGTGATAATATTTGATTATTATTTATGAAGCAAATTGATGGTTTCAATTTTCCTAATTTCGAATTTTCTGTCCTGTCGTGGCAGTTCGAAAGCAGTACATTGCATGTCCCTTATCGTCACGGTTCTTGAGTAAAGAACCGTGTTAGACTTCGGATTCGTGCCTGATGCAGTAATGCAATTACGAGCTTAGCCGACTGATATCGATTCTTTTTTTCAAAAAAGCCAGTTACGCTAATCTCCCTGCCGCAGCGCGGGATTTTATAACGTTAGAAGCCTAAGTAAACTTTTAACAACAAAAGTTTCCGAACGGAGGGTTAATGAAGAAAAACACAAATTATGTAGGGACGCTCTGTGCGCGAAACTATTCCTGGGTTAATAGGTTGCCGTTTCGGCGTACGAGACTTTGTGAATTTAATGTAACCATCGTCGTATGCGGAGGATTTAGATCGTTACGATAGAAATACACACCGCCACTACCGTACTATCAAGTTTAATATTGAAAATAACACAGGGAGAAAAATCCAGCGAATAATTGAAGCAGTACGAAGGAAAAAAGTCTTATGGGCGTTCGGAGGTCCATGAAACGTCCATTTTTGGTCCAAGTGACATGCCATGACGTTTTTCGTTAGAGGGTACATAGGACGTCCAGAATTAGCCCATTTCAAGTCGTGTATTGCTGTCGCGACGTTGCCAAATGCAATTCGAGTGACACCTTGTAGCTGGCCAATTCAGCAATTTCCTTTAAAACACACCTAAGGTGTCGAATTGAAAGGTTTAATATTTGATGGCGCAAGGCTTGGACGTCAGTAGATATTACAAGCGGGTTCTGGACCACGGAACGTATGACGGGTGCGGTGGTTCGACGACGTGCGCGCGCTTCGCTGGTATTATCGTGGTGGGGAAGATAGAGAGGGAGAGAGAGAGGGGGATAGGGGGTTTTTCCCTCACATACGGTGGCCGCTGCTCTCTCTCTCGTTCCCTCTCTCATTATCTCTCATACATACTTAACCACTCGACGAAATTTGCTCGAAATAAAATTTTGGCGATTATTGAAGAACGAGCTAAATTAAAGACTGATGAGGGGATCGAAACGTCGTTCTCAAGCGAAATCCCAATCTCTTATCGAGCTGCGGAAACTTGCGATTCAAACCGATCCCGCGATAATTCCCTCTTCGTCCCTTTCGGCGGGTTAAATTCGGGCGTATCTTCTCCGCATCGAAATTAATTTTTCCCCGTCTGCGTTGTCATTTTTTTTTTGTTCCCCGTTGTTTTCTCTGTCTCTGTAAAAGGGGAAGTCTTTAAATGGGAATTACATGCTCGAGGAGCATCGGCGGCCTCAAAGGGAGATCGGAAACTTTTAGAAACGTTTGATAAAGGGACGGGACTTTGTGTAAACGTCTTTTCGCCGTGGCGCCCTTGTTTGCGCCGTTTCACCGGGGACGGCCACGGATATGCTGTCGATGGTATCTCGATAATGATGCAATCTTAGGAATAATCTTGAGAAGGGCGTAGGAGATTGGGAATCGGTGTCAAGTGAAGGGCTAAATTGGCTTTGGAAAACCGTGTGTAAAGGAAAAATTGGGAAGGCTTCTTTCCGGAAACGAATTAAACCCCAATTGTTGATAACTATTTTCCATTATATTTCATGAAGTAAATTTTTTTCACGAGCAGATTGTAAGGGTTGCCTTAGTTTTGAAAAATATTCCAAAGGTTCAAACATCTGGAAGGACTTAAATGGAAAATGTTGAAAGGTTTATTCCACCTACTTTTATGGAATTCAATAATTTTTGCCCTATCTTTCATCCCCTGCAGTTTAACTATTAAATACGATATCAAGCAGAATTATTGCACCCTTTCACAAATATTTCAACCCTTTTAACTAATTTTTCATATGGGGACTTTCCAAAGAATTTAATTACTGCAGTCCTACACTTTGATTTTAATAATTTTTCCCCCTTTTATGCCTTTAATTAATTATGAAACCTTGAGGCTTTTGAGGGTGTATTTACAGTTACTTGAAATAGACTTTCGAGTTTCGAGAAAGTACATTTTTGGTTTCTACCATTTTTCATCCTCTTACAACCCTTAAATTATTTTTGGGTTTAATTTTAAATTACACTTTTTGGATCTCAACCATTTTGCACCTCCGTCCATCTCCAAAATAATTTTGAAAATAAAATATGTATAGGGTTATTGGGAGGTTAGACATTTTTTATTTCCAATCATTTTTCACCCTTTTCCAACCCTCCAATTTATTTTAGCAGCACGTAATCCATAAGAACCTTTAGGAGATTGTAACTAGAGAAAGTAAAGTGGTTGGGGCCTGAGGGCTTCAATTTTTAGAGTTCAGTAATTGTTCAACCTTTATCATTACTGCAAGAAGTTACTTGAAGTTATATAATTTATTTTTCATCCCTGGTTCCAACCCCTGTGGATAATTTTGAAAATATGATTTCAATGGGAACCTTTGAGAGACTAGTTATTATTACTAGAAGTTGATTTATGAGTTCTAAGAGCCTACGTTTCTGGATTGTAATATTTTTTATCCCATCCCAACCCCAAAATGATTATTCAAATATTTGTAATTCATTTCGAAAATATAACATGCGTGGGGACTTTTAAGAGGTTAGTAATAATTACAAAAATACGGTTTTGAGTATTTATTACCTGCTTTCTTGTTTCTTACATTTTTAACCCCTGTAAACCCTTAAATTAATAATAATGTAAAGTAATGACATCAACTTGATTGCTTGGATATTGGGCATTCAAATTTTTAGATTTCAAGAAGTTTTTGACCCCTTTTCAACCCCTATAATTAATTCGTCAAACTAGAGGACATTCAAAAGATTTTAATTACTGTAGTTAGAGTATTTAGATGCTGAGGACCCATACTTTTAAATTACGGTGATTTTTCCATTTTATTTTACCCCTGTAATTAAATTTGAACATATGATGTCGATGGGGACTTTTGGGAAATTATTTATAATTACTAGAAATATTTTTTTAACTATTAAGAAGCTATTTTTTTAGGTTTCTTTGAATTTTCACCCCATCCGACCCTTAAATTAATTTTGCTCAGCACGAAATTTTGGGAGATTATAATTACACGGTCTCCCCCTTTTCTAACCCCAGTAATCAATTTGCCAAATTGGGTTAATCACGAGGACCTTCTAAAGGTTTTAAAGTGGACGTTCTAAAAAAAGTTGTAGAGATTTTTGAGAAATATTGTAATATTTACTTCGAAAATTTTGAGGTAATTTTGGAAATTAGTTATTGAAGCCATGTCGAATTCTCCTCGAATTAAATTGACACTTTACCAAATATACTCTGAACTGTAATTGGTCAGAAATTCATTAAGTATGCCAAAGATAAGCGAAAAAAATATTGTTTTCGAATAATGCCTTAAAATAGACCGAGTTTTATGCGTTCTTTGACATCCAAAGAAAAAATATTTTTCTATTTTTTTCGTATTGTGTAATGTATTTTTTACGAAAATAATGATATGTTAGCCTCCATAAAATCATTTTTCTAAATTAATTACTAATTAGGGCCCATACATTAGAACTGCAATAACTAAAGAATTGCTACCCTCCCAGAACCCCCTATAATTTTTTGTGCCATATACAGGAGGATTTGGAAGATTCTTTGTTGAATGATAATGGAAGATGTACAGAAAATGTTTTCATTAAAATCGTCCTAAAATTACTTAATGTTCCAAAGAAACTATTACTTAAGTAACTTATGCTTAGACATCCCACTGCTGCTCTTCAGAACCTCCTGCCGCCGCCCCTCGAGTCGTAAATAGCAATTATTGTTTGGTCAGGTATACACATGAATTCGCAGATAAGCGAGATTAAGGTTGGGAACTCAAATAAACTTTATCTTACCTACAATTGCGTAATCACGAAATAGTATCATTAATACAGGGCAGGATGGAAATTTAAGGGGTGACAATTACTACTTTCTTTAATTTCTCTAATTTCAAGTTTAAGTAAATGTAAGTAACTAATTGAAATGCTACTTTAAGAAAAAGTTACCATGCAAGCTTATGAGAAAGTTTGTAAGCTTTTCCTGTACTGGTGACCGAATTTAACCCCGTTTAATCCTCACTTGCCATAGAAAATCAACGTGAAATTGTTTTTATCCCAATTAGCGTTAACGAATTGGGACTGAAGTAACGATTAGAACCTTCCCCCTCTTCAGAACAAATATTTATGAAAATTCCTTTCATTACCTTAGTAATAGCGGCACCGCTTTCCCCCGCCTCGAGGGCCTCAATGTAAATCTCATCGATTGATTAAATTAAATTGAATCAAGCGAATTGTGGACGTTCACCAAATCGTCTTCAAACAATCGAACCCACCCCCCCCCTCCCAACCCCCTCTCGTCTTAACATAATTAATTAGATTCCTTTCCCATTTATAACAATTCCATAATTTCGGTTTAAAATTCTAATCGTCCTAATTATTCCCGGTGCCGGTCGGGATAAACAATATTAAGCGACGAGGAAGAAAATGAAGAGAGCCACTTCATCAGAAACTTTTTGCGACTCGCGTCGAAGTTAAGAATTAAATTTAATAACGCCTCGTAATTACTTAACGTCCACGGATTAAGAATTCGGTTCGTGATTAATCTCAATTAAGGTGGGGGGAGGGGAGGGGGAGCACCGTAATACACCGTCGAATCAAGAGAGATTAGAGTTATCTAGTGGTTAAATGGACGGTCTTCGGGGCTCCAGGGTCGCCAGGTGTGTGATATTGTTAATGGGGACTAGGGGTTTTATTTTCTTCTGTATCGTGGTAGGCCTGTATGTCCCTCGCGAGATTCCCTCATATACTCTCATATAGTGATGGTCCATGGAGTTTTACTTCGCATAACTGCTACTGATTCAGGTAAAATTTTAAATAAATTAAATAATATTTCAATGGAGCAAGGACAACCCTGTAATTATAATATAAGTGAAGGACTATCAACTGAAGGACAGGTTTGCCTTTTAGGTTGGGATGCATCCAAGCATTTAACTTAGATCAATTTTAACAACAAATTTAATAATGAAATAATCTTACCCCTAAGAAAATTCACCTTAGATTTCCTCAAAACTTACTAAACTTAATAATTTGAAAACGGTCGGTAATAAAAATATTGTCGGCAAGGAATCATAACTCGTTTAGTATGAGCTGCAACATTCAACAAAAATAATAAATTTCTTTGATTTTTAACCGGCTTCCATTTTAGTAAGAATGTCTTTTTCCATAAAAACGTAAAATTCACGTAGTTATTGACGATAAACTGTTGAAAAACGTGCCTTTTTACACATCTTGAATCACGAATAACTCGAAAAATATCCAAAAAACTCTAGGGTTATTTTGAATTTTTAAATTTTCACCCCCGAGAGGGAGTGGCATTCACCCTCAGAGTGAATATTGACACTAAATCACTTTTGTTATTTGTATTATCTTACATGTTATCAAAATTTCAAATCGATTCAGTGAAAACGCTTCATCATCTCCTTAGAATATTTTCTGTTATAACACCTTGACCAATTGTTTAATTATCACGGCGTAATTATTCATAATTGCACCTGATATCCATTATTTTTCTTTATTTTGCAAAAATCTAATCGCCTTTTTTTCTGGACCGTTCAAAAAAATAATTAACCACTCCGCGTGGCGAGTCGAAGCGAAAGAGGATTACGTCGGTAATTAAAATTTAATATTAAATTCTGTTACACTCGCAAAAGCACCCAGCGAATTTAACACTTGAATTTACCTCGTTGGGCGAAAAATATCCTATTGAAATTTTAAATAGGTTTTCCGAAGGGTTTTAATGGTAGTTTCAAATAGGAAATTGGAGGAGTTAAATAATGTTGTGGTTATTATGTAGGGATTTGTTTAAATATATTTAAAGCGACATTAAAATGTAAATGATTATTACTCACCGACGTCATTGCATGATCGATTAGTTTATATGCAAATGGGATAGTTTTCACGCATTTACAAAATGTGCAAAACAATTAGGGCAATTAATGTAATTACAAACTCAATTTATTCAAATCAATCGATGATAACTTTAGCCTAAGATGGGCGCTGTCATGTTCAAAAATTAACAAAAATGTTCCTAATTAAATCTGTATATACAGGGTGTGTATATGGTGCTTTCTGACTATTTCAGCTCTGAGATTTTTAAGTAACATTAAAAGTTTAAATATTTCTTGAGGATTTTGGAGGGATACATTGGGTTTTACTTTAGAAGATTTATGGGGATTTCAAACGTTCCAATTTTAGTTCTACACGTTACCGAACTTCAAAAATCTGGAAGGAAGACTTCAGAGGTTCTTCTGGAATGCATAATATCCAAATTTACCACAAAAGAAATTGTAGAAATTGTACGTGATTTTCTTGAAATTTCTAACGTTAGAACGATTCCAAAATAAAAATGTCAGACGATTTGTGAAAATGGTAAATTAGCGAAAGTGCCTTAGAATCGAAATTTAGAAGCTCATGGAAGTTTCAAATTGTTTCATTCTAAGGGAAGCACAAAAAAAATTAACCCAGTCCTAAATGGACTCAGATATGTTCTAGAAACTTTCTAGTTATAATTTCAAACCATAAAACCTGGAAAAATTGGTAAGAAAGCTTTAAACTTTCCCTTAGAATTTTAAAGGGTCATAATGGGAATAACTCTAAAAGGTTGTTAAGAATCTCTTACAGAATTTCAATTCACAACGATAGGAAACTTCATATGCAAAAAAAAGGTTTCAGAAGTTCTTCTGGAACCCAAAATAAAAATTTCAGACATTTTTCTAGGGCATTAAATTATTAAAACTTCCTTAAAATCGAATCCAGAGGGAACAGATATTCAACATATGCTTAAATGTCTTAATCTAGAAGCATCATGCTGATTACTCTAAAGGTCCCTTTAGACTTTTCCACTGTCGAAGGGTTTATGGGAATCCCAAATCCGTTTTAGAACCCAAGGTAAAAATGAGCGACGTTTTTCTAGAATTTTGAATTACCGAAAGTGCCTTAAAATTGAATATAGGACGTTAATGCAAGTTTCAAATTGTTTCATTTTCTGAAGACGACAGAAAAAAAATTCTAAACGTTCCTAAATGATCTTGGATAGGTCCTAGAATATTTCTATTTATAATTTCAAAGGACAGGAAATCTGAGTCATGATAAGAAAATTCTGAAGTTTCCTCTAGAATTCTGGAATATCAGAATGTGTTGAAATCTAGAAGGTTCATGGAAGTCTCAGAGAGTTTCAAGATTGCAGAAGAAAATTGTAGAGTCCTTTTGGAGTTTCAAAAGTTTCCATTAGAATGACCTTGGATAGGTCCTAGAATATTTCTATTTATAATTTCAAAGGACAGGAAATCTGAGTCATGATAAGAAAATTTTGAAGTTTCCTCTAGAATTCTGGAATATCAGAATGTGTTGAAATCTAGAAGGTTAATGGAAGTCTCAGAGAGTTTCAAGATTGCAGAAGAAAAATTGTAGAGTCCTTTTGGAGTTTCAAAAGTTTCCATTAGAATTTGGAATGCCAGTGTGTTTTAATCTAGAAGGTATATGGAAATCTCTGACAGTTTCAACATTCTAAAAGAAAAATTGCTGAGTTCTTCTTTAGTTTCTGAAGTTTCCTTTAGAATTTGGAATATCGAATGTGTTCAAATCAAGAAAGTTTATCAGATAGTTTCAAGACTCTAGCAGAGAAGTGCAGAAAAATACAGTTTTGTTTACTTTCTGAAGTTTTCTGTAGAATTTTTCATGTCAAAATGTGTTCAAATCTAGAAAGTTTAGGGAAATCTCAGACAGTTTGAAGATTCTAGAAGAAAAATTGCAGAGTTCTTCTGAAATGTAATGATTTAAGATGATTTATTATCAGGTCAGAGACAAGCTAAGAAAGCTTTAAAAATTCCTTTAAAATTCTAGGAAAATCAGAATGGATTTAAATCTAGAAGGCTTGACAACATTCAGCAAGAGAAATGTGTGCCTGAATTGTGCAATGGTAGAAAGTCTATATTTTCTTAAACGATGTGAAGTAGAATCTAGAAGCATTTTCATACACTAGAATGTCTAAATCATGCTTAAGAAGGATTCTAGAATTTTCTTCCCTGGCACAAGCTCACCCTGCGCTAGGGTGATGCGCAGATTGTCTTTTGCCTCCCCTGTTTTGTTCCATTTCGTACAAAATTGAAATTTCAAGTTTTTCTTAAGTCACCCTAGCCATGGCTACCCAAAGTGCGCTGGTCGTAATTAATTCCCGTAAACCGGACGTCATTATATAAGTAAAGTCTATTATCCACATTAATTCTATTTCAACGTTATTCCCTGAGAAAAAGGAGTTCGATATTCCCCCCTGCGTGTCACGTGTAGTACGTTTCCCTTAAAAGAAATAAGCATCGCGAGAGCGAGGGAAAACACGATAGAGTCATGAGATCCGAAAATAACGAAGATCGAAGACTTGATTTAACACGCACGATGAATTAACGGAGGAGAAATGAGAGAATTCCTCGAGGAAACACAATGCATACCTCGGAAAATCTCCGCCGAGGCTCGCGTTAAAAGTTTTCCTTTTTCCCCCCGGCTCGAAGCGATAAGGTCCATCAGACGCGTTAATGAACGGCAACGATAATTAATCGCATTGGTTATTTAGTGACGATTTCGTCGATTATTACGAGCGGTTCGTTATTAACAAAATTGTAAATTTCGACCGCTTATCTCATTAGAGGAGCGACAGTAATGCGTTTAGCTGTAGTAGCAATGTAATTTATTGCGACTGTCATAAGCGGCCCGGTACCTGTTACGTATAGAATAAAACACCGCGGACACACTTTTTTCCATAAATAACACTCTTCTGCCTCGCACGATTGGCAGGCATTAAATTAACATTTCTCCATAAATCATCCCCCTGTCGAAATCCCTGCTCGGTAAAATTACGATACTCGCACAATACACGTTATAATGCGTCGCAGGTATATATTTTGTTTTAGTGGAAACAATAAATAAATGCAAATGTTTGATAAATGATGTGGAGCCGAACGAAAACATTTCCCTGCGAATCCGCGGGAGCAATTCGGCGCGACTAATGAAATATCGATTCCCGTGGGGCTCGATGATTTTTATGGGAACGTATCTGCGATATACAGGGCGAAATACATACAAGCTTCAATGATTTGCGAAGTAAATAAGGGCGAACTAAGGCGAGGTTAAAACTCCAGGATTAACCCATTTATTGATATCCTCTCGTATAGTATTTACCGAAGCTGTCAGTAGGTTTTTGTCCTGTCGAGCTGTGCTCTTCCCTGCTTCTCCCTCTGCGATGTTTGTGTTGGTGTTGTTCTCCTGTCTGCTCCCTAGTCCAGTTGTCCTTTTCTAGTCGTGTCCTCTTGCTCCTTCCTTCGTTATTAGTCCTATATCGTCGCTCTCCTGGGTCTCTTCTTTCTCGTCTTGGGTTCGTGTTCCTATCGATAGTCCTCCTCATCTTCTCCTCGATGGTCTTCTTTACTCCTTCTATCCAGGAGTCCTGTCGTAGCTACTCGTCCTTCTCCTCGCTTGCTCCTGTATCCTTTCCAGTTTCTCCAGGTGTGCCCTCGCTGCTTGTCACGATTGGTCGGATTCCTGCCAAGTGGATCTTCTATGGACCTTTTTGCTTCAATATTTTTTTAATTATCTTTTTCAGTTTCCCACTTGTCGTAGGAATAAAATAATTCTTTTTTGAGAAATTTCAAAAAAACAAATATAAATCATACCGGTTTTGCACTTCAAGCCAGTAAAATCTATTGAAAATGTCGTTAGAACATACCTAAAATGGGGTCATAAATGTTCTCAAAGAAAATTCTAAAGGCCTTTTTAAGGTATTCAAAATTTTTTTTCAAATTTCCCCCTGGAAATACCGTTTTTTCGTTATTTAACTTAAAAGGTTCGAATTAGTTTAATGGCGAACAAAGAACACAAGGGTAAAACGAGGCGTAATAATTCAATAAACGATTTAATCTATCGAAATAAACCTAACGATATGCCAAGTTTAATGGAATTAATAAAAGTGTGCAATTTAACCGTTTAGCTAAAAATCCAGGGAATGGAGGAATTCTCTCCAATGTTAAAAAATTGAATGAAATTATTAATCCTGATGGTTTATTACATATTATAGTAATTATTAATAAATTATTGATTTGTCTAATATTCTTAACAGTTATTAATTAAAAGATTCATGCTACGTTAATAAAAACAATTACGTAAATACAAAAAAAATCGATTTCCTAAATTTTTTTAAATACACTTGCTACGTGCTACTTCATCAAAATTCCATATCCTCAATTAAAATGGCAAAACCTCGCCTCAATAATATTTTCGATTGATATGGCGAATATCTTTCCCGCGACCTTTTGATTTCCCGTGGTGGGCTCGAGGAGACGTCCCGAGGGCGAGCATCCCCTCTCCCTTCCCCCACCCCACGACGTTCCCTTAAATCGAACTCTTTACTTATCCAAGTTATATACGAGTGCTTTCCCTTTTAAGTATTACATTTAACTTCGTCGATGAGAGAGAGAGGGAGAGAAATGTAAATACCCATTCGATATTTATCGGGATCGCTTCTTGGTTTCTCCCCCTGTCCTGACGTGGGTCGTTTAATATCTTGAATTTAGAGCGAGGTCGTGTGTGAAAACAGGAACGCGCTTTACTGGAAGATAAGCGATGATAAACTTTCGAATCTATTCTTCCTGAATACACGACGTCTTTCCCGAGCCTAAACTAGCCGATAGCGCGAAACTTTAGAATTTCATAGAGCCCCCACTCTTCAAAGGTGTAAAACCGTAGCCTTTCCCTCGATATCAGTGCTAATCTCTACGCTTTAACACGGCCGTTTCTGCTGCTGCCTACACGTTTCGGTTATACCGCAGTTATTTCTTATGCCAGACGATACACGATACAGCGTTCTTTGATATGTGAAGGATTTCTCGTCACGAAATCCTGAAAAATAATGCGGAATCCTCTCGCTTCATTTCCCGAGCTCGTAAGTATTTTTCCCCGATGCTAAACGGCCGTAATAAATAATAATGAGGGAAAAATATCGCGTGGTAACGCGATTCGAGTAAAAATATTTAATCTGCGCGTTCTACACAATAGCATGGAATCGCCTTTGATCTTAAACGGAGGAGGCGTGTGAACAAAGCGATTAAGGTGTTAAAAAGTACTCTTATTGTATATTTCTACATATCAACTATTACTTAATCAAAGGTATTTTTAGTATGAATCCAATACTTCTGATGATTTTTTTGTCAAAAAATAGTAAATTTTCTCTTGAATCTTCAGGTTTTTAAAGTGTAAATCAACATAGTGAGTGTAAATTTCAAGACCATTGCTATGATAACATGATCCACTTACATTTTGTGACTAAAATAATTTTAACACGTTATAAACACAAAATTACTCTTATTTATAATAGATTTCACTGAACATCCGCACAGTAACCATTTGAGAACAGTGACGATTCCCTGAATAAACATTCTCGGCGTTGCCAGATGTCCTCCTACTACCAATAGTCCTTATGCAACCCACCCTACAACAGCGTTGTATTGTGTGTTGCATGGTGTCTTACGTTTCGTAGGCACAAATATAAGCTACAACCTTTTGTACTTGTATTTTTAAATAGGTTTAATGTTTTGTCTTTTATTATCACCTTATATTAAGTGCAATCGATTTGAAATAGGTTCTATGAGATATATAGTCTCATTCAACACTGTAGTATGCAATTTATAGCCTTCACCATTACTATTAACTAGCAGTCTACTTTCACCAATTATTGGCATTCGATTACTGAGATGTGGGTGGAAATTAGAAAAAAAAATAAGAGATACACAAGAAATTTGGTATAAAAGCTTTCCGAAAAAAGGGAACGAATCATAAAAACACGAATATCGAAAGAACGAAACATGGAAATCCGGCTCGAAGGACCAAGTGTGGAACAAGACGTCCCGAGAATATTTAACAATTCACTTATTGCACTGGGAATGGAAGAGGAAGGCAAACAGGAAGCGTAGGAGGAAACGCGCGTATCGACCTCAGAGCAAAGAGAAAATCTGAAATGTGTCATGTGTAGAATGGCACCTGCACTGTTTAATAGGGAGAAATGCGGGAATAAATAATAACATATGGTTATAACATGGACGATACCTTTTAGGCTTCCTTGCTTTTCTTCTGAGAGGTGTCGTATCTGGTGTCCATGAAGATTTCCCTCGTAAAGAATTAAACGAGATTCGGTGGGGAAAATTTAAATATTTTCCTTAAACACACTTAAATCAAGATTTCCCTCCATTCGTGATTAACGTTTCCGCCGCGCATCGAAATTAAAAGGAAACTCATTGCGTTATCCCCGGATGGGGGTCCGGGTGGCCGGGAAAAGTTTCTAAAACAAAAAAAAATCCTCGATTTGATCAAAGTTCACGTCCCGATAAATTGAATGGACACGCCCGGGAAGATGTTCCGTACCCGGAAAATTATTTCCATTGGGGGAACGTCGAACATCAAACAAAAGTCTGATTTCATTAGCTTTCTTCATTTTCTGGGCCGAAACTAATTATCGCTTATCAAAAAGATTTCTGGTCTGAAGACAGGAGATGGGAGCGACGGAGGTGGGAGGGCCGTCGCGGACTATTCATTAATGCAATTAGTTTTGGGGTCTTACAAGGAGAGCCACATCTGAGAAATGTTCAAAGCTCCAAACAAGCTCTTAATTAGTTCGGGATTGAAAGGCGGACGGGGACACTTGTAGGGGGGAGGGGGGACGCGGAGCGCCGAGAAAAACTTCGAGGGAGGAACGCGTCAAATTCCCCGAAAACGGCGATCGAGGATATAACAAAAGGGGGACCTCGACGCTTCCCGGGCGAAGCGAGATTATCACCTTTGACGTCGTCTATCCCGAAAGAGGAACGTCTGTTTTATGCCCTTAAGTGGGGGCGAAAAGGTTCGCAGCCCTGGATCTCGGGGATTCAATATACGCGCGGCCCATCAACGGAAGACTACAAAAGTTTTCAATTCGAGATCGGGATAGCTTAGGGCTATCAGATGTGCGTGCCGGGGCGATCATGGCGGTTTCCTCGATGCCCTTGGAGGACCCTCCGCACCGGGAAAAACGAGGGAAGCGACGGGGACGACCTCCTCGAAACGGGAAGGGATGGGGAAGGTGTGATGCGAATTTTCCCCTTGCAATTAATCCAGGCGGGATAGAGGCATCGAGAAGGGAGCTTCAAGATTACATCCCAGAAATGTCGTGATGGTACAGCTTTCGGTCGTCAGTAAACGCGACGATTTTCTTATGACAGTAACTGGTGCTCTTAGGCTTGTTTCGATACAAAAAAAATTCGATACAATTTTTACTCTGCAATAATTTAAATAAAAATATACATAGCGCGCATGTAGCTAAAAAAACACACGTGTACACAAACGCGATATTGACTCCCCCCTCCCTAACGGTCGCCCCCAAAACGTTGACAAACAGCCGTATAACACCTTTCATCTCTTACTCAAAATCACTGCCGAGCTCCCCCAAAACACCCCCATCTATAGGGTCCCTATCCCAGATAAAGTAATTGACTCTTGTCTGATAACACGTGAGTGCCACTAATGCCGACCCTCTCTGAGGTTCGACGTTCCCCAGGAATACCGAAGGCAAGATGTCTGCGTACGGGATATCGGGAGAGGGAAGGGGATACGGGGAGAGGGAGAGGAGGTTTCGGGAAAGTCAGACCGTAACGTTATTAGGAAACGGTTTCTGGTGTGATATATACGTATACGGGGTAATTTCTATCAACACGCATTGTATAACGATGGGGGTAGGTTCATTTGATTAAGTGTGGTGAGGAGTGGGGACGGCGGAGGGATCCCGGTGATTGTCCTGGAGTTACCGTCGTGGTTATTAGATTTCTGCCGGGGGTTGCGTTAGATTCTTTCGGGTTTACGTAGGGGAAGTTTTCTGGGACGAAGAGAAGTTGAGGAAATCTGTGTTCTTGGGGTTCCTTTGGGAATTTTCTCTACCATTACAAAACTTCTATTGGAATATTTCCAAACGTTTTGAGTGCAGCATTTTCCAATGGAAACGGTCGTACAGCATAAAATCATCCTTAAATGTAATTACTTCGACTGGATGTCCAATGAGATTAGGGCAACTCAAAGTATTTGTCGTTTTTTTGCCCCCGAGCCGGGAGTTAAACGTCTCAAAAACTTTCCTCGAGGGAAGAGCGTCTGTAGATTCCGCCTACATCATTAAAATTCGAAACATTCCGAAGCGAAAATAAAGGAAAAAAGTAAAGCGTCCGTCCTTCCGACACTCTCTTCTGTATAATTTGCCAATTTCCTATAGATTGAAAATTTTAATAAAGCACTTCCTTTCGCCTTCTTTCACGTACCCCCTCCCCCTTCGGCGAATCTCCCTTTTTTCTTAGCGAGCTTCCACTTTTTTCTCCAAAGAAAAATTCCACGGAAAGTTCCATTCAGTCTCGCACGATTAAAGAGATTTTTAGGTCTTTCGCCGGCAGTCCGTGCGAATCCTGGGGAAATTCCCGGGGATAATTGATGTTCGGGACGTCACGGCAGAAGCCGGCGATATCACGTCGATCTGTTATGATGGATTCCGTGGATTCAATCTGGGAGGTTGCGATTATTTACTTATACGCCACAGGCGAGCGGGGGCGCGTTAAAATCCGTCGAAGGACGGGGGTGGAAGGTATTTCGATATTGGGGGAATTTCAAAATAGGTCCGTAGATTGGGTAAGCTTTGGAAAAGAATGCAGAGATGGAAACGGGACAATGAAAACAGGGAAGTGGAATTAGAAAAATCGGCAATAGTAAATATTTTGAAACCTGTGATATAAAAGAAATTAATAGGAGCTAAAAACCTGAGCCTTTGCGTTTTTTTAAACAATAAAAATTAAAGAAAATGGGCCGTTTTTCTTTTTTTTCACCATAGCGTGAATATTATTGAGGAAATTCAATATGTTGTACTGAGGATTTGTAGAAAATTAAAAGGCCTTCAAAATGAGCGTTTCTAAAAGGTAATAGAAGCATTTTTCACAGAAAAAAAAAACGGGTATAGCAATTATACTGTTTTATGCTGCTTGAAACCCCCACTACTTAGCTCGAAATGGGAAATCGCGGTTTTGCGCAATATTCGATGCAATTTTTCGCAATTTTCTCCAAACGTATATGAAAATCCAAGAAAGCCAAGTAATAGATTTTGATGTCCTCTTTCAAAAAACGTTTGAAAAATTAAAATCGGCCCATCTCAGTTAATACACCGAATTTTGAAAGATTTTGGTGTATTTTGTTAATAAGGTAATCGTGGAAAAACTATTTTATCTGAGAGCCTCCAACTTTTGCATGCTTAAAGTAGACGTAATAACCTAACATTTTACGCAAAATTAGTGCTTCAGCTTTATACTGGCAAAGTGTGAATTTTTGAAAACTTTTCCATTTTAACGGTTTTCCCAAGTTTTCTCGGTCAAAAATGCTCCGATCACCTTTTAGAAACGCCGATTTTAAAGGTCTTTTAGTTTTCTATAAATCGTCTGTGCAACGTATTGCATTTCTGTCAATAATTTTCACGTTATGGTGAGAAAACGGAAAAAAGGCCTATTTTTGTAAATTTCTATAGTTTACAAAAAAGCGTAGAAGCTCAGATTTGTCTAAGTTTCGGGGTTGTGTTATATTTGATCCATTTTAAACAAAGTTTTTCGGTTCATCTGCACTTAAATATTTTTCTACCGAAAAAAATAAACTCTAATTTGGATTAAAAGTTCCCTTATTATTTTTATTATAATTATTTTATTATCTTTCAATATTGGGCTAATATTTCTGATAACTCTTAAGCTGCAAGTAGTTCCAATGCTCCTACTTAACAAATTTCTTATTCTTGGAGACAGTCTCAAGCTTGTTGTAAAAAGACCTTAGAAACTAAAAGCTGGCACCCAGAAAAATGTGCTGTACATTAAATGCTACAGTTACCACCATCATTTGACATCCAAATACCACGGTAAAGGGACGTTGAAGGTGTGAACTACTTGATGGCAATTATCATAAGCAACTAGACGTTCTGCTTAGGAAATTCCCATCAGTAAGCACTTGAAGGATTTTTCTTATTTTATACCCCTCGACTTGAACCCCGGGGCGTGGCAGTACTTAACAACATTGTTAAGGGGACTTCCTCCAATCGCAATTAAATTTATTTTCCCCTGTATTTGACACGCTTTCCCCGGCCGTAACTTGATAAAAACTCCTCGTAATTACAGCGAGACGTAATCATCTAATCCCACTTAATTACCCTTCGGTGTTTCATAAATCTCTCCCCTTCCCTCCCTTAATAAAACAATATAAGTTACACGTAACGCGATTGCTACTCCTCGAACTGCCATAATTGCGAATGTTGTGTGTATACTCAATTTTTCATTTTACGGACGTAAAGCCGCGCGAGAGGAAAGGAGATAGAAGGAGAGAGGGAGGAACGTATCAGGACCATTAAACAAATGAGAAGAATTACTTCAGTTTTGGTACGGCTTGCAATTACTACATGCATCATTTGCTTAGACAAGCAAACTCGAGGGAATGGGGTGGGAGAACGAGGGAGAGAGCGGGGGGCATGGGAATATTAAATCTTAAGGGTTGGGGGAGTTTTGGAAATTATGGCGTTCCTGGTGATTTTGAGGGAATAATTTTGAATATTACTCCGGCGGATCCTAATGGGAGGAAGGGGGCGTTCGTAGAGGCGGAGTAACATATATAGTACGCGCAGACGGTTACATTTTCTTTTGCCGGGTGCATTAACAAAAATCAGAGATGAGGGTTTTAAATAGTCCCCCGTAAAATCTAAAACGCTTCACTGGCATCACCGTAATTCCCAAAAAATCGCCTCCAGAGTCCCGTTTC
This sequence comes from Cryptocephalus primarius, assembly GCA_963576515.1. Classification (NCBI taxonomy): domain Eukaryota; kingdom Metazoa; phylum Arthropoda; class Insecta; order Coleoptera; family Chrysomelidae; genus Cryptocephalus; species Cryptocephalus primarius. Next base: position 7,202,168 of record OY754953.1, read on the forward strand.
GGCGCCCGAATTCCCGATTTCGGGCCGTCAGATCCCGGGCCCAAATTGAGGGATCTCCGACCGGCCGCAACATCTTCCCTCCATTAATGTTCATTACTCGACATGACAATCCACTTAAACCCCAGGTGAACGCCACGCAGTATCGATTAATCAAAATTTAATTGGCTTCCGCCCCGATCGACGATTTCCAGACTTAATACTTTCGCAATCGGACGCAGGGAGGAGGGGGAGATAATGGCCGGTGATTAGAGGAGAGGGGGAAAGGGAGAGTGGCGTCGTAAAGGTTTATCAAAAATTTTTTGCGGTTGATTGACTGGAAAATGTGCAAATTTTCGTATCGGCTCGATTATGCTGAACAAATCGACTTGAAACGAGATTTATGGACGTTCCCCGTACTACAAGCTAATTGAATCTTAAAATCTAACGCCTTTATTGCTTAATAAAGTATAAATTGCTAATTAAACTTACGAGCGCCATTAATTACGGATTCGTTAGTGTAAGTACATTTGTAAATTAATTATTGTTATCCGTCATTATGAGGAAAGGGCGATAAAATCGCAACTTGCATTTTTGGAATGCTTTCGTTAGATTTCGTGCTTTTTTGACACTTTAAATATGTTTTTTTTTTCAAAAATCTGTGACAAAATTAAAACAACATTTTTGATTTTGAAGATTGACACATTTTCATACTCTCAATTATAAGTGCTTTTCTCTTACAAAATCTCCAGGTACCGAGTGATCATTTTATTTTTTTTTAAATTTTATTTATTATTTATTTTAGCCGACTAATTGATATTGGTTCTCTATATATATTTTTCCACAATGATATATCGAT